>CM038672.1:3438221-4638221 GCA_021605145.1 Aegilops bicornis | reverse complement strand
ACAAGTTAGATGAATGCTGTCAATTCCAGATTATCCATGGTTTCCCAATGCCAAAGGTAACCAATACTAATTGTGGATTTATGAAATCAACTTTTTATTTTAAGCGTTGATGTTGATCAGTACTAATTGACGTTATATTTACCTATAGTTATTTTTGCCTATTATAATTCATGACTTTATGGATCTTTTGACATATCGTGGATGTACTTTTACTATTTAGGGCCGATCGTGTGTTAATGTGGGAGTTGTAGGATTTATACAAGTATATTAAGTTATAAATCTGCTACGTACTATACATGTAATAAAATTGCATTCACTGCTATGATTCAGCATTTCGTGTGAGCCTAGGACCACATACAACAACTGAATATTGCAGCAAGTTGATAAATCTTGGCCTACCTAGCTGACTATAAATATTTGCAACAAAAAGGCACCAAATGTCTATCTTCTGCCACCTAGAGATCCCCAAGACCACCTGAACTTTCAATCAAATGGATGATTAATCACTACAAATCGACATTAGCTCCCCCAAAAAAGTCCAAACCAAACTGTGACTTGAGAGGGAGATAAACAGATCGAGTTTAATCATGGTCCCACATATTTCGCGTTTTCCTTGCTATTGTTATTTCGATCTGTGCACACAAATAGTCAGGGAATAACTGAGATACACAGAGGAATTACCGGGGAGGAAGACACAGAGGAATAGTACAGGCTACACAGTATATTATCTGAACCACCGCATAGAGCACAACCAGCTTCCTCTTCCCAGCGCCAAAGCCACCAACCCCTCTGCATCATCCGTGAGCAGAGCAGAGCACAGCCAGCAGCACGACAACACGCATGCTTCACGCCTTTACAGGAAACCCATCTCCATGCTTGGGCGCAGTCGTGCCACTGCACACCAAGGCACCTACTGCGTACAGCTGGCCGGCCGCGCGCTCACAGGCTCCTGCCATAGGAGTAGAGACTGACCGCGCCGCCGACAGAGCAAAGCCTGTCTGAGGAAATGGCTGAATTTATCTTCACCTGCACCATGAATGCGTGGCTAAGACCTGCTCTTGACCCGGATGCTGTACCCAATACCTCGGCTTCTTGCTCGTTCTCTTCTTCCTTATAGTATTCCTGCACATCTCAACATCCTAGCGTGGCAGAGGTCAGAACAAAGGGCGAGTGAGAGGGGCATGGTACCGGAAAGCGAGTGGAATATGATAATGGAGGAAGAAGGATAACTCCTGATGCGCCACCCCCGCCCCGTCAACGACCGCTCGTCGACGTCCAAGCCAATAATGATCCATATCTAACCCACGTCCGCCTCCACATCCTTCTTCGGTTTGCCTTAGGCGACATGAGCGGTGGGGGCGAGAGTTGGTTGTGGTTGGAGGCGCTGGAAACCAGTGGGGGTTTTAGGGAAAAGCAACGATCGGGAGAGGGGCACGGGGATCTAATCGGGAAGATCGGCATGGGGAGTGATCTTCTAACGGCGGGGGAATATGACATCCGCTTTGTACATCTTCGAGGAAAATGACAGTAGGTGCAGAAACAGTTGGAGGCACAATGCTGCCGCCGAAGGATGTAAATATCCTGTGCACACACATGCATTTGCCTAGTATGTGACAAACATTAAACTCTGGCTGCTCATCTAATCTAGCGTCAAGCCCTATTACCCCAGTACAGCTTCCGAAATGGAGCTAAATGCTCAGTCATGGCATAAAACTGATTGATTCGTTCATGATGTTGCAACAAAATGGATTAATAATCCAACAATATGGTAATAAACCAAACTTCAATAATACCAAAACACCATAAAGTTCTAATAGGTTGATAATACCAAAACATCCTAATCTTTTTGAACATACGTCTATAGAGGACCCCACTAACTTATTATCTAATTATTCATATCAAAAATAAATAATTATCAAAACGTTCCATAACAAATTTGTACTATAGGCATACATTCTTGGCATATCTGCATGCATCAGTCCTTCTTCAGTTGCTTAAAACCCTCAGGGCCGCTCTAATATCTGGCGGGATTTTTGCAGCAGCTTCATTGTCTTTGAACATTAACATGTGGACCGTAGCTTGATGTCTGAGCTGTATAGGATCCTAGGAAAGGTGCAAAAACTCAAATCATTTAATAAACTGGTTGGATATTAATTAGCACACATCAACTCATCATTTATGTACTTACGGTAGTGTTCATCCAGCCCATGCTACGCAAACGACCAATCTGGTGTGCCATCCCCTGTAGCACAAAGAAGCCGGAGTGTTTGCTGCGACAAAATAAATAAATATTAAACATTATAAAGGTCTGCATCTTATGTATGCGATCAATTTAGTATATTACCGACGAGCAGCACAGGACATGGTATCTTGTTCCCAATCCATGATTTGGTTATTCCAACCAACGATCCTAGTCTGCAACACAGTGTTGAATTCTTCCTTCAGCAGTGTGATTTCCTTCCTCATCAATATGTTATGAGTGCTATCTTCAGGATCAAACGTGTTGAAGGATGGATCCATCACGACAACCCTCCTCCTCAGCCGGTTGACTACAAGTAACCCATATGACGAATCCGAAAGTTTCAACGGTAGTAGATATTGTGGCAGATCGACACATATCAATTGCTATTATAATAAGTAAAACTAACTTTAAGAATGAGCGTCTCTTACAATTATAGAGTTGAACACATCATATTTAGGAAGAGGCTGGACCACAACATAGTTAATCAGCGTCGTGATGCGCTCTCCTTGAGTCATCCAGGAGTACCTCAGGGCCTGTGACTGAGCATGAAACTGCAAGTCGAAATAATGTTTGCTCCCAACCCAGTTGGTGCCTGCGGTCCTCTCTAATTCAGCGCTCGCAAGCTTACGTACAACAAGGTTGAAGCATTCGGGATGAAGTTTTTTATGAAAAAAAGGGTGTCCTGGATCATTCGGAGGCTGATGTCGATCTGGTACGGCCGGGAGCTTCTTATCCATATTAAGCTGAAAAAAATGCCCAACAAAATACATCAATGATCGTCTTCTAGTTTAACTTTGTCTATACTAACCTACAAACCGAATTCATGTTTAGATTGCATGACATTGCACGAGGTCAGATTGTCCTCACCTAGATATACCTACACGTATCAAATCTAGAACCTTAATTCATCGGCTGTGCATGTCACTGTTCATGTAGCGTCGGATTCAACTAAAAAACTTATACATGTACCTATGAATGTTTTAAGATTGCCCATCTAGCTATCTTTCCTTGCTGTGTAAAAACGTTTTCCAGCATTATTTGTATATAGTAAAAGAATGCATAATAAGACAACTTACTTTAATGTATCTTCGTCTCGAATGCCCATGATAAAGTGAAATATGTATTGGAGTGCATCTTCCACGGCATGCACTGGTGGGGGCAAAACATCCATGGGCACAGGCACATCCTCCTAGGGACCGGAAACATCGTCCTGGGCCGCAGACGCACCCTCTTCGGGTGCGTGTGCAGCGTTCCCAATGATCGCCTCCATTGGATAGAAAGTTAGTTCTTTAGTTCTCGATCGGAAATTGCTGATGGGATATATGTGAACTTGGGTGGGTGGTTAAATAGTAGGCAGATGGAGTTTATCATTTTGTTACCATGACATCTAATAAATTGGAGAGTTGATATTGCCTTCCAAATGATCAACGTCGTTTAATTAAAGCAGTTATTCATTTCCATGTATAACATGTTATAACTTGTGGACGGATCTGATCTTTCTCCCAGTATCAGATAATATATTCCCGATAACATTATTTCAGCCCACTTTGTCTGTGAATACAACAGGAAAGGAAGTAAAAGAAACTTCCTTTTCCTCCTCCCCGTGGTCGTCTGTATGTACAAGCATTATATCTTTATTAGGGTAATCATATCTCTAGATTTAATACAATCTTATTTTTCTATCACAGACAAATGAAATATTTAATTTTTTAACTCATAATAATCTATACACCGAAGGATTGCAACGGAGCACGTCTGCTAATAAAACAGAGAAGATGTAAAAGATCCGAACATGTTTAAAACAAATTTGTTTATTTAGTATTTCTTTAAGTTACAAAATAGTTTTTACGATGTATAAAAGTTTCGCACAAAAAAAATGCAATAGATACAATCTGTGATTTGTCTATTAAAATATTAAAGTTGTAAAAGTGAGATTATATTGAATTTTTTGATCACTTATTTTCTCACTGAAAAATAATGCTTTGGCCTTTTTATGTCACTTGTTTGTTTGACTGTATATAAACTAATTGTAGTTATCTTTTGATGTTTTGATCTGCCAGCTTTTATTATACATCCCGTTCGACTGCATATGAACTCAGTTTACAAGACATTCGACATGAAGCTATTATAATACATCCCGTTAGACTGGTATGGGATTTTTTTCTTCTTTCTTGAACTCGTCGTGCTCATGGTAACATGGGAATTACTTGATACTAATGTATGGTATTACATGTTTCTGTTTTCAGTGTAAATGTGTTCATTTACCAACCTAACCTTGGTGAATCTACAATCAGGGGCAGCCTTGATGCCTTCTCATGTAAGAGTAAGATCCACATCATTTTAATAACTTGAGTCCATTACATCATGATAATAGGGTCAAGCTCCACTTTAATTTGCAGGTAAAGCATGCAGGAAATGATTGTTGACTTACAATAAGCTTCGAATATGAGGTACTTACTTTCCATCCACCATAGATTTATGACAAGTGCTTTTCTTTTACGCTGATGTTGATAAGTAGGCATTGACGTGTTAGTTATATATAGTTCGTCTTGCCAGCAGGCTAGTTCATGACTTTACAGTTATAATTGACGTGATATTTCGAGTTATAGGCTGCGTCGCCAAAATAAATGTTTAATCTATCCAAAATAAAAAAGAATTTAAATATATATAGTTCATGCTCCCCTCATATTGGACGCTGGCTTAAGCCAACCTATGACCTCTTCCGCTTCCAATTCGATGCTTCACGGCTTCTAGTGGAGGGATTAATCAATATTATTGCCACCAAGATTTCTAGCCTTCTTAACAATTCAAATTGATCCTTTGGTCCCATAGGCGGTAGCACAAATGCTCGTATGAGCTTCGTAAGTTTCTTAGGGGCTGGTCTCTTATGTAGAAGCGGAGACCCGCAGGGAGTAAAATTCATTATAGGGCCAGATCGCGAGGCTTGGACCTTTTAGCGAATGCGATAGGCTTCTCGAGCATGATTGGTCAGTCCGATAAAACCTTGAATCCGCTACGGTGCAGCTGCATCAGCAATCGGACATCAATTAGGCGTCGGCGTGGTAGCCTCAATTGGACTCTTAAAGGGACTCCCCAATGACCTACTTCAAGCGCCCATACAATGGTAGGAGAAGAAGATGTTTTAGATAGCCTCATCATTAATGTAGTTACGACTTCGGGTCAATCCCTCATCATATGCCATGCTGTAGAATTCTTCTCTTCTCTTTTGGGGGATAAGCAGGACGGTGGTCTCTCTATCTCTCCCTCTATATGTGACAATTGTAACATGATGTCAAACATCGAGAATGAGGCCTTAATGATTCATTTGTCTCGATGAAGGTGCAGGAGGTCATTAACTCTTGCCAACCCGAAGGCAGCCTCTGGCCCTGATGGGCATTTTATTCCCTTGTTCAGATGTTTAATATATCGAAAACAAAAAAGTATTTAAACCTATATATATGATCCAATGCATATTATAGTTATCCGTATTGCCAAATAGATAATTCTCAATACGATCCCTGACAAAGATATAGTAGCCATTTATCTGCGACATACGAAAATGCAATTGACCATATTCAGTCGTATAAAACCCTCAATGCCGCTTTAATTTCATCTGGTATGTTTCCAGCTGCTTCATTGTTTCTTATCATGAGCATCTGGACCATCAGGTTCTTTTTGAGCTGTATTGAATCCTAGAGAAGATGAAAAAATAGTAAATTTTAAATTGCTGGAAAATAGATCGCACGATAAACCTCGTTATTGTGTACTTACGCGAGTGGTCTTCCTACCAGAGTAGGTAGTACCATTGTGGTGGGCCATCTCCTGTAGGACAAGTAAAGCGGAGTCTTTGTTGTTACAAAAAAAAAGAAACTATATTAAAACTATAACGGTCTGCTCATAACGCGTGTGATCGATATACTATATTACCGCCTGCCATTTGAAACGATGCCGTGCGTTGACCAGTCCATGAGATTGGTATTCCAACCAGGGATCCTCATCTGCAACACATTGTTGAACTCATGTTTAACCTGATAACGAAAGTGGACGTATGTTTTCATCATGATTAAGCTTATCCTTTTTCCGCCTATAAGCAGCTCTCCGCAGTGCGTTTCTACGATCTCTCTTGAGTTCTTCGTCCGTTTTTTGCAATGTTTCTTGTGCGTTATTCAAGACCATATCTGATGTCGATCAGGACATTAAACAATAAAACATAACAATGACAGCAATTTGATGGAGTTTGCACAAATCGATTACACGAGTCTGATGTGACAGTAGTTGTAGCACGAAGTGTTCTCGCATCACCCGAGTCTGATGTATAGTTGGAGCTAGCTGGGTTGGCTGGTTAAATAAATTGATGAAAACATGTGGAAAACTTAATCATTAAGACATGAAGTCGGGTACTGATTATGATGGTCCCGTAGCTTTAAGAGGACATGCTTGGTTAGTATCAATTAAAATGGCTGAACCACGAATGCTAGGATTTAACATAAATTAATCTTACTTGAATTACAAAGGGGACGCAGAACATCTTTCCTGTGCTTATCATCTAGCGTGGGTTTTATTAACTGCCCCACCATATGATCCGCCCCAACATTAGTTCCTATAGTTATGCACCACGTGCGTTCAGAATGCAAAGTGAAGTTAAACATAATCACAAATAGTATGATTGTCAAATATGCACATATAATTTACGACAGTGTAAATCTACCAAATAAGTACCAGGGATCACATATGAAGGTTGTTGAACATTTGTGATATCACATAGAAATGCGGCGGTGAACAATCAGCCCCTCGTCTAGATGGGTTATAAAACCATCTGACTTCTTAGGGCGATAAGATGCCCGCCTCCACGCGTTGATAAGATCCCCATGGTCTACCATTTTTACAATAGGTATGAGAGTTAGAGAACAAAAAAGAATTATGTGATAAGATGCACCATCTATGAAGTCTATGAAGTCATGTTACTATAACATCTATGAAACAAAGAGTAGTCAGCAAAATCACGCTTATATACTTACCAGTCTTTGAACGGGATGGCTGATTATACTCTTGTAACCTGACCATATCCTCCTCTTTTTCTTCCGATAAGATTCACGCCTCTGGGCGTTGAACTGCTCCCTTGTATCGCCAAAGTTTTTATTTTCATCATTAAATAAAGCTACTGTTGCATGCTGCTCGGAAGTTTTGTCATCTGCATTACGTTAAGCGTAAAAACCACAAAGCCCATTCAGCTCATCTGGGAGATGTCGATTTGGAAGCTGTATAAGCATGCCTGTGAATACCTTGAGTATAATCTCGTAGCTTAGTCGTACCATCCTTGTTATCCTCAGAATACGACGGAATCCCGTCGTTTGAAGGTTCCCGTCCTACATCTTAGCAATCAACAAAATATACGGTATGCACGAAACATTAGCAGCAATCTTGACACAGTCTTATACCTGCATGTAAGGGTATGAAGTTTGTATTGTAGTCTCCAACATTTATCCCGCCCGTAAGGACTGCAACACACCATTCATTCTGCCACTTTCAGAAATGGACGTGAAGCATCATCTATAACCAATCTCCGGACAGTATTATACCTGATTCCGTCGAGTAGACGTTATCAACAATGTCGAATCTGGTATGATGCTCGCATTGTGTTCTCGCATCACTTCTCCCGCTTGTAAGATCCCCATGGTCTACCATTTTTACAATAGGTATGAGAGTTAGAGAACAAAAAAATTATGTGATAAGATGCACCATCTATGAAGTCTATGAAGTCATGTTACTATAACATCTATGAAACAAAGAGTAGTCAGCAAAATCACGCTTATATACTTACCAGTCTTTGAACGGGATGGCTGATTATACTCTTGTAACCTGACCATATCCTCCTCTTTTTCTTCCGATAAGATTCACGCCTGCAGGCGTTGAACTGCTCCCTTGTATCGCCAAAGTTCTTATTTTCATCATTAAATAAAGCTACTGTTGCATGCTGCTCGGAAGTTTTGCCATCTGCATTACGTTAAGCGTAAAAACCACAAAGCCCATTCAGCTCATCTGGGAGATGTCGATTTGGAAGCTGTATAAGCATGCACTGTGAATACCTTGAGTATAATCTCATATCTTAGTCGTACCATCCTTGTTATCCTCAGAATACGACGGAATCCCATCGTTTGAAGGTTCCCGTCCTACATCTTAGCAATCAACAAAATATACGGTATGCACGAAACATTAGGAGCAATCTTGACACAGTCTTATACCTGCATGTAAGGGTATGAAGTTTGCATTGTAGTCTCCAACATTTATCCCGCCCGTAAGGACTGCAACACACCATTCATTCTGCCACTTTCAGAAATGGACGTGAAGCATCATCTATAACCAATCTCCGGACAGTATTATACCTGATTCCGTCGAGTAGACGTTATCAACAATGTCGAATCACGGGTATGATGCTCGCATTGTGTTCTGCATCACTTCTCCCGCTTGTAAGATCCCCATGGTCTACCATTTTTACAATAGGTACGAGAGTTAGAGAACAAAAAAGAATTATGTGATAAGATGCACCATCTATGAAGTCTATGAAGTCATGTTACTATAACATCTATGAAACAAAGAGTAGTCAGCAAAATCACGCTTATATACTTACCAGTCTTTGAACGGGATGGCTGATTATACTCTTGTAACCTGACCATATCCTCCTCTTTTTCTTCCGATAAGATTCACGCCTCTTGGCGTTGAACTGCTCCTTGTATCGCCAAAGTTCTTATTTTCATCATTAAATAAAGCTACTGTTGCATGCTGCTCGGAAGTTTTGTCATCTGCATTACGTTAAGCGTAAAAACCACAAAGCCCATTCAGCTCATCTGGGAGATGTCGATTTGGAAGCTGTATAAGCATGCCTGTGAATACCTTGAGTATAATCTCGTAGCTTAGTCGTACCATCCTTGTTATCCTCAGAATACGACGGAATCCCGTCGTTTGAAGGTTCCCATCCTACATCTTAGCAATCAACAAAATATACGGTATGCACGAAACATTAGCAGCAATCTTGACACAGTCTTATACCTGCATGTAAGCGTATGAAGTTTGCATTGTAGTCTCCAACATTTATCCCGCCCGTAAAAACTGCAACACACCATTCATTCTGCCACTTTCAGAAATGGACGTGAAGCATCATCTATAACCAATCTCCGGACAGTATTATACCTGATTCCGTCGAGTAGACGTTATCAACAATGTCAGATACGGGTATGATGCTCGCATTGTGTTCTCGCATCACTTCTCCCGCTTGTAAGATCCCCATGGTCTACCATTTTTACAATAGGTATGAGAGTTAGAGAACAAAAAGAATTATGTGATAAGATGCACCATCTATGAAGTCTATGATGTCATGTTACTATAACATATATGAAACAAAGAGTAGTCAGCAAAATCACGCTTATATACTTACAAGTATTTGATCGGGATGGCTGATTATACTCTTGTAACCTGACCATATCCTCCTCTTTTTTCTTCCGATAAGATTCACGCCTGCAGGCGTTGAACTGCTCCTTGTATCGCCAAAGTTCTTATTTTCATCATTAAATAAAGCTACTGTTGCATGCTGCTCGGAAGTTTTGTCATCTGCATTACGTTAAGCGTAAAAACCACAAAGCCCATTCAGCTCATCCGGGAGATGTCGATTTGGAAGCTGTATAAGCATGCCTGTGAATACCTTGAGTATAATCTCGTAGCTTAGTCGTACCATCCTTGTTATCCTCGCAATCTGACGGAATCCCGTCGTTTGAAGGTTCCCGTCCTACATCTTAGCAATCAACAAAATATACGGTATGCACGAAACATTAGCAGCAATCTTGACACAGTCTTATACCTGCATGTAAGGGTATGAAGTTTGCATTGTAGTCTCCAACATTTATCCCGCCCGTAAAACTGCAACACACCATTCATTCTGCCACTTTCCAGAAATGGACGAGAAGCATCATCTATAACCAATCTCCGGACAGTATTATACCTGATTCCGTCGAGTAGACGTTATCAACAATGTCAGATACAGGTATGATGCTCGCATTGTGTTCTGCATCACTTCTCCCGCTTGTAAGATCCCCATGGTCTACCATTTTTACAATAGGTATGAGAGTTAGAGAACAAAAAAAATTATGTGATAAGATGCACCATCTATGAAGTCTATGAAGTCATGTTACTATAACATCTATGAAACAAAGAGTAGTCAGCAAAATCACGCTTATATACTTACCAGTCTTTGAGCAGGATGGCTGATTATACTCTTGTAACCTGACCATATCCTCCTCTTTTTCTTCCGATAAGATTCACGCCTGCATGCGTTGAACTGCTCCTTGTATCGCCAAAGTTTTTATTTTCATCATTAAATAAAGCTAGTGTTGCATGCTGCTCGAAAGTTTTGTCATCTGCATTACGTTAAGCGTAAAAACCACAAAGCCCATTCAGCTCATCTGGGAGATGTCGATTTGGAAGCTGTATAAGCATGCCTGTGAATACCTTGAGTATAATCTCGTAGCTTAGTCGTACCATCCTTGTTATCCTCAGAATACGACGGAATCCCGTCGTTTGAAGGTTCCCGTCCTACATCTTAGCAATCAACGAAAACATGGGGAGGCATTATGCATAATGTCATATATTCAGGTCTACTTAACTAAGCGAAAACATGGTAGACTGCATCATACCTGTAGTTACGTCATCTTCATGTTGCTGTTCCCGAACCGTGCTTTTTGAATTCCCCATCCTGCAACTACTAAATGGCAAGAATATATGACCTGTTGCTAGCATATACTGCAATGGCACTTTAATCTACATCTTCTACATCTCTGTACCTTGTTATAATGCAAGTGTTTTTGTTGTCTCCTCTACATCTTCTACATCTCTGTACCTTCTTATAATGCTTATAGCATATACTGCAATGGCACTTTAATCTACATCTTCTACATCTCTTTACCTTATTATAATGCAAGTGTTTCTGTTGTCTCTTCTACATCTTCTACATCTCTGTATTCTACATAAATACTGCAATAGTATTTCATTCTATTGTGCAGGATGCAGGATACCACTTCGTAAATTGTTTTTGCCAATTGCCATCTGTAAAAATGTGTACTCTAGGGTCCTGTATGGTTTGTGTTTTCTTTTTTGCAATATTTATACAAGTGCATGATGCAGGATACCCTTTTGGCTGGTTTTTTTTGCCAATTGCCATCTGTAAACCTATACTGTGTAGAACAGAAATCAATCTCAGGCGTATGACATGGCTGTATGACATGCGACGGATGTATGGGCTGTGAGATGTATGAGATGCGATTGTATGGCATTTGAGATGTATGACATGCATTTGATGTATGGGTTTGTATACCTATTGTTCAGATCGAGTTCAGGATCCGGCGGATCTGGGCGTATCCTCTTATCCTCGTCCAGGATCGGCGCCGGATCCTGGTTCAAGGGCGAGGAGTTCAGCGCGCTTTTCGGATCGATGACGTGTTCTGGCCGGATCCTGAACGTGTCCGCTTATCGTCGGCCAGGATCGGCGCTGGATCCTGGATCAAGGGCGAAGTGATGGAGGGCGGCGGCGACCTGATCCAGGACCCGCGCCGGATCGTCGAGGTGTTCAGCGCGGCGGCGAAGTGATGGAGGGCCGCGGCGACCTTGTCCAGGATCGACGCGGATGGAGGACGGCGAGTGAAGCGGGACGGCTGCTTCGACCAGGATGGAGGGCGGCGAGGATTGAGGGCAGCGAAGGGAGACGTAGGGCGGCCACGAAGGTAGGCCTCGCTCGAGAACAGGACTCGTCGCTGGTTAACTGTCGTAGGTTTTTTTTGTCGCAGGTTAATCTTCGTACGTCTATTGAGGGTTGCATGTGGATAGGTCCTGATTCGGGCCTTAGGAGGAGGTTTTTTCGGTTTTTGATGTTTTAGGAAGAGGTGGGAGGAGGTACCAAAAAAAACCGTGGGAGGTGGGACTATAAAAAACCAGGAAGCGAGACTACCAACTGGGTAATTAAGAGTAGAGATTATTGCTAATTATTGCTGGATATGGACACTTAATGCTCACATTAGGCAGGAGAGATAAAATCAGCAAGTAATGGTCCATTAAGGCCATGCATGCTCCATGATATGTGCCCTTCTTTCTTTCTTATACATGCACTTCTTTCATTTTTGGGTATATCTTCAAAATCATTTACGGGTATGTCAACACACATACGTGTATTTTTTAGAACAAAGTACATTTATTTATCTTTTTGGTATCTTATTATGGGTATATCTCCAATATTATTTTCGGGTATTTCACCATTAAAATTACATCAGTTCATTTTTAAAACACAGTACGTGTAATTTTTTTATAACATAGTACATATATTTTATTTTGGTATATTATTTACGGGTATGTGTTCAAGGCATATACATGTATTTTATTTTTAGGGTATATTACTTTTGGGGTCTGTCCCCAGTACCATTTATGCGTATGTATTCAAAAGGGTATATTATTTGGGTATGTCAACATATACGGGTATATACTCATCAAATGATTTTAAATTGATAGTACCAAATACAGTTACAGATATGCAAAACTGAGAGTACTCAATATATTTTTTAGGTATGTGCATACTTATCATATTTATCTACAACTACATACCCTCACGTGAAAATTATGTGTAGGTATCGCAATAATACATAGGTATTTATATGTTGTTACAAAGTGGGTATAGTACCTAACTTTTTCCGGATATATGTCTGCAGAAATATAAAGACATGGTAGCGAATCAATTTGAGTATATAGTCGCAAATACATAGTGTACAACTTCTGCGTGAAAATGTATAAGGAAGGAAAGCAATCAAAGGAGATGTACTAATTCAAACAATTTAAAACACTTGACTATATCTCATACATGGAAAGTCATGCATGCAAATAGTAGGAAACAAATCAGAAATTCTAGAAAACGCACTAACGGGTTGGACCTGATCAAGGTGCCCAGGCACTTAGGTGCCACAAATATTTTATTGGACAAATATATATATTCGACAAATGGTTAATTTTATTGGCTCAAAATAAAATGGAGCGTCAAGAGGCGAAAATGTTGAAACTACTGTTGTGTTTGTTTGAACAATTGTCTTGTTTAAAGATCAATTTTCACAAGAGTGAATTTTTTTGCTTTGGTAGAGCCAAAGAAGATCAAAACAGTTATAGGCAATTGTTCGGTTGTGAACTGGGGTCATTACCGTTTAGTTATCTAGGCATTCCAATTCGTCATAGGAAATTAACTAATAAGGAGTGGAAATATATCGAGGATCGATTCGAGAAGAAACTAAGCTGCTGGAAGGGCAAGCTTATATTATGTCGTATGGAGGACGGCTAGTATTGATAAATTCAGTACTCACGAGTATGCCGATTTTCCTTCTATCTTTCTTTGAGGTGCCTAAAGAGGTACGAAGGAGACTTGACTTCTATCGATCTCGTTTCTTCTGGCAGTCCGATGAGGTTAAGACAAAATATCGCTTGGCAAGATGGGATATTATTTGTCGACCAAAGGACCAGGGGGGGTCTTGGGATTGAGAACCTCGAGATTAAAAATAAATGTCTATTGAGCAAGTGGCTATTTAGGCTATCACATGAATCAGAGGGTATGTGGGCACAAATCCTTAGAAATAAATACTTGCACTCTAAAACTTTTGCTAAGGTTACCGTAAGACTTAAGGATTCGCCTTTTTGGAAGGGACTCATGAGAGTGAAAGAGACCTTCTTCCATTGGGCCAAATTCATCGTTGGGGACGGAGCAACAACAAGGTTTTGGGAGGATACTTGGTTAGGTGACGTTCCACTAGCTCTGCAATATCCTTCCCTGTACCATATTGCTCAACGTAAGGAGGATTGCGTGGCAACAGTCTTGTAGACGGTACCTTTGAATATACAATTCAGGAGGTCTCTTGTAGGGGAACAATGGAACTCCTGGTTGCACTTAATGCGGAGGTTGATGGACGTTCAACTCTCAGATCAGGGAGAGACCTTGAGCTGGAAGTTAACGGGTAATGGAGTGTTTTCGGCCAAATCGATGTACTTAGACCTTATTAATTCTGTCCCATCCCGAGATCGATACACATTTGGAAAGTGAAGGTTCCCTTGCGAATCAAAATTTTTATGTGGTTTGTGCACAAGCAAGTGATCCTCACAAAATATAACTTACTAAAGCGAAGATGGGTTGGTAGTTCACGATGTTGCTTTTGTGTTCATGACGAAACAATTCAACACTTATTTATTGATTGCCCTCTTGCAAAGTTACTTTGGAGGTCCATTCATATATCATTTAATATTGTTCCTCCAGTTAGCGTTGATGCGTTGTTTGGGACGTGGCTAAATGGAGTGAATCCTGAGATTGCGTCAAGTATTCGGATTAGAATATGTGCACTTCTTTGGGCTATATGGAACCGCAGGAACGATATGATTATTAACAGACTTTCTGTGATTAACTTCTTGCAGGTTATCTTCAGAGCTACGGCATGGATCCGTACGTGGTTGCTACTCACTCCAACGGGTTCCAGGGAACATTTGGCTACTGGGTGCAACCGATGGAAAATGGTCGCACGGGCTATATTCAATCGGTTTAGATGACGGTCGCATAATAGGTAGGTCCTTAATGGAAGTTCGTCCAGCCGGTTGTGGCTTTGAGTTACTTTATCTGTTTTGCGCTCCTTTTGTGAGCTGTACTCTGCAGACCAGACTATTTGTTTTGCTGAACTTGATTTAATAAAGTGGCCGCATGCATCTTTCCGATGCAGAGGCCGGTGGATGTCCTTCTTTTCAAAAAAAAAGAGGCGAAAAAAGCAAGGTGAACATGGGTGCGCGCGCACCCATGTGAATAGTAATAAATTCATAAAAAATACTAGGAAAAATTAAAAATTTCTGAAATTTCGCGGTATGAACCTTAGTCGATCATTCTACTCATGTGTGAAGTTTCATGATGTACTGACACCCATGGCATTCTTGGTGAATAAAATACAAATGCGACCATACTATTCATTAAACAGTGTTTTTTAATATAGCTTCGTTTAGCTTTGATTGTGTCATTTTTGCCCAGATTACCTCGGATGTGATTACTTCGTGAAACTTCGTATGCGTGTATACTGGTTGACTATGTATATTACAAAAAAAATTCAGATTTTTTTTGATTTTATCTAGCATTTTTTGAATTTACTATTTATAAAGGATGCGCTACACCTATGTTCACCAAATCCGCGTCCATCAAGAGGATACAAATTCAAAGAGCACACATCCAGCCTCTGTGTACATTGTGTGCGTCTCTTTGTCTGTTCTGGAACCTTACTTATACCAAGGTAGAGGAGGAAGAGCGTAACGGCCATCTTAGCGAGTCTTCATTTTTATTTCGGAGTTGATAAAATTTGACTGTCAGATTTTTGGGCTCTCGTCGCATACACATTTTGTGGTGTCAGATTATTTGCGCAGATCTTGAAGCAGCAAAGAGAGACACGTAAGCTAGGAAACTCCTTTTCTTAAGATTTCATTCCACCCCTAAACCTGCACAGCCAACTCGCTGGCCTGATCAATCCACGAAAGATCAGCTGCTCCTACCCTGTAGCTACTAGAAGAATGCCCGTGCGTTGCAACGGGGTCACATTAACTTTAAGAGTTCAATATTAATATACTCGTACATATCAAGTGACATTGGCGACCTTTTTTACCATCAAATTCTCACACACACTCTCTTTCCCCCCCTCTTCCACACTCTCTCTCCCCCTCTCCCCTCTCTCTCTAACACACACACACACACACATATCCATCTTATTGGATACGCGACCATAATCCATCTATTTCACACACACGCGCTAGTGCAAAACAATAAGGATTATGTTTATTATATTTGCCGCCACAACTGAGGAAATTAGTTTCATGTAAATGGGTCAGCCACAGCTCCAAGAATACGTGGAGGAGGTGGCACGGGTCGGCATCGACGCCGTCCGGCGCACGCCACGGGCCCGCTTCCAAGTGCATCAAGACCGGCCACCCATGCCGGATCCTTCAAGTGCCGCTTCCACCGCACCAACTCCCAGGGCCAGGGAAGCCGCCCTTCTTCGCCCCCTTCACGGCCGCGGCCAACGCGGTGCCGCGGCACCCGGCCTCGCCGTCCTAGTCCCCCGGCACCGTCGCGACCCAGTGACGCAGCCCAAGCATCGGCCTCGAGAATCAAGAACGCTCGACAACGGAGAGGGAAGGGAAGATCATATACATGTCATAAGAAAGAGAGTTTATTTACTGCTCCCTCGATGTATTGTTTCCTTTGTTTGGAGATTGATTACCATCCGTGAGTTAAGGTAAGGTTAATGTGATTGAGCGACTTTTCTGAAAATCAATTATTTGTTTTCTAATTAATGTGATTGAGTGATTTAAGGTAAAGTTAATGAATTTAGATTTGATCTTTAGAGATTGTTCGTGATTGATTCTACATTACCAAATAACTTGCGCCAGTATGGAAAGTTCTGATCTTTTCAGATTTCTTTCATTGTGTGAGAGGGTGACGCGAAAATAAACCGATGAAGTGGGAGGAGGGACGAAAAAATCTACAAAAAAACCAGCGAAGGTGGGAGGAGGTAGCAAAAAAATCATAGGAGGTGGGACGAATGACATAATTAGTAAACAATTTCAGCGACAAAAGGATAAACAAATTGGATTTTTAAAACAAAACCTGCACCTGCACAAGTGGCTCACTCTTCACTTTTTGACTGAGACTTGACTAAATCTCAGTCGACAGAGACCTAGCCACACCCTTCGAGAGTCGTGCTAAGCTGTAGGAGATGTTTTTTCTTTCTATTTGCATTTTGCTTTTCCTCACGTAAACAATCAGGTCGGCAATAGTACTGCTTCTGAACTTGTCCTTTTATGATCCCCATAATAGCAACATAAGACATATTATGTAGCGCGTGGGTTCCTAGTCCATACGGGACGTGCTCCTCTGTTTCAGCACTTAGAAAATCCTTCAAGCAATTTACAGATCATCAACTAGCTTGAATAATCGGCTAAATAATATTAGTGATATAGATATCAGCTCGATTAATCAAACTAGTGTGTTTACGACCAAATAATTCCATGTGGCAAATCAGACTCAACAGCCGTTATCCAGCATTTGGCATAATACACCCTTCGATCCCAAATATCTCCAGAAGGAAACAGCAACAAACCAAGACCGGGTCTCCAATAATATACTTTGACTCATAATAATATCTGCAAAAATATATCGCTTCAAATATAATATGTAATATATTATATGTATGTTCCATGATGAATATAGCAGATCAACCTTATGTTATCATTCTATATAACTTAATTTTTAACAATTAAAGATCACAACTAATTTTGTTTGTTGGAAGTCAGAAGCTCGAACAAAGCTAACAACATATAGTCCCTCCATCCAAAAAAATGACTCGAAAAGTATATAGATAATTCCGTGTCTAGACAAATTTGAGACATCCTTTTCGGGACGGAGGAAGTATTTGGGATCAGAGAGAGTATATTGGAAAGCAGTTATTTGATATAAGCCCTAACAATGGATCATATGAAACTGGTCAGGTGTATCATTTGATTTCCTTGCATTTTACTGCCTCCATCCCAAAATAAGTATCTCAACATTATACTAGCTTTAATACAAAATTGTACTAGAGTTGAGACACTTGTTTCGGAACGGAGGGAGTATAAGTTTACCGGCTGCCGAAATCAACTCCTTATTTACCAGTACAAAACCTTGTTGGTCGGCCGAAAGCCCGAAACCAACTCCTCAAGTCTTCACCTACTCCTCAAGACTGGGAAATATTATCAAATATATATAATGCTCGGCTGTCAACTCTTCCAGTCTTCACCCACTCTTCCCGTGCAATATATGGAACACCGGACGAGTGCTTTATTCGTCGTCTCCTCAAGTCCTGAGGGCCGTGCAGGCGCTTTCCCCTCCCGGTCTTTTTTCCTACCATTCAGGTAAGCTAATGTAGTAATGTAGGGGGCAACTTGGATACGATCAGGCCTTGGGATGCGATTGTACGATGGATACATCTGGGCCATCCACTGGTGCTCCTATGGTACAGTCGAGCAAGGTGGAGAGGTGCTACACATTTTTGCACGAAACACCTCAACGTGCCGAAATATAGCAGTACGGGCCCTCTTCACCACACGATTCAACGGTCAACACCAAAATCAAGCAATTTTCAGCACGAGCAGCCAGAGTGCATCGCCATGAGCCGCTCCGACGCGCGCCGCTGACCTCGCTTGTTCAAACATGCCCGAGCCTCACAGCCGTTCAGATCCGCCCGTCCCAGTCCTTCATGTCGCTAGATCTGACCTGACGGTTCGAAGGCACACTGCATTCGTCTCCGGCCATCACGAGACTTGCCGCCTCCATACCATGCAATCCAGCTGATAGATAGCGTCGCCCATCTTCCAAAACTTCATCGAGTTCCTGCCACCCGCCTCCGTTGGCTATGGCGACACGGTACCCTCGGCTGCTGATCTGGCCGCAGCTCCGTTTTCCCCCTTTTGCCAGATTCATTTCTTCGGCGGATGGCGGTTCGTGCGTTAATTCCTGGCTTGATATGTACTGCAGATGCTTTCTCTCGTCCAATCCCATGTTTTTGTTGTTCACTATAATCTGATGCAAGCAAGCTTGTTTGCTTGTACATCCAATCAACTCTTCTCGGATGTACGTGTATTCATCAATTTGTAATCTAATCTTTTTTCTCGTGCGTTTTATCTACCAAAAGTTTTGTTGGGTATATTTCTTCTTCCAGACTTGTCAAGGATGTTGTTATTGCGACGTAAACACACTGATGATGTTTTTTGTTGTAGCCAAAGAAGATCTTTTTTTGGGAAGAACACTTAGATGATGCTGTTGTGTAGTACAATTTCCAAGTTTTCAAAACAAGCATGTGCAAAAAAAAGTTTTGAGATAAACATTCTCAAGTTTGTGTTCTTGATAATGGATTCAGTACATTGAGAAATATGGCACACCTGGAGATATTCTCTCTACAACCAGAGAACAGTTTTTGATTTTGATTTTATATATTTTCTACATTACAATTTTTTTTTCATGCATATACTGTACTTCACGCAATCCATCAGGTACAAAATCAAGTGAGAGAGCTGCTAAATTCTGAGCTCAGGGGGCTGAATGTATAATTTGTCATCCAAGCCCACCTCATCATCTGTACCGTACGAGAATCATCTGATAGCCCAAGTGCTAGATCGCATGATCGCTTATGAAGCCCTGATCTCCGGCTAATGCACCCCCGAAACTTTCTATACTTGTTCTTATATATAAATATTACTGGTGCCTTGACAGTTCCTTTTTATCACCACTGATCTTCTTTGCATCATGTACGTGCTTCAACATGGCACCCGCAGGGTTCGGGTGCGGGTAATGCTCGCCCAAACTCACACATATTCCACAAAAATTCGCCTAAACTTGTACCAGCACCTGCACCCCGAGTTTCATACTGTTCCCATACCTGTACCCGGCCCGGTGCCGGTAATAACTTCTTTGAGTAATATAAACTTCAACTGATGATGATTAGTAGTGGTTAATCTGTACACCCTCTGTCTAGGAAAAGCAATCCACACTTGACAAAGTAACACTAGCAAACATAACCCTGGTCTAGGTTGAACTGATTTTGACTGAAGTTAAAGCTGACTGGGCATTGCCAACTCAGCAGCCAAAGCCGCCCAGCGTTATAAAAACCAAAGTATTGAATTACTGCAGTAATTTAGCCCGCAGTCACACAATACCACGGTTTTGACATAAGAGAGTACGTATTTTGAAGTATTTAGAGTAGTGTGGACCAGTTTGGCAAGGGCTTGTATGCATCGACGTAAATTAAACTTAACTCTAGTACCCGTTTGAAGCAGGTAGTTAGACACTGCAAACTGCATGAATGGCGCATAGAGCACCGGCCGGCTTGCACAAACTATTACAGCCATGCACTAACAAAACCAAAGTGATGGCCAAGCTAAGTGTGAAGTGAACGGCTTGTCCTTCGTCGTCTGCGTGGATGGAGACAAGAGAGCGGCGGCTTGGGAGCGACCCAAGATAATGTTGGTCGCGTGCTCCGTTGCCCTTTTTCAAAAAGAGGTCCCACGTGCTTCTTTTCTTACAGCTCAAACTATAATCCCAAAAGCTGTACCATCAAGCCTCCTCTTTCTCTCTCTCTCTCTCCCTCTCCCCCTCTTCATTTCTCTGCAAAGCCCTCACCCGGCCGAGCGCTCACCAACCTCCTCTCTCTCTCTCTCTCTGTTCATTTTCTCTGCAAAGCCCTCACCAGTCCCCGCCGCCGCCGCCTGGGACGCCTCCATTGACCCGCGGCCGCCACCAACTCCGGCACCGGCGCCGCCCCACCGCCCCCACGTGAGGTTCGCTTCTTTCTTCTCTCTTATCCCTCTCTTCCCCTTACCCGCTGCCGTGCTTCCACACAGCCCCCACGCGAGCTGCTGCTGATGCTGCAGCCGTCGAGCTGCGGCGCTAACCCTAGGCGAGCTGCTGCTGCTGGTGCCGGACTACTGGTGCGCCTCTCCTCTCCCTTAGGAGCACGTCCAATCGCGCTCCCCTGCCTCCTTTACGCGGCTCCGATGTGCCTCCTCACCTTTCCTTGCACTTGCGAGTTGTAACTAGTTGTAACTGATCCGAATAACACCAACAGCAATCACAATTAGTAGCATCCACTCTTCACTTCAACAACAGGAAACCAGATTTAAAGTGAAAACCCCCAAATCGGGGTAAAAACCACGGGACCAAACCAGCAAAATTTTCTTCCAGTGTTTGCTGGTGGGATTACACAACAAGTTCATCTGTAGATAGCACTAGAGGCAACCATACATCAAGATTTTACAGATCTGCAGCTTCCCAACCTTGAGGACGAACCCTTCTTGATCTATTGCAAGATCTCCTCTCTAATCTCCTTTTCCTTCTCCCTTGGAGACTCTCTCTGGTGCTCACGAAAGGCTTGAATGCTCTCTGTACTGTGTTACATGTGTGTGTGCTTGTCCAGATACTTCTCCCCATATTCTATAGCTAGGCAAGTTTCAAATACTAGATGTATGTTTAAGATTGGTTCACTTTCTTGAGCTACACCGTACCTACGACATGTGGATCTGGGCCTACTAATCTCCTCAATGCCCAATCATGAGGAGGATTTCCCAACATAAATTAATTTATAGAATCATCATAAGTCAAACTATCTTAAGTCTGCCAATTTTTTTATATAAAAGGGTAACGACATCTACGATGCCAAATAAGCACATTATGAAAATATATTTTATGATGTATCTGGTGATATACTAATTTGGTGTCATAAATATTAATTATGTTTTGTATAATTGTGCTCAACCTTTAATTTAGGACAACGCTAGAATTTTATTTAAATAGGATGGCGGAGTACATGTCATGAACCCACAAGCATTACGTAACCATTTGACATTCAGTAGCATGCGATGGGAGCTATGAAAGGTTCTTGATATAAGTAAACGCATACTCTGGAGGTAGAACAAGCACAAGGGGAAATTGACAGATCGAGCCGATGCCCACCTCGAGCTTTTGCTCACCGCCACCAAGTTCAGGTTCTGGTCATTCAATGAAAGCTAGTTATTGTTGCTGCTCCTTTTGTACTGCACCTGGCAGCTTGCCTCGATGGCTCGATCAAACCCTGATGGTCTAGCCCTTGTCTAACCAAGCTCACTTCATTAAAAGAATAAGATAGTTTTCTGAAAAACACATGTTTTATCGGGTAGAATGACGTTAAAAAATTCAGGAGTGACCTAGATGATAGTTTGAGACCGCATATAGCAGATATATAGAAGAACTAATAATGACCTTACAGGATAGCCCACATAATCCGGCCACTGAGGGAAAAATGTCAGGAACGCCCGATGTGGGAGACCAATACAAACTTGATGAGCTCAAGGATCTTCCAGATGGATGTGAAGTCCATATTAGCGGCATCTCCGACGATGTATCAGAAGACGAGCTCAAGATACTATTGGGGGAAGTTCGAGCCGTCGTGGATGTGAGTACACGGTCTATTTTCTTTGGCTTCGCTTTTACATTTTGTTTTATTCTGCAGTTGAGACCTTTTTTCTAAATGCAGCTGACAATACATCGCAAAGGGAAAAACAAAAAGTATGCTTCTGTTGATTGCGCGAATAAAGATGTTGCTTCACAGGTTATTGAACGGTTAGACCAGAAAATTGTAAAAGGTCTGTTTTCAGTTAAACAGAGAATTGATCTTCATGGTTCTTGTTCCATCAATTTTATTACCATTATCTTATATATATTGTATTATTGTTCTTAGAAAAAGAAGTAGGAATACAGCGAGTATGTGAGAAATTGAATTCTTCAGAAGTAGTATTTTGCAACTAAGTTGGATATTAGTATCGTTTTAAAATCATATCCTGCCTGCCTCAACTTCTCACATAGCTAATTACAAGCTGACACTGTTATGTCCACAACTCCACATACGCTTCCTTTCTAAAATACGGAGAAATAGCAGCGCTGAATCTGTAACATAGCTGCAGTATTGAATTTGATATACTAAACCTTGAGACTAACAGCTGCAAAGTGCAAACCCTTGTGTTCAGCTTGCTTTCAGAAATCAAAATTCTGGATGGTGGTAGATTATGTGTTTTCAACAGTAATTTCATGGTTGAACTTATAAATGAAACCGGCAGACCCATGCATAGTGTGTTATCTATTTACCCAGACATTAATATTTTAGTGTTTTTCTGATTCCTTGATACACTTGAGGTTCCAGACATTAATATTTTAGTATTTTTCTGATTCCTTGATACACCTGAGGTTAACTCTTTTACTTGTATTTTGATACTAGCCTATATATGATATATTCTTGTTCTTGTAAAAGGAAACAAGATAGGGGCTTCTTTCTCCAAACGTAAGGGAAATTTCAAAAAGGCAGAGGAAGAAGTTGTTCCTGAAATTTTAAAGATCCGTCTCATGATGGTATGTACCCATTGCTAGAATAAAGAAGTCTGTTTTCTACCATCAAACTATCACATGAGTCCGATTTTAGCCATCAAAATCCGAAACTGGATTTCGTTTGGTGAACACGTTCACTATACTTCACCATGCGTGAACATTATGTTGGAACTTCCTGAATATAAAAAAGAAAACAAGGGTACACTCCAATCCAGGAAAAGCTTTGCAAAGTTGAAAATATTGCAAAATATTCTTATTAGGAGATCTCCTCCGTTGATGTGTTTAGGGGGATTTTACCGAAGCAGAAGTGTTTTATTAGAAGTAGATACGACATCAGTTTTGCTAAAGGACGTCTAGATATGCCATAAGTATTGCACATCTAAATGCTATGTCCTTGATCAATTCGTTTTGGTATTTTCTTTTCCCTTTTTATTTTCCTTCTTATGCTTGATTTGGTCACTTAGATGTGCAATAACATATGTGCCCTAGACAGATCCATATGACATTCTCACAACCGTTTCCTCTTTCCTTAATATGCATTTCCTTTAAATTGTACGCGCATCATCATGTTTAATTAGAGGTGTACACTTTGCTCTATTTTTCTTATATACACATGTAAAACTAAACTACTAGAACCTCTATGTCTATGAACAGCCCGTCGAAATGGCTCGTGAAGATGTCATAGGACCGTACACCATCGGGGACAAAGAAGGGCACATTAAATTCATCACGGAGCTGCGTAAGAAGTTGTCCAAGCTCAAGGAGAGTACTGATGTCGTGGATGATATCTTTGAGGGCGATTGTGCTCATCCACTCCTCGTTGCAAAGCCAAGTGGTAAAAAGGCAGTAAAGTGGATTCATGTCGACCTGTGTGCTATTAATGAGAAGGGAAAGGTAATGTGGACAACCCTGGCTGTCCGGAAGGACAACTTGTACGTCAAGGGCTTCATGAACAAGGAGGGACAGTGGTTTGAGCTTCCAGGCAATGCTGCTAACGACAACATGAAGCTCCCGGAAGGTTACAAGGCAAGGGAGCTGAAAGGGTGGGATGTCAGCTACAGGGGATTAATGAATCTCAGTAACAAGAACCAAGTCAAGAAGACACTCATGTCAACGAGGCTGTGCAAGGCCTTCAGCGGTGAGGGCCGTCTTGCAGACTCTCACGCTACGGAATTGGGAATGAAAATGACCTTCCGGAGAGAAAAATTGATGAAAACCTCACCAGGCTGTCACTAGCGGGCCTGATGGTGATGATCTGCGAGGCCGCAAGGATGAATCCTTTCCTCGACACTATTGCAGGTGGCTGGGACGGGGGAACGGGACTCACCACGCGGCTTTTGGATATCATGTGGGATTGGGGAAGCATGTCAGCCGCACTTCTCAAGTGGAAGAAGACCGGTAAATGGCCCATCAAATGCAGACATGGTCTAGGCACTGCATTAGCGTCCATTAACCTTGTGCTTGACTCCACTGATGTTACGGGCTCTGGACCAACCTGGGTGGAGATTGCTGCCGTCTCTTCCAACTTCCCGTTATTAGCGTCACGGTCATCGGCGAGGGAAAAGCATAAAAATACCATCTACTATAAGCAGGACACAGAACAAATTCACGAGGAGCAAACACAACAGGTACACCAATATTTTTTCATAAACAAGTTTTTTTGTTTGTAATAACTCCCTTCTGCATATTTGGTGCATCAAGAAACAACAAACATGGACAGCTCTAGTAGGAACCTCAATATCGCAAGTACATACTCCCTTGATCTCCAAAATTGAATAAACTTTTAGAGTTATATTTAAGACATTTTTTGTAAGTCTGACCAACTTTATATGAAAGAATATAAACATCAAATAAGTATTCTATGAAAATATATCACACTAATTTTGTATCATAAATATTGTATTCTTCTCAATAACTTTGGTCAAACATACAAATGTTTTACTCGGTACAATTCTATAAGTTGATTTATTTGAGGACATAGGTAGTATATAATGATAAATGAAATCTTCTAGGGAGTGAATTTCAAGAATGCCTTCCTATTAGCTGGCTCCAAATAAAAGAACTAGTCATACAAATATTCCATTATTGCCTTGATTAACTGCGCCCCTTCATCAATTGGATAGGTGTAGCGACAATTGTTGCTTAGACGGTGGCTTTAGTCTTGCTGTTGTATGGCTTTGTAAGGCCTTGTGAGAATAATTAATAAAGTGGCCGTATGCATCGCCCAGATGCAGAGGCGAAGTCATCCTCCTTTTCTATAAAAAAAAATAATTGGTCCCTTGGAAACCACATTTGGTCCCTTAGCATCGATGTTGTCTGAGAAACTAATTGCATAAGACACAGAATTATCCATTCCTTGTTTGTAAAAATTATGTAACCCTTCATGAAAGCCAGGCAAACCAAATGAGAAATTATCTTTTCTGTATCAGTAAATGCAACAATATATCATTTCCCTCAACCTACGCTAACCCGCCTGTGCTGTGCTTGTTGATGAAGGTTGAGGGTTAGCGTCATGACACCAATGCTTGGTGCTGCTGGCATTACATTGTGTTATTGTGGTGTTTGTATTTTAGTCGCCACCTTGACATGGAAGGGTTTTCTTTTTTAAGTTTTAATTTGTTGAGCTTTGTTTGTTCTGTGAGCTACGTACTGCTTCTCAACTATTACATGCTGATAGAAGTTCTTATCATATCAGTTGGTTTTTTGAGAAACAATATCAATCTGTGTGAGCCTTCAATTAATGCATTCATGCAGGGAATTGTACCTTTGAAGTTGGCAGATAAAGGCAGACGCATTTCTGGGTATGAATATTTCGGCATGGAAGTTGTCCTCCCACCGTGGGAAAGCAGTGGTGATAGCATCACAAAGAAGTTTAAATGGGATTGCCGCAAACAGGATGTAGACACCACCGAAGTTGTAGCCCACACTATCAATTTAGACCATGGGCGCAAGATTGTTGTCACTTATTTGGTGATGACTAACTTAGTAGAGGCGAAGGTGGAGGTGAAGCTGCCGCTCATAGGCGAGTCACCTAAATATTGGCGACCTAATGACATAGCTCACAGGGGAACAGACAAGAACAGAGGCAAGAAGTACACTGCTCGTGGTGAAATCGTTGCGCAGATTGATGGCTTTGAAGTCAACCCGATCGTGCTCTTCAGAACTGAAGGGAAGCAGGAGTTCCCCGGTGACCTTGAGACGTCCATCCTGATGCAATCTTCTGTTTCGGTGCCATTTGGTAAACGGCTTCATATCGACATGGCGGGCCTGGATATTAAAGAAGCTCCTGGGGACCGATCAGTCAAGAAACCTAGTACGCTCAGCTACGACTTTCGAGGATCGACACCAACACGGACTTCCCCTGCAGACGATCAAGTTGATGGCAATAATGAAGTTGAAGTGAACGTCACCTGGCCTGCTCAAGAGGAGGTAAATGGTTAATATATAAGCTTAGTAGTACTCCCTCTGTAAACTAATATAAGAGCGTTTAGATCAATAAAGTTTACAGAGGGAGTATTTAGGAAAGAAATCATGTCGATCGTGCAATGGATGATCCAAACAACTAATGGTCGTTGTTCATTAAACTGCAGACGGTGGAGAGACAACCCGACGTTGTGTTCATCATTGGAGATAGAGAAAAGTTCGCTTCATCCATCGAGAAGCTGCGGAGCCTTCTCGCGTGCCATCCAGACCCCGAGGATGTCTTGGAAGGCTACACAGGCGAAGCGCTCCCCGACACCGGTAAACACCCAGTGCTCGCCAGACCACGCCCTTTTCAACAGCCACAGCGGTGGATACACGTCAAGCTGGAAGTGGTGGATGGCGGGGAGATGTCGTCCACGACCCTAGCCCTCCGGGATGATCAATGTTATGGAGGTGGATTCATGAACCAGAACGGGGTTTGGTACGATCTTGGCCAAGACTACCGGTGGTGGGGCGACGGCAACAAGCAACTCCCACCAGAATACAACTCTGTACTCCTAGACTGGGGCTACCACTGCTGGTCTAGCGTCGCCCAGTATGAACTTATCTCCGAGAGGCTGGGCAGAATTTGGCTGGGCAAGGACTCCGCTAGGGCCGCCGTGCGCACGCTGTCACGATACCCGGATGTGGAGGAGCGTGAGAAACCTATGCTAGCACTGACAGTACTGATCATCATGGTATGTGAATCGGCAAGGTTCAATCCTATTTTTGAATCCATTAAGACTGACTGGGATACCGGAATGGAATTAACCAAGCAACTGTATGAGTACACCCGGAGATGGCGTCTGATATCACTGCACCTGCTCTGCTGGAAGCGTTACGGCCACGACAGCAACGAGAAATGGTCCCTATATTGGAAAATGGGAATCAATTGCCCAGTAGATGCACTACGTGCTGTTTGCCTCGTGTTCAACAGCGACAACTGGACAAAACAGGTTATTACTTAACTTGTTTCCTTCTTTCGTAACATATATTATGCTATGTAGGACTAGCACTATGTAGGAGTACTATATGCTAAGATAAATTAATATTCCATCGTCCACTCCAAAATATAAGAAATTTCTTTGTCCTAAATAACTCAAACTATTATAAGTTTATCAAACTTCATAGAGAACAGTGTTAACGTCTACCACGTCAAATAGGTAATTTATGAAATATGTTTCATAATGTCTCTAAGGCTGGTCATAGTGGAAGTAACTTAGCTAGTAATATTGCGTACGCTAAGACAAATTTGCTTATGTGTCATGTAGTTAACGAGGAGAGAGGTGTTTGGAGTAACATAATATGTTACCGTAACATAACGCAACCCAAAGCAAAACAAGTCTACAATCAAATAAATGCAATCATCTACTCCCTCCTTTCCGGTTTATAGGGCTTATCTCAAAATTTTAGTTTTTTCCATTTTATAAGGCTCAATTTGGTTCTTCCCCATCACATGTTCAGATTCCAAGGTGCATTAAGTCATTGGATGCAAGTATTAAGAGAAAATTGATCAATGCATGTACTTTATGCATGCATGCATTGCAATTAATGCATTGGTAAACATAATATTTTAAGGAAAACAAAAACATTAATTGGGTGCTTTTGCAAACTATAAAAAATATTCTACCACTCACCATCTATCTTGATTGGTGAAATTTTTGAATTGAGCCCTATAAACCGAAAATGAGGGAGTATTAGAGTGTGTTTGGTTCTTGTCCTCGCACAAAGGTGCCTGGCCTGGAGGGGTCCCTGAAAGTTGCCTGGACCTTGTTTGGTTGCTGGCCTGGTGATCTCTCGGCTAGCCTGGCCTGGACGGACGTACAACGGTGATTAACCTGGCCAACATGCAGGCACACAATTAGCCTGACCCAGGCTACGTGGAAAGGAAGCCTGGACACAAAATTCGAGATGCCTGGTGAATACAAACAAGGGGATGTAGTAATTAAAGAACTAGGACCTGGCATAGTACTAGTTTAATAGTCGTTCACGCCCAGGAAGCAAACCAAACGCCTTCTCGCTCAGGCAGCCTGGTCGGCAATATTCGCTGGCTTTTCAGGCTCGGGTCAGGCATCTATTTTTGCCTGGCACAAAGACCAGGTCACGAACCAAACACCCTCTTATACTACTTATATATTACTTTGCACGATGAAGATAGTAGCATAGAGTAGTATGCATGATACCAGTCTAAGTTTTTCCCACTATGAGTAGCCTAAGGGCATCTTCACGTGATCCGGACATGTTTTGCCATCAAACAGGGTCCTGTATTGGTTTGTACGCCAGTCTGGATGTGTTATTTTTCGTAAAACAGAGACAAATGGGGGCGAGGGGGCGTCCAGACCGCTGCCACGCCTGCATCTGACTGCCCTAGCCCATAAAAAAACAACCTGTCACTTCCGCGCTTACGATCGAACATCCGTGCCGCTTGCTGTGCCGCATTCATATTAGCCTAGAGCATACAACGGCCAACGTTGATGCCGCTTGACGTGACCGGACGTGAGGGCGGCACTAACAGACCCGACCTCTCGGGCCTCGCCGCTTCAATGCAGACGCCGTGTCCCAAGAAACCAACTCCGGCCGCTGCGCCACATTGAAGCGGGCTGACCGCCCCTTCGCCTAGCCGTGGCCGCGACACCTAGGCTGCTCTGACAGACAAAGAATTCATCTGTCAAATGGAGATAATGACAAGTTGAGTTGAAATCATGAGGAAGAGTTCATCTGATTGTCCCCATTTACAAGGCACCTTTGTGTATCTTTAGAATATATGTTGAGTTGCAATATTAGCTTAAAGTATGGTGGCTCTTGTTGTCGCCCTTATCTATGCCACTATATAGTGTACGGATAACTTTAAATATTGACAGTTGGATCAAGCCAATCCGACGGCACAAAGTTAGCAAATCCGAGGACTATTGGCCATTGGATGTCATCTCCACTTCATCAGATTCTACCACATGTACTATATAGAAGATTCCATGGTTGAGTTTAAGCACAATGCACAAGCACAAAAAATATAAGCATTTCTCCTTTGTTCTAGAATCTTTCATATTTGAATTATCCACGGTTTTTCTTCTAAGTGAATTACCATTCCTTTTATACACAAACCTCACTTCACATGAACTTCTTATTTGTTTTACGCTCTTTTGTATTCCCTCCGTCCCAAAATAAGTGTCTCAAGTTTAATAAAACTTTATATTAAAGTTAATACAAAGTTGAGACACTTATTTTTGGGATGGAGGGAGTACTATAATTTCCCCAAAACAACTCTTCAAAAAGAATTACCATTCACTTTTACTTTATGTTTTTTAAGGCGATGACAACACGTTCATAAATTTCATTTATCTTTGAAGAAGTAATACTAGCCACCCAAAACAGCAATAGGAGATACCTAGACAAATATGTTCGATATCTCACATGAGATTCATGTAGTATTATACCATGCAACCTTTGAATATTTTATAGCTATATAATCTGATTTTCTATGGGATGAACTATGAGAATTAAATTTACATCTATGAAGCGCATATATGATTGAAATCACATGTTATAGTGTGGTATGTCATTTTTTTTTTCATATTTTGGCCATCCAAACTTCTACGTGCATTGCACGTGTACATTACTAGTATTATGATGTGTCACATCGAGTTTAAAAACAAAACCAAGTTTGTATTATATGTGCGCCAGGAACTGTTTACACTTAACGATATCAACAGTGAATATAGAAATGGTGCATGACCACAAGATTTTATTTAAAACTTATTACAATGCTGACTTAACCTGATTAACAAACACAACACAATGTACAATAAAGTAACTCACATCGAATCATCCAAGCCTCCACATACAACTGACCGGGTAACACATATGCATAGGTTTAAAATGAAATTAATGAACTTTGGTTAGAATGTCGTGAGCTTTTAATTAGCTTATTTTATTAGAAACCAGCTTACTAATGAATTATGCATTGATCAGTTGCGTCAACAATTATAAAGGTATCACATATCATAAGTAAAGGATATATCGGCTAACTACCCTTGCATAAACCCCAGGTAACAACCAGTTGTTGTTGTTGTTGTTGTTGTTGTTGTTGTTGTTGTTGTTGTTGTTGTTGTTGTTGTTGTTGTTGTTATTAAAAGACTACTCCTAACAAAACCCCTCTTGCCCGCCTTCAAAACGTTGGAACACATATCGCATATTGGCACATATAAGCAAGCAAAATAAATAAATTAAAATAGCAAAACACATATTAACATTAGTACATAAAAAGTTCACCGAACTGTGTAGGACTTATCATAATGATCATGTGGATGCAAATTTCATCAAAAGCGTATTTAAAGTGGATGCAATATGATCTATATATGGTTTCAGGGATAAAACAATAAAATTAGTTTTTCCACAATTTTAATTAGATGTGAGGAATGAAAAACAGAGATACAAAAGCTGGTTCTACAAAATACCGCCACTATGAAAAATGAGGCCAACTAGAACCAAGGCTAGGGCTTCGTGGTTGCTGGGACTCGGGCAGAGGACTAGGCAACAAATCAGAAAACACTAAAGGAAAAGGAAGAAATAAATCTAGTGTTAAAATCTATGTGTCTAGCAACCCTTGGATAATTGAAAGGATATTGCGAGTATAACACAAGCTTGCACCATATGAAGAACGATACAGATGAATATTGTAGAAAACCCTAGATGACAATGTTGAAGCAACCATGAAGAGAGATTGAGATTTGGTGAAACTGACTGTAAGTTCTGTAAGAACCAAATATGTACATCTCCTAGTTAGATTCTACAGTCATACTCCTAGTTAGATTCTACAGTCAAGTCTTGGTAGAATTAGAAATCCTAATAGCACATCTCTTTTGATTCCTAGGCTAAGTTGGACTTGAGTCTCCATAGAGCAGCTAGAGCAGCCACAAATCTATAGGAAAACACACAGACGTGTTTGCGTTTGGTCTCGTAGCCAAGTGAAACTTGTGTATGTGATGTTTGCAAAGCATCACGACTTATCTTGATTGCAAATTCTTTTGCTAAAATATTCTTATATTCTGCTATTTTCAAATGTTTCACCAGAAGGAAAACTTATCTTTATTGGAAGCTCTTTGGCTAAAAAGTTTTCCAACTCCGCTCTTTTCAAATGTTCCATCAGAAGGAAATCATGATACCAAATGTTCAACAACATACGAAGAATATGTCTATTGATTTTTCTATGATACTATTAATAAACAGATTGATTGATCATGTCGTCTCATTGTTGGACGTCAATATGCACGCAGATCGGCATGGAGTACACCATCGGCGATAAACAAGGGTACAATAGATTCATCAAGAAACTGCGTGGTGAGCTCGCCCAACACGATCACCAGGAGGGTATCTTGGATGGCCACCCGGTGCCTGAGTTTGTCTCCGCCTTAAACAACCCAGCTGTACTAGCCAAGCAACAATGTCTTAATAGTTGGCCAGCACGGTTGATTCACATCAAGCTACAACTGGCAAAGGAGGAAACGTCGACCACACTAGCCATCGGAGATAACAATGCGTACCTACTTGGGTTCATGAACCAGGAGGGAGATTGGTACCACCTCCAGACAGATAGGCACCACCGCCAGAGCAAGGACGAACGACTCCCAGAAGAATTCAATCCCAAACCGCTATGGTGGGGCGCCTACAAAGACATACTTGAGATCAGAGACGCAATAGGCCACTTAAGTTTGAGCAAGCGAAACCAAGATGTGGACGTCAGTGCCTGGGAGAAACTCCGCATCGAGCGCCTGGGCAAGGACTTTGCGGTGGAGGCCGTGCGCATGCTGTCGCGCTACCCAGTCGTGGAGAAGGGTGAGTGCCCCATGCTGGCACTGGCAGGCCTCGGCATCATGCTCTGCGAATCCGCAAGGCTCGATCCTGTCCATAAGCACATTGAAGAGGGATGGGGCGGAATCATTACTACTGGATTCTCCGAGCAATTAATGCAGTGCGTAAAGAGATCGAATGTGATATCAGAGAGTTTGCTGCTATGGAAGGGTAGCGGCTACGTCGGGTGGCCTGGAGGTAATCATAAAAGCGATCACGAGGCCATATTAGAGATAATGTATGAAGAAAAGGAGCTGCGCCGCATGGGAATCCGTACACCAGAAGATGCACTAAATTTGGTTCACCTCGTGCCTACTGGTACGGCAGGTGACTTTAATATTTGCCCGTGGCCCTAGCGTAGCGTTGGGAAATGGACTTCGCTAAACGGGGCCCTTAAACTGAAGTGTGCCAAAATAAAATAACAACAATTTACTTCTATCTCCCTATCCTTTTTTTTTGCGGGGTCTATCCTTTTATGGGCAAAATTTATTGTTATAGGACACTCTTCAGTATTAATATTTGTTGATGCACTTAAATTTGTCGTGGTTAATTACTAAAAAATTCCCATGCTCAATTAACAAAATTTTCCATGAAAAGTAGTTGAAATACAATGGCATCTTTAAATCTAGAAGAAAAAAAATAGATGAAACATATCATGGCAACTTTAGTGTAAAACACTATGACAACTTCAGTATAACATCATGGCAACTTTCCCCCCTCAAAAAAAGTCGTCAAAACATATCAATATGGGATCTAGTTTTGAAGATCTCGTCGAGACGGATTTAGTGATGAAAAAGGATTTTTAATTGGATTTTTTATTTAAGAGATAAAACATTTTTGAAATCCGAAAAAGAAAAAAGATTCCACTGATGTCATCTGTTTTATGTGGCAAAATGGATGATAATAAGAGCGTTTGGACTATGTTGCTTCGTGCCACACGTATGGCACTTACCATTTGGGAAGAATAGTGGACACACCTATTGATAAGAACCAACGCCACACCACGTATTCTGGTTGATGCTCCATGGAATGTATTTTATCGGCAAGCACTCTTGTTGTATTTTTTGTCTATGACATCTATATAACAATATATGAGAACGACTTGATGATATTTGATTGTCATAAAAGTAGATAGTACAAAATTCATTCATTCATCCATCTTTGAATTTCATCAGACATGCAAATAATGTTTGTTTTACCATGGGCATGGCCATACCAAGCGTGGCCAAATTCACTGTTCAGAACTGTATGTGAAAATTTAGCATGATTTGACCAATTTGTAAAAAAAAAATTCGGATCTGACCATTTTTCTACCGCCGTAGATGCTGGTGGTACAATATAAGGGGCTACCGCCATGGTCAATGGCGGTAGGCTTCTGGTCAACATGATGACATGGCAACAATGTGGAGTGGCTACCACCACAGTCGTGGTTGGTAGGACCTAGGCCGAACAGAATGTTATAAATAAACTAGTAGAATGTTCGTGCGTTGCCACGTGCCTTTTAATTTGTTTTTTCTATTACATATATAAATACATTGCATACATGTTTCTCACTCCATCTCTCTCTCTCCCTCCCCCTCTCCCTCTACCCCCGCCCCCCTCTCTCTCACACACACTCCCCCCTCTTCCTCGCTCAGTGTTGACATTCACCAGATAAAACATTAAAGGGAAACAATGTAATAGAATGAATAAAGCAGCACATTAAATAAATAAAGTTATTGGAACTACCGAGTAACAACAATGATCTCTGCACATAAGATTAGTACAAAACTCGATGGCTTCCATCACCAAACTTCTTAAGTAGGTGATGACGAAAGTAAACTGAGACATGGCCTGCATTCTCCATTTCAAGATGGCCAGCATAAGAAGATCCATGCGCACAATAGTACTTGACTCAAACACAAACTTCATATCGCGGACTTACAACATCCATATTTTTAACACTTCGTCAAATCGGTTAAGAAATGATAGCAAAATGTTGTAGTTTCTCCTTTAAGACCGCTCCATGCATCCCCATCTCCTTGTCGTTGTCAACTTCCAGCGCAGCCATGAGGACCTCAGCCCACTTGATGCTGCTCTTTAATGCCCCCACCTTCCAAGTGCTCCACCTCTCAAGAGCATCTGTACTGGTGTAAAACAACTGTTAGCTCTTTCATGTTGTTCCAGTGCATCCAAAAATAGTAGTTCATACCAGAAGAAATAAAAAGCATGTCATAATTAGTAAACAATTACAACAAAAAATGATAAATAACAATACGATATTGAAAACAGAACCTCCACCTGCAGAAGTAAATTTTACAACTGCAGTCCTCTCCCACTCACATTTGTTTACAAAATAATTCAGAATATGCTACCAATCCAAAAATTTGAGTCCAAAAGAACTGGATCCTCCTACATCATTGGCTAACTTGCTTGCATGCTGCAGAGATATTGACTTCCTCATTTTCATATTTAAGCAGATATCATGCAGAAGAGATACTTTGGTAGGGCCAAAATTAGTAGCATCAGCTGGACAACATAACCTTATGTGCATTGATCCTACAGTACTACATATTGTTAACAATTACGGTTCAGTAAGAACAGTAGGTGTCAACAAAGAACTAACAATAAGTATATCTTGTACTCTTTAATGATGGTTCCTAAGAATATTAAAATAGTTAAGATATTGCTATTACATGCCTGATGGTCTGCACAGACCATAAAGATTGTTGGAAAATGATTACCCGCAAAAATGGTATACTCGTAATACTCAAGTTCTCGCAAAGTTCCACAGGCACACTACCAAATAAATGCAAACCTGAGAAATGTCGACATTTTAAAATGATACAATCAACAAGAATTTGTGCATCATGCTGTATAGTTTAGCTCCACCAAAATCTAAATACTCTCAGATTACTCGAGGACGTAACTTATTAGCATTCTATGAATATCCAATATCAACAACCGTCCATGATTTATTATGACTAGCACATTTACTGGATGATATGGCCAATGTGTCATCTAATATAGATAACTGAATTACTAAAAGAAAACAAGGAAACTTTCTGCATATAGATAACTGAATCTACGTATTATTATCTCGATTGTTCTCAAAACACCAAGCTGCATTGAAGTCAGGTAGGGGTGCATGGGCGCCAGCCACAACATTTCCATTGTTGTTGGTCTTGCTCGCCGCTGCTTGAGCCCGGTGAGCAGGGCCATCTCTGAATCAACAAATATTACACCACAAAGCAAACAGAAAATCATTGTACGGCAACAACAAATAGATTGAACGATCGAGCGATTCAAGCAAAGATTCAGATATGGAAAACATCTTAAATAATAAAGTGAGATGCTGACTTGTTTGATTACCTGTCAAAATTATCTGCATATATAGTAAAGGTACGTGCGATGCATGTGACCGTTAAGAAAGTTGATTCAAACCAAGTTATGATGAATATCTTGTTTGTGCCTCTGTTTAAGTAGTTGCTCATTGGAATATTAATAAGCCTTTCCAACAGGAACCTAAGCAATGCAACAACAGGGGAGGAACAAGATTTAGGTTGGTGATTTAAAGATAATTGGACGAGCCACAGAAACCACTTGCACTAATAATATATTAAACACAATGCAGAAACCACTACTGAATGAGCTGTACTTTAACTGGTCCTATCCAAATCAATTGCATGTGCAGATAACAAGTGAAATTGAATATAATGTCTATTTCCTATCTACTTATAGCTAGGATATCCTCTGCAACATTGTGTGCCTCTCATAGAATTTATTATTTCGTTATGCAGTTGAGATGTGTCAAATTGAATGAAACTTTATAAATCATCTTATAGCATGTGTACCCCTTGTGCTTGTAAGAGGGAAATCTGAATAAACACTAGTAGAAAACAGGGTATTTGTCCCGGTTCGTAAGGGCCTTTAGTCCCGGTTCGTGAACCGGGACTAAAGGGTCGTTACTAATGCCTCCCCCCTTTAGTCCCGGTTCTAACACGAACCGGACAGATGGTCCTCCACGTGGCGGTCGCTGAGCCCAGGCAAGGGGCCTTTGGTCCCGGTTGGTGGCACCAACCGGACCAAAAGGCGATATTTTCTTTTTAAAGAAAAGTGGATGCTTTAGGGGTTTGGGGGTTATTTTTAGGTTGTTATTAGCTAGCTAATAGAGAGAAGTGTCCTCTCTTATATCTTCGTCCTTGGTTTACCAACGCTGCTGCTATGTTCATTTCACCCGCTGATATAATAACTCATGCATGCTCGCATCATACATCATCATATATAATAACAAGTCCTACTAATCATGCATCATCATACAACTTCTACGCGTTATTAATAATAAGTCATACGATCATCATCCTCATAGTCATCGAACCCAACCCTACATAATTGTTCTTAGCACATGGTCATCGATTGCTCGGTAGGACCTAAACACCCTTAAGGTAAAATAACATAAAATAATAGAGACCCTGACTCTCCATTATGAAGAATGGAGATCATCATGTCTCCACTTCTTGCGCTTCGCTGCCTTTTGCTTCCAAGAAGCTCCTTACGACTGTTCATACATTTTTTCCATTCTTTAATTGTCATGTCTCCACTTCTTTTAGAAACCCGGTATGGACAGTTCAGATTTGTAGGAAGACCTGGTTGTATGTTCAAAACATGAAGGCTACCGTGCGTATACATCAGATGAGGCACACAATCATTCGGGATTATCTGTTGAAAAACATAGTAATAACTTCGTAGTTAGCGATGATGTACTAGTTTTAGAAGTGTGCAAAAAGATGCACGGATGTCGTAATAGTAAAAAATCTTACCAGGGTATCTCCATGGTAGTTACCATAGTTCAACACGTGCATTAGTGGCACGTATTGACCATAATGTTGAGGAGTTCGATTGTAGACATTGTAATTCTCAAGATCAGTACAAAATGCGATCAGATGATTTTTCTCCCTATAAGTTAATTCAGAGCCATCGGTGTAGTGGGTTTTGTCTACCATCTTACGCACATTCTTTGAAGAATGAAAATAAGCTGTCAATGGAAATAAGATATTAACTATTTTGAAATAAATAATATAAATTACTTAATAACTATGTTAAGCTCACATGGGGGAAGAATTGGAGGTGTATCCACAAGGACCCAAATCGAAGGTCTGTCTTGCTCGATTGTAGGATCACCAAGATCCATGGTAACAAGCATACCCTCATCAAAACCATATATCTTGCAAAGTGCTTCCCAATTTTTGCAACCAAAATGGGTTACACTCTCAGCATGGTACATCTTTACTTGAAAATCCACACCATGATGGGTCTTAGGAGAATTTTTTTGGTTTCCATACTTTCATGGTCTTCAAAACCCAACCTCTCCAAGACATAGCGTCTTACATAGCATGTGATAAGCTAGTCGAATTGAAAAAGATGAAAAATACACGTTAAAATAGTTGAAGTCGTGCTTAATTACGAAAAAAACTTTTGTCGTCGTTGCGTACCGTATGAACATCGAAGGTCTCCTCGAGCTTAATGCTGAAGCGCCGATCTTCGTCCAGCTCAATGAACCTGTTGCACATACCTCGATGCGTCGTGGCACCGATCGCACTCCCGAGGCGGTTTTTAAACCGTCCGAGTACGACATTTTCGGCCTATGTTCATAATTCAAATATTAAACTAGATCATTATTATTAATCACGGATTGACTATCGGTGATGGTACGTAGCTCCTCCTTTCATTCCCGAGTGCATTATTACACCAAATTGTCTAGCACACGGGAATGAAGGAGAACTTTTCCAATATGAGCATTCAATAAGCAAAACCAAATCATAAAATAAGCAAAACCAAATCATAAAATAAAGTAGTATTCAAATTAGCATGCATTCAATTATAAGCAAAAGTACATCATCTCTTGGTGTCCATACATCGTCGAATATTATCACTAATATAGCATCACTAATACAACTAGAACCGTAGCGCCCGACGGGTATCGTCGCGGGCGGTGGACACCCAAAGATAAGGAACCATCACAGGATGAGATAAATACATTGACGGTCACTGAAGTTGAGGTCAAAGCACACTACGGTCACTGTACTTCAGAATACGCTCAATACGATCACTAAATACGTGTTGTGGTGATTATACGGTCACTGCTTCTTCGTAGAGCACCGTATTTTGCTCAGTTGACCAGTCAAATAGTCCAGGGCAGCGCTGACTCTATGGGTCCCACATATCAGTGAATATTAGAGAACGGAGAAAAATAAATGCGGTTCAAGGCTGGGGTTTCGCAAATAAACATCGAGCGCTAACCACCAGGGACGTCGTCATTTCTGTGCTAATAGGCCGACGGTTATGTTTTACTAGTATATATGTACTGCATGCATTTTTTTCTACGTGTTTTTTCATTTGTGCTGTGCGTATGTGCTAGTGTGTGTTATGTATAATATTTTATTTAGAATTTTGCTATGAGTGTATGGTGTGTGCATGCGTGCGGCCTCTACCTGATATCCATGGAGACAAGAACCAGCGCCATTCTCGACAAGCCGGACAACGCCGTCGTCTCGACGCCGTGACACGCCTCGCCATGGCCAACCACTTCGTCGTCCTCGAGACACTCATGTTCTTTTATGCTTGCTGCCTGCTGCGGTCAACTCTCCTACTTGACACATGCTCTGCATCAATGTGCTACTGCATGGAGTCGTGCTCGCGTGTGAGCTGCTCTGCCGGATCAGCTCCTCGAAAAACCTCATCGCCTTGCCGCACCATGGCCCTAGCACTCGCCCTGCCTCTTCTGCCTCCTGTCGTTGGATGTCTCGTCTCTTCACCATCCGAGTATGAGAAGCTCTCGTCGCCCATCATCTTCAGGCATGCAGTTGCCTTCGTAGACACCTCACACGGTAGCAGTGGAGGCAGCTCGTGGGTACTCATACGTGCTTGTGTGCTCGCGTACGTTCCCTGGTGCTCTAAGGTCGTGGTCGTTGTCGTCTTCGTCTCCGGTCCACTTGTCGAGCAACAACGACAAAGAGATGCTCCAAGAGATGACGCAAGCGCAGTTGCGGCAAGCTCTTCGCCAGACGATCCCGCAGATGGCGCACACCTCCATGCGCCCCCGAGTGTTTGTGCATGCATGAGTTACGTACGTACGTTGTTGTGCGTGTCCGCATAGGTGCTGTGCTCGTGTGCTGCCCTAGACTATTTGATTGGTCAACTGAGCAAAATACGGTGCTCTACGAAGAAGCAGTGACCGTATAATCATCACAACACGTATTTAGTGATCGTATTGAGCGTATTTTGAAATACAGTGACCGTAGTATGCTTTGACCTCAACTTCAGTGACCATCAATGTATTTATTTCTCACAGGATCATAGCTCCAGTGAGATCCCTGAAGAATCTGCCAGGTATTGTCGAACCTGCCCTCCAATGCAACCATGTAGCAATGGACGTGCTCGTCCTCCTCGCTGACACGGTGTCGTACCACCTCCGCGGTGTCCGGAAGCCTCGACACCGTCATTGGCCCACGCGACCGCCACCAAACAAGGATCGAGTCAACAACGGGCTGCCTCCTCACCAACCTACGTCCCCCGGAAGGTAGCACCTCGATACCAGCTCGGCGGAGCCAGTCCGAACATGGCCACGATCAAGCAGGCCTTCACTTTGCCGAGTCGGCGGCGGCGAGGATGCTTGGGATAGGCATCGCCCGACGTCGATCTTGAACTACTTCTATATATAGTTAAATAAAGTAGTTTTATTAATTAAATCAACTAGTTCAACTACTAAGCAGTTACTATAAATAAATAAAGTAGTACTTACTAAAACAAACTACTTCTATATATAGTAAAATAAAGTAGTTTATTAAATCAACTAGCTAGTTCAACTATATATGAAGCACTTACTATAAATAAAATAAAGTAGTACTTACTAAAAATAAACTAGTTTAACTATAGTTCTATTATTTTTCTAACTAATTATATTAAACACTTTCTCTTCTTATTTTTTCATTTTTCCTCTATTCTAAATATGAACATATTCATAAATGACTTATATCATTCACAATTTTCCTATACATACACAATAAGTTGACAAAGAAAATACTATGAACAAAAAAACCATTAAAATTCTATGAACAAAATTACAACAGAAAAATCATAAAAATTCTATGAACAGAAAAAAAATCATAAAAATTTGACATATTCGTCTTTGCATATATATGAACATAAAAATTCAACAATAATATCACCAAAAAAATCTATTAACAGAAAAAAAAATCTAACACAATATGAAAAAATTAATTACACAATATGAAAAAAAAATCTAACAGAAAAATATATGAACTACACATCGAAATTACTACACATCTAACAAAAAATCTATGAACTACAAAAAATCTAAAAATCTAACAAAATTAACTACACATCTAAATTAATTAACTACTACTAACGTCAAATTAAATTAGTTGCTCACGGCGGCAGCGGCAGCCGAGGTCTTGGCTGGGCGGCGGCAGCAGCGTCGAGGCTTGGGCCAGAGACGGGCGGCGAGGCTGGCTCGGGCAGCCTGCAGCGTCGTGGATGGATTCGCCGCCGTCGGGGAGAGCGAGGAGAAGAGATTGAAGTGGAGATGGGCGGTTCTGAAATTTTCCTAAGTGCTACTTATATAGCAAAGGCATTGGTCCCGGTTCGTGGCACAAACCGGGACTAATGCCCCCCTTTAGTCCCGGTTGGGGCTACCAACCGGGACCAAAGGCCTCTTTTCAGCAGCCCAAAGGGCGGGAAACAGAGACCTTTGGTGGCCCAGCTGGTAGAGGGAATAACAAAACTGGTCGAGGGGGGCCAGCTATAAGAGGAGGGGGTTTCGGAAGAGGTAGAGGAAATGCGGGAGACCCAAACCAAGAGGAAGAGCTGGAGATGGACCTTGATGCAACTGATGGTGCTAGTGCAACTGCTATAGTCCCTTCCGCGCGCAAGCGACTGATAGGACAGGATGACACTATCAATGGCCCGACAGTGCACACAGGTGGCCCGAGTGGCTCAGGCACACCCTTGCCGCCAGGATATGTGTCGGAACAAATTCATCTTTTGGAGAACACTAGCAACGTGGAGCCTGTGGATAAAAGTAAGATGAATACCCCGCAAAAAATTCATGATCCAAAGAGACTGAGATCAACAGAAAACAGTACGTCCAGCAACATATCGGCGACTCCCTTCGAGGATGATCGCCGGGCGCAATGAAACTCATATGCTGGAACTGCCGTGGCATGGCCAGTGCTGCGGCAGAAAGAGCTCTTCTGGACCAGAAGCAGTGGGGGCCGGATGTCGTCTTCCTGTCTGAGACGCATCTGAATAAAGCTAAGGCAGGGAAACTACGGAGAAAACTAAAAATGGATTGTATGGAAGTGCATGAAAGTAATGGAGCAAGTGGGGGGTTACTTCTTTTTTGGAGGAGACCTGTGGCAATACAGTTGAGAGATAAAGATAAAAACTTCATAGATGTTACGGTGGGAGATGGTACGGATGAGGTATGGAGGTTTACGGGCTTCTACGGGGAGCCGAAGTGGGAAGATAAGCACTTGTCGTGGTCGTGCTTGCGTCATCTACACCAGCGAGTTAATCTTCCATGGATGATAGCTGGTGATTTTAAGGAAATTTTGTATTCCCATGAACAAGAGGGTGGAGCACCGAGGCCAATGCACATGATGCAGAACTTTCGAGATGCTCTGGTTGATTGCGAGTTGGAGGATATGGGTTCTAGCGGTGATCTTTACACCTGGAGGAGGAGGAGACTCAGGGAACGGCTTGACAGATCGGTATGCAATGGTCAGTTTCATGGACTATTCCCAAATACAAAGGTCACGAACACTGCTCATATAAAGTCGGATCACAGACCCCTTTTCATTGATACCGAGGGAGATGCGCAGGTAGGTTCTCAAATCCATCGAAAGTGTTTTGAGTCGAGGTGGCTGCAAGAGGATAACATTATGCAAGTGGTGTCCGATGCATGGGAACATTCAGACCCGTCGGCGCCAATTGCAGAAGAACAGCGAGTGTCCATTCCACGTTGCATGAGTGGGATCGCTCGATCTTGAAGGCACCCCAACGGCGCCTGAAGGAACTGAAGGAGGAGTTGGAAAAGTTGCGATCGGGCCCCCTCACTGATGAGGCGGGAGACAAGTAGTGAATTCTGTTAATGGAGATAGAGGAAAACTTGGAAAAGGAAGAGATCTACTGGGTTCAGCGCAGCCGAGCAAACTGGCTCAAATTTGGTGACCGTAACACCAATTTCTTTCATAACTTTGCATCGGCTAGAAAGAAGAGAAATTATATAAAACGCCTGATGGATGACTCGGGTGTTTGGAGAGAGAGTAATGAGGCTATGAGTAGCTTGATTAGCGATTATTTTCAACACCTCTTTTCTGCTTAAGTAAATGTACCAAATATGAATGTTATCAATAAAGTTAAGAGGAGGGTTACGGATTATATGAATGAGTCACTTATTGCACCTTATACAGAGGAGGAGGTAAAGAAAGCTCTTTTAGTATTGGTGATTTAAAAGCGGCAGGGCCGGATGGGTTACACGCTATTTTTTACAAAAAAATTTGGTACTTGCTTGGAGGAGATCTCACCAAGGAGGTCCTGGAGGCTGTTAATAAAGGCATTATACCCGAGGGGTGGAATTCTACCACGATTATCCTAATTCCGAAAGTGGATAACCCAGAAAAAGTTACCCAATTTAGACCCATAAGTTTGTGCAATGTGGTCTATAAGGTGATTTCAAAGATGCTTGCGGGGCGCTTAAAGGTTCTCCTCCCAGATATTATCCGCGAGACTCAAAGTGCGTTTGTGCCGGGCCGCATCATCAATGACAATGTCATAGTGGCGTATGAATATCTACATACGATGAATAAACGGAAGAAGGGAAAGGTTGGCACTTGTGCAATAAAACTTGATATGCACAAGGCATATGATAGAGTGGAATGGACTTTCCTGGAGGCCATGCTCGCCAAGTTGGGGTTTCATGCCCAATGGATTCAGATGGTTATGTCATGTGTGAGAACGGTCGAGTACAAGGTTCGGTTTAATTCCAATGAAACACTCCCTTTTTTTGCCAACGAGAGGCTTGAGACAGGGGGATCCCCTCTCCCCCTATCTGTTTCTTTTGTGTGCTGAAGGACTGTCAGCATTAATAGCTCATGAGGAAGAAGAGGGAAACCTAATTGGAGTACAGGTATGCAGAGATTCACCAACTATATCCCATCTGCTTTTTGCAGATGACTCCCTAATCCTCATGAGAGCGGATAACCAGAATGCTAACACGCTGAGATCGATCTTGGATGAGTACTGTGCAGCGTCCGGTCAACTGGTTACTGAATCAAAGTGTTCTATTTTTTTCAGTCCGAATACAAATGTGGAAGTGAAGGTTGATGTATGCCAAATATTGAATATCATGACTGAGACCATCTCAGACAGATACTTGGGCCTACCATCCATGATTGGTGTGGACCAAGTGGACTGCTTTAAACACTTAATTGGAAGGATTCAAGCATTGGTAAATGGTTGGAAGGAGAGAAGTCTATCTTTTGGGGGAAAAGAGGCTTTGCTGAAAGCGGTGGCCCAAGCCATCCCAACCTATGCGATGGGTGTATTCAAATTCTCAAAGAAAATCTGCAAGGGAATCACTGATGCAATGTCGCAATTCTGGTGGGGTGATGAGGAGGATCAGCGCAAGATGCATTGGTTTGCATGGTGGAGGATGTGTATCCCAAAGGAGAGAGGAGGGATGGGATTTCAGGACATTCAGAGCTTCAACTTGGCGATGCTAGCGAAACAGTGTTGGAGATTAATTGACAACTATGATTCTCTTTGTGCTCGAGTCTTACGAGCCAAGTATTACCCCACGGGAGATATACTAAACAGCCAATTAAAGAAGGGTTCGTCCTATAGTGGTACTTTCCGCGTTCGCCAAGTCAGACGTAGCGCCGGAATGGGTCCGCTACGACCCTGACCTCACCGCCGCGTGGGGGCACGACCGTCCGTCGCCATCGCAGAGACGACCACTAGGCGCCGCCGCCTCCTTGATGGCGAGCTCGCCAGGATCGGCGAGGAGTGGCTGCTTAGAGACTGCTCCTTCAACGCCGGCTGCGGCAGTGGGCGCCGTAGCCCTCCGCACAACGCAGTAGGAGGCAGATATATATGGGGGCAGCGTTGGATAGTGGCCTCCCACATCCATATCCGCGGACTGGTTCCTTCTGTCCATGCACGGATGCGATAGGAAATTTGCGGGTCGCTGTAGGAGATACCCTAAGGGGTGTTTGCACTTGGTCTCGTAGCCAAGTGAAACTTATGTATGTCACATGTTTCCAGAGAATTACGACTTATCTTGATTGCAAATTCTTTTGCAAAAATATTCTTCTATTCTGCTCTATTCAAATGTTACACCAGAAGGAAAACTTATCTTGATTGGAAGTTTTTTTCCTAAAAAGTAATCCAATTTCGCTATTTTCGAATGTACCACTAGAAGGAAATATTGATACCAAATGTTCCACAATATAAGAATATGTCTACATTGGCAGATCAGACAACAATATAAGAATATGGTGAGAAAGGGAGGAGCTGAAAATGCCCTAAATCCCTGGAAAAAAACCCTCCCTCCCGCTCGCACCCCGCGAGGCGACGGGAGGAACCCTACCGTGCCGCCGCCAGCTTCCTTCCCCGCCCCCTCCTCGTCCCTCGCTGCCAGCGCGGAGGCGCGCCGGGCGAGCCGGGCCAGCGGCCGCCGGCGAGGCCTCCTCGTTCCCCCTCCCAACGGCCTTGGCGCGGGCCGACGCGGCTGGATCAGGGTGCCTCGCTGTCCCAGGGCGAGGCGGCGCTGCGACGCGGCGGCGTGGTGATGGCGCTGCGCGTGACGGTGGCGCGACGGGCTGGGCGTCGGAGGACGCGTCGGTGCGTGGAGCGGTGGGGGCAGCGAGCGGCTGGTGCGGGAGGATCTGGCATGGCGGCGGTTGCGTCGAGGCAGGGCGTCGGTGGTGGGCTCCTGTGGCCTGGGCCGTCTCCTGGTTTGGTGTTGCGGTGGTGCGGGTCACGGGCGAAGGATCTGCGGGCGGCCGTCCCTGCCCTGGCTTCGGGCTGGTGGGGGTGGCGGCGCAGTGGTGGTGGCTTGCGGGGCGTGTTGGTCGAGTCCGCATCGGAACCTTCCTGGTCTGGCGCTCGGATGTAGCGCGAGGAGGCATCTCCGGTGAGCTTCCATGGCTGCACCTGCGGGTTGATTTGGTGTCCCTCGTTGGCGGGCTCGCGGTTGCCGATGGCCTCGCGGAGATGTGTGTCAGCTACCATGGTGGGGCGACATGGGGGTGCTCGCGGGGGAGCTTGGTAGGAGGGATAGGTGGCCTCGATGCAATCGCGCCACCTGTCGCCGGCACGGTTTGCCGGTCCGGATGCGTCTGCTCCTCCTTCTCCCCCTTTCCCCGTGTTCGGCGGGGAGCTTGGTTGGAGGGATGGGTGGCCTCGATGCGGCCGCGTCACCTGTCGCCGACACGGTTTGCCGGTACGGATTCATCCGCTCCCCTTTCTCCCCCTTTCCTCGGCCGCGGGCGGATTGGCGCAGGTTTACCAGCGGAGCGACTGCGGGTGGTTCCGTCGGTAGAGGGCCATCGGTTGGTCCAAAGCTGGGGCCTTTGTATAGGTCTCGGGGTTGTCTGGTTGCAGGGCGGCGGCTTTGGCGGCGGGAGGCGCGACGTTCATGGTGACGTAACGTCTCGGTGCGAAGCAGGCAAACATGGCCGCTGGGTGGCGTGGTTGCGGGCGGTTGACGGAGTTAAGGTTCATCGGTGGGGTGTGAGTGCCGGGGTACACCACTTGTCCAATCCATTGACTGACCGACGGTGGCGGTGGCCGTTGCTGCCGTACCCTTCATGAAGGCTCCGTCGCGGTGTTCACACTCTTGTCGTCTTGCTCCGGGTGAAAACCTGATCTTCGTTGATCGGCCTGTGGCGGCTATCTATGGTCGTATCCTTCTAGGAGGCACCGCTTTGGAGGCCTGGCTTCGTTTTGGTCCGGTTCACCTCTCTATTGGTAGTCGGTGGGGTGGTGTGTCGGTGCCTCGCACCTTTGTATCTTGCATTAGGTGTGTGCGTTGTTCGGTATCTGGGATGTACTCGGTTATGTTTGCTTTATATAATATAAAGCGGGGGAAACCCTTTTTCGGTATAAGAATATGGTTTCCGATAATATAAGAACATAAGAATATGAATTCTTATTTGATTTCCACAATATAAGAATATGAGATTTTTTTCTCCGATACTATTAATAGACAGATTGATTGATCTTGTCGTCTGAGTGTTGGACATCAATATGCATGCAGATCTACATGCAGTACACCATCAAGGAAAAAGCAGGGTTCAGTACTTTCATCGAGCAACTGCGTGATGTGCTCGCCCGTCATGATCACCAGGAGGGTATCTTGGATGGCCACCCGAACCGTACGTCTGTCTCCGACTTCAACAACCGAGCTGTACTATATGAGTGGCCAACGCGGTTGATTCTCATCAAGCTACAACTGGCTGGGGAGGAAACGTCGACTACCCTAGCCGTCCGAGATAACGACGTGCACCTACTTGGCTTCATGAACCATCATGGAGTTTGGTACGAGGCATGGAATCTGTTCGAGGGCAAAGGAATCCCAGCAGAATTCAACCCCAAACCGCTAATGTGAATCCCCAGCCCCAGGCTTGCACTGGCAGGCCTCATCATCATGGTCTGCGAATCCGCAAGGCTCAACCCTGTCCATGATCACATTCAACATGTGTGGGAGGACAACAACGGTACTGGATTCCCCAAGGAGGTAATGGAGCAAGTACAGGGATCGGACATGATATCAGATACTTTGCTTATATGGAGGGGCTCCAGCTGGTGGCCTGGTGATGACGGCTCCAGCATAAAGGATTTTATTCGGAGAGATGTGCTGCGGGGCATGGGAATCCATAGCGCAAAAGATGCACTAGATTTGGTTCACCTCGTGTCCACCTGTACGATGGACTGGTACTGGGATTCATTTCCCATGCCCTCTTGATTTTTTCCTAGCCTAGCGTTGGGAAATGGACTTCACTAAAAGGCCGGGGGCCGAAAATTAAGTGTGCCAAAATAAAAATAACAATGATGTACTTTTATCACCCTATCCTTTTATGGGTAAATTTATTGTTATTGGACACTCTACAATACTAATATTTGTTGATGCACACTACACTATATCGTCTTTACTAAAAGACACTTTTCAATTGTGACAATTGGTTCCTAGACATTTTCTTTCTCGAATATGCACAAGTGCATATCCTATATTACCCAAAAAAAAGGCAAACAATGCATCCACCAAAGTGTACACGTACTCCACCGTACAAACACTCCATACCTCGTCACAATTGCTACTCCCTCCCTACTCGCCCACCTTCCTACTCTACCAAAGAATTGGTCTACGTGCCCTTTTACTAGTCCTGCGGAGGCCCACACCATGCCTTCGGACCGCACCCTACTTAGAACAAATTCGATCAATGGCGATGCCCCATCAAAACCAATAGCATGCATTGAGATGCTTCCGTAGCTCCCAGAGAATCAGTAGAAAGATGGTGTGGAGATCCTTCCTCGCCATTGCGTTGAGCCCATTCTTACTGCATAGCCATGGCTCTAGGAAGTCGTGCTGGTTAGAGTTGTATCAAATATTATGTACATGGTAGGTTACAGTTGGACTCTGACTTGTATTGTGTTTACAGGGTATGGAGTCGTGTCTTAATAGGACACTTGTATCCTAGGCCTCTTATATAATGAGAGGGAAGACATACAATGTAACCTATGCCCAACATAATAGCACAGGCGCGCAGGGGGAGTCGGCGGCGTGTGCTGGTGCCCGGATGGCCGGTGGGTGGTATTGTGACAGTGTCAGGGGGAGGAGCGCCCGTAGTCAAGCCCCCGGGATGCAGCCATATCGGTGAATCTCGTTAACAAATCTCGGTGTCGTGACTCGTGTGATTGCTTGGTCCTCGGATGATCGACTATGCGCCTCGAATTTATTCTAACAAGTGGTATTATGAGTGAGGTTCGAGAGGGTCACTGATTGTTGATATAGAGGTTGAAGAACATCGACAGAGTTCTGCGGAAAGCGGTCGTAATACGGGAGCGGAAGTCACGACCCCGTTTGGCCTCCAAAAGGTATAGATGCACTCTGTAAATCTTTTTCTTTTTGCGGGGTATGTGGGTTAGTAAATCTTTTCTCTACCGTGTTAAGCTCTTCCTGGTCAAATAAAGTTAAAAAAAAGGGAGAAACACACACACTATTTTATATATGTTAGTGTTCAACTTGGCATTTTAGTTCTTCTAACATAAACAGACAACCACACTCACTGTCAAAATAGGGATCTTTTTTCTTTTCTTTCTTTCTGCCACGCTATATAAACCATGCAACAGTTTGGTTTGATTGTCATAAAAATTGAGTGTACCAAATTCATGCTTTCATTCATTCACCGATCGCCTAATTTCATAGTAGGTGCCAAAAAAAAAAACTAACTACCATTCCATTCTCCAATATAATGTGACGCTAGCAGCTTCTTGTTCACCTACACTCTCTCTACATACGATAAAGGGTTTCCCGCCGCTTTATATATAAAGCAGACAACCGATACATCCAGTTTGCTGGAGGCACATCACAGCAAAGCCCAAAAGGAAAAACAAGAAGAACAAAAGAAGAGAAACAAATGCCGACATCGGCAGATCAACGGAGAAAGGAAGCCCGGCAACCGCTGCAGCCTCCAAAGAAGTACCACCACGCTCCTAGCATCCCGAAGCGCCGTGCACGAAGCAACACCTTCAAGAAGGGATGAGACGGCGTCGCCGTTGTTGCCCGAACAAGTTCTAGGGTTTCCACGGTACACAGGGGGGGAGGGGTAGTGGAGAAGGGATACACCCGAACGCACCTCAAGAGGGAACGATGGCGCCAGCAGGCGTCACCACGTCGGTGCTTGACAAGCCGACATGAGTTTCTCCCGATCCACGACCACTACCACCACCCCAGGCATTTCGACATGCATCACCCCAACATCCACCTACCAGCGTGTGCCACCACGATTACCGGGCAACCCTCACCGCCTCACTGGAGCTGCCAACACGAGACCTGGAGATAGAAAGGGAACAACGGCTACGGGAGCGACCACACCGCGATCGGAGGGAGGGGACAGCCTCCACCGCCTCAACGGGGCCGACCGGACGCGGCGACAAGGACTTGCCGGGCACCGAATGCCCAGCCGGGTCCACTTGGACCCGGACTGTCCTGTCACCACACTATAGCGCGCCGATCGACGAAGCCCTCACCGCCCGAGACCGCCGCCACCACCAGGGAACGACGCCGCCGAACGCCGAGCCATCGGCCCGCCCAACCCGGATGAGGCCCAAAATGGCCCGTGATTCATGGCGGCGCCGCTGTGCCCAACACATCATGCTGCCGCACCTCCATGTCGAAAGCACCATCATGCGTCCCGTGGCATCACCACCGGGGCAGCAATCAAGACGGCCGAGGGCGACCGCCACCGCATCACCGCCTTGAAAGGGGAGAAACATGGCTGGGAGAGGCATGCCCACCGCCGCCGGCCCCATGCGGCCGAGGACCGGCGGCGCACACTGATGGTGACGGGAGGAGGGAGGGACGCGGGGCAGAGCTGGAGGGGCGCTAGGGAAGGGCCCCCGGCCGCCTCGCTCGGGGAGGCGAAGCGGTGCAGGGAATGGAGGGGGGACTTTCTCTACATACAGATACAATACCATACCAGCGTACACATACCCCTGCCTCAAAACACATGTACGAACTCTACGCATCTAACAATAATATGCTCGTGAGAGATACCTCTCTGTCACAAACTTGTACTTCTACCACTAAAGCACGTCAGGATCAGCTGACATCGTCGTCGCTGTGCAGTATCGACTCAAGAAGGGCCTCCTCCTCCTCCTGCATATGCATGCACACCAACCACACACCCAAACACACATCAGTACCATAATATATGATCATCAGCAGCAAAACTAGCTAGGAGCTGATTACACCGGAAGGAAGTAGTTGTTGTGTGACATACCACCAATGCTCTGAACTCCGTCTCTTCGTCCATGGCGCTCACGATGCTGGGGTCGTCCATCAGGTCCTGCATGTTCACCACACATCACCACAAGTATACTTGGCCATCCACCGGGCCTGGCCGGGCCTGATCAAGCCCGAGGCAGAAAAGTCAGGCCCAAGCCCGGCCCAGCCCGGCCGGCGGGCCTACTTTTCAGGCCTAAGCCAAGCCCGCCACTACAAAAAGCCCGTCGGTCCTCGGGCCTCTTCAGTAAAGCACAAAAACAGCGGGCCCAGGCCCAGCCCGGCCTGGCGTTCGGGCTCAAAACCTAGGCCCAGGCCCGGCCTGGGGCAGCGTCGGGCCGGGCTTCGCATGGCCAGGACTAACCACAAGTAAGTACAGTTGTCGTTCATACACAGAAGCGGTTCAACGTTTCGCCGCCAGCCAATCATCAAAACTTTGTTCAGTCAGTGAACAAAAAGCTGCCGAATTGGCTTATTTCTTGCGCGTACCAATTGAAGAATTTTTAGGTAGTAACCGGGACTTACATCTTCAGCAACGCGTAGCACGCCATCTTCGCCCTGCACAAAGACATATCATACCAGGCATTATTGAAATTTCCAACCTCGGACTCCTAACCACGCCTTTGTAGCCACTAGAACTAACGACTGTTGTTGGCTAATGATAAACGCGAATATTTAATAACTCAATGTAGCGTCAGATCTGAAAACCTTTTTGAAGATTTATTGAAAATTTGTGAATATTTTTGAAAATGCACAGAATGTTTGGAACTCGAAACATTTTTATAAAACAGCGAACAAATATTCCTGAACATTTTGAGTCCTCGTACTACAGATTCTATTTTAGGGGCGTCATGGCAGATGAAGCACTCGGATGGATTTGGGAGTCCAAAGCCACGATGAAGATAAAGATAGTTGCTTTGCTTGTGTTAGCAGATCGAGTAACACGAGAAACATGTTGAAGAGGAGACACTACAATGTTGGAAATGATTTCAGCGCGTGCTGTGTGCGCAGGGAGTAGAGGAGATGGTCGAGGAGAGCGGCCGTTCTGGACGCAGCTATCTAGCCGCTCGTCCTGACGAGGTGATGCGTGCAGTAAGATTCGTTGAAATGGGAAAAGGCGACATACATCAGCCAAAACATGCGAATACACACGTCCACGTCAGCCGGGCACGCTCGTCTGGGGTATGCATCTGATGCAAAGGGGTCATTTGTGCAGATTGTGCAAGGCTGTACCATTTTTTACTCTGCGCCGTGGGCCCGGCACTGTCATTGCTAAAGTGATTCTGGGCAACGCAGTCTGGGTGGCGTGTACCCACGTTACCCAGGTCCCACATAATTTTCTTTCCAGTTGGGGCTGAGCCGAAAGTAGTTTGGGCGCTCGAGGTCCTCCTGGATCTCTGCTCATGGCGATTCCCGGAGCGACCACGCCGGCGTTGGTCTCTTGTTGAGTTAAACTCTTTCTCTATTTCTGTTCTTCACCGTCTCTCGAACTGACCACCTTGCACCGTGCGCCGGTACTGCAGATCAACGGCGGCGGCAACCGCTTCAGTGGTGCGCGAGAGGGAAAACATGGGTGGCGCCGCCGGTTCTGCCATGTCCGATTCGGCCGTAGTGGTGGAGTCGCTTGAGTGGTGACCCGCGGATCAGGGCCGGGTGGTCCCGGTGCCGTTTGGCATCTCTTCTGATGTCGACTTGTCCGGCGCGTCTTGCACGACGTTCAGTTCAGTGTGTTAGAAGGGAGAGAGAGATTTGGTGGAATATTTGTTGTATTCTTGGCGCCGTGTCGCGTAGGCCCGCAGGTTCGGGTGCGGTAATGCTTGCCCAAACCCTCATCCGTCCCATTTTTTTCTGCCCAAACCCGTACCCGCACCCCGGGTATCATATCTTTCCCATACCCGTACCCGGCATGGTGCGGGTAATACCCGCGGGTAACCCATACCCGTCTGGGTCATCTTTCAAATAAAATTTTGCCATGTACTTTCAGCAATCAGCATGTACACCTATCAATTAACTATTCAACATACTCAAGCATGCATTAACAGATCGGCTAAATCTAATGAACACATTCAATCATTCAACGATAGATCTAATCAACACATTAAAAAAAAGGTGAAACTCTTCACCAAATTGGATGCTTGGCTGCTGGATTTGCTGCCCTTCTCGCCGCCATTGCAGGTGTATGCGGCACCACCACGGGCCACGACCACGGCCACGCCCACCTTGCAACCGAACAAGTGGAGCTGCGCTTTGAAACCCGCCTGATGATGGTATTTGAAGACGCCACGGCTTGGAGGTAGGAGAAGGCGCGTCGGCACACGAGACCCATTGCGGTGCCTTCTTCAAAATCCATCCCCGTCCACCGGAGTTGGATCCGCTATTGGAGTGAAGCGCCTCCTGCTGCCCTTCCTCTGGTCGAAAGCGCCATGGCGTTTGGAGGTGCCGGGGCGTGGAGGGAGATGGCGACAAGAGGAGGCTGCAGGTCTCGCGTGGAGGTCGCGTCGAGGGACAGATGGTAGAGAGAGGAGAGGAGGAGAGGAGGGAGGGTGGCGGTCTGCTGTCAGCCGCAGTGCCGGGCGACTGTGGTTCCTCCTCTCTAGGGTTTGTGGCGAGAGAGACAGAGTGGGGGTTTACGGAGGACGGCCAAGGATGGGTTGGGGTCCCGGGAGGATTTGGGAATTGGGATCGAGGAGTGGGTGATGGGCACAGGCGTTGGCCGTTGGGCGGCCAAGGCTGCCACCTCGGTTGGGTTCAGTTAGGGTTTTGATGTTTATAGTGACTGACATTTAGGGCCTACCTGTCATAATGAATAAGCATACGGGTACGCGGGTATGCGGGTATGGGTATTGCCGTCCCATACCCGTACCCGGCTTACCCGATGGGTATAGTTTTTGTCCCATTTATAAACCCCTGGGTAATTTTTCTTCCCAAACTCTTACCCTAATAGGGTTTTTACCATCGGGTTCATGGTAGCGGTACCCATTGCCATCCCAAGCCTCGTGGGCATATATATAGGAGCATAATGATCTATTTGGAGTACAAGACAAGCCACAACAAATCCTAGTCTATCTCGTCTTTCCTAATAAACATTATACTCAACACAGTGGACGGAGTTGTGGCGCCGGCGGGCGCCGGCGAGGCGGCGCGCACCGTCGACTCGTGGTGCTGGAAACGGATGCTGGGGTTCCGGTCTGTCCCGGACACAAACCACTTTGTCCTGAATCCTGATCACGGGGCACCTTGGGCACAAGGTCAATGGCAGCAGTGGCGGAGTTGTCTGGAGACGGCGAGCAGACGACGAAGAGCTCTGGGACATCTTGGCGCAAGGGGTGGTGGATCAGACCAAGGAAAAGCTGGTGCGTGGTGGGAATAGACGTTGCCAGCGATCAGTACTGCCTACGACGCGTCCTCGCGTCTACACGCGTACCATCCTCATGTCAGATCGTGTGTCAGAGTTCGTCCTTCGAATACGCATATACGTCACATATCGCTCTCCAACGTCAACGTCCGGCTATACTCTAACTAGCACGCTTCGGTGGTTCGAATCGCGACGGCACGTGCACCGTATATGCAGTGCGTGCAGCTGCAGCTGCGTGCAAGGATGCACTTCTCGATGGTCGAGCACCTATTCTTCACTTGCTTGTTCAGTCGCCCGATGTTCATGCAAATTTTTATGACATCGGCGTGGAGCATCTAGGAGAGGAACGGAAGAAATTTTCAAGGAATTCCACATACGCATGCCTCCTGGAAGAAAAGATTCAAGGCAGATTTTGCCCTGCTTGCCCATAGGGTCAAGCCCCCACTAGTTGAATTTGTTAATAACTTTACTGAATCGGTAGTGTAATCCCTACGGTACCACCCCCTGATCTCTGCTCTTTCTCATTGTATTTGTGGGGTGGCATCTCTTCCCTTCCTCCCCAGTTTTGCACATCCTCCTCCCGTGATGGTTGGGAATGCATGTCATGTCTCATGTGTGAGGAGGGGGGAATGGATTTGGAGAATTGTAACACTATGTAAAAACTTTGTGGGGGTCGTGCTGGTTTTCCGCTGGAGTGGACGTTCGAGAGAGCGATTTTCGTTAGATCGATCGCTGATCGTTGGAACTGGGAGGTCTCCAGATCGAACATCAGGTGAATATTGTGGAGCAGAGCAGGCTAGGACGATGATGGCCAGGGTGGCGCTCAAGTGCGGCGGCGACATCTCTGCCTCCAAAGATGACGCCCTCGCACCTCCACCTTCCTCGGCGCCGGCTTCGGCGACGACCACGACGAGGTCTTGGCCGATCTGCCCCAGCAAGCAACAGCAGTTGTAGCAGGAGGACACCGTCACCGTGTGCACCCTCCCCTCTCGGTCGCTGTTCCCCGCAACTCCCTCTCCGCCCTAGAGCCGGAAGGCCAGGGTGTGCGTAAGGAAGGTCAGGGCCACCAAGATCCGCACCCAACCCCCAGCCCACATTACCAACAGCAACAACCAGAAGTAGGGCAGCAGTGCCATGACGACCCCCTCTACAGGCCGGTGCAAATGTCTGGTACCCTTGCCGGCGCCACGACCATGGCCAGGAGCAGCAACAATGAGAATGGCATGGAGGCCTTTTTTTTGTAACGAAGGCTCAAGGAGAGCCCGGCTTTGAATTAACAAAGCCATCAACCGGCCAGGGGGACAAGACAACAAACTTACAACAAGAAAGAGGAAAGCGGAAAAAAAGATACAATGTGCTCAGCAGAACAACTTGAAGGCAAAGAGCACACACCACTCTTGCCATCGAACGACCCAAAGCCAAAAACTAGCTAACCTACGGAGGCGCCAGTAGGAGGGCACCACCATTCATGATTTGTGTCGCTGGCTGCCACCAAAGGATCAAACAGGGCAAACATGATCTGACTCCGCCGCCGCAAAGGGTCCCTACCGTCCCACCCTGGATCGACGGGTGCCGTACCAGCGGCCGACAGAGTGATTCACCCTAGAATCCAAATCAGAGTGCCCCGACCGCCAAAGAAGAGGCACAAGGGACAAACCCACATGAAACGAAGAACCGACCACCAAAACACCGCCGTCGGCAGCAGCAAGGCAAAACACTGAACGAGAGTTATCGGACGCAGACTCTGAAACCACGGAGAAGGCCAAAATATTGCAACACCATGCCCCTGGTCCGGCATGGAGGCAGGGACCCTCGAACCAGCTGCTGGAACCCTCCACACCTGGAGCAGAGAAGGATGCCGTTGATGATATCATGCCACCACATGTCGCCCTCGAACCACACCCAACTCCACCACCACTCGAGCCATCCCGGGCGACACCCTCGGGAAGGAACACGCCACCAAAATGCCGTTGTCGCCAGGAAAAGGCGACACAGGGCTTTCACCGAGCTTCGTGGGCAGGATGGAAGGGAGGAGTCCCACCGAAGCCTCCAAAGAAGGTAAACGACGCTAAAGGCGCCGCCTTCAGCAGTGGCCGCCCACACCGCCAGGGTTCCCTGCATCCACCCCAAGCACCAGATCCGCGCACCCGACGCCGAGTTCCAGCGACCAGAGCCGACAGAGGCCGAGATCGGCGCGAATCGGAGTAGATCGAGGTTGAAGACGCCACTTCTCCGAGGCACAAACGACCGGCGAGGATCGCTGCAAAGCACGACGCCCACACCTCCGCGCCACCACGGCCAGGGGAGGCGGCCCACTGGACCCGCCGACGCCACCCACCGCACAGCCACGTCGCACGCCGCCGTCTGGGGCCGCTGCCCGGGAGCCGAGGCCCTCACACAGGGTGAAGTTGCCGAGATCCCCGCCACACCTTCATCGAGCCGCAAGGCTCGCCGAGGTGCTCCTCTGGCGGCGGCGGAGGGGGGGGGGAGGGAGGGGAAGGGGCTAAAGTGTGGCGGCTAGGGTTGGTCCCCGAGTCGCCTCAGAGGAGAAGACGGGGGGGGGGGGGGAATCCAGGACTTCCTCACGCTCTTCCGACAGCATGGCCTCCTGTAAACACCCACCCATCAGCATCATGTAAAGAACAAGGACCCTAATAAATGCCTCACGTGTGGCACGAAGCAGTCCGCTCACACGCCTTTCTAACCACCCATTGTGACATGTCAGTCTTTTGTTTTTTTTTCACAACTGCATGCAAACATAGACAAAAGTAGATGATGTCAAAGGAATCTTTTGGATTTTTCAAACTTTAAAATGTTTTATCTATTAAATGAAAAATCCGATTGAAAATCATTTCACCATTAAATCCGTCGCGATGAGGACTTTGAAACTAGATCCCTTATCGATATGTTTCAACAATATTTTTGGCAGTCAAAAGTTGTCATGTCTATTGCATGTAAATTGCCATGTTGTTTACACTGAATTTGCCATGATATGTTTCCACTACTTTTTATTCTATGTTAAAAGTAAATTTTGACTATAGTAAAGGGAACTAAGAAACTAAACTTGCCATGGATAATTACTTATATTTTCCATGATCCATGAAATACTTTCGATATGGTTCATAATTAAAAAGAAATCCTTCACCAATTACTTTTAAAATGCATAGTCAATGACTCAAGTTTGCCATGAACCGTAAACTAAAACTTCCATGGAGAATTACTTAAATTTGCCATGATACATACTCTAAAATTTGCCATGGTTCAAATAAAAATTATTTTTCATGATTAGAATTCTAGAATTGCTATGGTCAAAATACTAAAATTGCCATGATGAATTACTAAAACTAGTCGCCAACCCGTGCAATGCATGGGCTAGTTATTATAATATTACCATAGAATAAATATTATTATTATATAATTTTATATTAGATACAATTAAAATGGAGCGTGACAACTACTCGATCGGATTGAAACCGGGAGATCAAAGAGTGGTAATAAGATGACACCAGGATAGCATGTTGTGGGATAACATAACATCACATCTTATAAGATTCTATGGTCTTTTTTGTGAACAAAATTATAAAAAAATGGAAATAAAAAACCCACTCCCTTCATATATTAGTTTTCATCATTTTGGAGGATATGCAGTTTCACGCAATTGCTTACATGCTTTGGTATATTAATTTGTATATGTTTTGACCATAATGCTTGTAACAATATAATTTTTGCGTTGTTACCAATAGTAGTCGTCTATGAAAATACTAAATTGTATTAACTATGGAATGCCCTCTAAACTATGTTTCAGTAACCCACGCAAAACTCATCATCTCTTTAAACTATCTTATACTATCATATAAAGAGCGCTAAGAAGAAATCTATACTTGCTATGCTTGGCACGTCATATATATTCTTAAATCGATGGTGTACAAAAACAATTAAATGTCGAAGAGGTAAGAAACCCAATAACGCTGCAACAAATATGTTAGAATTAAAAATGGAGGACACAACTTTTATATTGGGAACTTAAAGAACACCCAAATTTATAGAGAGCTTATGTTGAATATCAAGGCAAGACCTTGCAGATAGTGAATTCATATTAGATGTACTTGGAACAGATTTCTGAACTATTAAAATTTGGAGTCTATCAATGATTGTCTTAGCTGACAAATGTTCTTGGATGTTTATGTACAGGCTAAGTGACATATGTCACGTCTTATTGAAACACGTGATGTGTGCTCCATATTTTACTTCTTCTAGTAATTTTTCTTTGGCCTTACATTTTATATCCTCTCAATTTTTCAGCTGTCCAGACTACATATGGAAATAAATATCCTGAATAAGTGGTGACCATTGGCTTTATACGGCTCCTAATTCTATTTTTATTCCTGTCTAATATATTCTGTATCTAACATTATTTACAAACACGGAACCTCATCAAGCATAGATCGTCACGATTTTATGTATTTGTCCTTGCTCGCGACAAAGTGTAAGTAACAAACCTAGAAAGAAATTGAGGGGACCTGGATTAGTAGCCTCTATGTTTGTGACTTGCAGTGGTATTTAAGAACCAAATAAGATACGACATATTTATGACTTAAACAACCTCATCCCGGCAGGCCCCTAACGGTGAAGTCTAGTTCATCGCCATTTAATACCTAACATGCTTCTATCGCAAACTCTCAGTTATTTATTTGAATGTACCTAGTGTCAGATACATGCGATAGGTCTTGAGTAGTCTTCCCGTGTGTACGACATTGCTGCAGCGACTCCATCAAATTACTTGGAAGCTAGCTATATCGCTGGCTGTCTTTGTTGCCTGTAATACTATTTATACTGGAAAGAGAAAAGGAGAAAATAATATCAAAGCTCATGAGATTTTGTTATTGGAAAGACAGAGACCAAGATCGGAAAACAAAGATGTCAGCTACGGTGCTAGATAGCATGGCACCACATCAAGCATCGATCATCACTGTGCTAAGCATTCCTCCTTGGCCACCGCACAATGTAAATAACAATCTGAAAAAATATTAAGAAGACATGGATTAGTAGCCTGTATGTTTGTGTATTACAGTTTAAGAACCAAATAAGACACAATATGTGTACCGCTTAAACATCATCATCCCAGAAGGTCCCTCAGCAGTAAATTCTAGATTCCTAGCTCATCGCCATCTATACAACGCTCATGCATGCGTCCGTCACAGAAAAGTCCAATTACGTGTCAGAACGTATCTTCTGTCGGATGCATGGGTCACTTCGTGAGTCTTCCCATTTGCACGTGACATTGCTGCGTGATTCCATCAATCAAATCACTCCCTCCGTCTAAAAATACTGGTCATCTAAATGAACAAAAAGAGATGTATCTAGAACTAAAATACATTTAGATACATCCCTTTTTATTCATTTTGATGACAAGTATTTCCGGACGGAGAGAGTACTTAAGTAGATAACCGACTTTCTTGTTATGTAATACTGTGTATAGTGAAAGGAGAATACGGAGAAAATAATATCAGAAAAACATGTGAGATTTTCTTGCAATAACAATAGAGATCGGAATTGAGAAACAGAGATAACAACCTGGACCACCAGATTGATGTGTTAATACGGCACCATTTGCAGCTGTACTACTTGTTGGAGTTTATTTAGATGAACTAATTGCTAGAATTGCGGCCGCCGTCGTCGAACCCTCCGCTATTTGCCGGAATCATCATGTATGAACAGAAGTACGTGGGTTACTGGGTAGATTCTGATACGTTGGTATGTAGGACGTGAGGGTTGGAGAGGCTTGTTAGCAGAGAATTAACCCCATGAGTCTGCAAAGAAGAGTACGGTTGTACGACTCCTAGACAAATACTCCCTCTGTTCCTTGATATAAGGTGTATAGATTTTTGAGAAAAAGTCCGAAATATAAGGTTTATTGCATTGCACCACTCGTTTGGATAATTTTTTAAGGGATTTGATTACATTTTCCTATATAGGGAAAGCTCCTCTATTTTCTCATGTCAATTAGTCAGGTGTAATCTCACCCAAAACTTGTGAAATTTTTCCTCCACATGCGTTCTTTAATTTCCGTGCCAAAAACTAGATCCCATATTGATATGTTTCAGTATAACATCATGGCAACTTGTTTCCCTCAAAAGTTATCGAAACATATCAATATGGGATCTAGTTTTGAAGATCTCGTCGAGACGGATTTAGTGGTGAAAACGGATTTTTAATTGGATTTTTTATTTAACAGATATAACATTTTTTAAGTCCGAAAAAGAAAAAACATTACACTGATGTCATCTGTTTTATGTGGCAAAATAGATGGTAATAAGAGCGTTTGGACCATATTGCTTCGTGCTACACGTATGACACTTATCATTTGGGAAGAACAATGGACGCACCCATTAATAAGAACCAACGCCACACCACGTATTATGTTTTTTTTGAAATGAAACATCCTTTTATTTATTAGTAATAATGGTTACATCGTCTATAAGAAAATTTACAGTATCACTCATAGGTTCCTCAGACCAATCCCTTGTCTCAGAAAATTTAGCTACTCTAGCAATTTCATTAGCTACTTTATTTGGCTCCCTGTTACAATGTTCAAATCTAACTAACGGAAAATCACAAGCCATAAAATAACAATCATCAAACACACAGCCAGCCGCCTTCCCGCCATATGTCCTCCATTCTTCATTGTATCAATTACTTCCAAATTGTCGGAGTTAACAACAAGTTGGTTGCTTCCCGCCTTTTGTGCAAGTAATATGCCAAAACGTAGTGCCATGGCTTCCGCTGTTAAAACATCTGCGCACCAATCCATTTTCCAATTCCCTCCCACAATAAATCTTTCTTTATCACCTCTAAGTACAGCTCCCGATGTTCCTCTAAGCATGTCTTGATCGAACGAAGCATCGACATTTAGTTTCACAAAACCTAGAGGGGGTCTCGTCCATCCTTCTGTTCTCTTCATGTTTCGGAGGATTGTGCAATAACATAGTTTGTCGTTATAGCACATGCTCCCATCGAAATTTGGTATGCATCTTGGGTCTTCCCCTGATGGACTAGCGTACGTCTTTCCCACCATAAATACCAGGTTCTTATAGCGACCACTTCGCGAACTTTCTGTATGCCCACTGTAGATAGCTCGTGTTCTGGCATAACAAGTAAAAATTCGAGTACTGCCTCTCCCCAGACGATCGATCGACAAGCTTTTTTTAATGGCTTCAGCAATCCCAGCTTCTCCCACACCTCTTTTTCCTTTTGACACATAAATAACAAGTGTTTAGTGTCTTCAGGCCCGTTCGAACATGATGGGCAGGTGGACGAAACTTTCATATGTCTATTAGCAAGTGTAATACGACACGGGAGGGTTCCGTGTAAGGTACGCCAAATAAAAATCTTCACTTTTGCTGGACAAGATAATTTCCAAATGTTTCTCCAAATAGTATTGACATTTATTCCTCCCATGCCATTAGAATGTTGCAATTTCCTCCCATGTTGCTTTTTCCATTCCTCCAGATAAGCTTAACGAACCGTGAACAGTCCATTCTTTGTAAAACTCCAAGCTATGAAATCCGACATGTTGTACGTGGGGAGGGGGATCGCAAGCACCCTCTGGACATCAATTGGCCACAACGTTTGTCTTACCAAATCTTCATCCCAACAATTGTTGATTGGATCTATAAGATCAGCAACTTTTGTCAGAAGCTGCCCTCTTCTAGGAGCGATAATTTTCCTATTGGCCCCATTAGGGATCCATACATCTCTCCAAATATCTATATTTTGTCCATTTCCAACTCTCCAAATATAACCATTTTTTAGATAATCCACTCCCGCCATAATGCTTTGCCAAGTGAAGGAAGATCCTTTTTTAAGACTGGCATTCATTAAATCTCCATCCGGAAAATATTTAGCTCTCAAAATGGTGGCACATAGAGAATCGGGATTATCAAGCAGGCGCCACGCTTGTTTGGCTAGCAAGACGGACATTACATAAGTTGGGATAGCTTGTACAACCGATTTGAGAAGGATTTCCTTTCCTCCTGCTGATAGCAGCTTTTCCTTCTAACCACTGATTTTCATAACGATTTGATCGATTAAGAATTGAAAACAATCACTTTTGTCCATATCCACATTTGAAGGCAGACCCAAATATTTGTCACTGAGAGCTTCAGTCATAATGTTCAGAATAGTACATATATGCGCCTTATCTTCCACTTTAGTGTTGGGACTAAAAAATATACTAGATTTTTCAACACTCACCATTTGCCCCGATGCAGCACAATAAGCATCCAAAACTGATTTCAGGGCCTCTGCATTCATCGAATTAGCTTGCATCAGGATTAAAGAATCGTCCAAGAAGAGGAGGTTTGAAACAGATGGGGCATCTCTGCTAACTTTATATCCGGAAATACTTCCAGTCTCCTCTGCATTAGCTAAGAGTGCAGTCAGGCCTTCCGTACATAACAAAAATAAATACGGGAGAGAGGGTCTCCCTGTCTCAATCCTCTAGATGGTTTAAAGCTCTCTGTTTCTTCCGTGTTAAAACGAACTCGGTAATCCACCGAGGGCACACATTCCATAATTAAATTCACCCAGTCCTGCTGAAAACCTAGTCTCAACATGATTTCCTTTAAAAAGGGCCACTCCACTCGGTCATATGCTTTGTGCATGTCCAGTTTGATTGCACACAAGCCCTCTTTACCGGTCCTTTTATTTTTTATTTTATGGAAACATTCATAAGCCACTAAGATGTTATATGTAATCATTCTTCCAGGCACGAAAGCACTTTGGGTAGGGCTAATGATATCTGGGAGGATTGTCTTTAGACGAGCAGCAATCATCTTTGAAATGACCTTATACACCACATTGCATAAACTGATTGGTCTAAATTGAGTTACCTTTTTCCGGGAGTTAACTTTGGGATCATTACTATTGTAGTATCATTCCAACCATCAGGTATAGTACATGTATTCACCGCTTGGAGAACCTCTTCACCAAATCATCCCCTAACATAGCCCAAAATCTCTTATATAAAAATGGCATGAAGGCCATCTGGCCCCGGGCGCCTTTAAATCACCAATGTCAAAGAGGGCTTTCCTAACCTCTTCTGCCGTAGGGGCAAGGAGAGCCCTATTCATCTCATTTGTTACTTTCCTTTTACAAGGAGAGAACCTCCTGGTTCGTTTGATTAACTTCTTAAGTAAACAGGTTATAAAAATACCCTATAATGTTATTCTTCATCTCCGTGTATTTTACCCAAACCCCATTGTCTTCAATAATTTTTTTTTATCCGATTTCTATTCTTTCTAGCTGTTATATGCGTTATGGAAAAAAGAAGTATTGCGATCACCATGCAGTAACCAGTTAGCTCGACCCCGTTGTAGCCAGTATATCTCCTCTTGTTCCAATAAATTTTCAATCAGTATAATAGTCTCCTTTTGACATGCAAGAGAGTTAACATTCATAGGCCCCCTCCGTAGTTTTTCTAAATCTTTTTTAATTTATTAATTCTTTTTTTCGGACACTTGAGGATATCACGATCCCAAGTATGCAAATCTGCGGTACCGCCAGGTACGGTCAGCAAGAGATGGCCCTATGCCCAACATCTTTGCTTTTTCCCAAGCTGTACGCATAATTTCCGTAGAATCGCTTCTTCTTTCAGCCATCGAGCTTCAAATTGTCTCCTTCGAGTGTTTGAGCTGTCAAATATATTATCGTCAAAATACTCCGTGTCTAAAATAATAGGGCGATGGTCTGAGTGTACATGCTCTTCGTTTATAATCGCCGCTCGAGGGAATTTATTCACCCAATCCACATTACAGACCGCTCGATCCAGTCTTTCCCTGATTTTGCCCCTCCTCCATGTAAATAAGTCACCCATACATCCCATATCTGCTAATCCACAATCTCCCAAACAATTAGGAAAATCTCAAGATCATCGCATTTGGTCTCGGATTCCTCCCTCTTTCTCCGATGAGAACAAAATTTCATTAAAATCTCCTAAAACTACCCAGGGGTGATCGCCTTATTATACAAGTTTCAATATCATCCCATGACAAAGCACGGTCACTCCAATTGATGGTCAGAAAACCGTGAAACGCCACTGTACAGTATTCCCATTCATAAAAGAACATCAATAAAATTATTTGACACGTAGTTCAAATCAACTTTATTCACTTTCTCGATAAAACAAGACAAGGCCACCTGCTCGGCCATCACTCTCCACTACAAACATAGAATCAAAACTCAAAACACGCAAGCTCATCGGCTTTACATTTATTCAAATGAGACTCGAAAGGAAAATTAACTCCGCTTTGGTGCGCCTCCTGTAGGTCCAAGAGCTCATGAACTGCCGTGGGAGAGAGCATACCACGACAGTTCCAACCGATTATTTTCATTTGGCTCATGCATTCTCCTTCGGAGGCCGCCGATGCGCCATCATCTCCAACCGATTCCCTTCCTGCTGCCCGACAACGCCTTCTTTCTCCTCAACCTCTTTAGCTATGTGTGTTATCACCCCATTCCCATCTCTCACTGTTTCCACTCTATCCGTACACACGCTCTTAGAAGATACATTTATATCCCCGTACAGCATACGCTCATAACTATCCATGGCTTTCTCAAAAGAGAAATCCTGCTCGCTACCATCTGCTGGGGCTTCAAATAGGTTTCTTTTTTTACCTATGATGTTTGTGCGTGCTTCCTCTCGAACACCCAGTTCCTCCTCCCTCTTCCCTTCCTTCCCTTTCCTTTTATTTTGCCCTGCATGGAATTCTTTGAAGCATTGAAAGTGAAAACTGGGTTATCAGCCATGCGTTTTGAGTAGCTAGTCTTGCAGCAACGGCTCCCGAGAGAGCCTCCAAGACGCCGGGTTTAAAGAGCAAATGTTCAGGATTACCCAACAGATGACCCCCGACCTCCTGGCCAAGAACTCTCGGCCGAACCCAGCCAAAGCAGCAGACTCGATTGACGGGTTTTCAAACCCCACCATCACCCCATCCTGGCCCTCCTGGCCAGGCACAACATCGGTGGGGTGAGCAGTCATCGCCACCTGCCCTTGGCCCTCCTGGCCTTGGCTAGTGGCGGGAACAAGGACTGGAGATGCCCCCCGGTCCTCCTGACCAGGACACTTCCCAAGAAGCTCGCAGATGAAGCAGGGGTCGGCCCACCGCCAAGCTGCTGCACTCCTTGTTGGAAGCTCCCTCACCGCTAAACCCTGGCCTCCCGGCCAAGGCTAGCGTGGACGGGCGGCCTCCACCGACCACCCGGCCCAAGCCTCTCCAAGCCAAGCCGGCCCGAAGGAAGCCGGGCAGGAGGGCGAGTGATCCCGGCCCTCCCGGCCGAGCCAGCTCCTCCCCGGACTTGACCTCCAGTCCATCAGGATAGTCGTCGCCGTGGACGATGCAGCCCTTTTTCTTGCACAGTGAGATCATTTACGCTTTTGTTACTTTGACCACCATTCCTTCGTGGTTCTGGACATGCTATTGTTACTATAACCAGTAAACATAGCTCTTCTACTAGCTGTTTGACCTTTCCAAGAAGTTTCCTCTACACTGAGATTTTTGCAAATTTAGCTATTCTACTCTCCTTAGGGATACTACAAAAACCTCTCTCGACATATGTCCTACCAGCCCACAGCATTCACAATACGATGGCAATTTTTCATAGCGAACATCAAACTGTTGCTTTTCTTTACTACCTAAAGGGGTGAATTCTACCCTACTCTTGATTGGCTCATATAGTGGGATTTTCACACGCACACGCAAGTACTTCTCAACAATCAAATGATCCTGGTGTGAAACAGTGATCACTTCATCGAGTTGCCCCCCTAGAGACCGACCCACATCCTCAGTTTTAAACTCAAATGGTAGGTCACGAACCTGGGCCCATATAGCCATGGATCCAAGGTCCACCTCCGCCGGGTCCACGATTCTGGTTGATGCTCCATTCATCCCCATCTCCTTGTTGTTGTCAACTTCCAGTGTAGCCATGAGGGCCTCATCCAGGGTCATCTCTAGGAATTTGGGGCCCGGACAAAAATCAAAAAGGGCCCTTTAAACCATATAATTGAAGAACTAATGTAAGTAAAGCATACTCTCCTTAATTATTTAACTTCAAATATGTCTGATTTGGTACAATATTTAGGAAATATATCAAATATTAGTGGTAAAATAACAAAACATGGTGCTAAAGCAGTAGACTTGTAAACTGACCTCATTTTCTACCAAAAAGCAACATTCTTCTAGTATTTCTTGAACTGAAATCTTCGATCAAATCTTCATAATTAATCTTCTCCAAGATATCATTTTCAAGTGCTATTGTTGCCAATCCATTGAGTCTTTCTTGTGTCATAGTGGAACGCAAGTAGGATTTCAACAACTTGAGTTTAGAAAAGCTCCTTTCCGCGGATGCAACCGTCACAGGAATGGTTAACAAAATTCTGTATGGAATAACAGCATTAGGATAGATTAAGGAGCGCTTCTTCAAAAAATTTAGAATATCAAGTAATCTGAATTTTCTTCCTCCCGGGATGCATGAATTTTTCTGTTGAATGAAACAAAAAGTAATCTGAATCAATTCAAACTCTAGGAATTTTAGCACTGTATACCTAAGAAAATAGATAGACTTCATTTAGATGTAATATTAGAAAATATTGTTTAACAAAAAAATAGTTTACTGCCTAATGCCTACGCTGGCAAAATAAAATAGGGTTATGTCCACAAGGTATTACGCCGGCAAGGGATGGATGATGCTGATGCACCGTGGGGCGTGAACGGCGTGATCGATCGGCGGTCAGCGGCCGTGTACGCACGGCTGAACGGACGTGTTTCCTCTGCCGCCGTCGCCCTGCTAGAGACCAGAAACCTCTTCGCCGTCGCCCAGCCCAGCCGCCGTCGCCCCTGTTGCCTTCTCTCGACTCTCGAGCGCTATCTTCGGGTGCTGATCGATTGAGATTCGGGTGCTAAACTGCTAATCGATCGGGGTTAGGGAAACTAGTAGCAGACGGGCTGAAGGGGCTGCATGCGTACATGTATTTGGGCAGCCTGGGTGCGTTTTTACTGGGCCTTGTGCGGGGGCCCCCAAAATTTTGGGGCCCTGTGCGGTCGGCCAATTTGGCCTTGCCCATCGACAGGCCTGGCCTCATCCCACTTGATAATGCTCTTTAATGCCCCCACCTTCCAAGTGCTCCACCTCGCGTTGGAGCGGGAATTTATAGAAAGCGACTATAATGCACACGGAAAATCGTAAGTGGAAGCAATCTCTAAGAGATAATACAATTATAGAAACATATGTAGGTTTAGGATCACAAACATTAAGACCTCAAATGCATTTTTATTATTTTCTACTACGCAACAGCGGAGTATTAGCGATTAGTAACTACCAACTATCTAAGCATAACAATATCATGCATGGAATGCACAAATCAGATGCTACAGCTCTTTTCATAGCTGCTGCGCTTACCAACTATGAGGATGCAAGGTACTAACAGAGTGATGCTTCACGGGTGTAGTAATGCAACATTGTACCGCAATGTGATAGTCTCGCATGTCAAGAGAAATTAAATAGTGTGGTGCTCCAATTTAGATATAGTAGATATGTTACTGGTCATCATTAGAACTAAAGTGATGATTTAAAAGAGCTATCAAGATTCAAGAGGGGCAAAAGTATTGGCACTAATCATGTCACAATTTCTAAAGGGCCATAAAAGTGTTAAGACAGATTTTGGCATTGAACTAATGCTGTCACTCATAATGAAGATTACTTTTTTGAAGAAAAAAGTAAAACATATATAATCCGGTGCACAAATGACTGAAGGTGCTCCACTTAGAAACGTCTGGCTAACAACAATGTATGGTAGAAAATATAGATCAATCCACTATGAGTGTATAACAAACGATCATATACAAAGGGTTAGTGCCATCTGCAAGTCATGTTAATCCCCTCGAATATCATGTTAGTATTTAGTGAACCAAAATTGAATTACGGCATGGACCCGCATACTGAATAAGAAATCGCTATGCTTTCCATTGCATACAAATACATGAGCAGATAGTAAAAGGTAAGAAAACCTGACCTCTCTTTAATTAAGCATAAAATCAGTACATATATAATTGGACCGTACCCAGCAATGGCCGGGCACTTGCACCTCAAGGCCGCCCACCCACGCCAGAGGGCATTCCCGCATCAAGGCGTCCGCACAATGGAGGCCGAAGCGTGCTACAGAGCTCGACAACCACATTCTGGTTCATGAGCATCACCTCGAGCCTTTCTTGGGGAGGGCACCGGCCGCGAGCTGGAATATCTCGGCCTAGGTCAGTGTTGGGGAACGTTGCAGAAAATTAAAATTTTCCTACGGTTTCACCAAGATCTATCTATGAGTTCATCTAAGCAACGAGTCAAGAGAGAGAGTTTGCATCTACATACCACTTGTAGATCGAGTACGGAAGCTGTTCGAGGGAGTGGTGATGATGAAGACGCTCCCAACGTGATTCCGATCACCGATGACTAAAGTGCTGAAAGGACAGCACCTCCGTGTTCAACACACGACGGACGATGGCGTCTCCTCCGCCTTGATCCAGCAAGGATGAAGGAGAGGTTGAGGAAGACAACTCCAATGGCAGCACGACGCGTGGTGCAATCAAGGTACAGCAGTTCTCCGGCTGTGGCTTCGCCAAGCTTACACGGAGAAAGAGAGGAGTTGGGAGGGAGGGCTGCGCCTTCAATTGTGTGTTGCAGCCCTCCCCTCACCCCTCTATATATAGGAGAGAGGGGGCAAGGGGGGCCGGCCCTCTAGGGAAAAACCCTAGGGGGGGCGGCGGCCAAGGGAGAGGAGGGAAGGGGTGGCTTGCCCCCCAAGCCAAGGGGGCGCCCCCTTTTTTTCCTTAGGGTTTCCTCCCTTGCTCTAGCCAAGCATGGGCCTAGGTGGGAGGCGCGCCCAGCCCACCAGGCTGGCTCTCTCTCCCACTTAGCCCATGTGGCCCTCCCGGAGGGGTGGCCCCTCCCGTGGACCTCCTGAAACCTCCCTGGCCCCTGCACTTTACTCGGCATGCCCCTCAAACTTTCCGGAGTCCGCTTAACCACTTTCCATATATAAATCTTTACCTCCGGACCATTCCAGAACTCCTCGTGACGTCTGGATCTCATCCGGACTCGAACAACATTCGTAATCACATACTTGTCTTCCTAATAACCCTAAGCGCCACCGAACCTTATGTGTAGACCCTACGGGTTCGGGAGACATGCGTACATGACCGAGACTACCTCAAGTCAATAACCAACAGCGGATCTGGATACCCATGTTGGCTCCCACATGCTCCTCGATGTTGTCATCGGATGAACCACGATGTCAAGGGTTCAAGCAACACCGTATTCTATTCCCTTTGTCGACGGTATGTTACTTGCCCGAGACTCGATCGTCGGTATCCCAATACCTCGCTTAGTCTCAAGTTATCGCAAGTCACTTTACTCGTACCGCAATGCATGATCCCGTGACTGCACACTTGATCACTTTGAGCTCATTATGATGATGCATTACCGAGTGGGCCTAAGGATACCTCTCCGTAATACGGAGTGACAAATCCCAGCCTCGATCCGTGTCAACCCAATGGACACTTTCGGAGATACCGTAGTGCACCTTTATAGTCACCCATTTACGCCAGGACGCTTGATACACCCAAAGCACTCCTACGGTATCCGGGAGTTGCTAATTCCATCTCATGGTCTAAGGAAGAGATACTTGACATTGGAAAAGCTCTAGCAAAAGCGAACTACACGATCTTGTGCTATGCTTATGATTGTCTTGTCCATCACGTCATTCTCCTAATGACGTGATCCCGTTGTCAATGACATCTGATGTCCATAGTCAGGAAACCATGACTATCTGTCGACCAACGAGCTAGTCAACTAGAGGCTTACTAGGGACGTATTGTAGTCTATGTATTCACACGTGTATTACGATTTCCGGATAATACAGTTATAGCATGAACAAAAGACAATTATCATGAACAAGGAAATATAATAATAATGCTTTTATCATTGCCTCTAGGGCATATTTCCAACAGTCTCCCACTTGCACTAGAGTCAATAATCTAGTTACATTGTGATGAATCGAACACCCATAGAGTTCTGGTGTTGATCATGTTTTGCCCATGAGAGAAGTTTAGTCAACGGATCTGCGACATTCAGATCCGTATGCACTTTACAAATTTCTATGTCTCCATCTTGAACATTTTCACGGATGGAGTTGAAGCGACGCTTGATGTGCTCGGTCTTCTTGTGAAACCTGGGCTCCTTGGCAAGGGCAATAGCTCCGGTGTTGTCACAGAAGAGTTTGATCGGCCCCGACGCATTGGGTATGACTCCTAGGTCGGTGATGAACTCCTTCACCCAAATTGCTTCATGTGCTGCCTCCGAGGCTGCCATGTACTCCGCTTCACATGTAGATCCCGCCACGACGCTCAGCTTGCAGCCGCATCTACCATCGCTTCCACCATTCAACATATACACGTATCCGGGTTTGTGACTTTGAGTCATCCAGATCTGTGTCGAAGCTTAGCGCCGACGTAACCCTTTACTGACGAGCTCTTCGTCACCTCCATAAACGAGAAACATGTCCTTTGTCCTTTTCGTGTACTTTAGGATATTCTTGACCGCTGTCCAAAGTGTTCCTTGCCGGGATTACTTTGGTACCTCCCTACCAAACTTACGGCAAGGTTTACATCAGGTCCGTACACAAGATGGCATACATAATAGATCCTATGGCTGAAGCATAGGGGATGACACTCATCTCTTCTTTATCTTTTGCCGTGGTCGGGCATTGAGCTGAGCTCAATCTCACACCTTGCAATACAGGCAAGAACCCTTTCTTGGACCGATCCATTTTGAACTTCTTCAAAATCTTATCAAGGTATGTGCTTTGTGAAAGACCTATGAGGCGCCCTCGATCTATCTCTATAGATCTTGATGCCTAATATATAAGCAGCTTCTCCAAGATCCTTCATTGAAAAACTTTTATTCAAGTAGGCCTTAATGTTGTCCAAGAGTTCTATATCATTTCCCATCAAAAGTATGTCATCTACATATAATATGGGAAATGCTACAGAGCTCCCACTCACTTTCTTGTAAACGCAGGCTTCTCCATAAGTCTCAAGATAAACCCAAACGCTTTGATCATCTCATCAAAGCGAATGTTCCAACTCCGAGATGCTTGCACCAGCCCATAAATTGAGCAGCGGAGCTTGCATACTTTGTCAAGATTCTTAGGATCGACAAAACCTTCAGGTTGCATCATATACAGCTCTTCCTTAAGATATCCGTTAAGGAACGCTGTTTTGACGTCCATCTGCCATATCTCATAATCATAGTATGCGGCAATTGCTAACATGATTCGGACGGACTTAAGCTTCGCCACGGGTGAGAAAGTCTCATCGTAGTCAATCCCTTGAACTTGTCGATAACCCTTAGCGACAAGTCGAGCTTTATAGATGGTAACATTACCATCCGCCCGCCTTCTTCTTAAAGATCCACTTGTTTTCTATCGTCACGATCATCGGCAAGTCTGTCAAAGTCCATACTTTGTTTTCATACATGGATCCTATCTCGGATTTCATGGCTTCGAGCCATTTGTTGGAATCCGGGCCCGCCATCGCTTCTTCATAGTTCGAAGGTTCACCGTTGTCTAACAACATGATTTCCAGGACAGGGTTGCCGTACCACACTGGTGCGGAACGTGTCCTAGTGGACCTACGAAGTTCAGTAGCAACTTGATCCGAAGTACCTTGATCATCATCATTAATTTCCTCTTCGCTTGGTGTGGGCATTACAGAACATTTTCCTGAGCTGCATCACTATCCTGCTCAAGAGGTAGTACTTCATCGAAGTTCTACTTTCCTCCCACTTACTCCTTTCGAGAGAAACTCTTTTCCGTAAAGGTTCCGTTCTGGCAACAAAGATCTTGCCTTCGGATCTAAGGTAGAAGGTATACCCAAGGGTTTCCTTAGGGTATCCTATGAAGACGCATTTTTCCGACTTGGGTTCGAAGCTTTTCAGGTTGAAGTTTCTTGACATAAGCATCGCATCCCCAAACTTTTTAGAAACGACAGCTTAGGCTTCTTCCCAAACCATAATTCATACGGTGTCGTCTCAACGGATTTAGACGGTGCCCTATTTAAAGTGAATGTAGCTGTCTCTAGAGCGTATCCCCAAAAAGATAGCGGTAAATCGGTAAGAGACATCATAGATCGCACCATATCCAATAGAGTGCGATTACGACGTTCGGACACACCGTTACGCTGAGGTGTTCCAGGCGGCGTGAGTTGTGAAACGATTCCACATTTTCTTAAGTGTGTGCCAAATTCGTGACTCAAATATTCTCCTCCACGATCTGATCGTAAGAATTTTATCTTTCGGTCACGTTGATTCTCTACCTCATTCTGAAATTCCTTGAACTTTTCAAAGGTCTCAGACTTATGTTTCATCAAGTAGACATACCCATATCTACTCAAGTCATCTGTGAGAGTGAGAACATAACAATATCCTCCATGAGCCTCAACACTCATTGGACCGCACACATCGGTATGTATGATTTCCAATAAGTTGGTTGCTCGCTCCATTGTTCCGAGAACGGAGTCTTGGTCATCTTGCCCATGAGGCATGGTTCGCATGTGTCAAATGATTCATAATCCGTAGACTCCGTAAGTCCATCAAGATGGAGCTTCTTCATGCGCTTGACACCAATGTGACCAAAGGCGGCAGTACACAAGTATGTGGGACTATCGTTATCAACTTTACATCTTTTGGTATTCACACTATGAACATGTGTAGCATTACGCTCGAGATTCATTATGAATAAACCATTGACTATCGGAGCATGACCATAAAACATTTCTCTCATATAAATAGAACAACCATTATTCTCGGATTTAAATGAGTAGCCATCTCGAATTAAACGAGATCCAGATACAATGTTCATGCTCAAACTTGGCACCAAATAGCAATTATTAAGGTTTATAACTAATCCCGTAGGTAAATGTAGAGGTAGCGTGCCGACGGCGATCACATCGACTCGAACCATTCCCGACGCCAAGATCGTCACCTCGCCCTTCGCCAGCCTCCGTTTATTCCGCAGCTCCTGCTGTGAGTTACAAATATGAGCAACGGCACCGTATCAAATACCCGGGAGTTACTACGAGTAATCGTAAGGTACACATCAATTACATGTATATCAAATATACCTTTAGTGTTGCCGGCCTTCTTGTCCGCTAAGTATTTGGGGCAGTTCCGCTTCCAAAGGACCCTTCCCCTTGCAATAAAAGCACTCAGTCTCAGGCTTGGGTCCATTCTTTGACTTCTTCTTCTTCCCGGCAACTTGCTTACCGGGCGCGGCAACCTCTTTGCCGTCCTTCTTGAAGTTCTTCTGGCCCTTGCCCTTCTTGAACTTAGTGGTCTTATTGACCATCAACACTTGATGTTCTTTCTTGATTTCAACCTCTGCTGACTTCAGCATTGAGAATACTTCGGAATGGTCTTCTCCATCCCCTGCATATTGTAGTTCATCACAAAGCTCTTGTAGCTTGGTGGGAGCGATCAAGGATTCTGTCAATGACCGCCTCGTCCGGGAGGTTTATGTCCACTGGACAAAGCGGTGATGCAACCCAAACATTTTGAGTATGTGCTCACCGATGTAACTGTTTTCCTCCATCTTACAACTATAGAACTTGTCGGAGACTTCATATCTCTCGACCGGGCATGAGCCTGAAAAACCAATTTCAGCTCTTGAACATCTCAGTATGCTCCGTGTTGCTCAAAACGCTTTTTGGAGCCCCGGTTCTAAGCTGTAAAGCATGCCGCACCGAACGAGGGAGTAATCATCAAGACGAGACTGCCAAGCGTTCATAACGCCTTGGTTCTCTCGATGGGTGCTTCACCTAGCGGTCCTTCTAGGACATATTGTTTCTTGGCAGCTATGAGGATGATCCTCGTGTTCCGGACCCGATCCAGTATAGTTGCTGCCATCATCTTTCAGCTTGGTTTTCTCTAGGAACGCGTTGAAGTTCATGGTGACATGAGCGTTGGCCATTTGATCTACAAGACATATTATGTAAAAGTTTTTTAGACTAAGTTCATGATAATTAAGTTCATCTAATCAAATTAAAAATGAACTCCCACTCAGATAAGACATCCCTCTGGTCATCTAAGTGTAACACGATCCGAGTCGACTAGGCCGTGTCCGATCATCACGTGAGACGGACTAGTCATCGTCGGTGAACATTCTCATGTTGATCGATCTTCCATACGACTCGTGTTCGACCTTTCGGTCTCCGTGTTCCGAGGCCATGTCTGTACATGCTAGGCTCTTAAAGTTAACCCTAAGTGTTTCTGAGTGTGTAAATCTGTCTTACACCCGTTGTATGTGAACGTAAGAATCCATCACACCCGATCAACACGTGGTGCTTAGAAGCTGACGAACTGTAGCAACGGTGCACATTTAGGGAGAACACTTCTTGAAATTGTTTTAAGGGATCATCTTATTTACTACCGTCGTTCTAAGTAAACAAGATGCATAAATATAATAAACATCACATGCAATTATAAAGTAGTGACATGATATGGCCAATATCATATAGCTCCTTGATCTTCATCTTCGGGCTCCATGATCATCCTGTCACCGGCATGACACCATGATCTCCATCATCATGATCTCCATCATCGTGTCTTCATGAAGTTGTCACGCCAACGACTACTTCTACTTCTATGGCTAACGCGTTTAGCAATAAAGTAAAGTAAGTTACATGGCGTTCTTCAATGACACGCAGGTCATACAAAAATAAAGACAACTCCTATGGCTCCTGCCGGTTGTCATACTCATCGACATGCAAGTCGTGATTCCTATTACAAGAACATGATCTCATACATCACAATATATCATCATTCATCACAACTTGGCCATATCATATCACGTGACAATTGCTGCAAAAACAAGTTAGACGTCCTCTAATTGTTGTTGCATCTTTTACGTGGCTGCAATTGGGTTCTAGCAAGAACGTTTTCTTACCTACGAATAACCACAACGTGATCTTGTCAACTTCTATTTACCCTTCATAAGGACCCTGTTCATCGAATCCGCTCCAACTAAAGTGGGAGAGATGACACCCGCCAGCCACCTTATGCAACTAGTGCATGTTAGTCGGTGGAACCCGGTCTCACGTAAGCGCACGTGTAAGGTTGGTCCGGCCGCTTCATCCCACAATACCGCAGAAGCAAGATACGACTAGTAACGGCAAGTAAGTTGACAAGATCCACACCCACAACAAAATTGTGTTCTACTCGTGCAAAGAGAACTACGCATAGACCTAGCTCATGATGCCACCGTTAGAACGTTGCAGAAAATTAAAATTTTCCTACGGTTTCACCAAGATCTATCTATGAGTTCATCTAAGCAACGAGTCAAGAGAGAGAGTTTGCATCTACATACCACTTGTAGATCGAGTACGGAAGCGTTCGAGGGAGTGGTGATGATGAAGACGTTCCCAACGTGATTCCGATCACCGATGACTAAAGTGCTGAAAGGACAGCACCTCCGTGTTCAACACACGTACGGGACGATGGCGTCTCCTCCGTCTTGATCCAGCAAGGATGAAGGAGAGGTTGAGGAAGACAACTCCAATGGCAGCACGACGGCGTGGTGCAACTGGTACAGCAGTTCTCCGACAGGGCTTCGCCAAGCTTACACGGAGAAAGAGAGGAGTTGGGGAGGGGAGGGGCTGCGCCTTCAATTGTGTGTTGCAGCCCTCCCCTCACCCCTCTAAATATAGGAGAGAGGGGGCAAGGTGGGCCGGCCCTCTAGGGAAAAACCCTAGGGGGGGCCGCGGCCAAGGGAGAGGAGGGAAGGGTGGCTTGCCCCCCCAAGCCAAGGGGCGCCCCTTTTTTTCCTTAGGGTTTCCTCCCTTGCCCTAGCCGCATGGGCCTAGGTGGGAGGCGCGCCCAGCCCACCGTGGGCTGGCTCCCTCCCACTTAGCCCATGTGGCCTCCCAAGGGGTGGCCCTCCCGTGGACCTCCTCGAACCTCCCGGTGGCCCGGTATTTTACCGCATGCCCTCAAACTTTCCGGAGTCCGCTTAACCACTTTCCATATATAAATCTTTACCTACGGACCATTCCGAACTCCTCGTGACGTCCGGGATCTCATCCGGGACTCGAACAACATTCGGTAATCACATACTTGTCTTCCTAATAACCCTAGCGTTATCGAACCTTATGTGTAGACCCCTACGGGTTCGGGAGACATGCGTACATGACCGAGACTACCTCAAGTCAATAACCAACAGCGGGATCCGGATACCCATGTTGGCTCCCACATGCTCCTCGATGTTGTCATCGGATGAACCGCTTGATGTCAAGGGTTCAAGCAACCCCGTATTCTATTCCCTTTGTCGACGGTATGTTACTTGCCCGAGACTCGATCGTGGTATCCCAATACCTCGCTTAGTCTCGTTACTGCAAGTCACTTTACTCGTATCGCAATGCATGATCCCGTGACGGACACTTCATCACTTTGAGCTCATTATGATGATGCATTACCGAGTGGGCCCAGTGATACCTCTCCGTGTCACGGAGTGACAAATCCAGTCTCGATCCGTGTCAACCCAATGGACACTTTCGGAGATACCTGTAGTGCACCTTTATAGTCACCCATTTACGCTTGTGACGCTTGATACACCCAAAGCACTCCCTCGGTATCCGGGAGTTACACGATCTCATGGTCTAAGGAAGAGATACTTGACATTGGAAAAGCTCTAGCAAAAGCGAACTACACGATCTTGTGCTATGCTTAGGATTGTCTTGTCCATCACGTCATTCTCCTAATGACGTGATCCCGCTTGTCAATGACATCCGATGTCCATAGTCAGGAAACCATGACTATCTGTTGACCAACGAGCTAGTCAACTAGAGGCTTACTAGGGACGTATTGTAGTCTATGTATTCACACGTGTATTACGATTTCCGGATAATACAGTTATAGCATGAACAAAAGACAATTATCATGAACAAGGAAATATAATAATAATGCTTTTATCATTGCCTCTAGGGCATATTTCCAACAGTCAGCGACTTGTCGAGGGAGTAGTGCTCATCAGAGAACTGACCTGCCAGAAGGATGTTGGTCGTCGCGTTTGATGCGGCGGCGCCGCTTGCCATGGCCCGGTTCTCTGATGGCTATGGACCCATGGCCGGCGACGGCGCAAGATGGAGAGAGAGAGGGAGGCGACGGTAGAAAATGGGAAGACTTGGTCGGGATGATTTTAGGGAAATCGATGGAGATTTATTTGTGAGATGAAGGAACCTAATCGTCTGAGTATTAATGAAAGCAGTTTCCTTTTTCACATCCTGTGTTAATTGCTATGCGTGGAACGGCTGCATGCACGTAGTATTGATCGTCTGAGTATTAATGAAAGCAGTTTCCTTTTTAACATCCTGTGTTAATTGCTATGCGTGGAACGGCTGCATGCACGTAGTATTGATCATCTGAGTATTAATGAAAGCAGTTTCCTTTTCACATCCTGTGTTAATTGCTATGCGTGGAACGGCTGCATGCATGTAGTATTGATCGTCTGAGTATTAATGAAAGCAGTTTCCTTTTTCACATCCTGTGTTAATTGCTATGCGTGGAACGGCTGCATGCATGTAGTGTTGATCGTCTGAGTATTAATGAAAGCAGTTTCCTTTTTCACATCCTGTGTTAATTGCTATGCGTGGAACGGCTGCATGCACGTAGTATTGATCGTCTGAGTATTAATGAAAGCAGTTTCCTTTTTCACATCCTGTGTTAATTGCTATGCATGGAACGGCTGCATGCACGTAGTATTGATCGTCTGAGTATTAATGAAAGCAGTTTCCTTTTTCACATTCTGTGTTAATTGTTATGCGTGGAACGGCTGCATGCACGTAGTATTGATCGTCTGAGTATTAATGAAAGCAGTTTCCTTTTTCACATCCTGTGTTAATTGCTATGCGTGGAACGGCTGCATGCATGTAGTGTTGATCGCCTGAGTATTAATGAAAGCAGTTTCCTTTTCACATCCTGTGTTAATTGCTATGCGTGGAACGGCTGCATGCATGTAGTGTTGATCGTCTGAGTATTAATGAAAGCAGTTTCCTTTTTCACATCCTGTGTTAATTGCTATGCGTGGAACGGCTGCATGCACGTAGTATTGATCGTCTGAGTATTAATGAAAGCAGTTTCCTTTTTCACATCCTGTGTTAATTGCTATGCGTGGAACGGCTGCATGCACGTAGTATTGATCGTCTGAGTATTAATGAAAGCAGTTTCCTTTTTCACATCCTATGTTAATTGCTATGCGTGGAACGGCTGCATGCACGTAGTATTGATCGTCTGAGTATTAATGAAAGCAGTTTCCTTTTTCACATTCTGTGTTAATTGTTATGCGTGGAACGGCTGCATGCACGTAGTATTGATCGTCTAAGTATTAATGAAAGCAGTTTCCTTTTTCACATCCTGTGTTAATTGCTATGCGTGGAACGGCTGCATGCACGTAGTATTGATCGTCTGAGTATTAATGAAAGCAGTTTCCTTTTTTACATCCTGTGTTAATTGCTATGCGTGAAACTGCATGCATGTAGTATTGATCGTTGTTTAGGCATGGCTAGCAACGGACGTTGCATGCTAGACATTTCTTTTACTAATTACTCCTATCTTGCACGCCGGAGTCGACGGAAGATCATGCTCGCGGTAGTTAAGATGGATATAGGCTGCGTATCTCACGTACGGCTTGATGGGTGAAGAACTGATGACATGGCACGCTGATGTGGATACCCTGCATGTTAAGAGAAATCAAGTAGTGGGGTGCTCCTATTTAGATATAGTAGATTTGTACTGTTGTAAAACAACTGTTAGCTCTTCCATGTTGTTCCAGTGAATCAAAAAATAGTAGTTCATACCAGAAGAAATAAAAAGCATGTCATAATTATTAAACAATTACAGCAAAAAATGATAAATAACAATACGATATTGAAAACAGAACCTCCACCTACATAAGTAAATTTTACAACTGCAGTCCTCTCCCACTCACATTTTTTTACAAAATAATGAATATACTACCAATCCAAAAAATTTAGTCCAAAAGAACTGGATCCTCCTACATCATTGGCTAACTTGCCTGCATGCTGACGAGATATTGACTTCCTCATTTTCATATTTAAGCAGTTATCATGCAGAAGAGATATTTTGGTAGGGCCAAAATTAGTAGCATCAGTTGGACAACAGAACCTTGTGTGCATTGATCCTACAATACTACATATTGTTAACAATTATGGTTCAGTAAGAACAGTAGGTGTCAACAAAGAACTAACAATAAGTATATCTTGTACTCTTTAACGATGGTTCCTAAGAATATTAAAATAGTTAAGATATTGCTATTACGTACCTGATGGTCCGCACAGACCATAAGATTGTTGGAAAATGATTACCCGCACAAATGCTATACTCGTAATACTCAAGTTCTCGCACAGTTCCACAGGCACACTACCAAATAAATGCAAACCTGGGAAATGTCGACATTTTAAAATGCTGCAATCAACAAGAATTTGTGCATCATGCTGTATAGTTTAGCTCCACCAAAATCTAAATGCTCTCAGATTACCCGGTGAGCAGGGCCATCTCTGAATCAACAAATATTACACCACAAAGCAAAAAGAAAATCATTGTACGGCAACAACAAATAGATTGAACGATCGAGCGATTCAAGCAAAGATTCAGATATGGAAAACATCTTAAATAATAAAGTGAGATGCTGACTTGTTTGATTACTTGTCAAAATTATCGGCATATATAGTAAAAGGCACGCATGGCGAATGTGACCGTTAAGAAAGTTGATTCAAACCAAGTTATGATGAATATCTTGTTTGTGCCTCTGTTTAAGTAGTTGCTCATTGGAATATTAATAAGCCTTTCCAACAGGAACCTAAGCAATGCAACAACAGGGAGGAACAAGATTTAGGTTGGTGATTTAAAGATAATTGGACGAGCCACAGAAACCACTTGCACTAATAATATATTAAACACAATGCAGAAACCACTACTGAATGAGCTGTACTTTAACTGGTCCTATCCAAATCAATTGCATGTGCAGATAACAAGTGAAATTGAATATAATGTCTATTTCCTATATACTTATAGCTGGGATATCCTCTGCAACATTGTGTGCCTCTCATAGAATTTATTATTTCGTTATGCAGTTGAGATGTGTTAAATTGAATGAAACTATATAAATCATCTTATAGCAGGTGTGCCCCTTGTGCTTGTAAGAGGGAAATCTGAATAAATTATCTTACAGAAGGTGCAGCTCTTGTGCTTGTAGGAGGGAAAATCTGAATCCCGGTGCCACTGCCTAGTATAACTGCCACAACCTCGTTCAGATCGTCATAATACATTCGGAAGGATGTTCAGAGAACCTGCAATTTTTTTGCACAAAAAAGTTAGATATGCTGACGGTGTCGCCTTCCAACAAGGCAGGCAAGGATCATGATTCAGACAACCACATGTATGCACTCTTGTGCATGATGTCGTCGTCCCTGAGCTTCAGCCTCTCACACCTGGAGCCCTCACTGCTTCTCCTCACTGGGCACACGCATGGCTCCCCCTCCAGGGGCAGCATACTATGGAACAGCATCGGCGACTGCCACCCTGCAACTGCAAAAGAACACATCCATCAGCAATAACGAATTCTTCAAAATTCCTCAACTAAAGCATACGGGTTGTTTTCGGGTCGAGCAAAAAAAGGGGAAATAAGAGAAGAAAACAGAGTGCAAGAACATTACACTTCCATACATTGGACAACAAGCCATACACAAAGAGTAAGAAGCATCATAATAGGCGTGCTTGAACACTTAATAAAGTAGCAAGAACATGATTTATTAGCCATGCAAGAATTTTTCTCAACCATGTAATCTACGATCAGTGTTGAACTGCAGTGCTCATAGCCTCTCCATATATCCAGAAACAAAGCATCATCAATAAACTTTAGTTAAATCATATCTATCCAAATTTACACGATGACAATACATAGCGATTAGTTGTTAAATAGGTAAAAACAGTTGGGCTAAGCCTTCAATTTTCTTTGAACAAACCACTTAATAAAGAGGCACACCAGGGTGTGGTCTACACACCAAGAAGATGGTGTGGAGGTAATGTGGGTGCAACCCTGTTTTCTTTCAATAGGCGGCTCTTGCAAATGTCGGCACATGCAAGAATGGTGGTGAAGAAAGAACAAATAAAGAACTCAACAGTAATGTGTCATATATAACTGTACAAATGCAACATTACTGTATTTATCTTCCCAATTTTCATAATGTTTTCGAATGATAAAGCAAACAATAACCAAAAGAACAATTAACCTTTGAATTTCTCACCTGGTTTATTACAAAATCTTTCATCTTATTAACCACATCTTGGTGTTCCTCTTTATTGAATCATCTTCTTGCTTTCATGTTATTTTCCTGCAATTACAAAGCATGTGCTTGACATTGATGTGCCACACAATATTTTTCAGTCACCCAAATGGATGCTACCATGTCTCTTCCTCCTTGCAAAAAGAATAGTTTATTTGGCTGTTGCTACCTCAAAGGGTAGCTCGCCCTATTTCTTCCTGGCAGTATACATGCAAAAACCAGTCAGAGGATGAAGTATAGAGAAAGAATCAAAGAAAGGAGGGAGAGAAGCACCTGTGATGAACACGAACATCCAGAGCTTTTATTAATGTGGTAGCCAGCCGTGGTCTTGAGGATCAATGTACCACCATCCTACGAAGCAGACGATTAGACTACTCTAGCAGGAATCGTGTTGTCAAAAAAGGGAGAGGCATGAGAATCAGAAAACAGGTCGTGAGAGATTACAACCTTATGAGGGTCCACAGTGAAGCGAAGCTGGCAGTAGAGGGCTCGTGGGAAGGGTCGGCTTCCGAGGAGTCGCCAGAGGAGTCCGTGGCCGGCCACTGGTGGGGAGTCGTGAGTCCCGCATGGAGCGCGGCCGCTGGTGGGGAGTCGTGAGTCCCGCATGGAGCCATCAGCCGGGAATCACGCCGAGAACAACGCAGGAAATAGTCAGCGGCCTCGTTGCGCTGCAACACGGCTAAGCAAGCAAGCACCCTCACATCCACTTGTCTCGTCTCGTGCACTACTTTTTTCTTGTATATAAGCAAGCAAGCAAGCACGTCTCGATCGTGCACCACTTGTTTATGCATGCATGCATATATACCTATAAACGTAGCCTGGGCACCTTGTTCGGATCGGACCCGTTAGTGCATTTTTGGCTTGCAAATAATCATTAGTACTTTCCAAATTTTTCTTTCCATTTTCTACTTGCATGCATTAGTACCATCCACGTCCACTGATTAAAGATTGGTTTCGCTAGGTGCCCAAGATAAGTACTCCTATACCATGCACTTTTGTGCGATACTAGTTAGTGGGTATTATACCTATTGGTAGATGTTAGTGGGTACACTAGTAGAAAAACAGGCTTCCGTCCAGCCCCATAAGTCGCGAAGCTGTAGGAACCGCGACTAATGGGACCTTTAGTCGCGGTTCTGGAGGTGAACCGCGACCAAAGGCCTGGGCCCAGGCGCTCGGTGGCCAGCTAGGCGCGTGAGGGTTAGTCATGATTGGCCAGGACAACCGCGACTAAAGGTTTTCAAGCACCTTTAGTCACGGTTTGCCGTGCCAACCGCAACTAAAGCCCCTCCCTATATATACCCATCCAGCAGCCAACACTTAGCCATTTGGAGCCATTCTCTTCACAAGTGGGTGTAGGTTTGCTTTTGGTTCCTCTTATGCACATAAGGTGTTTGATGAAATGCCCCAAGAGCATGAAAGAAACATGACATGAAGTGTTGGAGCCACACTCTTCGATCGCGGTTAGCAACTTGATGAACCTTTGATGTGTCAATATGCATGTGTGTAGTTCATTGTTTAATTTATATTGTTTGTAGCTAGTTAGTTTAACAAATGCATGATGGTTAATTATATATTTTATATTATAATAATGCAGATGAATCGGCAATGGATGTACGGTAACCGACTCTCCGGCGAGTTCACTACGGGTTTGAAAGATTTCCTCGTAGTGGCTAATGCGAACAAGCGGGGGGTTTTGTTATCTGTCCATGTGTTATCTGTAAGAATGAGAAGGGTTACTCTTCCTCAAGAGTTGTTCACATGCATCTGCTTCGTAAGGGTTTCATGCCAAGCTATAATTGTTGGACCAAGCATGGAGAAAGAGGGTTATAATGGAAGAAGATGAAGAAGGGGATGATTTCATCGATGAAAGCTATCTTGCTCATTTCGGTGATACTTTCATGGAGGATGTCAAGGTGAAGGGAAGGTGAAGAAGAGGCACGTGATGATCCTGCTGATGATCTTGGTCGGACCATTGCCGATGCACGGAGAAGCTGCTAAACTGAAAAGGAGAGGGAGAATTTGGATCGCATGTTAGAGGATCACAGAAAGGCGCTGTACCCGGATGCGATGATGGTCTGAAAAAGCTGGGCTGCACTGGATTTGCTGAAATGGAAGGCGAGGCAGGTGTAGCTGACTCGGCATTTGAAAACTTGCTGAAAATGTTGAAGAATATGTTTCCAAAGGATAACGAGTTGCCCGCCAAGACGCATTTAAGCAAAGAAGGTTGTCTGCCCTCTAGGTTTAGAGGTTCCGAAGATACATGCATGCATCAACGATCGCATCCTCTACCGCGTGAATACGAGAATTTGAATGAATGCCCGGTATGCACGCATTATGCGTTATAAGATCGAGGCGATGACCCCGGTGACGATGTTGAGGGCCGTAAACCCGGAAGAGGGTTCCCGCCAAGGTGATGTGGTATGCTCCTATAATACCACGGTTGAAACGTCTGCTCAGAACAAAGAGCATGCCAAGTTGTTGCGATGGCACAAAGAGGACCGTAAGTCGGACGGGGAGTTGAGACACACCGCAGATGGAACGCAATGGAGAAAGATCGGCCAGATGGTTCAAAGATTTTGCAGCCGACGCAAGGAACATAAGATTTGCTCTAAGTACGGATGGCATGAATCCTTTTGGCGAGCGAGCTCCGGCCATAGCACTGCCCGTGACTCTATGCATCTACAACCTTCCTCCTTGGTTGTGCATGAAGCGGAAGTTCATTATGATGCCGCGCTCATCCAAGGTCCGAAGCAACCCGGCAACGACATCGATGTGTACCTAAGGCCATTAGTTGATGAACTTTTACAGCTGTGGGGTGGTGTCCGTGTGTGGGATGAGCACAAACAAGAGGAATTTGACCCTCGAGCGTTGCTTTTCAGAACCATCAACGATTGGCCTGCTCTTAGTAACCTTTCGGGACTGTCAAATAAGGGATACAATGCATGCACGCATCGCTTACATGAGACCGAAAGTGTACATTTGCCAAATTGTAAGAAGAACGTGTACTTTGGGCATCGCCGATTTCTTCCGAAAATTCATCCAAGAAGAAAGAAAGGCAAGCATTACAACGGCAAGGCAGATCACCGGCGAAGCTGCGAACGACCGGTGCCGAGGTATTTGATATGGTCAAGGATTTGAAAGTCATCTTTGGAAAGGGTCCTGGCGGACAATCAGTTCGAAGGGAGCCGACGGGCACGCAGCCATGTGGAAGAAGAAATCTATATTCGGGAGCTAGAATATTGGAAAGTCCTAGATGTCCGCTCCGCAATCGACGTGATGCACGTTACGAAGAATATTTGCGTGAACCTCCTAAGCTTCTTGGGCGTATGGGAAGACAAATGATACAAAGGAAGCACGGCAGGACCAGCAACGTTTGAAAGACCGATGACCGGCATCCGAATGGTTTCAAGGTCGTGCTACTACGCCTCGACCAAAGAAGAGAAGGTCATCTTTTTGAATGCCCGAGCAAAGTATGAAGGTTCCGCCTGATTCTCGCCCAATATAAAGGGAATAATAAACATGGCGGAGAAAAAGTTCCAAAACCTGAAGTCTCACGATCGCCACGTGATTATGACGCAATTGCTTCCGATTGCTTTGAGGGGCTCCTGCCGAAAATGTTCGAGTAGCCATTGTGAAGCTATGTGCATTCCTCAATGCAATTTCTCGTAAGGTAATCAATCCGTAAGTTCTACCACGGTTACGTAATCGATGTGATCCAATGTCTTGTCGATTCGAGTTGGTGTTCCCGCCATCCTTCTTCAATATTATGACGCACCTCCTGGTTCACCTAGTCGAAGAGATTTTCGCTCTGGTCCCAGTATTTCTACACAATATGTTCACCTACGAGAGGTTCAGGGGAGAATTAAAGAAATATGATCGTAACAGTGGTAGGCCAGAAGTAAGCATCGCCAAGGGCTATGTAAATGAGGAGGTAATTGAGATATGTGTTGACTTTGTTCCCGACCTTAAGCCGATTGGTCTTCCTCGATCGCTGCACGAGGGGAGACTAAGTGGAAAAGGCACGATCGGAATGAAATCAACGATATGTATGGATGACCATTCTCCGACTGAAGCACACCACACTGTATCTTGACCAATTCCAGCTTGGTGGCTCTGCATTTTGAGAAACACAAGAATATTTTACGCTCGACAACCCGGGAAGCCTCGAATCCTGGATTAGGAAGGCCCACATGGAGACTTTCGGCAGTTGGTTGAGAAAACATTTAATGAATGACAATGATGTTGTAGATCAGCTGTACATGTTGGCCAAGACACCATCTTCGACTATAACGACTTTCCAAGGGTACGAGATAAATGGGAATACAGTTTACACGATTGCCCAAGATAAAAAGAGCACCAACCAAAACAGTGGTGTCCGCTTTGATGCAGCAACCGAGAATGGGCAAGAGGTCACATATTATGGTTACGTAGAGGAGATATGGGAACTTGACTATGGACCCTCCTTTAAGGTCCCTTTGTTCCGGTGCAAATGGTTCAAGCTAACAGGAGGTGGGGTAAAGGTGGACCAGCAATACGGAATGACAATGGTGGATTTCAACAATCTTGGTTACCTTGACGAACCATTCGTCCCTAGCGAAAGATGTCGCTCAGGTTTTCTATGTGAAGGACATGAGTAGCAAACCGAGGAAACGGAAAGATAAGAAAACGATCGATTACATCATGCGATGATTCAAAGCGCCACATTGTTCTTTCGTGGAAAAGAAACATCGTGGGAGTGGAGGACAAGACAGACATGTCGGAAGATTATAATATGTTTGCTGAAATTCACCCTTCAAAGTGAACACCCGACCCAAGCATTAAGTTAAATGATGAGGATGCTCCATGGATACGGCACAATCGTAAGCAAGCAGGGACACAAGGGAAGAAATGATGTGTAATAATTTATTGTACCAAACTTTGTTGAATGGATCATGTGAATTATATTACCCGTGATGTGTTTGGTGTCCATGAGAGAGTGATGAGAGATTGTAGAGATGTGATAATGCTGGCCAAGCCGGGCTACATATATATGTAGTGAGAAATGGCGGAAAAATGGGAGCGGGAAGACAGGAGGCGGGAAGAAAGTGGCGGGAAGAAAGAGGCGGAAGACAGGGGAAGAAATGGCGGAAAACCCTAAACCTCAAGGGCGGCCTTTAGTCGCGGTTGGGCAGGCGAATTCATGAATAAAATAGCAACAATAAGTATTTTGTTGTAAGTAGAAACAAAATAAAATAAATAAAGCAACAAAGAAAACAAAAAAAGTGTTTTCAAATTTGAAAACTAATGGCACTAACAGAAAGTTTATAATTTTTCTAAAACTAAAAGCAAAAAGAATTAAAAAATAAAGCAAAAAACAACAAAAATAAATAATAATGCAGAAAACAAAACAAAAAACTGGAAAAAAATAGTGCCGCTTAAGTATTTTGTTGTAAGTAGAAACAAAATAAAATAAATAAAGCAACAAAGAAAACAAAAAAGTGTTTTCAAATTTGAAAACTAATGGCACTAACAGAAAGTTTATAATTTTGTAAAACTAAAAGCAAAAAGAATTAAAAAATAAAGCAAAAAACAACAAAAATAAATAATAATGCAGAAAACAAAACAAAAAAACTGGAAAAAATAGTGTCCTCTCTGGACACCCACGGCCTGAATACGACTAGAAACCCTACATGGGCGAGATTCGTGCCCGCAGGAGGCCAAATAGGCCCACGGGCACATAGCTAGTGATGATTAGGCCGAAGCTCTGCAGTTGAGAGGAGCTCGAGAGGGTGGGCGCAGCAGCGCTTATAAACCACTCTCGAGCTCTCTCAACTAGCGAGGTGGGACTAAACGTTTATGCGCGGGGCAGCACAAGGCCTTTAGTCGCGGTTGGGCAAGGCGACCATGACTAAAAGGTGGGGCCTTTAGTCGCTGGTCGCCTGCCCAACCGCGACTAAAAGGTGGGGCGCGGAACGCATAAAAACTCGCTTAAAAACCTTTAGTCGCGGTTGGGCAGGCGACCATGACTAAAGGTACCTTTAGTCGCGGCCTCGTAGCCAACCGCGACTAAAGAGAACCTATAAATACAAGGCCGTTCGATTCTCGTCTTCTCCGATTCCGCCTTTGTTTGCTGCCGTCGCCCTCGCCCTCGGCCGACGCCCGCCCGTCGCCATCGCCGTCAGCTGACGCCGCCCGTCGGCCCGCCTCGATCTTGCGGCCCAGCCTCCTCCAAGCCCCGCTACCTCGCCCGCCTCAAGCCCCGCTACCTCGCCGCCCTTGGTCGCCTCCTTGTCGCCGGTGGCCTTGCCGAGGCCATCGCTTGGCTCGCCCGGTGGGCGGGCGCTGACCATCGCCTGGGCTCGCCTCGGCTGGCGCCGTGGCGCGGTGAGCCCACAAGTCCACAATGGCGCCGTGGCCGCCTGCGTGAGCCCTCAAATGTAAAAAAAAGCAGGAAAAAATATATTAATTAAAATTATTAATTAATTAACCAATTAATTAACTTAATTAATCTTGTTAATTAATCTAACTAACCCGTTAATTAACCTTAATAACCTAATTACATCACCTTGACATCATGCCGACGTCATAATGGCATTTCCTAATTAAATTAATTCTGTTAATTCTAAAAATGAATTAAAACTTTGAAAATTAATATTAAATAATCCGTAGCTCGGATGAAAAACTTTCTACATGAAAATTGCTCGTAACGAAGAGACGAATCCGGATACGCAACCCGTTCGTCCACCACACATCCCTAGCATAGCAAACACGCAACTTTCCTCCGGTTCATCTCGTCCGAAAACACGGAACACCGGGATACTTTCCGGATGTTTCCTTCACCGGTATCACCTCATACCGCGTTAGAACATGTCTAGCTTTGCTTGTTGTCCTGTTATGCACTTGCTTGCTTGCCGCCAGACCAACCGGGACCCACGTGGTTGTCTGTTGTCCTCGCCTCTCCGTGTGTGTGTTGTCCTCGCCTCCCTCTCCGTGACGCCTGCTGCTCGCCGCCTGCCTCGCGCTCTACCGCGACACCCTCTCCCACCCCTTCCTCGCCTCCTTTTGCCACCGCCCTTTCGCCACCGCCACCGCCACCGCCCCCTTCTTCACTTAATTAATTTGTTTTTACTACATGTTTTCGGGATCGACATAATGGCGACGATAGAGCCGACCGATTATGGACAACTATGATCCGGACGGTGAAGCACATATGTTCGGCATCATAAACGGCGATATTCAATATGTGCCGACCGGAGAAGAAGAAGATGATATCTCTTCTTATCTGAACCTTGACGGTGAAGATGAAGGGCGCCACAAGAAGAAGATGTCAAGAAACGCCGATAAACGCATTTATCTTCAAATGGAAGTAGCAACCACCTCCGGCGCCGAGGTATATATATACATTGAGCCTCCGGTGATACAAACTAACTGATTTGAATAAATATGTGTACTAACGCGCGACTCTCTTTCTTATTTTAGCCCTCGGCCGGATCGTCAAACAATCGAGTACGTCGTCAAAGCGTGGCGCAACCAAGACGATGAAACAAGGAGAAACATGCACCATCGAGGTTGTCGACAAGGCAACCGGCAGGTCAGCGGAGCCCCGCAAGAACGCCACCAAGTTTGTCACCAATGCGGAGCCATTGTTAGAGACAACGCCTCGATCACCGCCCAGGAGTGGAATGAGCCAAAGAAGGCACGAATTGATGGTTTCACTTTTGTCGATAAGAGAACAAAAAAGATTGCTTCAAGAAGCTTATGGAACATTTCGTTCTACCTCCTAATACAACAAATTCGATGAGGAGGGTAACAAGATTGAGGAAAACAAGGAGAGGAGGAGGCTAGTCAAACAGTTCGCTCTTCATAAGATGGCCGACGCATTCCGGAAATTCAAGCAAAATCTAGCCCGTGACTTTGTCAAGCGAGAACAAGACTGGATTTCAAAGGACAATATGAGAAACTGAAACATGATTGGCCAGAATTTGTGAAGCAAAAGAAATCGGAGCAGTTCATTGAAATATCGAAAAAAATAAGAAAAATGCGGCTAAGAAGGAGTACAATCATGTTATGGGGCCAGGAGGGTATCGCATTTTGGTGCCTAGGTTGGAGAAGATGGAGAACGAGATGAGGGCGCGAGGAATCCGTCCAGTGCACGGAGGGATGGGACCCAAGGGCCAAAAGCTGGTGGTACGGGCATGGGGAACGCTGAACCCGGAGACAGGGGAGTGTGTTTACCGGGCAAATTAATTAAACCCACCCAAGCCCTTATTGACGCAATGAAGGATGCTCAACAGGGAAGATCAAGTTCAACAGAGAGAACGACGCTACCGACAAAAGCCCTCGAATCCTGAACACGGAGGACGTAGACGAGGCATGGGGCACATTCCGTGGAAAATAGGGTTCCCCGTAACGATGACCCGTCTGATTACGTAAGCCGTAAGAGAAAGATGGATCGGGAATCAGATGTTGTGGCGCGGTTGGCATCGGAAATGGATGTGATGAAGAAAACCATGAGTGTACTAGTAGTCGAAAGAGATGCAGCTCGGGTGCAGCATGAAGATCATCCAGCGGATCTCTAAGCCAAAGAATGCGGAGAAGCAGCGTGGTTTCCACGGAGGCCCCACCGGCTGGTGCGTATGCACCGACGATCGAAATTACTGCACCGGAGCCTCCGGTGGTCGAAATTACTGCACGGAGCCTCGGTGGTCGAAATTACTGCACCGGAGCCTCCTCGCTACCCCGCGGGATTTATATAAAGGAGATGATAGAATGTCTTATTTATTATGATATCGGGAACATGTCCTTGAAGGTAGCCATCGGCAGTGCTTTTACCATGTTTACCTGGAGCACTCCACCACAACAACCCCATTCAAGATGGCTATGCTCGTGTCACGGTGGAGGACATAGTCCAAGGGTTTGAGGACCTGGAGATTGACATTGCTACACCTGAAGGGGAGAAAAGACTTGGAGATGTCAAGCGCCATTTCATTCTATGGCAAAAGAAGTTTATCAAGTTTCCAGCGAGGCGCCAAGGACAACAAGTCCACCCCTACGGTGGTGGTGGTGGCGGTGGCGGTGGTGGTGGTGGTGGTGGTGGCGGCGGTTCACCTACACCTCCGCCACGTCACCCGACGCCGCCTCACCCACAACGTCCGGCGGGTGATCAGCCGCCTCTGGGCCTCGTCCGGGCGGGTGATCGCCGCCCCCAATCCACCTCCGACAAAGAAGCGAAGCAGTCCTGGATTATTAACCGGACCCTTATGTACCTAAGACCACAAAGGTACCGGAGCCATCATCGAAGCCTCTCCCACAAGGCCTTGCGAACGTAGTGCCGAGGAAGTCGACGCGTCATGGCTGCTCATTATGAGAAATGGAAGGCGGACTGCAAGAAGAAAAAGAGAGCCCGAGCCCAAGCCAAGATATTCTGATGAGCAAAAGAAGTGGGCTAAGTCATTTTGAGCACACCGTCCCAAGCCGCGAAGAATCGCCTAACGACTATGCACGTGAACTTCAGGCAGGCACTCATGTTCAAGGAGAACAAAGAGCGGAGAAGGCCGAAAGTAAAAAAGCGGAAACAAGTTTCCCAGCTCGGGGAACAAAGTAAACAATCGATTGCCCCGCTTATAGTGGAAGCCTTCCGTCCGGATGCCCCGAGATCATACAAGCTGCGGCAAGACAGGATTGACTGTAACGAAAAGCGAGAACAAGCGGCCAACCTAGGTATTACTCTTCGTGAACTGTTAGGCCTTGATGAGGCGCCAAAGTGAAGGAGGTAGTAATTACATATGTCAAGAATGGGCCTCTCGTCGAGCTCTTGCGCAGGAAAAGGATCTACCTCCACAAATGAAAGGTCTGCTGAAATGGTACAAGGGTTACATAAAAAATAAAACGCCAAAGAATATATTTATGCGGAAGTTAGACATGAGCATCACTTCAAACATTACTATGTACAAATTGAACTGAGTGAATTGTTCCAGCTTTTCAATTCTGCGCGAGCTCGACAAATCTATCATCGGTTGCTACGTTCGTAAGTGATTTATTAATTTCTACCCCATCTCGCTCATATTGCCTGCACTATATATATGTCCTAACTATATTGTTGTGTCCGCTATTATACATGCAGAATGAAGATTAAGGAATGCAGAGTAAGGAACATCCATGATGTTGGGTTCATTGACCCACACATCGTTAATGGACATGTGTTGGAGCCGCCACCCCGCCGACGTGGAGGCAGACCTGTGGCAGTTTCTTACAAAGCAGTAACTCAAATTTGATATTATATTTCCTTACCATTTTGGGTGAGTGTTTCTTTCTTGAGCACATTAATTCTCTTTTGTTTACTCCATGCATGTTTTGTGGCCGTCTAATCGATGAGTTTTTCATGACGCATCGTGCATGTATCGTGTCCGCAGGTTCCACCGGATTCTGCTAGTAATTAAAGTTAACACTCGTAATGTCTCGCCCACTTACTCTCGAATATGGATCCAAAGCTTTGGGGCCGACATGAGAAGAATACTGCAGAAGTAATTATTTTCATTCATTTGCGCCTATATCGATCGGCCTATTTCGCTTCATTTCCTAATATCAAGTAACTAATAACTCTCTTGTTCACTTAATTTTCTTTGCCTCGTAGGGTTTGGAGACGGTTCGTAGATACAAAGGTCGGTGAATTCAAAAGAGCTAGAATTCAAAATGTTAAAGCCTAAGAATGCTGGGGATATTCAGCCACCGGAGACCAATCTATGTGGATACTATGTTCAGGAGAGGATCCGAGATACACCTCTGAGCGGGTTCCGAGTGATACCAATGCTCGGAGGAATAACCTCCGGATGATGCTTAGTCCGTAAGCTCGCTCCGACCACTTCAAGAGGAACTAGCTGGATGGTTCAAGAGGGAAGTCCTCCATCCTAAAGGAGAACACTATTACGAGGACGTAGAACTTTATATGGATTAAATCATGTATGGAAACTTGTTCAAAATTGTATATGGTCATTCGATGATATTGAATATATATTGTATATTCCTCTTGAATTCTTTTTGGTTCTAATTTCAAATTTATTTGAGATTGTACATTCATATGCATGTATGTAGTACCGTAGAATATATGAAACTCCTTCAAAATTAAAATAAAGCACAAAAGAAATAAAACAATACAAATTAAACAGAAAACAGGTTTAGGGGTGGCTAAAACCCTAAACCTGTGGCGGCCTTTAGTCGCGGTTGGCCGTAAGAACCATGACTAAAGGTCCTCCGCCTTGACGACACTTTGGCGCCCACGTGGACGGGCCTTTAGTCATGTTCTTAAGCAGCCGCGACTAAAGGTGGGGGGCTTTAATCGCTTATTTGGTCGCGGTTGCGCAACCGCGACTAATGGCAGTTGCGAACCGCGACCAAAGGCCTTTTTTCCACCAGTGGTATTATACCTATTGGTAGATTTATTCTAAGTTCTAGATACCTATAAACGTAGTCTGACATATGTTGTAACCCAATGACACATAATACATGCACCGGGGTTATTATACCTAATGATACTATACACAAACTCGGTTACTATCTTCCTATTTTAACTTCTGCTCACCATACATACCCGGTTACCTAATAGAAATATGTGTATTACAAGTATATACCTAAAACTTTCAAGCGATTTTAGTTGGTGGGTATTATACCTACTGGTAGATGTTGGTGATATACCTAATGAAATTATACACATACTCGAGGTATTATACCTAATAAAAATATACACATTCCGAGGATATTATACCTAATCAAAATATACACGAAATTGCTATTTTATACCTAACGGTAATATACATAAACCTGTTACTAAATTCATATTTTAACTTAGTCTCACCCATACATACCCATTTATTGAAAAGGTATATACCTAAAGTACATTCAGGCCTAGAAATCATAACATTAAATCTTGGTTCTCTCTCCAATTAATATGCATGACTCTAGCGATCCGTTAGGATACCAATTAAATAATAATATCAATTATCATTTCCAAATCAATGCTAATTGATTTACCCATTAATTACACATTCCATACCAGAACCTTCAGGCAATAAAATTGTCAGGTAATCGCGCTCGATCTCATCGCCAAGTCCAAACCAAACCCCGAGTCCCCAAACCAAACCAAACCAGACCAGCAAGCCGCGACTCATCTGTCTCTTCCTCTCCCCCGATTGATTATTCACCAATCCACCCGCGCCGGCGACGTCCTCTCCGCCAGCCCCACCGAGGGCCTCGTCTCCTGCAGCCCCACGACGACCTCCCTTCGTCTCTCTGCACGGCGTGGCACATGGGGGAGCGGCGGCCCTCGACGGCAGCGGCATCTCCGACCTTGCTGATCCTTAGCGTCCTATCAGACCACTAGGGATCAGACTACTGATCCTTAGCGTCCTATCAGACCAGTGCCTGGCCGTAAGATTAGAAGCATCACAGTCGTTGATCCGTATGAAGGCCCCGTGCAACTTTCGTGAGCTCTTTCCAAAACTAAATGCTAATCAAGCAGGATTGCTATTAACTGCCGGCCTATTCAACATCTCCTGATTTTGTTGGAGACAAATTCCGTATTTTAAGGAAACAAAATAACAAATCAATCAAGCGAAACATTACATGCCTTATATAGTTTGCTTCCTTCCAAAAAATAATTTTGTTTCCATAGTTACAAAATTGTGCACCCATATAGAAGTTTTTGTCCTTCCAATTGTGGCAATCTTCAGATTTGGTTTCCTACCAAGAATATTGTGCTTCGTGTAGACAATTTAGAAAATATAAATGGCCAGAGATTTGTTTCACTGCCGAATTAAATTGCTACCTACAAGAAAATATTTGTTTCTATCAACTCCGCATCCAAAATAGAGAAAAGTTGCTTTGAAAGTTCCTTCTGATAAAGGATGATATTTGTTTCTATCAACACTGCTTCCAGAAAACAATATAATTTGCTCCCTAAAAAAAGTGTTTGCTTCCTAGGAAACAAACATTTGTTTCTATCATGGTTGGAATAGAGTTATTTGCCTCGAAAGGAAACAATGTTTGATTCCAATGATACTAGAAGTTGCTTCCATATATAACAGGAATACATCACAGAGTTAGGTTGTGCTGTCTGGACATAATGCCACGATACGGTACACCTCAAATAGTAGTGCACATTCATTGGGACGCTGGCAGGACCATCGAAACATTAGTCTGCTTTGCTAACAAAGGTCAATTCGCACCGTGGCCATAGAAGCACACCCGCTTGGATCACGCATGCTTGAACTTGGTCGATGACCGGCAACAGCAACCTTCTACTTGTGGGAAATCACCATGGGGTCGTAAATCATCTCCTATAAGTAACAAAATGAGACATAAGCTTCATGCATGTATTTGTTCAGAATGTGTAGCATGTAAATTTGGAAGCACAAGACGGTTTGTGCTTAAGCGATTATTGTACGCAGGACATATGGAGAAAATAATGAAACAGAAAACATTAGGATGGAAGCTTAGCAAAAGATAGGTTGAAGTGCTTGCAAGCATTAATGAAGCATTCTAATTTAGCAATGTCATGGCTATAGTTATGAAGCAAGTAGAAAGAAGGATTGAAGCATCGCAAGAGATGAAAGAAGCACCGGCAATATTTTATTAATTTGGAAACATCGTACAAAAGTGTGAACCATGGAAGCAAACTAGCTACACAGTAGAAGCATGTGTAGTTAGCTTTCAAAGCATGGAATAATCACAACTATAGAAGCTTATGCAAGAAATAAAGTGATTTGTAGCAACAAGCAGTAATTTGGCAACCCGGTTGAACCATTGGAAACAGAGAAATCTGAAAGGTTCGAACTTGCATTATATGCATTATATATACACCTATGAGATGTAGGAAGCATGATAACAATGTTTAAACACAAACAATGGTCTTACAATGTAACAAGTACAAAAAAAGTAGAAGCATGTTTGTATTGCAGCAAACTATCTGGAGTGAACACAATCAGTAAACGTCGGTAGCATGGATAGACAAAGCAAAAATTTCTTGATATCATAACATACTCATGGCTAGTGTAAGCATAGCATTTTGAAACTGAAAGTAGCAATGCCTAGCGGCAACATGTGTGTGCATCGTTTTGTGATGTACAAACCGATTTCATCAATTCCAATTGGTGATTTTGTTAGGCTAGACACACTGAAACAAGGTTAAAAAAATGATATCAATACATACAATCGGAATAAAAAAGAATCTACCGGTACCAAGATTTTACCTCAAAATAAGAGGATAAATCTCTACTGTAGAATTTTGCATATCTGAACCTCCACAAATTTTCAATATGACTGGTTATAATTGAAGCACAGAAAAATTAACTAAGATCCCTATGAACATGGAGATGGAGATGCAAGTTTTTAACAGCTACACTCCAAGAAAATGGTTGAACTCTGGATGAAACTGTGTGACCGAAGCATACATAGTAAGTATAATTTGGCAGCTCCATAAGTAGGAAGCATAAGAACATTCCTACCCGAACTAACTCATCTTTGTTGGAAGCATGGAAATCTAAAAACATGATTTAAGGATGATTGCCACCAACATGGGCATGCAAGTTTATGTGATCTAAAATCCAAATACACCTTTTTTTTATGATTTAGTGTTTTAATACACAATGTACAGTTCGAATTCACAGCCAACAACATTCAATATTCAATTGGATATGAACATACCTAGTATAGAATACTGGGCAGATTATATAAGAAACGAATTTGTATTGCAGGAATAAAAACTCTCAAATCAAGAATAATCCGAACGTAGTACAGATGAGGGCGGCGGCACAGGGGACGATTCACCCAATCATCTACCTTCTATTCCGAGGATAAACTGATAAAAGGGGGGAGGGCGGAAGAAAATGAGTAGCCTCTATTCTTACTCCAATAGCCGGCAAGGCGGCAACCAGTTGATCCTCTGGGCAGCCTGGTCAGGCAAGAAGCTGGGCGATGATGGTTGTTGCGGCCACCTAATTCCCAGGTGACGCACCGGCGAACTGGACCTTGAGCCACATCGGTTGGTGCAGTGCAGGGGATCGCACCTGTGCATCGTCGTCATAGATGACATGGAGGTGCGATGGTTGGTTAGATCGTCCGTGAGGTGGGTGAAGGGGGACGATTCTAGCTGGCGGTGGAGAGGACATGGCGGCGCGGTGATTCGTGATCTCGGTGGCGAGGAGGGTTTGGAAGCACAAAGAGATTTGGGGGAGGAGGAACGGGACGAGACACAGGGCCGGGAGATGGATGCCTCGATTACGCGCGGTTAGTACGGAATTTGTGTCCCCCCAAAAAGAAAGTACGGAATTTCTTTGGAGATCTGGACCGTGGGATGGAACCCAAATCGACGACACATGGTTGGTCTGATGTTTTCCTTACATCAGACGTATGATAGGTAGGGTTTCCCTATACGTATACATAGGCCATGCACATAGTGCGAGTCTCAATAGGAGAGATCGTGAGCCTAACTACGTCGGACTCGGTCAATATCGAGGGAAGGGACACGGCGCTTATATATTGTACCCCACTGATATTGTATCTTACCAACGTAGCCAAGAATAGCAACCACATCTGCACTATTTTAATCACAATGAGACAATGAGTTGTGTGGCATAATATGCAAGAACAAAGTTAAAGATGATGCACCGGTGATGCTTTTGCCCCGTGGCGAGAATATGACTTCAAACTGTCTGCGAAGCACGATGGGCTGATGTCGATGTTATCCGCTCGCCGACATCCTAACCTCGGTCCTAGCACTTAGTGTGATGACAAAGTCCATGGCTACATACCAGAAATGTCCATCTGTTATTTCCGTGGGGTTAAACCCGGCGCGATTAAAATCATAGGTCATACCGGTCTGTAGCATGCGGTTGAAGCGAATAACTTGGTTGTTGTACGCAACCACTTCCATCTTTGTTCTCTGATAACAATAATGAGGAAACAAAACTTTTTATCAACCTTATTTTTAAAATGCGGGCTACCAAGTAGTGATGATTAATGACTTACATGCTGATCGACTAGTATGCATTGAAGGTACAAGTTTCCCATGCCATTCTTGTTGATTTGAGCCTTCCACGGGACCCTAGCATGAATGATCCAACAATTTTGATATATATGCTCCATTTGGACACGATGAAAAGTCAAGTTCCCGTGTGTAGAATAGAAAGAACGGATCAGCTAAATTACTAAGCGGTACAATGTGATTATTCTATATTGCCTGTTCATCGGATCGGTGATGGGTTGACTGACGATAGGAACCGGCGGCGATGCCATCACCCTATTAGAGGTGATTGATCCGTATGAGTTTACCATGGTCGTGGAGGAGATGGCTTTTCCTGTTTAGAAAGATGGAGACAAATATGGTGCTGCAAAAAGATGGAGACAAAGATGGTGTTGCGGGGCTTTGTTATAAGCATAGTGGGCGGCGGGAAAATAAAAATGGTTAAGAAAATTTGTTTTTGGCGGGCTAGGTCCCCGTGGGTGACATATCAATATTAGGATCTTTAATATTCGGCAACCTATTAAAAATTGTTTATTTGTCAAAGAAACATACACTTCAAAATAGGTCTGTGATCACCCCAGTTGATGCATAATATATTAAATTAATGCAAATTTGTGATTTATGATCACTTGCCTTATCAAAACGTAACTGATTTATCACATGCATATACAATCTCAAATTCTTCCAGTAATATATTAAATAGGGAAAATTGGCTTTCTCCTTTGAGGATATTTACTAACCTTACTGACATTTACATTAAGTTATTTTTACTTTTTCCCTTTTATATTATTGCGCACGTCTCAAACGACCAATTATTTAACGAGTCTAGCTTGGTTCGAGACGTGCAGAAAGTAATATATCCGTAACGATTTCTGTTGGTTCAGTTTTAAAAAAAACTGACCGTGTCCATTTTTGTAAGTACTGCAGCAAAAATTCAGTATGATATATAGCACAATAACTTAAACAACAGTATTTTTTTAAGCCAAACGCTTGAAAGTATGCAGTACTAAGTCTATGCTTGTCAGCAAAGTTTTTTTTTTGAATTTTTTGGAGAATACTCTTGTTTTTACGTGTTTCGTGTCCAAAAATACTGAAGTTGTATAAACCGTAGTATTTCCAAAACTGTGGTATTTTCGTTGTATCTGAAAAAGAGGTCCCAACCTCTTTTTTTCCTAAAGAGAACACAAGAGAACGCCGTGGAGAGAGTTGCTTCCTACCTCCGACTTAAAAAATATGTTATATGGTAACAAGTTGCAATACATCCCCTGATTATTAGAAGTTTCGGGTAGATTAGATTGTGACAAAAAATGATAGATTAGATTTTGTACCAGAAAAGAAAGGTATGGAGAACACATTCGGGTAGATTAGACTGCTATCTGATTGAACATGTGGCGCACATATAAACAAGAGCTTTTGGCCCGGATGTAAGCTCATGCACGCACACACGATTTTTCGGGTGCACCTTGATAAATCAAGCATACCTTCTGCTTATATTTAATGTGCGTGTGTGCGACCTCGCGCATGGAGGCTGCATGCAGCCGGCGGCCGTTAGCAGACGCTAATTAGAAATTAATGGATACTATGGTAAAGCAGCAACAACCAAACACATGTAAATCTGTGAAAAAACTTCAAATTGTCATTGAGCATATTTAGCAGTCACGTAGCATGGATACATCAACTGAAAATCACATTTCACTATTTTTCATATTCGGACAGGTACATGTGACCAAACATCCAAACAACCTAACATCTCAACAATAACTGACACCAATTCTAAAAAAAACAATACTGGACACCACCTCATGTTGGTCCTTTGAAGGTGGTGGTGGCTTGTTGTCGTAGGCTTGGATATGCTTCACGACCATCTCTGTCAACTGATTTATCTGGTTAATCAAAGACTGCTGCAACGTGCTGTTATGCTGGACTACCTGTAGAATTTGATAGTTGGTGGTACCCCAACCGCCTTTCCTCTCTGCATTTGGCCCCGTGTCACACTAGATATCCCAGCCTGATGGGACATGTGTACGAGGGACGTTTTGCACCTCGCGATAAGGTCTTAAGTTATTAAAGTGGTTCGTGGAAAGCATGGATGGGAATTTAATACGCATGTTGTCCATACGCATCTCAAGGGTCCTAAGTTTTTTAGACCTCGGTGCGGTTCCCTTGCCAGCACGAGGATTTGCGCCAACACGAGGATTTCTGGTAAGGTAACGATGCAAACCTCTAGTGACTCATCTTCCGGTTGAGCTAGAACATCAAGGTGCAGTTGCGTCGTTTCTTCCTGATCTTCAGGTTGATCCTCAGCCCCCTCGTTGTTAAAGACAGAGTTAAAGTCAGAGGACGACATGACCGGTCTGGTTTGGGTGAAGGAGAGATATCAAAGGAGTTGTTCACGAGCGGTCTGGTTTGGGTGATGCAATGCACAGGTATTATATAGTTGTTTATAAGGAAACAAACATAACGAAATCTGTCTATTACTCAACCTAGTTGATTCACAATATATATTTAATTAAAGCAAATTTGTGATTCATATAATAACTTGCCTGATGAAACTCCTCGGATTTATCTCATTTGAATACAACTTCTGTTTCTTGTCGTAATATGTTAAATAGGGAATCTAACTTTTTTCTTTCTGGATATTTCTTAACCTTACTGATATTCACAGTAAGATATTTCCATTTTCTCTTCTTTGTTATATTAATACCGTACGGCTCAAAAAATATCAGTAAGGTTATATTAATACCGTACGGTATAAAGAAGGGAAAATGTAAATAACTTACTGTGAATATCAGTAAGGTTAAGAAATATCTAGAAAGAAGAAAGTTAGATTCCATATTTAATATATTACGGCAAGAAACTGAAGTTGTATTGAAATGAGATAAATACGATGATTTTTCATCAGGCAAGTTATCATATGAATCACAAATTTGCTTTAGTTAAATATGTTGTGAATCAACTGGGTTGATTCACAGACGGATTTTGTTATGTTTGTTTCCTTATAAATAGCTATATAATGCATGTGTGTTGCATCACGCAAACTAGACCGCTAATGAATAACTCCTTCGATATCACGCCTTCACCCAAATCAGACCGCTTATGTCGTCCTTTGACTTTAACTCTGGCTTCAACAACGAGGGGACTGAGGATCGGCATGAAGATCAGGAAGAAACGACGCAACTGCACCCTGATGTTCTGGCTCTACCGAAAGATGAGTCACCAGAGGTTTGCATCGTCACCTTACCAACAAATCCTCTTGTTGGCGCAAATCCTCGTGTATGCATAACCTGCCTATTAACTTTCCATCCATGATTTCCACGAACCACTTTAATAACTTAAGACGTTATCGTGAGGTGCAAAACGTCCCTCGTGCACATGTCCCCTCAGGCTGGGATATCCAGCGTGACACGGGGTCAAATCTGGAGAGGAAAGACAGTTGGGGTACCACCAACTATCAGATTCTGCAGGCAGTCCAACATAACAGCATGTTGCAGCAGTCTTTGATTAACCAGATAAATCAGTTGAAGGAGATGGTCGTGAAGCATATCTATGTCTGCGACAACAAGCCGCCACCACCTTCAAAGGACCAAGCATGAGGAGGTGTTCTGTATTGTTTTTTTTTTGTGAATTGGTGTCAGTTATTGTTGAGATGTTAGGTTGTTTGGATGTTTCGTCGCATGTAACCGTCCGGATATGAAAAATAATGAAGTGTGATTTTCAGTTGATTTATCCATGCTACGTGACTGCTAAATATGCTCAATGATAATTTGGACTTTTTTCTCAAATTTACATGTGTTTAGGTGTTGCTGCTTTATCACAGTATTGATTAATTTCTAATTAGTGTCTGTTAACGTCCGCCAGCTGCATGCAGCCTCCATGCACCATATATGCAGAAGGTTTGCACAGTTTATCAAGGTGCACACGTCAATTAGATCGAAAGTAACACAGTACAATCGTTTGTGCATGCATGAGGTTACATCCGGGCCAAAAGCTCGTGTTTGTATGTGCGCCACAGGATCTATCAAATAGCAATCTAATCTCCCTGAATGTGTTCTCCATACCTTTATTTCCTGGTACAAAATATAATATATCCTTTTTATCACAATCTAATCTACCCGAAACTTCTAATAATCAGGAATGTATTGCAACTCGTTGACCATATAACAGAATTTTTTTCAGACATCGAAGGTAGCAAGCAGCTCTCTCCATGACGATCTCTCGCGTTCTCTTTAGAAAAAAGAGGTTGGGACCTCTTTTTTAGATACAACGAAAATGTCACAGTTTTGGAAATACTACGGTTTATAGGACTTCAGTCTTTTTGGACACCAAACACGTCAAAGTATTTAAAACTGTGGGTCTCTAGAAAAACTAGAGTATTCTCCGAAAACTTCAAAAAATAGTTTGCTGCCAACCGTATCCTTGGTACTGCATACTTTCAAGTGTTTGGCTTAAAAAATATTGTTGTTTAAGTTACTGTGGTATATATCATACTGAAGTTTTCCTGCAGTACTTACAAAAACGGACGCGGTCAGTTTTTTTAAAACTGAACCAACAGAAATCGTTACGGATATATTAATTTCTGCACGTCTCGAACCAAGCTAGCCTCGTTAAATAATTGGTCGTTTGAGACGTGCACATAATATAAAAGGGAAAAAGGAAATAACTTAGAGTGAATATCAGTAAGGTTAAGAAATATCCTGAAAGAAGAAAGTCAATTTCCCCCATTTAATATATTATGGCAAAAATTTGAGATTGTATACGCATGTGAAAAATTAGTTACGTTTTGATAAGGCAAGTGATCATAAATCAAAAATTTGTATTGATTAAATATATTGCGAATCAACTGGGTTGATCATGGACCGATTTTGAAGTGTTTGTTTCCGATAAGTAAACAATTTCAATAGGTTGTCGAATATTAAAGATCGGAATATTGATATGTCACCCACGGGGACCTATCCCGCCAAAAAAAAAATTCTTAACCATTTTTCATTTTCCCACTACCAACTATGCTTATAAAAAAGCCCCGCAGCACCATATTTGTCTCCATCTTTCTGCAGCACCATATTTGTCTCCATCTTTCTAAAGAGGAAGGCCATATCCTCCACGACCATGGTAAACTCATACGGATCGATCACCTCTAACAGGGTGATGGCATCGCCGCCGGTTCCTATCGTTAGTCAACCCATCACCCCTCTGATGAACAGGCAAGATAGAATAATCACATTGTACGGCTGTTTGCCATCACCGCTCAGTAATTTACCTCATCTATTCTTTCTATTCTACGCACGGGAACTTGACTTTTCATCGTGTCCAAATGGAGCATATATATTAAAATTGCTGGATTATTCATGCTAGGGTCCTGTGGAAGGCTCAAATCAACGATAATGGCATGGGAAACTTGTACCTTCAGTGCATACTAGTCGATCAACATGTAAGTCATTAATTATCACTACTTGGTAGCCCGCATTTTAAAAATAAGGTTGATAAACAATTTTGTTTCCTCATTATTGTTATCAGGGAACAAAGATGGAAGTGGTTGCGTACAACAACCAAGCTATTCGCTTCAACAACATGCTACAGACTAGTATGACCTATGATTTTAATCGCGTCGGGTTCAACCCCACGGAAATACCAGATGGACACTTCTGGTATGTAGCCATGGACTTTGTCATCACACTAAGTGCTAGGACCGAGGTTAGGATGTCAGCGCAGCGGATAACATCGACAATGTGCCCATCGTGCTTCCCACAGTTTGAAGTCATATTTTCGCTACGGGACAAAAGCATCACTGGTGCATCATCTTTAACTTTGTTCTTGCACATTACTCCATACAACTCATTGTCTTATTGTGATTAAAATTTTGCAGATGTGGTTTTTATTTTTGCCTATGTTGGTAAGATACAATATCAGTGGGATTCAATATATAAACGCCACGTCCCTTCCCTCGTCATAAATGGATGGTAATAAGATCTATTGGACCATGTTGTTTCGTGCCACACGTATGGCACTTATCATTTGGGAAGAACAATGGACGCACCCATTGATAAGAACCAATGCCACACCACATATTCTGGTTGATGCTCCATGGAATGTATTTTATCAGCAAGCACTCTTGTTGTATTTTTTTGTCCATGACATCTATATAACAATATATGAGAACGGCTTGATGATATTTGATTGTCATAAAAGTAGATCGTACAAAACTCATTCATTCATCCATCTTTGAATTTCATCAGACATGCAAATAATGTTTGTTTTACCATGGGCATGGCCATACCAAGCGTGGCCGAATTCACTGTTCTGAACCTTATGTGAAAATTTAGCATGATTTGACCAATTTGTAAAAAAAAAGTTCGGATCTGACCATTTTTCTACCGTCGTAGATGCTGGCGGTACGATATAAGGGGCTACCGCCATGGTCAATGGTTGTAGGCTTCTGGTCAACACAATGACATCGCAACAATGTAAAGTGGCTACCACCACAGTCGTGGGTGGTAGGACCTGGGCCGAATTGAATGCTATAAATAAATAATGTGCGTTGCCCAGTAGTAAAACTGCTTCGATGGCCTGCTAGCTAGAGCATGTATGTTAGCGACAGTAGGTCTTGGGTTCGATATTTGCCAAGGACAAATATTTATAGTTTGTTTTTTTGCCCAATACCAACGAAAAATAACCTAACTAATGTTACACACGGATTACTATCAAAAACATTTTTTTGACCATGTAAGTATCATTTATAAGGAAACTTTTTTTAAGGAATGACAGGAGAAGATCTTTTCTAAATACAATCACAGGATGCATGTTTCCTTATGTGCAAAATATGAGCGCATATTCATTCAACATCTTCAAGGTCCATCTGTTACCGTGCCACAATTGTGCCGTATGCTTAGTAATTTCAATTTATTTTCACTATTGAACCGGTCTAAGATAATTACGTTAACTAATATGCTACTAATCGAGTGAATGTTACAATGTCATTTAAAGTGTGATACATATGACATGACACATGTTTGTGTCGTGAACAAAAATATATATAGAATTTGATTGAAATCTTCACATAAATTATAAAGCACATACATGAATATTAATTAGATTGCACACATGTTGAAATGGTAAGTGCACACACATATCACTATATATTATATATGGTTCACTCATATGAGAGTGCTACACATAACTTTTTTTAACACAAGTGTTGCAGACGTAGTTTTAGTATGGTAAAGAAAATAAAGAAAAAGAAAAACACTTTTGATGTCTTACCATATTCTGTACATAAGGAAACACGCATCGTGTGATTATCTTTTAGGAAGGAGAGAAGATATTTTCCTTTCATTCCTTAAAAACACACTTTCCTTGTAAATGATAAGCATTTTTTTTGACAATATTCCATATCTAACATTAATTAGACTAGTTTATTTTTTTGCCCTTGACATCGTGTGATTGTACTTATGAAAGAGAGAAGATATTTTCCTATCATTCCTTAAAAACACATTTCCTTATAAATGATAAGCAATTTTTTTGACAATAATCCAAATCTAATATTAATTAGACTAGTTCTTTTTTTAATTTTACTAAGCTCAGGACTCAATTGTGGCATGGTAACCGATGGACCGTGGAGATGTTGAATGAAGATGCCACCATATCTTGCACATAAGGAAACATACATCATGTGATTATATTTAGAAAATAGAAAAGATCTTCTCCTGTCATTCCTTAAAAAAATCCTTATAAATGCTATTTACATGGTCAAAAAAATGTTTTCCATAGTAATCCGTATGTAACATCAATTAGGCCCTTTGCAATAATCGAACCCAAGACGTATTGTTGCTAACTGCACGCTCAAGCCAGCAGGCCACTGAAGCAGCTTAGTACTACATGGCAACACACGTTATTTATCATTTACTTCAGCACAGGTCCTACCGCCAACAGGTGTGGTGGTAGCCACTTGCCACATTGTTGCCATGTCATCATGTTGACCAGAAGCCTATCGACATTGACCATGGCGGTAGCCTGTTCTATCCTACCACTAACGTCAAAAAGGATCAGACTTGAACTTTTTTTACAAATAGGGTCACATCGTGCTAAACATTCGCATAAGGGTCAGAACAGTGAATTTGGCCACCAAGTGTATGCCCAAACACCATTAACTATCTACCATTCCATTCTCCAATCCAAGGCTTGTAGCTTCTTCTTCTTCTTCTTCTACACCCTCTCTACACATAATGCCACACACACAGACAACACCAGCGTATATGTATACCTACCTCAAAAACACATGCGCTCTACGCATCTAACAACATATACTCCCAAGAGATACCTCCCTCTCAAAAACTTGTGCTCTACCACTAAAGCAACAAACACACACATCAGTACCAGAATATGATCACCAGTAGCAAAACTAGCTACTAGGAGCCAACTAGAAGGAAACAAAAAAGAAAGCAATTGATCGCTGCCAGGCGTACCACCAATGCTCGTGAACTCTGTCTCTTCGTCCATGGCGCTCACGATGCTGGGGTCGTCCATCAGCTCCTGCATATTCACAGTTGCTGTTCATATAGAAAGCGCTTCTACATTGGACCACCAATCATCAAAAATGTTGTTCAGCGTATAAGAATAGTGATATACTGGACTTACATCTTCAGCAATGCGTGGCACACGGTCCTTGTCCTGCATAACGACATACCAATCATTAATTGCCCATAATTTCTTTCATTATGGGGTTTATAAAAGCATTTAGCTGCCAAGAGATTCTGAACAAGTTGAAAGAACAACCGACATACCTTGACTGCGCCTTTAACAGAATCGCGGGTCGACTAGTGTACAGATCACATAGTGTGCACTGTTCTGGAAACAGAGTATCAACGCTAAGTGCCAGCAATAACATATTCACAAGCATGCTGACCGTGAGATATTTACAATAGTAGCAAGACATGAATATGTTACCTATTCTGAGAAGGCATATAAATTAGTCACCCCATGAATTTGATTCTTTGGCTACAGCCACAAAACAGGAAGATAAGTGAAGGAATCTAATTTACTCACCAAATTGACGTTGCAAATCTCTACACCTTCAAAAGGTGCCTCCCTGCTACCGCCACTAGAATCTTCAATTTTAATGTGACAAATCAAAGAGGGAGCTATACAACTAGAAGCACATCACACAAAAGACACACTAACTTTTAAATTCATAGAAAAAAGATATCATTGAAACCTTTTCTCACAAGCAGGAGCCTATTTTGGGGGGGTGATGGTTATCTTTAAGATGGTTATCTTCAGGAAAGCAGAAGCCACCTCTTGCTGTGTAGCGTAACCTGAAACAGAGGGCAAGAGACTATTACAAAGATTCATTTATCATCATTTCCTGGAGTTCTTTCCTTAATGCTTTGATTACTTCAAAAACCTGAAAAACATATCCTGTGAGAAATCAACAAAAAAAGTGCACGAACGCAGTAATATTCCATAAATCCTACCATGTAGGCACAAAATAAAGAAAAAAAACTTCACATAATTTGGACTCGTCAATCCTGTCCGCCACTAGTGTCACGCCTGCAGATGACGATCTGCAGCGGACTGCAAATGCAGTTCAGTTAACTGCTGTTAACTGATCTGCAACCGTGTGTGGTGTCGTGTTTGGGCCGGAGGCCATGTGTGTGTGTGTGGGTCGTGGCCCAGGGTGAGCCCAGTGGGAACAGCTACTTATTGTACGGTGATGGAATGCGCGAGGAAAAAAAGAATTAGAATCGAATCTTCCTTTCCCCTTCGTCAAGTTCTCCCCTCCTCCTCCTCTGTTCTTCTCACCTACCGATCCGATCTCGATCCCCTCTCCCCTCCTTCTCCTTTGGGTCGTGACAATTTGGTAATCAGAGCCTAGATTTTTTCCCCCCCACCACCTCACGCCGCCGCGGCTCTCATACCCTCTCGATCGCCGGTAACATCCACCGAGGCAGGTGCAGCCGCTCCGGCGAGTTTGCACGAAATCCTGCTCGGGGTTCGGCCGATTTGGAGCGAGACCACGGCGCCGTCCAAGCCCTCGGCGCCAGACTCCGCCACGTCATCGACGCTGATGTCGGAGACCACGGACAAGCTGCGTAACCTCGAGTCGGTCATCCGTCGCCTCGATGCGAATCGAGAAAAGCGGCCGACGAGCGACACCAAGCGCAGCTCTCCTACAACGAGCAGGTCTCCACCGAGCTCAAGCACCTCCCCAAGCAAATCGATCTCACCCAGGCGGATGTGCATGAGGCGCGCAAGGCCGCACCGACGGTCGACCCCTCCGCCGCGCCCCACACCGCCCTGTCACCATCGGGAGTTTCGACGACGGCGGGCTCCTCTGCACCACCACCGCCGCCGCCGCCTCCGCCGACTCGCCCCGCTCCTCCCCCGCTCTATACGGAGGGAGCGGCTCAGCTGCCCTTTGCGCGGCTGGTCAACCACGGGCCGCCTCTGCTGCTTCAGCCCTCACCGACAGCCCCGGATTGGGAACGCGGGACAGATCTCTACACCAAGCCACCGAAGCACGATTTTCCCCGGTTCGACGGCGACGCCCCGCGCATCTGGCTCGAGCGTTGTGTCTCCTACTTTGAGCTGTACCGAGTGCCGCCGCACAGTTGGGTCACCACGGCCTCGTTGTACATGGATGGTTTGGCAGCGATGTGGCTGCAGGCTCACCGTCAGAAACATTCAGGCTTATCATGGGCGGCTTTCCGTACAGCCGTGGAAGAGGAATTTGGGCCGGAAGAGTTCGAAGCGCAAATGCATCAGTTGGTTCAGTTGCGGCAGACTGGGAGCGTGCAAGAGTATCGCCAGCAGTTCGAGACATCGATGTATCACCTGCTGTCTCTGGATCCGCACTTGAGCCCGCAGTTTTTCGTCTCTCAGTTCCTGCTGGGCCTCAAGGATGAACTCCGGCTAGGCGTCCGTCTTCAGACCCCCTCCAGTATCACTCAAGCAGCGGTGTTTGCAAGTATTCAGGAAGAGGAGTTGGAGCGACAACGTGCACAACGCCAACGGATCGTGCCAGTGGGTCGCCCACCTCCACAAGCATCTACAGCAGCCACCATTCCAGTCCGCGCAGCAGCAGCAGCAGCAGCGCAACCGCGCCCAGCGAATGATGATTTTGCTCGGGAACGGCAGTTACGAGAATTCCGAAGAGCTAATGGTTTGTGCTTCCGTTGTGGGGATAAGTACTCCCGCGAGCATCAGTGCAAACGCCGCAGGGCAGATTTTGATGATTGAAGTGGGTGAATTCGGAGAAATTCTGTCCGACGACACGGTGCACGCACTGCAACTGTTGGATGCTCCAGTTCAACAAGAACCAGAATGCTGCTCTCTGAGCCAGCATGCCGTGTCCGGCGAGGAAGGGCCATCTACAATTCGCTTACGCGCTCAAGTAGGCGACCAGATCATGTTGCTGTTAGTCGACTCCGGGAGTTCCCACAGTTTCATTAGTCAAAACTTCACTGCCCGGATTGCTGCTAAGCAGGAAGATCTCGCCTCCCTGTTCTGCTCGGGTGGCAAATGGACAACGACTGCTATGCAACAAAATGGTGCATAAAATGGCACGGCAAGTGCTCGGGTCACACATTCCACAATCGACCTTCGAGTGTTGCCACCGAGTGCCTACGATGGCGTCTTTGGGAATGGACTGCTCTTCGCCACAGCCCGATGTTGTGCCTTTGGGGAATCAAGACGATTCAGTTTGACACGGGGGCAAAAGCGGTGAAACCGCAAGGGGTGAAGAACACCAATCGGCCTCCAATTTCAGCGCTCGATGCTTATGAGCTGCACAGAATGGAAATGGCCAACGATATCTGGACAGCAGCTCTGGTAACCGTGGAGAAAACTGACGAACCACCATCTGCACCTATCCCTGACAACATTCAGAAGGTTCTGCGCGAGTATCAAGATGTGTTTGCAGAACCAACCACCCTGCCTCCGCGTCGTCAGTATGATCACAGCATCAACCTGGAACCAGGTACCTCGCCGATCAACACAAAGTCGTACCGCTACTCACCGGCACAGAAGGATGAGATTGAGCGGCAAGTTCAGGAGATGCTTGACTCGGGCCTGATCGCGCACAGCATGAGTACCTACGCTGCGCCCATGCTGCTTGTGAAAAAGAAGGATGGCAGCTGGCGTTTTTGCGTTGATTTTCGGCGCCGAACACAACAACCGTGAACAACAAATTTCCCCTCCCTGTGGTTGATGAGCTGCTCGACGAATTGGCCGGGGCCAAGTACTTCTCCAAGATTGACTTGCGCGCGGGATATCACCAAATCCGTATGAGGGAAGAAGACGAGGAGAAAACAGCTTTCAAGACTCATCACGGTCATTACCATTTTCGCGTCATGCCATTCGGATTGTGCAACGCGCCAGCCACATTCCGATTGCTCGATGAACACGATCTTGACCGTTATGTCCGTAAGTTCATCATCATTTTCTTGGATGACATCTTGGTTTTCAGCTTCGACCTGCAGGAACACGAAGAACACCTGCGCCTCACCTTGGACCTCTTGCGTGAGCACCAGCTATTCGCCAAGGCCAGCAAGTGTTCGTTCGCGCAAACAAGCATCGAGTACCTCGGGCACGTGATCTCGCAAGACGGCGTTGCCACAGATACAAGCAAGACTAGTGCTATGCAGGCCTGGCCCGTACCCTCGACACCAACTGAGCTGCGTGGATTCTTGGGATTGACAGGCTACTACCGCAAGTTCGTTCCTCACTATGGCATCATCGCCAAGCCTCTGACGCAGCTCCTCTCGAAGAAAGGGTTTGTTTGGAGCGACACGGCTGGCGAGCTTTTGACATGCTCAAGCGAGCAATGACGAAACACGCCGGTTTTGGCCCTCCCCAACTTCACACGCCCGTTCGCCATCGAAACGGATGCCTGCGACACGGGCGTGGGCGCGGTGCTCACCCAAGATGGCCACCCTGTCGCCTACCTCAGCAAGGCTCTTGGGGTGCGGAATCAGAAGCTCTCCACGTATGAGAAAGAATTCCTCGCCGTGATGATGGCCGTCGACAAGTGGCGACCGTACCTGCAACGTGTCCCGTTCGAGATCGTCACCGACCACAAAAGTTTGTGCGCACTGGGCGATCAGCAGCTGATCACCGATCTGCAACGCAAGGCTATGGCAAAGATGGTGGGCCTCCAATTCTCCTTCCGTTACAAGAAAGGTGTCGACAACGGCGCCGCCGATGCACTGTCTCGCGTTGGCCATCTGCTGGAACTCGACGCGCTGTCCATGTGCCAACCCCAGTGGCTGCAAGAGGTGGCGAACTCCTACGAGACTGACCCCGAGTCACAAGAGTTGCTCGCCAAGCTGGCAGTGGTGGGCGAGGACGATCAAGGCCGGGCACTGCAGAACGGAGTAATTCGTCAGCGCGGCCACCTGTGGATCGGCGCCAATTCCACGCTCCAGACCAAGCTCATCGCCGCGCTCCATCACAGCGCGGTGGGGGGCCATTCGGGATCTACAGCCACTTACCACAGAGTGCGCAAGCTCTTTGCCTGGCCCGGCCTCAAGCGCGCCGTGGAAGACTTTGTTCGTCAGTGCGGCATCTGCCAGCACGCCAAGCACGAGAACAAGCACCCGGCCGGCAAGCTTCAACCCCTGCCGATTCCGGACGCACCATCGCAAGATGTGACTATGGACTTCGTCGAGGGTCTACCCAAGTCCGAAGGATGCGACTCCATCATGGTCGTCGTCGATCGGCTCACCAAGTTCGCGCACTTCGTGCCGCTCCATCACCCCTTCACGGCGGCGGCGCAGTGGCCCGCGCGTTACGGGAGCACGCCATAAAGCTGCACGCGGCGTCCCTCGCTCCATCGTCTCCGATCGCGACAAAATCTTCACCCGATTGCCATGTGGCAGGAGCTGCTCACTGCGGCGGCACCAAGCTCCTCTACTCCACCGCCTACCACCCCCAGACGGACGGCCAGACGGAGCGGGTCAACCAGTGTCTGGAGATGTACCTGCGCTGCGCCGTCCACGACACCCCGCGGCAATGGCGCAAGTGGCTGCCGGCAGCAGAGTTACGTATAACTCCACGCATCACGCGTCTCTCAAGTGCTCGCCGTTTAGGGCGCTCTACGGCGTCGACCCCAACCTGGGCGGCTTACCGCACTTCAGCGCCAACTCGACTCCGAGCGCACCTGCGGAGGATCTGGATCATGGCGCATTACGGAACACCTCCGTGCTAAGGCCGCTCACGCCAACGCGTTTCAAGAAGCGAGCTGATCGTCACCGCGTGCCGAAGCGCGTTCGACGCCGGGCGAGCAAGTACTGCTCAAGCTGCAAACCGTGACGCGCGATGCCGGTTGTCAATCGCTCTGCCGGAAGCTCTCCTACAAGTTCTACGGGCCATTCAAGGTGACTGAACGGATCGGTAACTGGCGATTGTCTTCAACTACCAGCCGACAGCCGAATCCATCCGGTATTTCATGTGTCTCAGCTGAAGCCGTACACCTCCGATTACACCCCGGTCTTCTCCGAGCCGCCGCAGGTACCGGACTTGGTCACCAGCGACACGGAACCAGTGGCCATCGTGGAGCGTCGCATGATGAAGAAAGGAGATGCGTCAGTAATCCAGCTACAAGTGCAGTGGGCCAACCAATCTCCAACAGCCACAACCTGGGAAGATTATGACACATTAAAAGAGCGCTACACATTGGCCTGCATCTGGGAAGGGGCTTCCTCTCAAGACGGGAGCAATGTCACGCCTGCAGATGACGATCTGCGGTGATTGCAAATGCGATTCGATTAGCTTCATTAACTGATCTGCAACCGTGTGGTGTCGTGTTTGGGCCGGAGGCCATGTGTGTGTGTGTGTGGGTCGTGGCCCAGGGTGAGCCCAGTGGGAACAGCTACTTATTGTACGGTGATGGAATGCGCGAGGAAAAAAAGAATTAGAATCGAATCTTCCTTTCCCCTTCGTCAAGTTCTCCCCTCCTCCTCCTCTTTTCTCCTCACCTACCGATCCGATCTCGATCCCCTCTCCCCTCCTTCTCCTTGGGTCGTGACATGATGATGGCCAAGATGGTGTTGGACTGATGCGGCGACATCTCCGCCTCGCCAACTCCCCCTTCCCCAGTGACCACAACAATGATCCTAGCGACTGAGGAGGCCTTCGCGACAAGCAAGAACTTCACCAACCAAAATGTCGTGGATGAGTTCCTTCCACCAGCCAGATATGCAAATTGGCAATAGGAAATTTGAGAAATTTTCAAAAAAAAGATGGCAAGCACACTCAACATTCACTTACTTGTCAATTTTTGTCACAAAAAAAAAGTTAACTTGTCAAATAAAAAATAAAACACCTGAATAATAAAAAAGATTTGCATGGCCTTCATAAAAAGAAGCCGACATATTATAATTTAATTGATAGTAAAATAAAATCAATCAATCATATGATATAAAAAATTGACGACTCAGATTTTAACAAACCACAAGGATTCACAGCATTACAAGTTGTAGACAATATGAAGATCTATAATTATATAACTAACATAAGTTAAACTAGACCTGATGATACATAATACTTAGTTTGACATCTTACATAGCGAATTGCAATACTATATGTCTGGCCAATCAACCGAGCCATATATATGATTTATTTAGTCTTGCCTTATATTTTTTTTGGAAAGATCAAGACAGTAGGAAAGGCTTCTACGGACACATTGTTCTATATATATAAAGGGGGAATTACATGGTGATCTCCAAAAGATCCTAGAGAACTAAAGCTCACACCACCCAGCAGGGGTGGTAGTGTATGTTAGACAGGAGACTCGGTCCACCAAGTCTCCCCACGATCTGCGCACGACTACTCAGTTACGTTGGGCGTGGCCCTCCTATATGTACTCTGTCTTGTACTCTGAATTAATTAAGGAAAGATCTCATACTCTTTCCTTACAACGGCAAGTGAGTGTTACTGATCGTTTGCATATTCGGTTTCCCTTATTACTCGAGCGAGGTTATAGTAATGTAATTGATGAGTTATGCATGCGTGCGCAGGTTCCACTATATTCTTCTGGAGATTAAGCTTGAGCGTGGACTAGTAATCGTCTTAGACTCGAGACAGAAAGATCCCAGCACCTATGCGGACATGACTGAAATGCTCAGCAAGTAAGTTCAATTAATCGATCATTATCGCACCATAGCGGCAACTTTTTGTTCATTTCCTGATATCTCAAGTAATAATAATTATTTTCTTTGTCTTGCAGGGTTTGGAAACAGTTCACCGCAAAAGCTCCGGGCCTGCCGAAGGAGCTGCGATATACATACCAGTAAGTACTACTGGCTAGCTAGTTGTGCGCATCTCTCGTTGATTCTATAGCTATACTTTCATCAATGCCATTTATAATGCTTCATTATCAGTTTGATTGACCTCTATTTCTCGTAAAGTGCTTGTGGCAGGAACAAGGGAATGATTTATGTGGATACTACGTGTGCGAGTTCATCTATAACGCGACTTTGAAAAATAAGCGGGGCTACTCTCAAAGACAATATGAAGTGCGTAAGCAATTAATAATATTCACAATTTCATTTTATTACATCATCATTTCTGTTGAGTTTCATTCATATATATGTATTAATTAACCCCCTTCTTCAAATTAGATGTGGCAGATGCGGAATGAACTCCTAGAACCAGATCGCATTAAAGCAATTCAAGAGGAATTGGCGGGATTCTTTCTTGACCACGTCATCAATAAAGCCGAAGAATACCATGTGGAAGTTGATTTCAAATGCTAGGGGACTGTAATTGAGAGATCTTATATATTGTACATGTATGTAGCCAGATGGCGTCGGACGTACATGATACGAAAACTTGTTGTTTGACCAATCTCTCGGAGAAGGAGAGGTCGATCGATCATTTCTCTCGGTATGCATGACGAACTTCTGTACTCGATGGTTCCTTCATTTTCTTACTAGCTAGCGTGTCGAGGGCTATATGTATATAGTACGTGGCGTCGACCAAGCACGGACATAAGAGAGGACACTTCTCTCTATTAATTAGCTAGCTAACACAATATATGAAACACCTAAATTAACCCCAAAACCCCACCCTCCCTTAAAAAACAAAAACCCCAGCCCTTTGGAATCTTGTGGCGTGGATGCCTTTTGGTCCCGATTGGTGCCACCAACCGGGACCAAAGGCCCCCTGTCTGGGCTCGGCGCACCGCCACGTGGGGACCATCTGTCCTGGTTCGTGTTAGAACCGGGACTAAAGGGGGGAGGTATTTGTAACGACCCATTAGTCCCGGTTCATGAACCGGGACTAAAGGCCCTTACGAACCGGGACTAATAGGTGTTTTTCTACTAGTGGCTAGATCAAAAGAGGAGCGCTTGGTCTCTTGCAGGCATACTATATCACATCCACAAGCATTGGTCACATTTTTAATAGCTAAGAGTTTATCATCTGAATTTATTCCACGGATGTTCCAAACCAAAATGTTCCATCGCTGGGGAGGGGGCATTGGAGATTAGGGACGAAGAGGGTGGGGTGTCCCCGATGCTGGCTAGAAGCTTGGAAGCCTCCAGTCTTGGTTGGGATGCCGCATTTGATAGTGCCTTCTGTTGGATGGTAGGAATGGGAGTGGGAGGAGGCACATCAGCAGGTATAGCAGAGGTGGTGGTCTTCACGTCAGGCGTCGTTGCAATATTGTGTGGCTTGTCTTTGCTCTTCACCTGGTGGCCCTTATTCATGGATGGTGGTTTGAAGCCATCATATCTATTTGTACGGGTGCTTCTACACAGTTCAGCTGGGTCGATTACCACCTGGGTCTTCTTCTTCTTTCCCTTGTGTGTAACAGTCTCAGGCATGTCACCACTACTTCAGTTTGGACAGGTTCAGTTTGGGTAGATTCAGACTCAGTGTCTTCGATCACCACAGAGCTACCAATAGTTTGTGTTTTGCATATTAACAAAGGAGTAAATGCAGTGTCCCAGTTACGCTTGTCCACCCTGAACATCTGAGAGCAGTCAATATTGATGATGGGATCCAGGCTAACTTTTATGGCATGAGACACAAATAAGAACTGGAGTTTCTTGCAGAAGATTGCATCAGCATTGAGATTTCCTTCAGAGTTACCATTCATGATCATTGGCAACATCGGCTTGTATATATAGGTCCTGATGAAAGCAATAATGTCTTGGTCTGGAAAGACTCTGAAACTAGCTTCTTCTGTAGTACCTTTGATGAAACTGAATTGACTAGTATTGGAGCCCAGAACAATGTCATCAAACTGCTAGATCAACCTGCGCGACATGTGCATTCCAGGCCGCTAGTCCGTCGTCCTGAACATTCTCCTCTGGGATCACTCCATCCATCATCGACGACAGTGGTGAGGGATGCAACAGAGGAGAGGGTTGGTCTGTGGTAGTGTTCTGGGTGATGGGTGTTTTGGTCGAGGGTGGCAGGGTGGTCAGAGGAGGCGGACCGGCATCTCCAATGGGAGAGGATCACGTCTGCCGGGTCTACTGTTGATTTGATTTTGCTCTTCAAAGATGTTTTGCGGGTATAGGATTAGAGGAAATCAATTTTCCACCTTGCCTCTCTAAGCCATTATTCTTATCAAGTTTTGTTTTCCAAATCATTTTTGATGAGTGTGTTTGTTTCCCAATGAGTTTCTTCTCGTGTTATTTACTACAGGAAATAATCGACCCATGTAAATTTTTGGTATGCTCCGGGCCAGATGTATTCTTTTCCAAATCAGCATTCTGGTCCTTAGGCCTTCAATATAAACGAGATGCATTATCATCCAGGCAGTGGGAAAAGGTATGGCCCAAGCAAAGGAAATAAAAGCAGAAAAAACGAGACAGACATTCTGAAGAATGAGCTTGTGATTTACAACTGAAGCAACATAATGGGCCTTTAGACAAATCACCAGCTTCATCAGGTGCACCTGGGGCTGTTCAATATACAACTTACAATTTATCATCATTTTTGTATTTCTCTAGTAATTTTTTAAAACATAAATTTCATGTTATGGTTGATATAAATAATTTGTAATTTAATAGTTTACATAAATCTATATGTTCAATTTAGTGTTGCCTATTCATTAACAAATAACACATTCTTTATTATCTTAACATAATGGTCTTTTCTCAAAACATGTATTTAAATTAAATAGACATTATTTTCAGCTTGATAATGTTATTCCTGACATTAAAAAATGTGATAGTTTCATGACTCTAGAAAAATCACATTGAGCTTTCAATTTAAGTTCATTGAAAAAGTTGCTCTATCTTTACAAGTTGATATACTCTTGTCTAATAATAATAATAATTTCTTAATTTTGGCATCGAGTATCTCAAGTGCTTTTTGCAATGAACATAGTGATGAATATATAAGTTAAAATACGATATTGTTGGTGGTTACTGAAAAAAAATATTGGGAAAGATATTTTTTTATTAGAGTAAGCAAGATATTTTCAAGTGATGTTCATATACCCAAGATTTATATGGGTAGGAAACATCAAAGATGTAAAAAAATAAGTAAGTTTGAGTTCAATAATACTCCCTCCGTCCCTAATATATGACGTTTTATGACACTACACTAGTGTCATAAGACGCCTTTCTTTATGGGACAGAGGGAGTACACTGGAATTATTTTTGCAAATTATTAAAATGCATTTGTAGTCTCTTTCCTTGCACGATGCAGTTATTTTGGAATAACTCCAAAAACTTGTGTATCCCTCTAAACTTCAATTTTGATTGTAATAAAAGTCGACAATACTACTAAATCCACTCATTCATCAATCTCTCCAACTCATAGACAAATAATGTCTGTTTTGTTTCACCATGGGCCACTGCCATAACAAGCAAACAAAACTATCTACCATTACATCCTCCAAACTCAAGGCCTGCAGCTTCTTCTTAACCTACACTCACTTTACAAACACATACAGCAGCACCAACGTATGTGTATCATCCCTACCTGCAAAATACGTACTCTCTATGCGAGATCTAACAACACATTCTCCAAAGAGAATCGTTCTCACAAACATATACTCTACGTATCCTCACATTCCCGTCATGCAAGTAAGCATCAGCTAACATCATCGTCGCCGTGCAGTATCGATTCGAGAAGGGCCTCCTCTTCCTCCTGCATACACAAAGCAACCAAAACATCAAACACCAGTCAGTACAAAAATATGATCATCAATAGCAAAAATAGCTAGGAGCCAACTAGAAAGAAAGAATGCAATCGCCGGCTCACATACCACCAATGCCGTGAACTCCGTCTCTTCGTCTATGGCGCTCACGATGCTGGGGTCGTCCATCAGATCCTGCATGTTTACAGATCACCGTAAGTAAGTATAGTTGCTGTTCATACACAAAGTGCTTTTAAGTTGCACTGCCAATCATCAAAACACTCTCTAGTGTATAAGAATAGTGGTAACTGGACCTACATCTTCAGCAATGCGTAGCACACCGTCCTTGTCCTGCACAATGACATGCCAATCATTAATTGTGCATAACTTCGTTCATTGTGGGGTTTATAAAAGCATTTAGCTGCTGAGAGTTGCTAAGCAGGCTGAAAGGGCAACTGACATACCTTGACTGCGACGAACAGAAGCGGGTCAACTGGTGTATAGATCATATAGTGTGCACCGTCCTGCAAACAGAGTATCCACACTAAGTGCCAGCCATAACATATTCACAAGCATGCCGAAAAAACACCACGAGATAATTACAGTAGCAGCAAGACATGAATATGTCAAACTATTCTGAGAAGGCAAATACATTACAGTCACCGCATCTCTCTACTTGGTCGGAATATGATTCTTTGGCTACAACCACAAAACAGGAAGATGAGTAAAAGAATCTACGTGGCTCACCAAATTGAAGTTGCAAATCTCTACACCTTCAAAAGGTGCCTCCCCGCTACCACCACTAGAATCTGCAATTTTAATATGACAAATCAAAGAGGGAACTATACAACTAGAAGCACGTCACATACGAGACACACCAACTTTTAAATTCATAGCAAGAAGATATCATTGAAACCTTTTCTCACAAGCAGGAACCTATTTTTTGGGGGGATTACTGACACAATAATACTAGACATTTTAGTGCTTCTGGTTACCGTGGAATTCTTGGATGGCATCTTCAGGAAAGCAGAAGCCACCCCGTGCTGTATAGCAGAATCTGAAACAGAGGGCAAGAGACTATTACATTATCATTTTTCGACAACGGAGATCTCTCCCCAGCCTCTGCACACAGCCCAGAGGGTGAAATATCACAGTGTCAGTGTGTTACATAAGCAATGAACACGGTTAAATGTCCACATGAGCCTTTGTAATGCCCTTGTCTCGGTTCAGTTAAAAAGGTTAGAAGTTTTCATTTCTACGGTGTTTCTGTGTGACCCTTACCCGCTTTCGACAAAGTGCATATGTACCCTAGCAAGGGCGTACGCAACCGATGGAATGATCTGCTTAATCTGGTCATCGTCAACCTATAACAGAACGGAAACACACACATCATTTGCCTCATTACAAACCATATCAAAAGACATGAATATGTGTAGCATCAACTGAAATCATGCTTGAACTACAAACGAATCTAGCGCTGAATCGATGAAAATGTAGGGAACTAGAGACATACGGCAATCCAGCCGCTGAAGTTTGTGCTCTTGAGCACCTGCACAGGCCTGAAAAAGGGAATCAAAACAGTTACTAACTGAAAGAAGAGGGGAATCACTAGTGAACATTGCAACTAATTTGTAGAGTGGTTAATTACATGTCGACCGGGCAGAGAAGCAAGCACTCGTGGTCCTGGGTGCTGCTGAACACCCTCCTGATTATGCACTCCAACGGGCGATTGTTCGCGTCATCAATCTGCACAAATTTGCAAGATGAGCTTAGGATAATGCATTTCAACTATGAATTACTAGTAGTTAGCTAGGACAAAGCTGAATGTGGAGCAACTGACGATGGTGACGATGCGCTTGGAGGCGGCGGCGATGCACCGGCCCTGGTCGTCGAGGACGAAGCCGGCGGGTGGCTTGGGCATGGCGCCGCCGGACCGTGTCCCCCCGGCAAACCTCCCCTCGCCCTCCTCCTCATCCTCCTCGTCGTCGTAGTCCCTGTACCCCGCCTCGTCCTCGAACTCCTGCCCCCGCCGCAGAGCGGCGACGGGCGAGCGGGCCATGTCTGCCGACGGCGCGCGGCCGGATTGCCCCCTGGGCGGCGGCCGGCCGGCTGAGCCCCTCGGCGGCCCGCGGCCCTGGTGGTGGCGGCTGGGCGCGCCAGGAGGGCCCCGCCTCCCAGGCGGACCTTGGTCGTCTCCGTCGTCGTCGCGGAGCCTGGGCGGCGGCCCGCGCCGGCGGTTCTGCGGAGGAGGGCCGCGGTTCCTGGGCGGCGGCCGGGACGACCGCTGCTGCCGCGCCGGCGCAGCCGCGCGGACGGAGACGCACCGCCCGCCACTCGGCGGCTGGGCCACCCGGGGGGCAGCCGCCATCCCCATCCCCATCGCCATTGCCAAAGCCGCCATCTTTCACTTTCACTATCCGTTAGCAGGTCGGGAGGTAGAAGACGAGGAGATAACAGAGTGGGAGACAGATATTTGCTCGCTCTCACGGGCCTCATCTGAGCCCGGCCCGGCCCGCAGACGAGCCCACCTAGAGCCCCTACTACCCCCCGCAGATCGTTGTCGGCCGCCGACGACCGCCGCCACACTAGCAGGCCAGAGAGTCGTCGTCGTCGTGGTCACCGCCGGACCGGAGACATGTCGAAGCTGCAGCTGCCGGCGGACGACAGCGTGGCGCTGCGCGTCACGCACTCCAACCTCGCCTCCTTCGCCTCCGACATCCGCGTCTCGCAGCAGGTTAGAGCGCACCCCCAACCCAACCCAAGATCTCATCTTCAGCTTGGATCTCATCTCTAATGGCGGCGGTTCGCTCTGCTGGTAGACCACGGTGGAGGCGCTCAAGGAGAAGCTGTGGAAGAAGACGGGCACGGCGGTGGGGTCCATGCGGCTGGAGCTCCGGGACGAGGCCGGCGCCAGGGTCGCCGACCTCGACCGCGACGCCGCGCCCCTCGCCGCCTACTCCCCCTACGACGGGTCTGTTCCCCACCTGCATCTCCTCTTGTTAACTACTGGTATCTTTCTACTGCTGCTGTTGGACTGATGATGGTCTGCTCTCAAGGTACCGGCTGCACATCATCGACCTCGACCCCTCGTCGGTGACCTCCGGCGGGTGGCTGGAGGACACCTCACTCGTCGAGAAGTATACCATGTCGGACGATGCGTACGACAAGCTCGGCAGTAAGCCCAGGACACATTCCGTTTCCAGTTTGCGAGAAGATGAATTTGACCCCTAATAGAATTCTCAGAGGCTGAAATATTGTTCAGTTTATCATTTGCGATCGACTCACTCGACCATGACATCTAAACTTGTGTGCAATTGTGCAGCAAACTTCCGGAAGTTCAAAGAGAAGATGGTGTCGAAAAACCCTGTATCGGATGATAAACAAGTAAGCTGCCCATGCTCTGGACTTCTTTGTTCCCTTCAAGGATTCAACAGGCCTGCTTACTCTGTTTCTTATCCTCTTTGGCAGTCAGGAAATCAGATGGAGGAATTGTGCGCCAATATCAAGGTCAGTTCATTTGCTTTACACATGTATGCTAGATCTGCTGATGGAATGGAATATTGCCATTTAATCTGCTGATGTTAAGAGCACCAGCCATCTCAGTTGCCTACCTTGCATACACTGTTTTTTCCCAAGGCAAAGTTTTCTAATTTTCGTTGTCTAGCTTGCTGCATAGTAACGGTTTAGCACCCCATCACTGGTGGAGCTACCATTGGCTGGATATTCTGTTCTTCCGTCGACAATCATACAGTGCATTATTCTATCTTTGTAGGAATATGCGTCTTCATCTTCCCCTTCTGTTTTTTGCTAACTGGAGCAGCTATTGGGAGAATTGCAGTGTATATTCCTTCTAGTAGCTTCCTGGTTTGACTAGCAGCAGTTTCAGTAAAGTACACTAGGAATCCCACTCGTGAAATATGACCATTCGATTCAATGAAAATTCAGGTGGGGTAACTCTCCCCCGCGGTGATCTTCCAAACAAAAGACCATCCAACCATCTGTAGTTGACTAAGTTGGCGAGGAATACGGAATTGTGCCAATATAACTGGCCACTTATAAACAGGGTACTCTGCTTTCAGAGACATGCGTATGTAGTAAATATTGGTCCTTGGGATGGTGATCCTTTGCTATTGAAAAGAATAGGCTGGGACATCGGGTGCAGGCTTTCTTCTTCTGTGGCATGAAATTGAAATTACACCTGTTTTGTCGTGTAATGTTTTATGATCCAATATGAACATTTATGTCATAGGTGGCAGATAGATGTGAAGTCGAGCCAGGTGCAAAGAGGGGCACCGTGAAATTCGTCGGCAAAGCTGAAGCCCTTGGGCGTGGATTCTGGGTTGGCGTGCAATACGATGAGCCACTTGGAAAACACGATGGCATGTATGTTCATTCTCAGACTATGCTTGTGACAAATGTATACCTAGTGCCCAAGTCATCATGGCTTCTTGCGACTAGTGACACCATACCTTGGAGAAACAGTTCTTTGTAATACTTTTTTCGACTTTTTGGATGCTTGCTGCAGGGTGAAAGGCGTCCGCTTCTTGAGTGCCCTCAAGGGCATGGAAGCGATTGTTAGGCCAGAGAAAGTGAAGGTACATACACACCTACCTCGCCTAGCAGTATATTTTCATTGCTTCTTATAACATTCAGCTTTCACGCATCCGGTTAAAAATTCGAGAGTGGAAGTGTTATTGAGCAGTTTCGTTTGCAGGTTGGCGACTTCCCGGAGAGGGACCCATTCGATGATGAAGATGAGATATAGGCAAGTTTATGTACTTTGGTGTGGATCATTTTGGTGTCTCTTCAACTTGTGCCAAATTCATTTGTTATGGAGTCTGCTCATCTGTAACTAGTGAGATGATTGAACATGCATGTACTGGCTAGTGTATTTGTTATGCATTTATATCAGCAAAGGAAGGGACCTAGAACCCATAATTTTATGTAGATTAGTTTGGGTTCAAGTAGTCGCTGGATGACTAAAAGCTCATACCCCAAGAACCAATGACCAAGATTGCGGGCGTAATGGGTGTATAAACTTGATGCCATTGGATTTGTATCCAGAAGTACCCGAAAACTTCGAAGCACTGTTTTTCATTAGCCACTGGAATCAAAGCAGTAACCTGATTGCGACAAGCATTATCTTGAACTTCAGCTATCTGAACCAATGTAGCAATTCAGGAAATTCTGAAGATGATACAACAGCAAGGAGAACTGAAAATCTGCTAGTAGTAGGAGCCACTCGGTACAGTCTTGATGCCATGAAAAATTGCAGCCAGATTTATTTTCTTCGAGTATTGCAAAGTAAATTACTATGCTTCTAATACAATGACACACGACGATTCTCTTCCATATTCTTAAATGGGAAAACAGGAATGGTCACAAAACATACTGGGGCATGCTTGCAACCACATCGCCACGGGGCGACAACAACAGAGCTCTAGATATGAGTGCTCATTCGGATCAAGCGGTTGCTCGAAATCCATGAACGGGCATATGAGCAGCGCACGCCTTCTTTATGGCGTTCAGCTCCTTGACTACATCGTTCATCTTCATTCTATGCCTTGCGGAATCCTCGCAGCAAGCTAGACCAATCTTAAACGTAGGATGTAAGAATATGTCTATGATATGTTGCGGGTTTCCGCTGTAGGTTGCACTAGCATCTAATACTGCCAGCAGAGTATCAGGATAGGCCATCTTGACATAGTTGACAAGGCTTGTCGCGCCATCTCTGAAACTGTCAGTTGGCCGTCTTCCAGTAAACATTTCCAATAGCAACACCCCGTAGCTATATACGTCACCAGCTGTGGAGGCTTCAGATCCTGAGCCATACTCTGAAACAAACATATAAACCAAGAATTTATTAGTCATAAATTCAATGCATTTCACTCTTCAGTTCGAATTGGCAAGTGAACGTTAATTAGTGACAGAAAATGTACTGAACTATGCAAAAAAATTAATTAAAAGAATTATTGCTGACCTGGTGCGACATATCCAATTGTGCCTTTAATCACAAGTGAGCTGCTTTCAGTTGCAGCACCACTTTCCTTGCATGCTTCAGTATGCATTATCTTTGCTAGACCAAAGTCAGCAACATGCGCAACGATGTCATCATCTAGAAGGATGTTGGATGGTTTGATATCTTGATGAACTATGGGTGGCTCGATTTGGTGGTGAAGATACTCCAATGCCTCTGCAACATCAAGAGCGATGCACAGCCTTTCCATCAGACTTAGCCTTCTGAAGGTCCTGCTGTTCATTGTGTTTGGATGCAGCCACTCATCTAAGTTCCCATTGCAGATAAATTCTAGGATAAGTGCCTTGAACTCATCGCCATTACGGTCCAAACTGCTACACACGGTGATCACCTTGACAAGTTTCCGGTGTCGGATCTTCCTCAGGGCCTCACACTCCCTCAAGAAGCTTCTGTTAGCTCCTCGTTTGCCAAGGTTGAGAACTTTGATTGCTACGGTGTATAAACTCTGATCATGATTCAGAGTTCCAATGTACACGTCGTCAAAGCTGCCAGAACCAATCAAATTTGCCGGTGAGAAGGACTGTGGTGCTTCATCTATATCAGCATACGATATCCTCTCATGCTTCTCGTTGTGAAATCCGGTTTCTTGATCGACACTATTTGGTTTGATTCTCGTCTTCATCAAGTAGCATGCAGTTAGGGAGCACATGAAGATCAAAGTTCCAACCATGCAAAAGAGTATGACCCGAAGACGATGCTTCTGCGAAGCATGGTTGGAACCAATATCTGGGCATGGAGGGAGTTGCAAGGACGAGGGACCTCCGCATAGCATGCTATTGCCACGGAGCAACAATACAGTGGCGTTGCGGAAAATCCCTGCATTTGGCACGGGGCCAGATAGGTTGTTGAAAGAGAGGTTTAGATACGTTAGAAGGTCGAAGCCCTCGAGGAACTCAGGTATGGGCCCTCCTAAGTTGTTGCTAGAAAGATCCAACTTTTCAAGGCCTCTCAAAGAAGACAAACCTTTTGGGATTTGCCCTTGCAGAAGATTTCCTTGCAAGTACAGGGAGTTCAGTAGGACGCAACTGCCGAGAGCTTCTGGAATTTCACCAGATAGCTCGTTCATGGAAAGGTCAATTGTGCCTAGGTTGTTCAATCGTCCTATCTGTGTTGGAATGGAGCCACTCAGAGAATTGTTGGAGAGGTTGAGAAGTTTGGTCAGGGAGGGGATGCTAAGTACCTCCGGTGGGATTTCCCCCCTCAAGGAGTTACCGGAAAGATCCAGAGATGTAAGTTTTGTTAGATTACCAAGGCTTGCTGGGATGCGGCCATCTAGAAAGTTATTAGATAGGAAGAGGTTGCTCAGCTTTGTGATATTGCCTAATGATTGTGGAATCTGCCCATGAAATCTACTATGGGATAGGTCAAGTTCCTGGAGGCTAGGAATCAGGCCAATATCCAGAGGCAAGGTGCCTGTGAAGAGGCTTTGCTTCAGGGAGAGCGTTGCAAGTTTTTGAAACTTGCTTAAACCTGCAGGTATGGTCCCAGCTATTTTGTTTCTACCTAGTGTAATCATGTAGAGCTCTGTAGATAGGTTAGCAATTGTAACTGGCACAGCACCTTCAAGGTTGTTTTGGTCGAGGTCTAGTATTCCCAGGTTGCTACAGTTGGTTAAGGATGTGAGGAAATCCCAATCCCTAGGCTCTGTGGTTTGAAGCAAATTGTTTCCTAACGAAAATAAGATCAAACGACCATGGATGCCAATGTCCCGTGGAATCGGACCATGGTACTGATTTCCATGAAGAATCAAATATGTAAGTGCGGATGCATTTGACAAGGAGGCTGGTATTTTTCCTACGAATCGGTTCGCATGTGTGCCCAAAACATTTAGCTTGGGAAGCTTAAAGCCAATATCAAGCGGCAGAGATCCTGTCAACTGGTTGAAGCCAATGTTGAAGTTTTTGATGGAAGAAATATTGAACATGGATGGATGAAAAGGGCCTTCCAGTTTGTTATCATTGATGTCAAACGTAACAAGATTAGACATCTTACCAAGATCTGGAGGGATATGGCCATTGAACCTGTTCCCGGCTAATTCCAAGTGTGTCAACGATGTCAGATTGCCCAGCCAGCTTGGGATTCGGCCAAGGAATTGGTTGTTCGACATGCTAAGGTTCGTGAGAGCTGTGAGGTTGGAGAACGACATGGGAATATCGCCAGTCAGGTTGTTATGGGTAACGCTGAGAAATGTGAGCTTTGATAGGAGACCCAGAGAAGCAGGCATGGAACCAGAGAGCGAGTTCTCCCCCAGGTCCACAGTGCCAAGTGCTGCACAGCGGCTGATGCTGCCTGGGATCTCACCTCCCAGGCTATTGGCTGAGAGGTTGAGGACGCGGAGGCGTGTCAGGTTACCGAGCTGCGGGCTGATGGTACTGACCAGGCCAAAGCCATGCAGGCGTATGGCGGTGACACGGCCGGGGTGCCGGTGGTTGCCACAGGACACACCCGTCCATTTGCAGAAATCAGGCACCTTCGTCTTCATGCTGCTGGTACCGTTGCCAGCGCCAGCGCCAGCACTGGCATGGTCCCGTGACCACGAGGATAGTGCCCGTGTAGGGTCACTGGTGATGAAGGATTTGAATGACAGGAGGACGAGAAGATCGCTGCTGCTGGCAGTTTCATTGTTGGTAGGTTGAGAGCTGGATGCGAGGAAAAGGAATAGGATATGAGTGAGAAGATGGAGCATCAGGAGCTGCTGCCATGTCCTTTTGGTGCTCATGGTTGAGCAAGGAGCTTGGTGGAGGCGATTATTGTGTTCTTGCCTTTCCGTTTTGTACAACCTTGTCGTTAAATAAGCTGGAGGTGGCCCTTAATTTTGAGTTCTTTTGTGACTGCCAATATCACTGTCAGAAAGACCAGTGTGACAATGACCAGTGTTTCGTCTCACGCAACATGTGGTTGAAGATACAACGGCATACAATTCCATAAACTGAAATATATATCCCCATGATGTTACAGCGCAATGGCAATAAATGTTTTATGAGAAAAACTGGGTCCTATGGATTTTTATGTTCATATGAAGTAATCAGATGGGCTCATGCTGTATTTCTCCATTGGGTGTACCCAGTTTCTACTTTTGACAAAACAAAACAAAACAAAACATCTATACTTTCCTTTGCAACGATAAATATCTCTACCAGGAAGAGAAAAAGAAAAAAAAATGATTGTGGCAATGACTAGTGGGTGCCATGTAGTAGTTAAAGACGTGGCATAATTTGAAACCTTGAAATATTTCAACGATGTTACATGAAATTGCAATAAATTGGATGTAGTCATGTAAGAGAAAAGACACGTTTATATGGACTTTTTGTTCATGCGGCGCAATCAGCTCAACAACAGCTAACTAAAAGATTGAAAACCCCCTTCCTTAGTCAGAAAAGTCACTCCTGTCAATGAATCAATGGAATCGCAGTAAGGATCTCAGGAAGCATGATGGTTACAGAGGGGCTGATCGACATCAGAAGTGGACGCATACCTGTCCAGTGTATAGGCCTCCCCTTGGATAAGAGTAAGACTGACTGATTTTACAGTGAAGCTAGCAAGGCTTATCTGTATGAACGCCGCCAAATGCGAAGAATCGCCACGCGTACAGGAACCAGGACATGGGGACGAACACCTTGTGCGCGTCGAAAGAACATACGTCTTGTGAAGAAGAGATGACCAAATGGAGACATCCAGCCACTGGGTGTTCATTACGTCAACAGCACCCTCATCCTCCTGGCGCAAGGCAAGGACGGGCCAGCCCCGCCGGAGAGCTCTGAGACAAAGGAGGGGGGGGAGGGCTTCTTTAACACAACACATGTGGGAGGGTCCTATCAATCAGGTCAAGCAAGTCAAATCAATGATGGAATGGAATATGGCCATCTCAGTTGCCTGCCTTGCATATGTTTATTTTTTCGGGCAAGAGTTTGTAGTTTAGCCTGCTAGTTGTTTTTTGCGGTGGTAAATATCAGGGAAGCAATTGGTTTTCCTCGCTTTGGCGCACATTACAATATGCTTGGAATTTGTCAAGTCAATTTTCCATAGGTTCTATCTTGTACATGTAGATAAAACATGGGGAATGTCACTCAGTAGAAGCTTCTCCTTCTGTAGGTCAGCGACTTCCCAGAGAGAGACCCCATCGACGAAGATGACGAAGAGATATAAGCAAGCAAGGCTGCAAAGGTGCTCATGCTCTGGTGCGTCTTCTTCAGTTGTAATTGTAACGCCCGTTGGTGGTGTGCAACATTGCAAAAGGGACACTGCTAAATTCATTAATGTTGAGGATGATGTGAGATGGTTGAAATATGCATGTAATGTAATAGTAGTATCCGTTAACTGTTGTCCTGGGAATGGATGAGGTTGAAGCTGATGCACCTACCTATGTAATTTTGTCATGTGTTGTCCGTGCCCCTGTGCCTCCCAGTCTTTGAGTAATATATTCAAGTGGGGAGCCACATTGATCCACACTACCTGCCCGATGTGATGCTCCATCGTGATGTGCCTTCTATAAGTGCATCCACACATGAAGTTCATGATGATCAATACTAACATTTCGATCATAAAAGAACTAACATGTCTTTCACGATACAATTAACTCTCAGTAGTATCATGACTTGAAAGTTTGATTGATTCCGTTTCTTATATTAATGAGTCTACACAAAACAAAAGGTGTTGGTCGTTGAGTGATGCAATTTGTCCCTTCACAAGTATTCATACTTTCCATTGCTTTTACATGTGTATTCTAAAACCAAGGTACAAGTATTAGGATTTTGCATACCATAATTTTGTTGTGGTGGGGTGCGTACTTCAATATTTCAAGGTGCCTACATTTCCCATAAAAATAGGATTCTAAACTTATGTACTTAATGTTTAGATTAAATTCTTTCCGATCCATGTTTTTGTTCTCGATAACCACTTCTTGATGACCAACCAACAAAACTGGCAAATATTTACTTGGTGTAACTTAGCGTTGTTAAATACTAGCCCGTGCATTTACACGGGCCACTTTGCTAGTTTTTTCAAAACTAAAGTAAATGGAAGAATGCTAGATGTGTGTTCATTTCTCAAAACGATTATTTTTAACTTTTGGGGGACAAGTTAGAGATGCTCTTACGGTGCTAATCCGGAACCTAACCAATAGTCGTGGATAGAATGTGGAGAGAAGGCAATGCACATGCCATGGAGAGAAGTGAGTGCACATGTGTGAGAGCAGTTTAGTTTTTTGCATGTGTTTCCCTTGGTTTTCCTCACCATAGGTATATCAGACATCAACAGGTGTGTGGGTGGGTGGGTAGGCGGGTGGGGGAGGGTGTCACAGATAAAATTGAATTCAGATTAGTTTTTACCATGTTAGATTTTGTATCCATGGTGATGAAGCCTCGACAGTGAAGACAACGTTGCTCGAATAATAGTGCATGTACTCTGCAATGGCGTGTCTGTGTGTGGCGCTCAAGATCGATAGCTCAAAGTGCATGATCCTATGGAATTTTGACCCCATGGATAACGGCTCTCAATCATGAGGTTTGTTGTTCGACGCTTCAACCAATCTTGGCGCCAGTGATGATTGTGTCAAGTTTGGTGTGGTTATTAGTTCTTTTGTTTTATCCTATGTGACACTGGGGTTTCCCCCAGGCAATATAGTAGAGATTCACCAACTTGCCTTGCAAGGGATGTGTCCCCGATTACAGCTTATTCAACGATACTAGGCTCTGACCTATTGGGGATGGAAGACTCATGCGGCGTTTCAAAACCATATATTTAGTTTTATCATAAATCTTTATTGTTCATTGTGTGCCAGTTTGTTTAATCTAATGTATTTGCTTCCTTTATTAATAAAGAGGGATCTTTTTTTTCTGAAATAACTATAATACTTTTGTAAAATATGTGATTTAAAAAAAATTAGTTAGTGAAGTCATGAATCTTAGTTGGTTAGAGGTTGTTTTTGGCAGCATTCAACATTGGTATGGGATGAGTTGAGGAGATACCAAATCTCTTGTATCTCCAGAATAGATAGACATTTCAGGCAGGTTGCATATTTTAGAAATAGTCAATATAAAAGACTAGTGACTAGTGAACAACAGTACAATTCATAGTAGTTTGAATTCTGAATAAGCATGCATACTACAAACTGCATGACTTTGATACAATTTTTTTTTTTGCAGATTATGCTGTGTTATTGGCAAACTATTGCACCGTCTCCGTGGAAGATGGGATTCAAGGATAGAACACTAGTTTGTATTTCGTGCAATCTAGATGTATCTTTAATGCACGACTAAGCTTAACGGTCTTGTACTCTAGAAATCTTTGGCAATTTACTTGCAACATACATAAACTCTGAAACACTACCGATTTCTGTGGATATTTTGACAATAATTTAATTACAAGGAGACATACAAGCACATAAAGTGATTATATTTGTTTGTTCTGTTTTGTAATGAAATCCATCCTAGCAACATAGTTTCCTAAACATCCCAAACTAGATCAATTTTTTTTGATAAAATAACTTTACAATTTACTAGTAAAAACTATATTTATAATGATAAATGTTTGAATGGCATGACAAATGTTTACCTAATATGCATGATTGTGTTACATCGTTTGTTCTGTTTAACATATATAAAATAGTACTCAGGATAGTATATAAAATAGTGCATATTAATAAAATAAAAATCTTTTACAATAGTATGAGTTATCATGAAATAAAAAAGTTTAATATAAATAATTAGGAACATATACATATTTCAAAAGATTATAGTCAGACCCTGCGTTTTCTGTTTTCTTTTTGAGAAAAGTAAATTCACTGGAGGACATCAAACAATTTATATTTACTAACAAATGATCGGAAAACATTACTTTGATTGTATCGGTCGTTTTGAAATTTTTGATCAACCATTAGTCTAATGTGTACAATACAACATTTTTACTTTCTATTGACACTATTAGAATAACACTAGCCCGCTCTGAATGTTTGCTTCGTCCTCATGTACGGCAGACCATCCAGACACGCCACATCGGCCAGCTCTTAATTTAACGGTTGCGCGGCGGCCACCAGCAGCTATATAGCAGGGTCAAAAGACCTAGCCGGGTCTCCCATCCCTCTCCTTCCCTCGCCGCCGCCATACCCACGCCGCGCATCGCCATGCCCCGAGTGAGCTCGGGGTAGCCCCTCCGACCCGCCGGCGCCGTGGATCGGAGAGGACCGAGCCGCAGCATCTCGTCGCCCCCATCCACGACCGCGAGTTCAACGCCACCGGAGCTCCCTCATCTTCTTCCCGGCGTTCGGAGCGAGAACAACATCGGCTTTCCGATCCGTCGTCGTTTTCGGCCACATCTACATGCCCAGTGGGCACTAGGTGAGCATTTGCACTAGGTGTAGTCATCGGTGGCGCCGTGCTTCAGCTAGTCTGAATTTGTTCATGTAGTTGTGCTAGTCGCCGTCCCCTTTCGCTGCGCTTGCCTCGCGTGTGCAGGGCCGCTCCCAGCGCGTCTTGCTGCTGCGCTCACTATGGCCCCGAGCCGAGCTGAATCTCGAGCCCGGCGTCTCCTTTCCATGCGCACAAGCAATCTCCTGCACTCCAGTGCTCGCTGTCCATTCATCGCCCTTTTGCACTCCTTTTGCACTAACAAATGATCGGAAAACATTACTTTGATTGTATCGGTCGTTTTGAAATTTTTGATCAACCATTAGTCTAATGTGTGCAATACAACATTTTTACTTTCTATTGACACTATTAGAATAACATGTTTGCTAAAACTATTCAACTATATATATCAACAGTCTAATTTTTGGGCAGTGTGACTATGTTTGCAAGATTCGTGCACGAGTAATCAGATGTTGTTGCCTATTGAGTTGAACCGGACCCTTTTTCCATTTATCCATGAACAGTTCGGACAATCTTCGAGAAAAAACACAACCCAACACGATTCTTAAGCAAGTTCCATATAACACATGGGAATAGACGAGATTTAAAAAATTCAACATAAATTTAAACTAATCTATATATAAATAAAACGGGGAGATGTACCGATAGGTGACCTCGTAGGCATGGCCTATGAGGCTACACCTCTGTCACCGTTCGTGCGTCGTCCGGTCATGATCCACACCATAAATAAATGCGTTGTGCTGAGACGGAAAGGCCTACCAGGCGTTGTTGCATCCTTGCCCGGCCGTAGTGGTGCGCTCGCGGCGCAGATGCTCCACTACATCCTCTAGCACCTTGCGTCGCTTGACTTCGGCAGCTCGGATGAAGCGGGTGCGCTCAAACTCCGCTAGCCCCACTTTGAGGAGCTTGTCATTGAGTCGGCGTCGACAGCGGGCATCCGATTGCTCGATGGTCTAGGACCTGCCCAAGCCTCTGCGAGCACCTAGGCCGATGCCACCTACCTCTTCATGAACGCCCGCCCTGCGCACCGTATTGGACGAGGAGCCACTGTTGCGCCTTTGAGGTAGTAGTGGAGGCGGTGGGGAGCTTAGTTGATAGCAGGGAGGCTGACTCCTCGTTCTTGATGGTGGGGAGGACATGGAACTAACATTGGCTATATTGGTGGCTTCTCCTTCATGTGGCGTCTCATCTAGACGTTCGGTTGTGCGCAGGGGACTGTGCCCCATCCTTCCCGTGGAAGCGGCTGATTTGGACACCGCGGTTAGGGACAAATGCAATGCCTTGCGGCTCCACGTTAACAGTGGGTAGAGCCATGGGCAAGGAGAGGCCTGACGACTGTGGTGTCGGCGGGAACTCAATCCAGAGCTAGATCCGCTGCCCCGGTGGTCGCTTCCAAGCAGCCACCACGTTCAGTGTTCTCGGCGCTTGTCTTCACGCCCATCGTCAACTAGGGTGTGTCGCGGCGTCTGGTGGAGGTGTAGAAGAAGAGGAGGGAGGAGTGCTCGAGATAAGCTTTCTTGCGCAGAGGAGCGGTGGGTGAGTATAAAGCGAAGTAGGCTTCTCGATACCGTCTTGACATGAAGGTGAGTAGGCGGGCGGCTAGTCATCTAGAGTGAACGCGCGGAGGGCTTTGGAGCGGGCGCAGACAGGGTTATTGGGACGGGTCCCGGGTGTCGGTTCGACATGGCAGACGTCTAGACTCCTCCTCTAGAGCTCTCCTAAGTTTTGGGTTGGGTTGTGCGGGACTTTGAGCACCCGAACCGTTCGATGACCCGCGTTGGAGGCCTAAAATGTGTGGACCATCTGATCAAAACATGTGCGGGTGTTTTGCTGATCCTCTCTGGCTTCCTTTCTCTCCATGTGAAGAAGAAAATATGCCATTTTGCAGCGTGTCAAAAACTGGTCAGCAAAGGGCGTCGGGAGGAGAGCTAAAGCAGCAACCTTTGCTTGACCAGCAACATACATTCAACCTTTTTCCAAGTCTAGATCTCGAAGCAACTTCCGACGAATATACCCAAGTCCACATTGGCATCTTTCCTTTTCAAATGTGAGACCAAGAGAAAGTGGCATCACGGGAGGAGTGTACCTAGTAATTTCAGCATAAAATACACACATACTGAAATGGATGGATACACACACTAAAACATCGCTATATACATTTGATTTATAAAAATAAATAAAGCATCTTATATTTATGAACAGAGGGAGTATGTATTTTTTTTACTGCTTATTATTCAGCTAGTTAACCGAGAAAAGAAAATCAGCTTAGCCACCCGTCACCATCGACCTCCCGCCTCTCCCCGTCGCCTGCCTCTGCAGGCCACCACCCATGGCCGGCGTCGCTACCTTGCACGATTTTGTTGAGGATGGACCGGCGTTTCTGTTGTTCTCAAGCGCGTCGTGAGTTGTTGTCGGCCTTGTGCATCCTAGTTATTTATGGCGCCGAGCTGTATCGACTTGATGCTACTAGATTTTAAGTTAACAAAAACATTATTTATTTATAAAAAATATATCTTAATAACCGAAAAATAAATAAATTAAATAATAAAAAGGTACAGGGAGAAAAGTATTCCTTGGTACTGTATCTTTCAATCAACCCACCAATCAATGGATTTTAGGTATCCGGATTCAGAGCGAGACAAAGGCAGACGAGAGCGGCAGCTTCCTCCCTCCCTACTCCCTACTCCACTGACGGACGGGACGGGACGCGGCCTTCTTCTTGCCTTCCTCTCCCCCCTCCCCCCTCCCGCCGCCGCCGTCCTCCGCCGGGGCTGGTTCAGCTACTAACTGCGGCCGGGGGGAGGAGAAAGGCCGCGTCTTTCCCGGCTACCTTTCGGCTGGTTCAGCCCAGGCGGGAGCTCAGATTGAGAGATGGAGTCGGCGGCCGGCGGCGGGCTGGGCAGCATGCGCGCGGTGCTCGCCATCCTCCAGTGGTGGGGCTTCAACGTCACCGTCATCATCATCAACAAGTGGATCTTCCAGGTACCCTCCCCATCTCCCCATCTCGCATCTCATCTCGTCGCCGGCCGCCGCCTCCATTGCTTGGATCTGCGGGGCAGCGCCGCGCTCTCCGACCTGATTTGGTGCTAATGCGAGGCGGCGGCACCCACAGGGAGCAGGAGGAGCAATTGGTAGCAACGCGTGGCCGCTCCTCGCCCCCAATGGGGGAAAAATGGACCTCCCTTTCCGCGGTTTCCATAGATTCATACTATTCCAAGAAGCGCATATCCGTTGGACTGGGAGCTGCCTCCTTCAGCAGTTCAGCACATTCAGTTTCAGTCTGATTTTGAGATGCTGTCCCCTTCAGCAGTTCAGCTCACCACATCCACTCACCCACCTGTATGAAATCCATAGTAGTAGTAATGTTTTGCACCTGCAACCGGGACTCGATTAGCTCTTGGTTGACAGCGCCGTGTTCTCGCCGCGAAAATGGAATGAACTATTAAGAACAATGGCCTCCTTTCTGGAGAGCAATGTGTTTGTTTGGTGATATGGCATTAACCCTTATGTTTTCTTCTTCTTCTTCTGCAGAAGCTGGATTTCAAGTTCCCCCTGACGGTGTCCTGCGTCCACTTCATATGCTCCTCCATTGGGGCTTACGTCGCGATCCACGTGCTCAAGGCGAAGCCGCTGATTCAGGTCGAGCCCGAGGACCGCTGGAAGAGGATCTTCCCCATGTCCTTCGTGTTCTGCATGAACATCGTGCTCGGGAACGTCAGCCTGCGCTACATCCCGGTCTCCTTCATGCAGACCATCAAATCGTTCACCCCTGCAACCACGGGTATGGTACCGTCATTCTGCGCTCTTACTACCCGCGTTGTTCGTGTTCGAAAAGAAACAGTAGAGTTGTGGTGTTGCTGCCTATTAACAACTTTTCTGACGATTCGGTGTGATGCAGTTATTCTGCAGTGGTTGGTTTGGAGCAAGCACTTTGAGTGGCGCATATGGGCTTCGCTGGTCCCGATAGTCGGGGGGATCCTCCTAACCTCAATGACAGAGCTCAGCTTCAACATTTTTGGTTTCTGTGCTGCCATGATAGGCTGCCTCGCCACGTCTACCAAGACCATCTTGGCAGAGTCCCTGCTCCATGGATACAAATTTGACAGGTACATGCTCATCTTGTGGTGTAATTTCTGATGCTCTAGCAACTGCTGTTGTCTGGCATCCGCAAGTCTAAAGTATTTTATCTTCTTTCTTCCTAAAATGATAAGTTGTTTCTCGAGTTCGAGGATCAAAAGATCTAGTAGTTCTTAATGTAGTGTTACCGTCAGGTTCAGTCCTGTAAGTTCTTGCCTCGGTCAGATGATTTATTAAGTATCCTCTGTTTCTACAGCATTAACACAGTGTACTACATGGCACCCTTTGCCACCATGATACTGGCTCTTCCAGCAATGTTGCTTGAAGGAGGCGGCGTAATCGACTGGTTCTACACGCACGACGCTGTCTTTTCTTCGCTGATTATCATCCTAGGCTCAGGGGTGCTTGCGTTTTGCCTCAACTTCTCCATCTTCTACGTGATCCATTCAACCACCGCAGTGACCTTCAATGTTGCTGGCAACCTTAAAGTAAGACCATTCTGGACTATCTATGCTTTTTTCGCACAAGCTTCTCCTCTGTTTCCAGAACTGAACATTCCACTGTAGGTTGCTGTTGCGGTATTGGTCTCATGGCTGATCTTCCGGAACCCGATCTCCCCAATGAATGCAATTGGATGCGCAATCACGCTCGTCGGCTGTACTTTCTATGGGTATGTGAGGCATCTCATCTCCCAACAGCAGGCTGCTGCCCCCCTAGGGAGCCAAGGAACGAACTCGCCAAGAAGTCGGGTGGAGATGCTCCCCCTTGTAGGCGACAAGGAAGATAAGGTCTAGCAAGGCAATACTCCCATATTCAAGAGCTGTTCATTTCAGCGGTTGACGGTACACTACAGTTTGGCACACAGATGCTGAGTTGAGGGAGGCCAGTAAATTGGTAGGGGGGCAACACTTTCTTGTGAAGTTGCATATGTTGTACTCAGGCAAACTGTGAGGGTTTGTTCAGTCACTAGTTCTCATAGGGTTGCTAGTTATCAACTTAGTCAAATCCCCCCGGACAATTCGTGCGATTAGGATGGTGCTTCTGTTTACTTGTTTTGCTGCCATATGTTTAGACCTTAAACTGCTGGTATGAAAATTAATGGCATTATGATACGAGTCATCTTTGCATCGAAATTCTGTCGCACATTGTCTTTCTGTTGCATATTTTCTCTGATTGGAAAAAAGAACTAGGAACATAAAGGTTAAGCCACTTCCCATGTTTAGTTATGCAGGAATGTACAGAATTAAACAAATTATCTACAAGTTATGTGATTTCACTTTACTGATTGTGAATTTTTACAACAATAAAACTTAGTGGTACATGTATTTTGGACCTCACTTCCCCCAAAAGTTTGCCTAAAAGGTGCAAATTTTGGATAACTTTACAACTGGATACATACACCCCTCCTATGTACACTGCTTGCAAAATGGCTAAAAATAGGCTGGAAGATGAACTCCATAACGGCGAGAGCAGTTCATCACTGAATTGAGCATGTCTCGGTTTGATGATGAGGCTTCTGGCTGTCAATCTTTGTCAAGTTACAGTTGCCGCGAGCACAATATTTACAGGTCCCTGAACTCTTCTTCGCGGTGGTCCAATCATCTGGGACCGTCAGGAAATACTTGGCCATGAACTTCCTGAACCTTTTCTTGTACTCCCTGGGTGAAATTACCGTCGGCGACTCATTCTTTTGCACCACGAGCGAGGTTTTCGCCCATGTCTCCAGTTGCTTGTCCCATGTGTACTGCCTCAGGTAGTCGATGATGCCAAGTACAAACTCGTGGTTTTGTTCGTCGACTCCCACAAGAAGAGAGTAGTCCATGACATTAACTGACTGCAAGCGAGCGTAATAATTTTGTTTTGTTAAACCATATTCTGATAGAAACATGGCTAATTTACCTGTGGGTTAAAAAGTGAAGTAGATGCATACCGTGAGGAAAGATGTATCGTTCCAGATTGCCCGCTGCAAGAGATGTTTCGTTCTCCCGCCAATATATATTGGAGAAACACGCATGTCCTCGACAAAGTTTTGATCCAAGTAGACAGTGTGAGGGTCACTCGAGTCGGCTATGTATCGAGAGAAAACCGCACCTTTAAGATCGTATATCCGTGACACATTGTGTCCAAAGAGGAGATTTTCCATCACCATCAGATCAATCTTCACTTCCTTGCCATGCCTTATCTGCTTAACCTGAAATAGGGACACTCACACTGTAAAAACACATGCACATCAGAAGAAGAAAAAATTTTGGAAATTATGCTCCATATATTGATGTAAAATACCTGATAGATGCCTAGAATTTTGGCAAGGCAGGTTTGGCTCCCGGTGTCGAGAGAGTGGTAAACATGCTTAAAGTAATCAGGGGCAAATTCTATGAAAGACTCGAACTCCGTCTTTTGTATTTGCTTGACGATGAACCTGCCATCCATTGTTTTCGCAAAGAAAGCCTTGCTCTTTCCGCCTTGCGCGTTCCATTTCTTGCATCGGCTTATGGAAGCGACATATGCAAGCTCAGATGGACAGCATTTCTGTCTAAGAGTGTAAAACTGATTAGCGTGCACACATATAACTGAATATTTTCCTTTGAGATTTGCTTTCCCATTGACAGATATCTCCGGATGGAGAGAGGATGATAGGAGCGAGCTGTCGTAGTTGTACAGTTCGTCGGACAAAAGCCTGCTTCCAGAATCCGAAGATTCGGATGACCAGGATGATGAAGAGGCGGAAGAGGAGCATTCGGATAACACGCTACCAGTGTCCGACGCATGACTCTCGACAATAGAATCCAGAAGGTGGCGGCGGTCCTCGGATATGGCGAGAGCACGGAGACTATGCTGGATATCTCATCCTCTGATACAGACAAGACATTGCCACCCGGACCAACGACGAACCGCGGAGAGGGCGCCTCTTCAGAAGATTGTTTGTGCAAGGGTGGCAGATGAGATGGCGAATAGCGGTTAACAAGCTCAAATTTGTCCAAGCATCCAGCCTGAAGCTCCTTCCTGTAAGCCAATCTTAACTCACTAAGGGGACTCCAGACCCATCTCTCCCTGTCCTCCCATTCTGAAACTCTGAATTGTTGAATACCTTGCTTAAAGGACATGGTACGTTGTAAAATCGGACCGTTTCTCTGCCCCTGAGCATCCAATCTATCTGATGTTCCGGACGGCGACATCTTTCCGCTATCTTGCTTCTCATAATGCCTATCCTGATGGGCTTCATCAGTCACTGCTGATGAATGTCTGTTCACCCCCAGTTCACCATACTGCACTGGCTCAATAGACCCATTTTCCTCCGAGATATCATCGGCCTCGGCTCCAGTAGCCGTTCGGTCATGAGTAAGTTCAATAGACACCTTCTTCATGCTGTTACTCATTCTTTCATTTCCAGCAGATTTACAAAGTAGGAGTCCATGCAACCGACGGTCCCAGACATACTGTCCAAGCAGAAGGTCCTGATAGAGCCAATTTACATCAAGAATCTCATGCACCGAGGACCTAGACACCCCATGCCGATCAACAGCCTTCATGAGAAAATCCTGCATGATGATGTCAAATTATCAATGGACAACCAGAGAAATAACGATTACCAGAAATCATGAGTAACTTCATTAAATTAAAGTAACAATAAAAGGGGCATGCGGTTTACCACAAACTCGGCCTTCTCTTTAACCAACATCTCTTCGAGTTGAGAGAACTCTTTAACGGGAAGGAAGGCGCCGCAGTTGATCACCACCTCGGGAAACTGATTCTTCATGTGCTCTATTATGCTTTCAACTTCAGTGAAAATGGTAACTCCTCTGGCAAGAACCTAAATGAACACCACAGAGGCATTACACTGATTTCAGAAGGTGACCATGAAAAAAAAAGGACCAAATAAAAACTGTACATACATTTCTCCCCTGTTGCTCGAACAACTCATGCGTACTGGGATTATGGAACTCAAGAGTTTGCTGTGGCTTGCAGGCGTTGTATATTTCGACCGATGAATACTGAAACATTGCAACTTTGGAGCCCAGCCTGAAGTTGACAGATCCCATACCAAAAGAAAGAAAAATTACCAATATAAGTACCTTTTTGCAAGAGAAAAATTGCAATAAAATACACACACACACAAGAAATAACTTATCAAAAAAACTGAACTGAAATGCTAAAAGGTGCTTGCGCGTACCCAAAAAAGCGCAAGCAGTCCCTGTTCACCGAGTGTCCACATACTGACAGTCTTCTATCAGCAGAGTGGCTTGAAAAGCTGAGTTCAAGGAACTTCCCGAACGAGAGATTCCGTGCCTCGGCCGACATCATCACTCTTCGAGATGATTTGGATATCCCGCTTTCCTGCTCACATCTTAGGCATCTAGTCCACATCCAAATTTTTCCTTTGGATTCACCAGACAAGCGATGCTCAGGCAGCAAACGCTTCACAAGAACTGTCAGATTACCGTCGCGGTGGGTGTAAGAGTACATGTGAGCCTCCGGAGGCTCTCCACATGAGAAACAGCTTAGGTTCTGCCACAAATAAATATTCAGGAATCATCAGCAGTTGTAAGTACCAAATTCGTGCAGCTGGCATAATGTAAAACAATAAATCATCTTGTTTTTTAGTAAACAGTAAGAAAGGATCAATGTATCCATGAAAAATAGTCATGTACAAAAAGAAAACAAAAGTAGAAGGAGATTACCAGTGAAAATAAATTATCCATGAAAAATATTATCTATATTTCTCAACATAAGAGGGATAGTATAACAACAGCGTTACCTGATTCTGCAAAATGTCTTGCAAATATCGTCCTAAGGAGACGTCAAAGTTTCCATAATAATTTATCCGGGACAGATGACTCTGCTCACAAATGACCTGTTTTGCGATGCATTGGCTAGACATCAAAATCAGTATGCTCTGGGAATCCAACACGTCGTCTGCCTCGTCAATGTGTAAGGTTTTCTCTTCACTGTAAGGGGTGCTGTGTTGCTCCTCATTTTCAAATGCAACTGACAATTGCTCATGTTTTCCATGACCAGCCAGTATCATTTGTTTATCTGTTTGTTTCTGGAAATCTTTTAAACTGTCTGTGTACTCACCGGAATCAACTGGTCCATCTGTCATTGCCACGGCATGAAGACCATCACTTGGTACTTGTTGATTGAGCTCAGGTGTTCCTTCTTTCTGGTTATCAGCTTTCTCTTGAGAAGTGACAGGTAGATAAATATTCTGACGGCGGAATTTATCGATGAATCCTCTCAGTGACCCCGAGACCGATGACACTAGCAATTTTTCAGAAGGAAGTGCATGATTTGAATGGATGGTTCTACTTGGACCCTCCGTGAGCCCACTCGAGCAGCCATCCGTCGGTGAGCATAAAGCATCTGAATTTGCAGAATGAGGAGTATTTGCCTCTGCATCAGAACTATGCTCCAGTGATCTGTTACAGCTGACATCATTCTCTGTATGACTGACAGGAAACGATGGCCCTTCGTTCATACCAACAGAGTTTGGAGCATTTGTATCATTCAAGAATATCCTCTGATCTTCAAAGAAGGATGCCTCAAGAACCAGGTGGTACGCGGCAAACACTGTGTGGAGTATGACTTGCTTGACTTTCTTCAGTTCGTCGCTATTTGCTCCTCGCAATAATATCTGCAGAAAGCAAAATTTATTTATAATGGCTTCATGAAATAGATTCAACATGAATGAATCTTATATACATATCTTTTGACACCGAATGAATCTTATATACGATAGACAAAGCGTGCTTACCGTGCATCCCAACGGCCTGGGAAAGCCTTCCAAGAACATCAACGTTTTCAATGTCCGCTTCCCGCCCTCACCACCGTTATGCTCCTCCGTGACCTTTTCGATGTGGAAGTAGTCGCACTGCTTCAGCTTTGTCGTGGTCATGATGTCTAAAACAGAGACTATAGGAGATCCAGAGCAGCGTGCAATTCTCTGCAACCGGTCGGGCTTCATATCGAGCACCAGAGTGACACCTTGGTTCAGTAGAAGCTCCTGTATGTCCCGCGAAACTGTTTTCTCCACCAGGATGACATCTGGAGCACATTTCTCCATCACTAGGCTGATAGCCTTTTCCAAATGGTCCTTTTCCTGGTAAAGAAGATACAAAAATCATCTCTGACATACAAAAAAATTACAGTGGAAATACGGATTCAGTATTTGAAGAAAAATCATATATATATGTAGTTCAAACCTGTCCCATGGAATCAAATGATGAGAGGCCGACATCGGAGTCCCCGAGGGTGCCTCCGAGCAGCAGCAGCTTGGGGTTGTGGCACTTGGTGGGCATGTGCTTGTGGGCTGCATACTTCCTGAACACCAACCCGTTGATAACCTCACTGCAAACATGACATAAACAGCTCCATCAGAACATTCTATTGCCTGGCCACGATGATGATCCGGTGTCGGTCAGCATACATATATGGCTTGTAAATAGGAGACTGTTATATGTTTGTTACCACTGTCGACGGGTGCCGGAGGCGATGCGCTTGACCTTGATATAAGACCCAGGGTCCATTTCATTTCCGGCTTTGCCGTCAGGCTTGATGAGCAGAGCAGCCTCCCAGGATAGGGCGGTTACGATGTCGAGCCAGCTTTCGCCGCCGTCGTCTTCCCGGGGCAAGGAGATGCCTGCAGATGCTAGGAACCTGTTGGTGAGCATCTTTAGCTGCCTGTCCATGGCCTTGAGCATCCCGGTGTGCCGCTCCTCCCTGGGGCTAGGGGTCGGGCTGGGTTCAGAGTCACTGGAGCTCGGCTGCCCCCAACTGATACCATCATGCCATTCATCATCATCGTCGTCGTCATCATCATCATTTGTGTGTGCACCCAAATGGTTGGTATCATCATCATCGTTGTTGGCCGGCTCTGGCGGTACCCAGACGGCATCACCCTCCTCGGCGCCGGTGGACTCAGCGGCACCGTCAGAGTCGTCGGCATGCTTGGCGGTGGCCTGGTACGCCGGCAGCAGGAAATGGACACGGTTCGGTGTACCGTCGACGCTGCCCTCCCTGCCAGATACAGATGCATGTATATTATCGCCTCAGAACCAAAGATAGAGTACTAGGCTACTAGGGATGCAGGATTATGAGGGAGAAGGAGATGACAGACACACATACCTACTAGTAGTAATAGTGCTGGTGGTGGTGGTGGTGGTGATGATGAGCGTATTGTTATTCATGGCCAAATTTCTGAAATGAAGCTCAGATGCCCCCTTGTGTGTCAGTCAGTTAGCAGGCTGAAGAATGATGTAGTACGATCTCTGAATTTCCTGCCTGCCCCCTCCAAGGCTTTTGTAATCTGGAAGATGACGATAGTGAGTTATCGATGATACGAATGATTGAATTAATCGGCTATGTCTGTCATCTGAATTTGAGGAATGTTCATCATATCATATTCATTCAGAGTGTATGTATGGTATGGAAACAGAGGAGGTAAAATTAAGAGGGAATCTCATTATTTTTCTGTTCCAGAGCGACAAAAAAAAATCGATGAATTTTGGTTAACCCATCCTTGCATGTACTACTCCCTCCGTCCCAACGTTTTGGGACGGAGGGAGTGGTAGATTAGATGATTGTAAACAAGAATCAAAATGTTATGGTGCGCGGCAGAGAGGAACTTACTCAGCCTTGCAGCTATAGTTAGCAGGAGCCCGCCATGCTTGCTCGCCTCCAAAATCACAAGTGGAACAGAATGGGACGGAAGCCGTCGCCGGCAGAGCAACAGCAGCAGAGAAGAGAGCAGAGACAGGGGAAGAAGAAGTAGAAGAATAAGTCTGGTGAGGCTATACTATATTACGGGTAGAGGTAGAGCCAGCCAGGATTGCCGCCGGCGACTGCGAGAGAGAAGGAGATGGAGCCGGCAGCAGCAGCAGCAGCAGCAATGGAGCAACGGAGCAGAGCAGGGAAGAAATAGGAGGAGGAGGAGAAGACGACGAATAAGCCGTCCAATCCAAGAAAGAGAGAGCCTGGCCGGTAGCTTCCCCCTCAATCGTGTCGGTGTGTCGTCTCCTCCCCCTCAGCCTCAGATGACAATCACCCAACGAACCAACCAAACCAACCCAAACCAAGCAAGGATTGAGGAGATAGATAGGAGACGATGATTCACCACCCGGCGCCGGAAACTCAAACAAGATTGATTGATTGATCGAACGATCGATCGATTTTGTACTGAAAAAATCTTTCTTTCTTTCTTTCTTGTGTGCTTCCCTTTCTTGAATTGATCCACGAACTAATAAACCAGTTTATATATACATATTTTTCGTTGAGATGATTCCAGCACGTTAGTGCATTTGTGTCCAGACGCCGCGTGGCCAGGCCCAAGACGAGTAGACATACGTTGCATGACATGCACGCTGACACATGGCCGATCCATCCTCATATCCATCGTCTTCTCTTGTCAGACAGTAAACATGCGTACGTGTCCCGCTTAGCCAGCCACGCCACGATTCCATGATTCCATCTCCATGAACGAATCAAATCAAACTTGTTCCGCTGCTGCTTGCATTCCTCTGCCGCCCAGAATTATTGATTGTGCCCGCGCAACGCATCCTGCCAGGAGGCCGCACCGCACGCAAGCAATTATTGACGCCGTCTTCTTCCCACATTAATTCATTAATCGGTTAATAATTTATTACTCCCCCTGTTCCTACATAATTGAGATTTCAACAAGTGACTACATACGGAGCAAAGTGAGTGAATCTACACTCTAAAATATGTCTACATACATCCGTATGTTGTAGTCCATTTGAGATGGCTAGAAAGACAAATATTTAGGAATGAAGGGAGTATAATCTTTTGTTGTGCGTACGATGGCGAGATTTGATGCCAGATCTTTGGACCAAATCAAGCGTCTAACTGCGGCTATTACATGGTTGACATAAATTTTATTGTGTTTGAGATGCCTTATCACCTTTCTAATAGACCAGATTACTTTAAAAGCCATTATTACATGGTTGACGATCTCTTTCAACTAATGAAACTATTATTCCATTTACATGCATGGTTGATTACACCAGGGAACTAAATAATTAGCCCACAAAGCGTCTGCATTAAATTAGAAGTGATGGTGACTCCCAGATCCATTACGGTCCAATCACTCAATTATTGTAGTTCGTTTTTTTCTCTCTCTAGATGGCACGTCATTTTAGACTCGTTTTGTGGTTGTTCTGTGATCCTAACTTGATGTGGTGCATTAAGTTTACACAATAAAATTCGAATTTTCCCTTCAAGTTTTTTTAACTCGTAGGGCAAAAAAATATGGCTATCACTATTAATATTGATTTGTAATAAATAAATATAAACGCGTACTTGGCAGGCCAGATGTCTGGCTAGCTCTACTCTAGCTCATGTGTGCAAGCAAGGTGACATGATTAGATACACCAATAATTCCTACCTCCATTTATAATAAGAAAACTACGGGTGATTGAGCAATATTATTCTACATGGTGCTGACCATTTCTTTTTTGTTTTTGTTTTCGAGATAGCTCACCACTCCTGTCAAGTGGTATGGTGTTGACCATTTGAGCATCCAATTGGACCAATCTCCACGCCACAAACAAATAATTTCCCCACTCCACATGTAATCCTCTCCATTCATAAATAAATGGCGTGAACATGAGAAACATCCGTAAACCTGCAAATTAAGCTATAACATCGTCTTAAATGCGCACCATAACATTTCGCAAACCACTCCACGAGATAAAATGAATTTTCGTGTCCAAAAACAAATAGCCAGATAAAGATAAGCTAGAAAATTATTCAGTTGAGAAAAATGCGATCCTATCAAGATATCATGCATGTATAATCGCTTCAAAAAAAAGAAATCGTGCATGTCGATCGCTTCAGAAAAAAATCATGCATGTACGATCCATGAACATCCAGCTAGAATTTGGTGGTTAGACATGGACAAGATCCATGCATAGACACATAGTCCAAAATTCGATATGGGACAAGATTGTACGTACACATGCAAGGTGGTAAATTTGATGTGGCCGGCCAATCCATTTGGATTAACTGTCAGTGGATCGATATATTGTGGTAACTATAATATGAAATGTCGGTATATCACATCAGGTGTGGATAAAATTGATCTTTCAACTCAGGTAAAAAAAAAACAGGTAGGATGGTGTACCAATCACAAAAGAAACAAATGGCAAAATGCTGACCGATTTGGCCTGGCGGACGGCGCATGCGTATGCATGCATCCAGGTAAGGTCACTTCGATCTGAACCAGCGACATCCTCTGCTGGTAGGTGGCCACAGGCCCATAGACATGATCGATCGATCGAGCCAGCAGCAAACTAATTGACAGATGCCCGCAAAAAAAAAAAAAACTAATTGAGAGATGAAAATTAGTAGAGAGGGTATGTTGAAAATGAGCTACTTGGCAACTGCAAATTCATGCACCACTGGAGTTCCGCCGTCACCCCCAACCTTGGCCTTCGCCACCGGAGACCGCAACCCACACCGCCGTCGACCAGGATGCAACCGTCAAAGGTCACCGCCATCAAACGCCACCCGGTACGTCCAACTCCCCATATATACACCTCGCGCTCTACATGTTCGATGAAATGTCGGAGCCAGATTTTTATTCTTTCGGTCATTATTTCTAGGTCATCAGTGGATTCATCATGGAATGATGGCTATGGGAACCCAAACCTTGACGAATTCATATTCAACGAAGTTCATTGCCTCGTCAGATTCAGATAATGAGGATGCTGAAATGATGATAATGATTATGATGAGCATCCTAGAGGAGCTAAAGAAGGCAGAGGAGCACATCCTGAACTTCAAGGGTTCCATATAGGGTCAAGAGTTATTCCCCGGATAGGATTGCAGGTGTAAAGCTTTTGTACATGAACTACTTCACGACGGACCCAACATTCCCTCAAAGTTTCTCTTGACGTCGCTACGGAATGAGCAGAAATTTGTTCTCCCATATAGTGACGGCCTTGGAGAAGGCTGATGACAACTTCAAGCTGAGGAAGGATTGTTGGTGTCAACTTTCTATATCTCCTCTACAGAAATGCATAACTGCTCTACGGATGCTTGCTTATGGGAAGGCCACAGATGCAAGAGAGCATTGTCGTGCAGACCACGATGAAATTTTCACGCACTATGGTGAAGGCCTTTGGAGCAGAGTACCTAAGAGAACCAACTGTGGAGGACATAGAAAAATTGTCGGCAACTCGAGCAGCAAGAGGTTTCCCAGGTATGTTAGGTTTAATTGATTTCATGCACTCGCAATGGAATAACTGCCCAAAAGGTATGCGTGGGAAATAACAAGGTCACGCCAAAGAAGTCATCATCATACTTGAAGCAGTGGCATCGAAGCAATTGTGGATTTTGGCATGCTTTCTTCGGCACGCTGGTTCATGCAATGACATCAATGTGCTGCAAGGATCTCCTTTATTCAAGGGACTTAAGGATGGGGAAGCTCCATCGGCGCCAACTACAGTGTCAACGTACACAACTACACCAAGGGGTCCGATGGTATCTATCCTCGATGAGCGCGTGTGTGCATACCATATCTGATCTCCAAGGCAACAAACAAAGCTGCTTTGCAACAATTCAAGAGGCAAATAGAAAGGACATGGAGAGGGCATTTGGAGTGCTCCAAGTTTGTTGGAGCATTATTCGTGGAGCTGTGATGATGTGGGAAGCGGAGACACTTTGGCAGCTCATGACATGTTGTGTGATCTTACATAACATGATTGTCCGAGGATTAGAGTGAAGGGGCAGCGCACACATGGTTTTGAGAAGCCCGAAACTCATGTCCACCTCTCGGAAAAAGAGTAGAGACTAGTGCCAACTTTGTGGAGAGGCATTGACAATTGCGAGATCAACAACTGCATCTGCAAATTCTAAATGATCTTTTGAAGCATATGTGGGTCCACACTGAAAATCAGTAAACTTTAGTTTTAATTTATCAATTATGCACTATTAACAATATTTATGTTTAAAGTATGTTCGAATTATGTATTCTAAGTACAAACAGATTGTATTGTTGTGCACTAAACCATGCTTGCCAAAATGATCGACGCGCATGTGTTTGCATGTATTTGATGCTTTGAAAATAGGAATTATGATTGTAAATGGCAAAATTTGAGGCCTTCTCGGGTCACTGTCCACGGAGGCATCCGTGCGTGTCCGCAGAGACCCGTATTAAGCAATTCCAATTGTAGACACTCTTACCTATTTAGGCGTCAATGTTCTTGTGTATTGGTGTGGGTTGTAGCCTTCGGGGCGTCGTACACTTGGCCTTCTGGTGGGTCATATCCCTGATAAAGATCTCACTAGCACAAGAAAGAGCTCATAAATTGTTTAAAAAATCATACTAAAACTTAGGCCTAGTTTGGTAGTAGTACAACTTAAAAAACATACTAGTATTTCTTCTGGTTTAACAAACCATACTACAGTAGCATTTTTTTTCTTCTATGGGACGTCATTTTAGTAGCATTTGTGTTCCTAACGAATGATGTGCGTTAAGTTTACACTATAGAGATACCTAGGGAAAAAAAGGTATATACAATAAAGAGGGATATCATCCTTTGCGGAAACAATAACCATTGGGTTTTCTCTTTGTAAAACAATATGACCATTTGTGACTATATGAAAATCTACATTCGTTCCACTCCTGGATAAAAGTGATTGTCGCTTTCAGATTTATATTGGTCCAATGAATTACATTCCATGTGGCATTTAATCTTAGTGAGTTGGAATTATTTCAGTGAAGCAGTTGTACAGATGTGTAGGCCGACTATTGAGATACTATAGAGCATCTACAACACGTCAACACCACCCACCCCCAACCCCACTCCAAACCTCCGGACGGGCTCGCCATATCCGGCCCAAATCTAGAACGGATATGAGGACGCCCGGACTCCGCCGCCACGTCCCCCACGGCCCGGTAAGACCCATGCCGACCCCACAACCGTCCCCACAATTCCGAGCGAAACCCTAGTCTCAAATCCCACTCTTCTCACTTCTCTCGCTACTCCGCTCCCCTCGTCCCCTCCCATTCCGATCCCCTCCGCACCCTCTGCCACCTCCGTCATGGACAGCTCCGGATCAGGATCCGACAACATCAACAGGGTGGGGTTCGTCACTGGGGACTCGTCCAGCGCATCTGACCCGGATGAGAAGGAGCTTGCGCTCCGCATTGCGCTCCGACGCTCGTGGATGGACAGGGCCAGGAGCTCCTCCTCGACAGTCATGAGCTCTTCCTACGCGGCAGCCAGACGCCGCCTTGCCCGCTCTCTACCATTGGCGGCGAGGCGGTAGCGCGAGCTCGAGCACCGGCGCCCCACTCCGCGAGCACCAGCACCTGCGGGGAGCTGCTAGGTGCTGGTGCCCGCACAACCCAGCCCGCCGGCGTGTAAGCTCCAAATGAAGACGGTGGCATGCGCCTACCGCGTATGGCGCAGAGGGGCGCAGGGCTGCGGGTGCCCAGATCTGCCGAGCGCTGCCGCCAATTGATGACGAGGACGCAGCGTCATTTAGCAATCCGCCGGTCGTACACCAAGTCGAGGCGGGACGGATGCCCGCCTCCTCCGTCGCAAGAACATGGCGGCTTTCCGCCAGCGCCGAGGAGTTTGAAAGTGGCGAGGCCAAAGGAGGCGCGGCGGAGAAAGCCGTCGTCGCTTCGCAGAGTTTTCTCACCTTGTCCTCTCGATAGCGATGTAAACTCAACGACGGACGATGACTAGCCGCCTAACGTGGATGCTTACAACGCAGGGAGCCGCCGAGACCCCAAGGGGAAGCGTCCGGCGAGCAAATGGTGAACTCGGGCTGCCCTCTATGTTTTAACCTATGTTTATATGTTTATAAGTAGCTAAAGTTAGAACTGCTTCTGCCCTTTTGCATAAACTATGTAGACGTGTGACGACGGATTTGCTACGATACTATGATTGACGTAGTTTACCTGCTTTTGTACGAAATAGAGGTAGGAGATTTGGGATTCGTGGTAATAGACAGAGGGACAAGGCATCTATCGGGGCACTGCCAGCAGGCGTGCCCGGATGCGCCCGCTGGCGTTTGGGTACCACAATTTGCTACTTAGCCATCGTAGATGCTCTTACGGGACTAGCCCCACATGTCAGCCTGTTGGAACTTGCATGCCACCACTGCAAAGTCAGGTAATCTCTATCCACGGGGCGGCTGATGCACGCACACGGAAAGCGCATTTCTTGATATCAAATACCTAGGTATGGAAAATCATGATCTATTTGAAAGAAAAAAATACGTTAACGTACGAAAAGCTACACTACAAGTTTAACTCGTGTTGCAAACATAACTATGGTGATGTTCTAAAAAAAACATAACTATGGTGATTATTATTAATATTTATTTGTAAAAAAATTATAAATGCGTCATTTCATTTCGTAGGTTCTTTGATGAATTATTTTTGCAGCAGTTCTAGAATAGTATTATCCTATGCGTACTTGGCACTTGGCAGGCCAGATGTCTGGCTAGCTCTACTCTAGCTCATGTGTACAAGCAAGGTGACATGATTAGATATACACCAATAATTACTACCTCAATTAATAATTAGAAAACTATGGGTGATTGATCAGTATTATTCGACATGGTGTTGACCATTTGAGCATCCAACTGCACAGATCTCCAGCAACAAACAAATAATTTCCCCTCTCCTCATGTACATTCTCTCCATAAAAGAATGGTGTGACGCGTTGGAGAGCATGAGCCCATGGATGCGCCTGGGCGCGTCCGCGTGACATGACTCCACTTCCCCAACGTCCGCCGCGAGGGCTGCAGCGGTCTCCCGCGCCCACTACCTCGCCTGTCGGGCACGCCGCGCCATACTTGCGTAGGACGAGGCCAAAGCATTGACATCCGCATCGGTGCGCCAACGAAGCGGTCGCGCATCCGCCACGATGTTCGGACGCCAGACGGACCGCAGATCGCCTCCCGGAAGTCGGCGGCGACATGCCCCACGGATCTATCGCCATTTGTGCGGACACAATGGATTTCGCAAGATGTGTTCCGATCACCGTCGTCGGGCCGGACTCCTCCCGGAATTGCGGAACGCAAGGCGGGCGGCCATATCCTCCTCGGGGCCACGTGGAACGAGCTCCGGGGTCGACGAATTGAGAGGTGTAGGACTCGGATCCGCTGCTCGCCATGCCGGATAAGGGGGCAAAATCGCCGGACGGGAGTTTGTGGGCGGAGGGGAGTGGACTAGATGGGAGTGGAGTGGAGTGGAATGAGGCTTGGGTTTCCTCTGAATTGAGGATAGGGGTCAATTTATGTGGGGACGGGTGGCCACAGTGGGCCAGATCCAACATGGCGGGCGTATCAGAGGGCGCCAGGGCGTCCCCATATCTGCCTGACATATGGGCCAGATATGGGGAGTGTCGATCAGTCTGGGCATTTTGAGCCTGTTATGGGGGCCCAATATGGTGGCAACTTTTTGTCTGGGCAGTGACGAGGCAACCCACCCGATCGTTTGGGTCGGGTATGGGGTCCAGTTATAGATGCTCTTACACCAGTAGATTAAGCTACAACATGTCTTCAATGCATCTCACCATTACATTTCGCAAACCCCTTCGTGAGGAAATGAATTTTGGTGTCTCAAAAAATAGCCATAGAAAGATTGATAGAAAATTAATTAGTTGAGGAATTAAGCCGACCATGTAATATATCCTATCAAGATATTTTCGAAAAAAAAGCTATCCTATCAAGATATCATGTATGTATGACCCATGAACATCCAGCTAGAATTTAGTGGTTAGATATGGACAAGATGCATGCAGAGCCACATAGTCCAAAATTCGACATGAGACAAGATTGTACCGTACACATACAAGGTGGTAACTTTGATGTGGCCAGTCAATCCATTGGGATTAATTGTCAGTGGATCGATGTTTTGTCGTAACTAATAGTATGAAATGTCGGTAAATCACATCGGGTGCGGATAAAATACATCTTTCATGTAGGATGGATGTACCAATCACGAATGAAACAAAATGCAAAATATTGATCGATTTGGCCTAGCACGGTGCATGCATCCGTCCATGTAAGGTCAATTCGATCTGAATTGGCCACACACTCTGCTGATAGGCGGCCAGAGGTCCATAGACATGATCGATCGATCCATCTGACAGCAAACTAATTGATTGATGGAGATTAATAGAATGTGCATGTTGTTGACTGAAGAGAAAATGAGCTACTTGACAACTGCAAATTCGAAAAATAGAAGGGTGGGCTTGGCAGTTAGTGCTACAAAAAAAGTGAAAGGAGTTTGCGGAGTGGCGTCAGGCTGGTCTGTTCAAGACCAACCTCTTTCCTTTTGGGTTGCCGGTAGAGACTGACGACTAGTACGTTTAGCTGTTTAGGCGGCGACATCCTTGTATATTGGTTTGGGTTGTAGTCTTCCTGGCGTTATAGTTGGCCTGGCGGGTCATATCCTTGAGAAAGATCCGACTAGCACACAAAAAAAAGGATCATAAATTGTTTAAAAGTTGATACTAATATTTAAGCCTAGCTTGATAATTGGTAGCACAACTTTTAAAAAACCATACTACTATTTTTCCGGTTTAACAAACCATACTAGCAATTTTATTCTAGATGGCACGTCATTTTAGACTCTGCTTGCGGCTGTTTTGTGTTCCTAACGAATCGTGAGCATTAAGTTTACATGATAGACACCTTGCAAGAAAAAAAAGAGTGATAGGAGTTTGTGGCATGGCGTCGGGCTGGTTTGTTCAAGACCGACCTCTTTTCCTTGTGACATTAGTGCCGGTTCGTTTACAAACCGGGACTAATGTGTCTCACGTAAAGTAGTTTTTCTACGAGTAATGATAGAGGGGAAATCATTATGCATGTTTGCATGTTGAGGTGGTCTTTTTCCATGCACATGGCATGCTGAGGTGATGCACTTGCTTGTTGAGAGAAATAGGCTAGTGGGGGACTAGGTATTAAGATATAGAATATAAGTAAATTATGAATATCAAACATGTCCTTTCTCTTCCATTCCCTTACTTATATGAGGAGATATGAAGTTAGTGATCTGCTAAAATTTCTAGAGACAAGCATAGATTGAGCAAGAAAACAGAGCAACATATAACACAATTTAAGTTTAGTAAGGCAAGCGACATGCATATTTACTTCTATCTCAGAAGGCCGTGCACTATCAATCTTGCTGCCCTATTGACGTTTCCAGGAGGCGTATTCCACGGCAAAAAATCACGGCTGAGCAACCAGGGCCCTCCTATAAGTTAGGAAAATTGGAAAATGCCTTGGGCCCCATCAGAAGGAGGGTACGAAGTACAAAATATATACTACTCCCTCCTTTCCGGTTTATAAGGCTCAATTCAAAAATCTCACCAACCAAGGTAGATGGTGAGTGGTGGAATACTTTTTGTAGTTTGCAAAAGCACCCAATTAATGCTCTTGTTTTCCTCAAAAAGTATGTTTACCAATGAATTAATTGCAATGCATGCATGCATAAATTATGCATTGGTCAATTTTCTCTTAATACTTGCATGCCATGATTTAATGCACCTTGAAATCTGAACATGTGATGGGAAACAACCAAATTGAGCCTTATAAAATGGAAAAACTAAAATTTTGAGATAAGCCCTATAAACCGGAAAGGAGGGAGTAGTAATCACTATATAATTACCTGTCATTGAAAAAATATTGAAGGTGTTAAAAAAAATTCTATTTGTAAGCGCAAGTCTACACACAGACCAATAGCATGTATTAATGAAAAACAAACCAATTTGACTGCGATATGGTTGTGAGAGACTAAAAGGAGCTTTCATATGGAGCCTATCAATAATCAATTTACGGAATAGATAAATCCCGAACGTTCGATTTTTAAGCATGCTAATCCAAACTGTTTTCATGGCAACTTTAGTTAGGGCGATGTTGACAAACATGGCAATTTTCCGACAAAAATTGAACTGGAACAAAGTTGCCATGTGTTACCAACTAAAGTTGCCACCTCGCAGCAACTAAAGTTGCCATCAAAAAATGTTGAGGGCGACTACTTAAATTCCAAACATTCGGGACTTATTGAGGTCTTCAATTCAATGTATGTGAAAGTCAAATTGAGATCATTTTTATGGAAGTTGTGAATTATTATGTGCAATGTATTTAATTCCCAGTAAAAGCATGCACAATATTTCACTGAACTCAAATTCCAAGACCTATTTACGAATGGCACAACTTATACCCCAAAATTTTATGCAAAAATAATTACCTAATAGTAGTACACTGGAAACCACTATTAAGATATTTGATGGACGATATGATTTAGAGCTATAAACTGTATTGATATTTATATATATTGAGACACATGTATATACACACGAATACATTCATATATACACTACATGATTTAGGCAAATGTCAAAATTCAATTCAAACAACTTTTTTATTACAACAGTTTTTTTAAATTTTGCGGAATTTTTTTTCTCAATATATACACGAGAAATATATTAAAAATAATAGTACATACTATTCATCAATGTTATTACCTTGTTTATTATGCCAACTATGTAATTGAAAAAGGACATTCGTTATGAGAGTAGTATAATAACAAATAATATTAAAAAGTATAAATGTTTTGTATAAACATATTGGTTTTATTTCACTATGTTATTACCTTGATTAAATATTTTGCTAGCGCCAACTCTAGTATCATCAGTCTAAGGAAGCAGACAGTCTTAGACAAAAAACCCCAGTTTGTGATAACCCCTTAGACCTGATACTACTTTTGATAATTCTCTTCAAAATATCCGATATGGGGCCCTCGCCCAAAAGGGCGAGATAAATTTGAAAGAACAGCTCAGCTCCCTTACTCTTATCACCGTCAGGGTTAAAATAGACATGTTTAAGGGCATCAATTCCAAACTCCAAGGTATCAATTCCAAACTTAGCATTTTTCCCACAAAGACACATTTTGCATGTTTAGTTGTTAGATTACAATACGACTACTTTCAACAAAGATACATTACAGGATGACAAGACAACACACTTACACAAAGGTATAAGTAGGTCTATAATCGGTAGGCACAAATTTTAGAAACTTCAGAATATTAATGATTTTAGTCTCATCCCAAAAATAGCACCACACCGCTATCTTGGCCTGAGAAAGATCTTTCAACCATCGCCAAGCACCAATGTAACCATTAGAGTTCGCACGGAGAAAATCTAAGAAGCCCCCAAGTTTCGTGGTATCTTTCAAATGTATGATATGGTACATTTACTGTAAATAAGAACCCATTGGTCAGTAGATATGCAATTAAGAGGGCAGAATAGAAAAGACAAGTCCAAAAGCACACTCACTTTGATTAGTTCATCACCGGCCGATGTAACAGGGGTGCCTTTTAACACAATCTCCTCAATGCCTTTTAGCTTATCCTTAGGAGCCGCATTGACAACTCTAGAGCTCATCATGGTATAAGAACATACATCACATGCATGTTGATTGAGTTGGCCATACAGATTGTCAATATGCTCTAAGGTTGGAATCGATGGAAGCCAGTCTTCGAAACGATTATCCCGAATGTACTAATCATCATGAATTTCAGTTACCCAAAGAGGAGGGGCACGCTTATTGTCAGTTGGGGATGTCTTTTTATCGGCATAGGCACACTAGTGCAGAAACGGGCTATAGTCCCGGTTCGTAAGGCCCTTTAGTGCCGGTTCTGGAACTGACACTAAAGGGTGGGGACTAAAGGCCCCCCTAGTCCCGGTTCACCACGAACCGGCACTAAAGGCCGACCACGTGGCACGAGTCCGTGCCGGGGGTTGGGAGACCTTTAGTCCCGGTTGGTAACACAAACCGGGACTAAAAGGTTTAGGGGTTTTGGGTTTTATGATTTATTTTTCCTTTTAATTTTATGTTTTCCATTTAATTCTTTTTCATATGAAACATATTTTACGCTACTACATATTGTACACGTTATACATATATATAATTTTTTTGTAGAACCGATCATATATATATCATCGAATTTCTCACACGACCATGCACACATGCACATATATATACAAGTTGGTATATACAATTTCTCCTACAATTTGCAGATCATTACATGAAGGCATTACTTCGGTAGCCGGTAATGGAATTCTCCTTTGGGATCTATGACCCGATCGAGCAAAAATCCCGCCATTTCCTCTTGGATCGCTCATACGAGATTCGTTGGTAGGAGCTTATCCCACATGTCCCTCATCTTTAAAGAAGGAGATCAATATGCTTGTATTAGTTGTGTGTGTATATATTAGATAATGATGTAAAAGTTGTGAATAGTGTTTTGGCAAACGTACCCATTGGTTTCTATCATCTCTGCTCCTTTCGGACGTCATCATGCGAATGTTCTCACAAACATAGTATGAACATAAATCAGCCCCCGACGCCTGCTTCAGGGCCTTTAATTGAATAGAATCCAATCAGATAATAATTAATCAAGCATGTTAATGGTATATATTGAAACTAGAATTAAAAAGATGGTAGCTAGCTAGCTAGTACTACTTAATTAATTACCTTGGGTCGCTTCCATAGCTTTTGTTTCCATACGCCATCAACCTGTTTGATCAAATTTTTCCAAGCCCTGCCGGCCTGCAAAGAAAATGAATAAAGGAATTATTAATTAGTTGATATCAGGAAAAGACGAACTTAAAGAGGCCGACATATAGTTCGATAATGATTGAAATTACCTGTCGACCATCCCCTTCATGATTTCGTAGTCACTAGTTTCTTCAAGTAGTGAGTCCAGTACTTCAACCTTTCCCTCGTCAACTTCAATGATTAACAAGATCAAGTGAAAACTGCATACGCACATGTTTGCATGTATAATTAAGCGGGCATGTGCATAACTCATCAACTACCCTAAACCCTATACACTTATTAACATCTAGCTAATAAGCAAAAACAAATTTTATAGTACAAGACAGTGTGACTCACCCGAAGTTGTAAGGAAGTAGCATTTCTGGACAGGTATTTAGGCGCTTCAAGAACTCTAGCAAGATTTTCTATGTGTCCCTTCTCGACCATTCTTGTAACCATGTCTCTTCATTAATGGTATTTGGGTCAATAAATCCAATGCCATAACGTCCAGCTTTTTTCATTTCATACATCTTCATTCTGCATAATACCACAGATAAGAATATAGTGAGGATAATTACAGGTAACGATCAACAAGCACTACAGCTAGCTAGAGACTTAATTATATTACAGAAAAAAATCACTTACAGACAATAGCAACTGACGATAGATTTGTCGAGTGCGTCTTGATTGAATAACTGAAACACTTATGTAAACTCGACATACAGATCATTTTCATGATAGTAATACTCTGACCTCAATTTCACCATGAGGGACTCTCAATCGGTAGTCTTAGTTTCGTTCATGTACCATTGATGCAATTCATACATTCTGGTTCAGAGCTTCTTGACCTCCTCAGGCTTGACCATAGGTTGGCCGCGGGCATATTTCCGTTTTACTTCATCCTCTTTAATCCCTTCTATGGGCTCGAGATCTAGGAGTTGATAAATAGTGACACCGGCCTCTTTCCGGTAGAGACTGACGACTAGTACTTTTAGCTGTTTAGGCGGCGACATCCTTGTATATTGGTTTGGGTTGTAGTCTTCCTGGCGTTATAGTTGGCCTTCTGGCAGTTCATATCCTTGAGAAAGATCCCACTAGCACAAAAAAAAAAAAGATCATAAATTGTTTAAAAGTTGATACTAATATTGAAGCCTAGTTTGGTAATTGGTAGCACAACTTTTAAAAAACCATACTAGTATTTTTCCGGTTTAACAAACCATACTATCAATTTTTTTTTCTAGATGGTACGTCATTTTAGACTCTGCTTGCGGCTGTTTTGTGTTCCTAACGAATCGTGAGCATTAAGTTTACATGATAGACACCTTGCAAAAAAAAAAAAGAGTGACAGTAGTTTGCGGCATGGCGTCGGGCTGGTTTGTTCAAGACCGACCTCTTTCCTTGTGGGTTGCCGGTAGATACTGACGACTAGTACGTTTAGTTATTTAGCCGGCGGTGTCCATGTATATAGGTGTGGGTTATAGCCTTCCTGACGTTGTCCTTGGCCTTCTGGTGTGTCATATCCTTGAGAAAGATCCCACTAGCATAAAAAATACATCATAAATTGTTTAAAAAATCATAAGAAAATTTAAGCCTAGTTTTTTGCAGGTAATTTAAGCCTAGTTTGGTAGCACAACTTTTAAAAAATCATACTAGTATTTCTCTGGTTTAACAAATGATACTAGCAATTTTTTTCTAGATGGAACGTCATTTTAGACCCGGTTTGTGGCTGTTTTGTGTTCCTAATGACTAATGAATCATGTGCATTAAATTTACACGATAGAGACACCTCGCAAAAAAAGGTTTATGCAATAAAAATGTACACTCGTTCAACTCCTGGATAAGAGTGATTTTCGCTTTCAGATTTATATTGGTCCACCCGCAAAAAAAAAATTAGATTTATATTGGTCCAATGAATTACATTTCGACGTGGGATGATTTAATCTCAGTGAGTTGGAATTGTTTTAGTGAAGCAGGTGTAGAGGTGTGTAGGCCGACTATTGAGATCCTTTACGGGACTTGCCCCACATGTCAGCCTGTGGGAACCTGCATTTCAGCCACTGCAAAGTCAGATGATCTCCGTGTACGTGCGGCGGATGTGTTGAAAAAAATAACGTTCGAAAAGCTACACCACAAGTTTAACTCGTGTTGCAAAAAAAAGTGGTGATTATTGTTAATACTGATTTGTACAAAATTATAAATGCATGATTTCCTTTCGTAGTTTCTTTGATGAATTATTTTTGCAGATGTTCTACACATGAGTAGTACTTGTGTCTAGAATAGTATTACCCAATGTGCACTTGGCAGGCCAGATGTCTGGCTAGCTGCACTGTAGCTCATGTGTAGATGGAAGGTGACATGATTAGATATACACCAAATTTTAAGCCGCAAATTTCTTAGAGCCGCATGTGTACATGCATGAGATTTCTTAGAGCCGCAAATTTGAAGCTATAACATCGTCTTAAATGCACATAGTACAAAATTTGATATGAGACAAGATTATACGTACACATGCAAGGTGGTAAATTTGATATGATGCGGCCGATCAATCCATTGGGATTAACTGTTAGTGGATCGTTATGTTGGAGGTAACTAATACTATGAAATATCGGTAAATCATATCGGGTGTGGGTAAATTCATCTTCCATGTAGGATGGATGGACCAATCACGAATGAAACAAAAGAAAAAATGTTGATCGATTTGGCCTAGCGGACGGTGCATGCATCCATCCATGTAAGGTCGTTTCGATCTGAACCAGCCACATATATACTCTGCTGATAGGTGGAGGTCGTTTCGATCTGAACCAGCCACATACGCTTGCTGATAGGTGGCCACAGGTGCATAGACATGATGACGATCCATCAGGCAGCAAACTAATTGAGTGATGGAGATTCATAGAATGTGCATGTTGTTGACTGAAGAGCAAATGAGCCACTTGACAACTGCAAATTTGGCAAAAAAGTGAAAGGAGTTTGAGGCGTGGCGTCAGGCTGGTCTTTGTTCAAGACCGACCACTTTCCTTGTGGATTGCCGGTAGAGACTGACGAGTAGTACGTTTAGCTATTTAGGCATCGACATCCTATATTGGTGTGGGTTGTAGCCTTCCTGGCATTGTATTTGTAGCACAAAAGAGAGATCATAAATTGTTTAAAAAATCATAATAAAACTTAAGGCTACTTTGTTCTTTTTTCCGGGTAATTTAAGCCTACTTTGGCAGCACAACTTTTAAAAAACCACACTAGTATTTCTCCGGTTTAACAAACCATACCATCAAACTTTTTTCTAGATGGGACATCATTGTACTCGGTTTGCACCTGTTTTGTGTTCCTAATGAATCCTGTGCATTAAAGATAGAGACACCACACACTACCAGAAAAACTGGGGTTGCCGACGGCCGAATCTATGCCGACGGCCCCCGTCGGCATCTATGGACCTATGCCGACGGCCACGGAAAGGTCAGAGGCGTAGAAAGGCCGTCGGCATACATCTATCTATGCCGACGGGCCGCCGGCATAGACAAGGCCGGGACCGCCGATGTCGCCTTACGGGCCCGGTCAAGATAGGGCAGGCCGTCGGCATATCCGTGGCTCCACCCGCCCGGCCAAATGACCATTTGACGGCGTTGACCCTACGCCGACGGGCAGAATTGCGGCCGTCGGCATATCGCTGATGACGTATGCTCACGGCCGTCGTCAAGATAGGCCCCTCGCCACGCCAACATCCAGGTGCCACGCCACGCCAAAGATCCGGACAGCCTCCGTAGGTGTAGATATGCCGACGGCCCGTCGACACGGTATTTTACTTTATTTTTTATTTTTACTCTGTTTTGTTATTTTTACTTTATTTTAGTTTTTGTTTTTGTATAAGATAATTATGCCTTATCTAAAAAACATACCCGATGGTATATCGATTGCCCCTGCTATTTAACGTCGCTATCGCCGTGTCACGAGGGGGGAAACGGTCGACACGGAAGGAATTACGGTTGGTGGGGGCGATTCGGGTGTAGCTATGTCACCGAAACATCGCACGGGTCCCGATGCATATGTGAAAGTGTTCATGCATGACGCACTGTAGACCCGGGACGTCTGCTTCTCCAAAGCCGGCAAGCGGCGCGCCGTCTGTGAGGGGGGGCACACTTGACATCGCTGCCGCTTCTTCAGACATGCCACCACCACCCTCGCGATGTATGAGGGCTCTGACGACGGGTCATGCATTGCTACCCCCAAAGGCCCCTGGCCCCGCTTAACCCTCAGAAGGCTTGACCACGCGATCTAGCCCTTTGAATTTGCACGGACGGGCTTTGACCGATGGACCTCTCCACCCGGTTGTGTCGGCCGCCCATAGGGACACCCGAGCAAGATCCGCCAAACCCAGCCTACATCCACTCTGGCAGACCCGACGTCTGCTTCTCCAGTGCCGGGGCGGCGCGCCGTCTGCGTGAGGGGGGGGGCACACTTTAGACGCCGTCGGCATTTGCAACCGCCACAACACTTCCAGACTTGTGAGAGGCCGCCACGCAAGATTTGACGGTATACTGGCCGAGGCCGCGGCCACAGCCGAGTGGGCAGCGAAGAGCAATCCGCGTGAGGGAAGTGTTCAGATACTTCTCCATCACGAAAAATTATGAAAATTACCATCGGTCCTATAGCACATGTGCCCACGCCATGTAAAAAACTCATGATTTTATCGCGCTCCGAGTATTTAATAATATTCACGCCAGATCGCTTCCGCAGAACGCCTACTACCGTGGTCATCGCCGTCTGTGAGGGGGGGCCGCACCGAGACGCTGCGGTCCTCTTCGGACATGCCACCACACCACCCCGCATGTATGAGGGACCGATGCGACGCCCGGTGGCATTGCTACCCCTGTGGCCCCGTCCCCGCCTAACCTCAGAAGCGCTGACCACCGGATCTAGCCCTTTGACTTTGCACGACGGGATTTCACCAAGGGCCTCTCCACCCGGTTGTGTTAGGGTCAGCCTATAGGAACACTTTGGAGCAACATCCGGGCCACACCCACAAAGAAGATCCCCTCCGTAGACCTGGACGCGTCTGTTTCCCCCCTCCGGTCTTGCGTGGCGGCCCGCGTCCGTGAGGGGGCACACTCGGACACGCTGCCGCCTCTTCAGACATGCCACCACACCACCCCGCATGTATGAGGAGGGCTCCAGACGACGGGCCGGCGGCATTGCTACCCCCAGTGCCCCCTGGCCCCGCTTAACCTCAGAAGCGTTTGACCACGCGATCTAGCCCTTTGACTTTGCACCTGGACCGGGCTTTGACCAAAGGGACCTCTCCACCCGGCCAGTGTCAATTCGGCCCATAGGGACACCCGGAGCAACATCCGGGCCAAACCCACAGCCTACATCCACTCCGTGTGCAGGCAGCCCGTCTGCTTTCTCCAGTGCCGGCTGGCGGCGCCGTCTGGTGAGGGGGCACACCGGACACGCGTGTCAGCCTCTTCGGACATGCCACCACACCACCCCTGCATGTATGAGCTTGTAACGTGTGGATTAGTGAACTATTTAAACAGGTCAAATTGCTTTCCCCTCGGGTGGGACTATTTAAAAAAAATTGTGGTTTGCATATATGCCGACGGCCAGCCAGCCAAGATAGGTTTCCCACCTATGCCGACGGCCTGTCCGTCGGCATATGTGCACGTTATCCACTCCCCCGGGCTGCTGACGTGTGGGGCCCAGGCCTATGCCGACGGCCATGCCGTCGGCATAGGGCCAACCTTATCCGCACCGCACCCGACCTCCTCCACACATTTCTCCCTCAACCGCACCCGACCCCGACCCCTACCGCCGCCGCCCACCTCCTCCGCCCGCCACCGCCAGCTGCCCGCCCCTGAAACACGGGCGCCTCCCGCTCCAACCCAGCACGCCCCCCCCGAGCCGTCGTCGCGCCTCCTGACCCCGAGCCACCCACCAGCCCGACCCAGCCCGCCTCGACTCCATGATTGCCGGCCAGCCTGCCCGCCTCTCCGACCTTCCCGCCCACCCCACCGCCCGCCTGACCCCTTGCCTCCGCACTTGGCCCGCCCGACCTTCCCGCCTGACCCGCCCGCCCGCCCGACCCTTGACCGCCGCCTGACCTCCGCCTCCCGCCCGCCCGAACCCCGTCGACCTCCCGCCCGACTCCGCCCTAACTCCGCCGGCCCTCTCGAAGGTGAAAATTTTATGTATTTTTAGTGTTTTTTTAGTAAGTTTGTAGCTAGTTAGATAGGTATTTAGATAGATATTTAGATAGTTAGATACCTAGTTAGATAGATAGTTATATAGATAGTTAGATAGGTAGATAGTTAGATAGTTAGATAGATTACTACAACATTAACCCCATGACATACGAGGGAGTGTTCTATCAAGAGCAACCTGATGATGATGATGATGATGTGGTTAGAAACGATGACGCTTAGACCATTGGGTGATGATGATGTGGACCCAAACGTCGACGATGCACGGAATGATGGTGAGACCATTGTCAATGAAAATGACATACTTATGCTAGAAAGTTAAACGAAGACGGGACGAGGAGGAAGAGCCTCCACCTCCGCCGGACAACGAAGATGATACGATTGATAGTGATGATGAGACGGACCGAGAAAGAGGTTACACAAAGTGATGATTCATATGGGTTCTAGCAGTATGTACGTTTCAAGTTTAGGAATATGCCTTTTTATGCATTTTTATTAATGTGTTTATTATCATGCCTTTTTCTTCATTTCATTAATTTACTAATTGCTTTTTCTCTTTTCAATGCAGGTTCGTGGGACTGACAGGCGGTGGTGAGCATGGGGCCCAAGGAGCACGGTCGGGAGGCGGTTCTCGATGTCGTGGTCACTCCGACTATCTCCTACACACGCCTTCGCTTGATCGGATCTTGAGCCCCGAGCCAAGATGAGCCGGCCAAAGGTCCAGTTCACATCCCTCTTTCAGAGCAACAATCTGTAAGTATTTTCCTCTTATCTTCATTGCTCACTTTATTTTCCGTGATCTAGTAGTTTTATGAGTTCCATCATATCATACCGTAGGCCTACTGAGTACACACGCCCAGAGACCATGGCGTGGCATCGAGGCTTCATGAACACCAAGTGCAGAGGGATCGCCACCGAGTGTGCTTTTCAGAAATGGCGGCCGGCAGTGTCCTCAGGGCCAGCCAAAGACTATGCCCTCCAAAGACAACCAAAGGTCACTGACCTTTGAGGAGTTTGTGGCATGTAATCAGCGGCCCCTCACGGTTAGTTCATCCCCAATCTATTCACCCAAAGCATGTCATGCCTTTCAACACGATCATATATCCCATTAATATGTCTTTTCAACATCCAGGAACAGTGGATCTACCGTTGGCGGTGGTCTTCGCAGACTCCGGAGACACGAGTCTCGACCACTCCGATCCACTTGAGGCGGAGGCGAGGTGGAGGCGGTCTTAAGCAGAAGGCCGGGCGGAAGCTTGACGACACTGGCTTCGGGCGCTCTTGGCGGTGACGACCTCCGGTGCTTTCGGCGTCTGGCGCTTAAGCCATTCGGGACTTGTGTGCTCATGCTTATGTTTTTTAGATGACTTGTGTGTGGTGATGATCCTTTAGATGACTTGTGTGCTTCTCTATATGCTTATGCCTTATGATTGTGCTTATGCTTATGATTGTGATGATGCTTATGCATATATTGTTGTGCTCGGCTTAGTTCTGCCCGTGGGTGCCCAAGAGTCATTATCGCAGACAGTTTATGCCGACGGCCGCCGTCAAGATAGTTCTAAACTAAAGCGGCACGGCTTCAGCATAAAGCAGAGAACGGCGGCTAGCCACGTGGCACCTCTTCTTGCCGGCCCGGCCGTCGCTTAGTTGAGAACTATCTTGACGGCCAGGCCGTCGGCATAGAGGTGCCACGTGGCTAGCCGCCGTTGCTCGGCTTAACGGCACCGTTAGCGATAATGGCTTTGCCGACTAGTGCCTTGCGTCGGCATATATGTACGCCACCGTCGGCATAGGGTCTATGCCGACGGTCATCCCTAACGCTGTCGACGGATATGTTGTTTGACGGCCCTATGTCGACGGGGGCGTCGGCATAGGCCCTGTCCCGACGGCTAGTCAGGGCTATGCCGACGGCCCTGGCCATCGGCATAGGGTGCGTTTCCCGTAGTGACACAAAAAATGGTTTATGCAACAAAGATGACTGCTTTCACTGTTTGATCACATAGAGGCTAGGGAATATCCTCTTTTTTGGAGAACGGCAACCATCGATTTTTCCCTTTGTAAAACAATATAAACATTTGTGACTAAATGAAAACTCTACACTCGTTCCACTCGTGGATAAGAGTGCTTGTCGTTTTCTGATTTATTTTTGTCCAATGAATTACATTTCGAGGTGGCGCTTCATCTTAGTGAGTAGGAATTATTTTCCAGTGAAGCAGGTGTACAAGTGTGTAGGCCAACTATTGAGATCCGGCGCGCCGCTTGCCGGTTTCCTCCTCCTCGCACTCTAGGTGTTTAACGAATTATGTGCAAGGTAATATTTTTTTTTTCATTTTTCTTGTGGACAAATGAGTAGATGGTAATTAAAACTATTGCATTGTAGATGAGTTAAGTGGTTCGTGTTCTCCGTTGGATGATTCCTCATCCGAAGAAGAATATGACTTGACTGAAAAGGAGGACATTGCTTTGACCTTGATGATGCATTGATTGAAGTTCAATTTAATGTGGATTTGAATTTAAATTTGAGATGTGCACTTATGTGTTGCAAAGTTCAAATTTATGTGCAAGTCCATATTTGTGTTCCCATATGTATGCAATTGTTGTGGAAATGATGTGGTTGGTGCCCTATCTTGGGATGCTGTTGGAGCAAAATTGTGCCCTATTATTGTTGGGAACGCGGCAATTTCAAAATTTTTCCTACAATCACGCAAGATCTATCTAGGTGATGCATAGCAACGAGAGGGGAGAGTGTGTCCATGTACCCTCGTAGACCGAAAGCGGAAGCGTTTAGTTAACACGGTTGATGTAGTCGAACGTCTTTGCGATCCAACCGATCCAAGCACCGAACGTACAGCACCTCCGCGTTCACCACATGTTCAGCTCGATTACGTCCCTCGTACTCTTGATCCAGTTGAGGCCAAGGAAGAGTTTCACAAGACGACGGCGCAGGCGTGGTGTGATGATGAAGTTATCGGCGCAGGGCTTCGCCTAAGCACTACGACAATATGACCGAGGTGTGTAACTGTGGAGGGGGGCACCGCACATGGCTAAAACAATTGTCAACTTGTGTCTTCTAGGGTGCCCCCTTGCCCCCATATACGAAGGTGCAAGGGGGGAGGCCGGCCGGCCCCTGTAGGGCGCGCCCCAAGTAGGATTCCTACTAGGAATCCTATTCCTAGTAGGTTTCCAACAAGGGGAAGAGAGGGGGAAGGAAGGAGAGGGAGAGAGAGGGAAGGCAAGGGGGCGCCCCCCCCTTCCTTGTCCTATTCGGACTCAGGGGGAGGGGGCGCGGGGCCTGCCCTAGCCGGCCCCTCTCTCTCTCCACTAGGGCCCATCGAGGCCCATTACTTCCCCAGGGGGTTCCGGTAACCTTCCAGCACTCCGGTTTTATTCGAAACTTCTCCGGAACATTTCCAGTGTCCGAATATAGTCCTCCAATATATCAATCTCTATGTCTCAACCATTTCGAGACTCCTCGTCATGTCCGCGATCACATCCGGCACTCCGAACAATCTTTGGTACAACATATCACATAAACTCATAATACCAATCATCATCCAACGTTAAGCGTGCGGACCCTACGGGTTCGGAACTATGTAGACATGACCGAGACAAGTCTCTGGACAATAACCAATAGTGGAACCTGGATGCTTATATTGGTTCCTACATATTCTACAAAGATCTTTATCAGTCAAACCGCATAACAACATATGTTGTTCCCTTTGTCATCGGTATGTTACTGGCCCGAGATTCGATCGTCGGTATCTCAATAGCTAGTTCAATCTCGTTACCTGCAAGTCTCTTTACTCGTTCCGTAATACTTCATCCCGCAACTAACTCATTATTCACAATGCTTGCAAGGCTTATAGTGATGAGTATTACCGAGAGGGCCAAGAGATACCTCTCCGAAACACAGAGTGACAAATCCTAATCTCGATCTATGCCAACCCAATAAAACACCTTCGGAGATACCTGTAGAGCACCTTTATAATCACCCTTTTACGTTGTGACGTTTGGTAGCACACAAAGTGTTCCTCAAGTATTCTGGAGTTGCAAAATCTCATAGTCTGAGGAACTTGTATAAGTCATGAAGAAAGCAGTAGCAATGAAACTAACACACCTATAATGCTAAGCTAATGGATGGGTCATGTCCATCACATCATTCTCCTAATGATGTGATCCCGTTCATCAAATGACAACATATGTCTATGGTTAGGAAACATAACCATCTTTGATTAATGAGCTAGTCAAGTAGAGGCATACTAGGGACTATATGTTTTGTCTATGTATTCACACATGTACTAAGTTAATACAATTCTAGCATGAATAATAAACATTTATCATGAATTAAGGAAATAAATAATAACTTTATTATTGCCTCTAGGGCATATTTTCTTCGGTGTCCCACTTGCACTAGAGCCAATAATCTAGAGTACATAGTAATGATTCTAACACCCATGGAGCTTTGGTGCTGATCATGTTTTGCTCGTGAAAGAGGCTTAGTCAATGGGTCTGCAACATTCAGATCCATGTGTATCCTGCAAATCTCTATGTCCCCTTCTGACACTTGATGACGGATGGAATTGAAGCGTCTCTTGATGTGCTTGGTTCTCTTGTGAAATATGGATTTCTTTGACAAGGCAATTGCACCAGTATTGTCAACAAAAGATTTTCATTGGACCCGATGCACTAGGTATGACACCTAGATCGGATATGAACTCCTTCATCTAAACTCCTTCATTTGCTGCTTCCGAAGCAGCAATGTACTCCGCTTCACACGTAGATCCCGCCACAACGCTTCCGCTTGAACCGCACCAACTGACAGCTCCTCCATTCAATAAAAATATGTATCCAGTTTGCGACTTAGAGTCATCCGGATCAGTGTCAAAGCTTGGATCAACGTAACCGTTTACGACAAGCTCTTTTTCACCTCATAAACGAGAAACATATCCTTAGTCCTTTTCAGGTATTTCAGGATGTTCTTGACCACTGTCCAGTGCTCCACTCCGGGATTACTTTGGTACCTCCCTGCTATGCTTATAGCAAGACATACATCAGGTCTGGTCCACAGCATTGCATACATGATAGAACCTATGGCTGATGCATAGGGAATGACTTTCATTTTCTCTCTATCTTCTACAGTGGTCGGGCTTTGAGTCTGACTCAACTTCACACCTTGTAACACAGGCAAGAACTCTTTCTTTGACTGATCCATTTTGAACTTCTTCAAAACTTTATCAAGGTATGTGCTTTGTGAAAGTCCAATTAAGCGTCTTGATCTATCTCTATAGATCTTGATGCCCAATATGTAAGCAGCTTCTCCGAGGTCTTTCATCGAAAAACTTTTATTCAAGTATCCCTTTATGCTATCCAGAAATTCTATATCATTTCCAATTAACAATATGTTGTCTACATATAATATCGGAAATGCTACAGAGCTCCCACTCACTTTCTTGTAAATACAGGCCTCTTCAAAAGTCTGTATTAAACCATATGCTTTGATCACACTATCAAAGCGTTTATTCCAACTCCGAGAGGCTTGCACCAGTACATAAATGTATCGCTGGAGCTTGCACACTTTGCTACCACCTTTTGGATCGACAAAACCTTCCGGTTGCATCATATACAACTCTTCTTCCAGAAATTCATTCAGGAATGCAGTTTTGACATCCATTTGCCAAATTTCATAATCATAAAATGCAGCAATTGCTAACATGATTCGGACAGACTTAAGCATCGCTACGGGTGAGAAAGTCTCATCGTAGTCAACTCCTTGAACTTGTCGAAAACCTTTCGCAACAAGTCGAGCTCAGAATAAGAACATTACCGTCTGCGTCGGTCTTCTTCTTAAAGATCCATTTATTTTCTATGGCTTGCCGATCATCGGGCAAGTCCATCAAAGTCCACACTTTGTTCTCATACATGGATCCCATCTCGCATTTCATGGCCTCAAGCCATTTCATGAATCTGGGCTCATCATCGCTTCCTCATAGTTCGTAGGTTCATCATGGCCTAGTAACATGACTTCCAGAACAGGATTACCGTAGTGAAACAAAAATTCCAAGTGATGCAAAACTAACCTTTTTGGTGATCCAAAACTACTTTTAGCCAAAATATTAAATATGCTTTCATGACACCTTTTTGTGCTAGCAAAATCTAATATAGCATTTACTAGCATAAGTTCAACGCGCTTAACTAACATGCATACTACTTAGCAATGTTCTAAGAGATGCACTCTCGAAACACCTACTAGTCCTCCGAATACGGTGGTGGTGGGGGCATTCTCACTATCCTCCATGGTGGTGGTGGGGCGTTCTTGCCGGCATTAGCCCTAGCATACATCCACATCAGGCTTTCTGAACCTGATTCAAAGATTTCATCTCCTGCATCGCCCATTTGAGGACCAATTCTAGCCTGCTCTGAATCAATATCCGAGCACGCTCTGCATCCCAGGCCTCCTATCTGACAACTTCCGCTGTATTTCCCAATTCACTGATCATATCATTTTTGCAAAGTTGCAAGTCCTCTACCAGGTCTGGGCTCTCGCGTGTGAGAGCTCATCTTCTTTAGCTCCTCCATGCACTTCCACCATCTCTGTACTGCATCCAAAATCCTTGCTGTCGGTGCCATGAACCATTGAGGAGGCACTCCCAACTCCTCTCGCGGAGGAGTGGGTGATGATGGTGCGGTACAAGGCATGATGAGGAGGCATGGAGTCAACGACGGATGTCCTGAAAATTGGCAAAGGACCTTAATTATGGTACTAGCATGACACAATTAAAGTAATTCGATTATTAACAACCATAGAACAATACCAAATTCTTCAACAAATCTCATCCCTAAGATGGTGGTGTATATATATGGTGGACTCTCCCTCACGGTTATTTCAATTTCGGTGATGTTCACTGTTGTACTTCCCCTCCTGCTTACCAATGCTCACAGGAGTAGAACTACAACATTGACCCCCTACGACAACAGCCTGTATCCTTCAACAACTCTCATCCCTCAGATGGTGGTGTATATATAGCGTGAGATCTCCCCCACGGGTATTTCGATTGTCGGTGATGGTCACTGTTGTACTTCCCCTCCTGCTTACCAATGTCTCACATGATTATAGTCGTCGCTAGGTGGTCTATAGGTCTGAATGTAATTTTTATTATTTCTGTTGTTCGTTGTACTGCCATGATTGAAGATGGATAGAACAGAAGTTTTCACGAAAAAAGCATGGTGTATAGGTGTGCAGGCCGGCGACTGAGATCAGCTAAGTCACCTAACTTTGTAGTGGCTGGCATGTGAGTCAGCTAAGTCATCTAACTTTGAAGTGGATGGCATGTAGACCCACATGTGAGGTGACTTAAATCAGAGAATCTCTGTCCACGGGCCGGATGTACATACACTTAGAGTGTATTTGGTGATATAACACACATAGGCATGGAAAAATAGAAATTTACTACTCTTGAAATTTTCACGACAAAACATATTAACCAGTCATGCTCTATATGAAAATCTCAAAATATAGGTTACCATACGAAAAGCTAAAATACAACTTTAACTCGTGTTGCAAAAACTACGGTTATTATTATTAATATTGATTTGTAAAAAAATATAATGTGTGATTTCCTTTCATAGTTTTTTATGAATTGTTTTTGTAAAATTCTATACATGAGTGTACTTGGTGTCCAAAATAGTATCATCCTATGCATACCTGGCAGGCCAGATGTTTGGCTAGTTCTACTCTAGCTCATGTGTACAAGCAAGGTGACATGATTACATACACACCAATAAATCCTACCTCAATTAATAATAAGAAAACTATGGGTGATTGATCAATATTATTCAGCATGATGTTGACCATTTGAGCATCCAATTGGACCGATTTGCACACCACAAACAAATAATTTCCCGGTCCACATGTACATCCTCTGCACACACAAAAATGGTGTGTAACCGTTGGGGCATCCATAAGACACTCACTAAATTTTCTTAAACCCATAAAACTATGACATTTCATAGATCCATCCATGAGATAAAAGGACTTTTTGTCCCAAAACATAGCTAAATAATCAATAAGATTTGATATTCAAATATGTTCAGGAATTAATCTGGCCATGTAAGCTATCCTATTTTCCCGCAATAATAATATCAAGATGTCATGCATGTATGACCCATGAAACGATCCAGCGTCCTAGAATTCAGTCGTGTTGGTTATGGACAAGATGCATGCATGCACACACCCTTATGAAAGCGCACCCACACACCCTACCCCTATGAGCACCTTCGAGAGACTGAGCCGCAATATCATCTTGAGATTTATGAAGTCACCATTGAAACGTTTCCTCCCACTGAAAGTGCATCACCGAAAATTATGAAATAAATTCAGGAATAATGCGAGCACCAGGACTTGAACCCTGGTGGGCTGGGATACCACTGTTCCTCTAATCATCCAACACAGGTTGGTTCACTATACATTGTCGTAAACTAATAGTATGATATATCGGTAAATCAAATCGGGTGTGGATAAAATTCATCTGTCAAGTCTGGTAAAAAAAAGAGTTAGGATGGAAGTACCAATCAAGAAAGAAACAGAAGGAAAAATGTTGATCGATTTGTCCTGGCGGACGGCGCATGCATGCGTGCATGCATATAAGGTCACTTCGATCTGAACCAGCCACATGCATATAGGTGGCCAGAGGTCCAAAGACATGATCGATCGATAGAGCCAACAACACACTAATTGATTGATGGCGATTAATAGAGAGGATATGTTGCTGAATGAAGAGAAATGAGCTACTTGACAACTGCAAATTCGAAAAATGAAAGGGCAGGCTTGGCAGTGAGTGTTACGCGAAAAGAGTTATCGAACTTGTTTATCAGACTCACTTTGGCCACTTGTTTTATTCTGGCAAAAAGAACTTTGACTATTATTATTTGCTAAAATATTCATCTTGGGTTATTATGTGCCAATATTGGTTGTCTGGACAGTTTTTAGTGTGACAATTTGCCCAAGTACCAATCCTGGATCATATTTGGCACCTTATGCGCCGGTTTTTGTCCGGCAAAGTGACGCACACTCCCCACTTCCCTAGTTCCCATATGGGCCGGTCAAAGTAGTTTCTTTCTACACCGATTCAGTTTCTTCAGGGTTTTTTTGGTCATTTTTTCCTTTTGTTTTTCTTCTGGTTTCCCGGAGCATGGGTTTTTGCTGGGTTTTTTATTTTTCGTTTGCATTACTGTTTTCTTTTTGCTTGTTAAGTTTTATTTTTCTTTTATATTTTTCCTTTCTTTTCATTTTTATCAATTTTGTTAAGTTTTTCTCGAAATGTGTGAGTTTTTTTTGCAAATGCGTGAACCTTTTCAACTTTTTTATTTTCCCCAAATTTTCGTGATATTGTTTCAAATATGTGAACTTTTCTCAAATTCTTGAATTTTTATCAAATCTGTGAATTGTTTTTGATTTGTTCATGAACTTTTTCAAATTAATTACCTTTTTTCAAATCTTTTTGTGGATACTTTTTCCATTTTTGCGAACTTTTTCCAAATTGGGAACTCTTCCAAGACGTGAACTTTTTCTAATTAGCGATTTTTTATTAAAATCGTGATTTTTTTGAAACTCATGATTTTTTTCAAATTCTTGAACTTTTGCAAACTTTTTCAATTTTGATGATTTATTTTTCAAATTAATGAAACTTTTTTAAATTCATGATATTTTTCCATCTTCTGTAATTCGTAAACTTTTAATTTGTAATTTGTCATGTTTTAAGTACTATAAGATTGTAGGGAGCAGAACAACTGAACGGAACAAAAACTATAGCAAACGACAAATGACGAACGTTCCAGGTGATAGTAGGGGCAACAAGGAACGTATTGTATTGTTTCCATCGAGGATAAAAAGATGGGGTTTTCATCATATTGCTTGAGTTAATTCCTCTACATCATGTCATCTTTCTTAATGCGTTACTCTGTTCTTATGAACTTAATACTCTAGATGCAGGCAGGAGTCGGTTGATGTGTGGAGTAATAGTAGTAGATGCAGAATCGTTTCGGTCTACTTGACATGGATGTGATGCCTATATTCATGATCATTGCCTTAGATATCGTCATAATTTTGCGCTTTTCTATCAATTGCTCGGCAGTAATTTGTTCACTCATCGTAATATTTTCTATCTTGAGAGAAGCCACTACTGATACCTATGGCCCCAGAGTCTATTTTACATCATATTAGTTTCCCATCAACTTGCCAATTTCTGTCGCCGTTCCTTATTTTGCAATTTTTACTTTTCAATCTATAAACCAAAAATGCCAAAAATATGTACTTTACCGTTTATCTATCTCTATCAGATCTCACTTTTGCAAGTAACTGTGAAGGGATTAACAACCCCTTTATCACGTTGGGTGCAAGTTGTTGATTGTTTGTGCAGGTATTCGGTGACTTGTGCGTTGTCTCCTACTGGATTGATACCTTGGTTATCAAACCGAGGGAAATACTTATGCCACTTTGCTGCATCACCCTTTCCTCTTCAAGGGAAAAACCAACGCAAGCTCAAGAGGTAGCACTCATCCCTCGCACGTACACCTTTTTCATTCCACATCTATAAGAGTTCTTCAACTAATGGCCTTAGGTGCACATCAATGTCGTTGCCGGGTTGCTTAGGGCCTTGGATGAGCACTTGCATCATAATGAACTCCCGCTTCATGCACAACCAAGGAGGAAGGTTATACAAACATAGAGTCACATGCCAGGTGCTATGGTTGCTGCTCTGCTCCCCAAAAGGATTAATGCCATCTGCGCTTAGACCAAACCATATGTTCCTTGCGTCACCTGCAAACTCCTCCCTGTACTTTCTCTTGATTTTTCTCCACAGCGACCCGTCAGCGGGTACTCTCAACTTTCCGTCTTTCTTACGGTCTTCTCTATGCCATCGCATCGCCTTGGCATGCTATTTGTTTTGGAACAAACATTTCAACCATGGTATTATAGGAGCATACCACATCACCTTGGCAGGAATCTTCTTCCTGGGACGCTCGCCCTCGACATCACCAGGGCCATCGCGGCTGATCTTATAGCACAATGTACCGCATACCGGGCACGCGTTCAAATCCTAGTACTCATCGCAGTAGAGGATGCAGTCATTAGGGCATGCATGTATCTTCTGCACCTCTAACCCTAGAGGGCAGACAACCTTCTTTGCTTCGTACGTACTCTCGGGAAATTCGTTGTCCTTTGGAAGCATATTCTTTATCATTACCAGCAACTTTTCAAATCCCTTGTCAGATACACCATTCTCTGCCTTCTATTGCAGCAATTCCAGTGTGGTTCCTTGCTTTTTCTTGTCAGCTTTGCAATTTGGGTACAACAATTTTTTGTGATCCTCTAACATGCGCTGCATCTTCAGCCTCTCCTTTTTAGTTGCACAGTTTCTCTTTGCATCGGCAATGGCCCGACCAAGATCATCAGCAGGCTCATCTCATGCCTCTTCTTCAGCTTCTTACCGCATTGCCGGCTCAGCTACTTCCCCATTGTTGTACCATCGTATTCAGGGAACCCATGGCCAGGATAGCTGCCGTCGTCCTCTTTTTCTTAATTATCTTCCATCATAACCCCTCTTTCTCTGTGTTTGGTCCAAACATTATAGTGGGGCAAGAAACCCGACTCAAACAGGTGAACGTGAATGGTTCTTGACTCAGAGTAATTCTGATCATTCTTACAGACAACACATGGACAACACATAAAGCCATCCGCCCGCTTGTTTGCCTCAGCCACAATCAGAAAAGTATGCATGCCTTTAACGAACTGGGGAGAGCATCGGTCATCGTACATCCATTGCCGGCTCATCTTCATTACACAACATTGAAAATACCAAATTAATACAAGTTCATACATAAAGTCCATATACACTTATTCTCATAGAACAACATACAAACTCTCTAGCTAAAGCATTTAAATGCAACAACAAATGCGATCAAGATTGCAACTAAGGTAACAATTGATCCAATAGCATAATCATACCAAGCCTCACTATCAATGGCATATTTTCTAATCTTTCTAATCTTCAAGCGCATATTATCCATCTTGATCTTGTTATCATGACGACATCGGCAACATACAACTCTAGTTTCATCTTCTCTTCTTCAATTCTTTACAATTTTTCTTTCAAACACTCATTTTCTTTTTCAACTAAATTAAGCTCTCGACAAGAGGGTCGGTTGGAATTTCCGGTTCACATACCTCGTAGATAAAAATATGTATGTCAATTTGATGGGCATAATTTGTCATAAACACGAAATGCAACAAATATGTATAAAATAGAATATACCACATCCGAATCATAAATCGGACGAGGGCCGATGGGGACGGATATCAAAACCATGCCACTATGTATAACAAACAACGAACGGGTAAGAAAATTGTACAACTAACTATATATCTAAATCACACAAACATGATTTTTATATATAAAAAAGATAAGAACAAGAGGCTCACCACGGTGGTGCCGGCGACCGGACGATGCGGTCGATCGATGGTGGTTAGGACAGGGACATGATACGTCTCCAACGTATCTATAATTTATGAAGTATTCATGCTATTATATTATCCATCTTGGATGTTTTATATTCATTTTTATGCTATCTGATATGAGTTTTTGGGACTAACCTATTAACCTAGAGCCCAGTGCCAGTTTCTGTTTTTTCCTTGTTTTTGAGTTTTACAGAAAAAGGAATACCAAACGGAGTCCAATTGACGTGCCAATTTTTGATGATTTTTTATGGACCAAAAGAAGCCCCCGAAGTAAAAGAGTTGGACCAGAAGAGTCCCGAGCCATCCACGAGGGTGGAGAGCGCGCCCTACCCGCTTGGCGCGCCCCCTATCTAGTGGATGACTTGGAGACCCCCCCTGAAGTGAGACCGACGCCAAAAATTCCTATAAATACAGAAACACCCAGAAAGAAACCTATACAGGGAGTTCCGCCACCGCAAGCCTCTGTAGCCACCAAAAACCTCTCGGGAGCCCGTTCCGGCACCCTGCCGGAGGGGGAATCCATCACCGGTGGCCATCTTCATCAGCCCGGTGCTCTCCATGATGAGGAGGAGTAGTTCACCCTCGCGGCTGAGGGTATGTACCAGTAGCTATGTGTTTGATCTCTCTCTCTCTCTCTCTCTCATGTTCTTGATATGGCATGATCTCGATGTACCGCGAGCTTTGCTATTATAGTTGGATCTTATGATGTTTCTCCCCCTCTAATCTCTTGTAATGGATTGATTTTTCCCTTTGAAGTTATCTTATTGGATTGAGTCTTTAAGGATTTGAGAACACTTGATGTATGTCTTGCATGTGCTTATCTATGGTGACAATGGGATTTGGTTGATGTATTTCTTAAGGTGTTATTTTACTACGAACTCTAGGGCTGTTTGTGACACTTATAGGAATAGCCCAATGGATTGATCGGAAAGAATAACTTTGAGGTGGTTTCGTATCCTACAATAATATCTTCGTTTGTTCTCCGCTGTTAGTGACGTTGGAGTGACTCTTTGTTGCATGTTGAGGGATAGTTATATGATCCAATTATGTTATTATTGTTGAGAGAACTTGCACTAGTGAAAGTATGAACCCTAGGCCTTGTTTCGAAGCATTGCAATTCCGTTTGTGCTCACTTTTACCGCTTGCCACCTTGCTGTTTTTATATTTTCAGATTACAAAAACCTATATCTACCATCCATATTGCACTTGCATCACCATCTCTTCGCCGAACTAGTGCACCTATACAAATTACCATTGTATTGGGTGTGTTGGGGACACAAGAGACTCTTTGTTATTTGGTTGCAGGGTTGTTTGAGAGACCATCTTTGTCCTACGCCTCCCACGGATTGATAAACCTTAGGTTATCCACTTGAGGGAAATTTGCTGCTGTCCTACAAACCTCTGCACTTGGAGGCCCAACAACGTCTACAAAAGGAAGGTTGTGTAGTAGACATCAAGCTCTTTTCTGGCGCCGTTGCCAGGGAGGGGAGGTAAGCAGCACTAACACCCCGTCAACTAAGCTCTTTTCTAACGCTGTTGCCGGGGAGGTGAGTGCTTGAAGGTATATATTTAGATCTTGCAATCGAATCTTTTTGTTTCTTGTTTTATCACTAGTTTATTCTATAAAGGAAAATTAAAAAATGGAACTGAGGGTGCCTCATATGCTTCATCTTTTTAATATCTTTCATGAAAATGACGGAAAGGAAAATTGTGCTCAAGTGCTAGAAGAAGAAATCTATAAAATGTTTGGCACTAAATCTTTGAATGATGAGCATTATTGCAATCTTGTTAGTATGAACTCTTTGAATATTCATAGTACTAATGATGATTGCACTAGTCATGATGAAAATGTCTCTTATAAGCATGCCAACTTTTGTGGAGTGCATAGAGTTTGCAAGTACACACCAAATAGGAAAGATAGATTTTGCAAGAGACATAAGTATTTAGAAACTAAATGGTTGCAAGAAAGGCTAGATGTTTGTGCTGAAAATTTAAATTTTCTTATCCATCCTTGTGAATTTTGCAATGAACGTGGCCATTTAAATATCCAATGCAAATTGTTTCATGATCAAATCGTGTCCAAAAATTGTGATGACTTGATTTCCCTTGCGCATCATAATGAACTTAGTTTGCTTCTGGGTTATGAAGAAATGAAACGTATAACTAAGGATATTCCAGAATTTACCCTTGATAAAGTTTTGATTTTGATCTAGAGGAAATTTATATGTATTGTGCGGTGAATTGCATTGAAAATCCTTATATTGCCAATTACATAAAGACAAGAAAACAAATAGAAGATGAAGAGAATACTAATGAAAGGGAAGAGACTTCCCAATATCCTCCTATTATTTCTTATGATGAATCAGGTAACGAGGAGGAGCCTTCAATTCAACCAATCTCATTAATAAGGAGCTCCAAAAAGAGGATTAAACCCACACATAATGTGAAGAAGAAAAATAAAAGACGGAGAAGCAAAGGTAAAAAGGCATCCCTCCCAAATGATGTTGCTCCTATTACTCAATGTGATGATGATAATTTCTATACTATTGGTGTTATCCATACTATTAATGATGAGAGTGATTATGGTTATGATATGAAAAGGCCCAAGCTTGGGGATGCTATGTTTGATGATAATGACATGTTTGACAACTTATTTGCTGCAGTTAATGTTTTTCCCAAGCTTGGGGATGCTATGTTTTATGAAGATGATATTTTTAACCTCCCAAGTTTTGATATGCAAATTTATTATGATGATAGCATGCCTCCTATTTATGATGATTATATTGATGAAAGTGGGTTTGGAAGAGTGTCAACTTTAGGAAGTAGTGATCCCACTATTTTGGAGGGTGTTGAATCTTATTGTGACAATTATGAAATTGGATTTGGAGAGGTCATGACTTTATTTAGTGATGATTCCATTATCTTGGAAGAGGTTTCAATTGATTATGATGAGAACAAAGTTGCTACTTATGATGATTATTATGATGACACTTATGCTATAAAAAGTAGTGATGATTATATTTATAAAACTTGTCATGATTATGATTACCCTTTTTCTGAACACTACTCTTTTAATGTGGAAACAATTTATAGTATTCGAGTTTCTTATGATACTCCCACTATTCTGAATGAGAAGAATTTTGCATATGTGGACAGTAGTACATTTTCCATGCTTGTAGATCATGAAAATAATGCTTTATGTGATGGTTATATTGTTGAATTCATTCATGATGCTACTAAATTTTTTTATGAGGGAGGAATATATGCTTGTAGGAATTGCAATAATATTAAATTTCCTCTCTATGTGTTGAAAATCTTGAAGTTATGCTTGTTTTGCTTTCCAATGCTAGTTGATTCTTGTTCCCATAAATTGTTTGCTCACAAAATCCCTATGCATAGGAAGTGGGTTAGACTTAAATGTGCTAGTCATATTCTTCATTATGCTCCCGTTATGTTTCAATTCTTATCTTTTATGTGAGCATCATTGAAATCATCCTACCTAGCTAGGGGCGTTAAACCATAGCGCTTGTTGGGAGGCAACCCAATTTTATTTTTGTTCTTTGATTTTTGCTCCTATTTAGTAATAAATAATTTATCTAGCCTCTGGTTAGATGTGGTTTTGTGTTTTAGTTAGTGTTTGTGCCAAGTAGAACCATTGGGAAGACTTGGCGTGAAAGTTAGTGCGATCTTGCTGTAAAAAACAGAAACTTTGCGCTCACGAGATTAGCTGTCATTTTTTACAGAAGAGTGCTTTTAAGTTGATTATTTTCGCAGAAGATTAATAGAGAAATTCCTCACGTGCACCAATTTATTTCAGAATTTTTGGAGTACAGAAGTATTCGAGAGTTACAGATTACTACAGACTGTTCTGTTTTTGACAGATTCTGTTTTCTATGTGTTGTTTGCTTATTTTGATGAATCTATGAGTTGTATCGGAGGGTATGAACCATGGAGAAGTTGGAATACAGTAGATATTACACCAATATGAATTTGGAATTAGTTCACAACTGTACCTAAGTGGTGATTTATTTTGTTATACTAACGGAGCTTACAAGTTTTCTGTTAAGTTTTGTGTTGTGAATTTTTCAAGTTTTGGGTAAAGATTCGATGGACTATGGAATAAGAAGTGGCAAGAGCCTAAGCCTGGGGATGCCCAAAGGCACCCCAAGGTAAAATTCAAGGACAACCAAAAGCCTAAGCTTGGGGATGCCCGGAAGGCATCCCCTCTTTAAATCTTCGTTCATCGGTAACTTTACTTGGAGCTATATTTTTATTCACCACATGATATGTGTTTTGCTTGGAGCGTCATTTTGTTTTATTTTGTTTTGCTTGATGCTTGAATAAAATACATTAGATCTTAAATTCTTAAATTAGAGAGAGTCTTCACATAGCTACATAATTATTTAACTACTCGTTGATCTTCACTTATATCTTTTGGAGTAGTTTGTCGGTTGCTCTAGTGCTTCACTTATATCTTTTTAGAGCACGGTGGTGGTATTATTTTATAGAAATTATTGATCTCTCATGCTTCACTTATATCCTATGAGTAAATGGTTGAACGAATTGAATATCATAAATCTGAAATTATATATGTTTCATATGCTTATCCCATAAGGAGTAATTACTTCACATATAAGAAGTAGAGGTGGTAAATTTATTGAAGGTTAGCAAACATTGTATTGGTCACTTGAAAATTCATGAAAGAATATTGAAGGAAGAGAGATTTCACATATACTATCTAGGACATCTTCTATGATTGTGAGCCCCATTAATTATTTTCAAACTTGACCAAATTAGTTGAAGTTGGACAAGGAAGACAACTTAATGAGTTATGTTTGGGTATATTTGTATATAAGTTATATTGTTATAGATCCTCCAACATGTGGTTCTTGCTATTTAGAATCCTTTGCTAGCCAAAATTTCTTTACAAAGCGAGAATACTGCTTGTGCATCCAAAATCCTTGAACCAAGTTTCTGCCATGAGTGTCCACCATATCTACCTATATGCGGTATTTACCTGCCGTTCTAAGTAAATTTGCATGTGCCAAAATCTAAACATTCCAATAATAATATGTTTTGTATGCCTGAATCGCTCATGTAGCGACTAGGGGCTGTCATCATTCACGAGAAAAGGGCTGGTAACCTGGATGCCCAGTTCCATGCTCAAATCAAGTCAAATATAATTGCAAACAAAACTCCCCCAGGATTGTTGATAGTTGGACGGTACCCGTTGTTTCGGACAAGCCATGGAATGTGCTTGTTGGTGGTGGGGGGTTAAAAACTTTACCATTCTGTTTGGGAACCGCCTATAATGTATCTAGTATGGAAGATATTGGGAACTCTTGGTTGTTATGTTGACAATGAAAGCATACCTCTCAAAATTATTTCATCTCTGTTTTAAAAAGCTTCGAGCTCTGGCACCTCTGGAAATCCCTGCTTCCCTCTGCGAAGGGCCTATCTTTTACTTTTATGCAAGAGTCAGTAGTATTCCTTCTCATTCCAACCTACTCTTTAGTTGGCAAGCATCATGTGATGGGGAAAGATCTAAGCATATATGGCCATTCAAATATATTTGATCATGAATTATTATTCTTGACAATTATCTATATGATAAGTAAGTTGGGAGGCGAAACATTAAGCCCCTATCTTTCTCTGTGTTTGATGGATGCTATTTGTTCTAAAAATATGCTTTGAGTGGTTGCAGTCATGAAAGACTATATGATAGTTGAATATGTGGGATTTGCTAACTCAAAGCTCTTACATAGACCCTTCCTGAAAATAAGATGAATTGCAATTGTTTGATGACTGAGAACATAGTTTGTTAGTTTTCAAGAAAGTTTATGGTCTATGCTTTAACATGTGAATAGCTTGTTATTTGATCATGAGAAGTTTTATGAGATGAGCTACTGTTATGACATATAATGATGCTAGAAAAGGTGATTGAAATTATCATTGATCAAACTTGTGCACCTGCTAGAATTCACACTTCATAAATTATTTCTTTTATCATTTACCTACTCGAGGACGAATGACGCAGAATTAAGCTTGGGTCTGCTGATACGTCTCCAACGTATCTATAATTTATGAAGTATTCATGCTATTATATTATCCATCTTGGATGTTTTATATGCATTTATATGCTATTTTATATGATTTTTGGGACTAACCTATTAACCTAGAGCCCAGTGCCAGTTTCTGTTTTTTTCCCTTGTTTTTGAGTTTTACAGAAAAGGAATACCAAACGGAGTCCAATTGACGTGCCAATTTTTGATGATTTTTTATGGACCAAAAGAAGCCCCCGAAATAAAAGAGTTGGACCAGAGGAGTCCCGAGCCATCCACGAGGGTGGAGGGCGCGCCCCCCCTATCTGGTGGACGACTCGGAGACCCTCTGATGTGAGACCGACGCCAAAAATTCCTATAAATACAGAAACCCCCAGAAAGAAACCTAGATCAGGAGTTCTGCCGCTGCAAGCCTCTGTAGCCAACAAAAACCTCTCGGGAGCACGTTTCGGCACCCTGCCGGAGGGGTAATCCATCACCGGTGGCCATCTTCATCATCTCGGCGCTCTCCATGACAAGGAGAGAGTAGTCACTAGTAGAAAACGGAGCTTTAAAACCGGTTTGTAAGGGCCTTTAGTACCGGTTATGGAACCGGCACTAAAGTGTGGGCACTAAAGGCCCCCCCCCTTTAGTACCGGTTCAAGACTGACCGGGCGCTAAAGTGCCATCACGTGGCGTGAGCTCACGCCCTGGTATGGGGGACCTTTAGTACCGGTTCGTGTTACCAACCGGTACTAAAGGTTTTTTTTTTTGAAAATTTTGGAAATTTTTTTTGATTTTTTTTCGATTTTTAATTTTTCTGAATTATTTGATAATTTAGTCTCTAATCACCTCTCTTAACTGCTCAAGTGTGGATCACTCATTCCAAATCATCTAACTTCCCGACCGGTCACCCATCCCTCTCACTACTCCAGCCCGAGCATGCTTAACTTTCAGGTTCTATTCTCCTTCGTTTCCAAGTATGCACTTGTTGTTTTCCTGACAATAGTAAGATGTTAATCCTATTAACCCTCAGGAGTTTAGCTTGAGCATGAAGTCACACATTTCACCGTTTGAGTTTGAAACTATTATTCTAAAAAACAGTAATTATTTAGTAACGCTAATATTTCTTGAATAAGTTTGACCATAGTTTGACCACAGTTTGACCATAGTTTGACCATATTTGACCAAAATTCAAAAATTGAAATAATTATTTAGTAACACTAATATTCTTGAATAATTATGTAGTAACATTAATACTTCTTGAATAAGTAGTTTGACCAGATTTAACCAAATTTTTTAGAAAAACTAAAATTTGACCATATCTTTTTTCCTTTTGGAATTTGAGGATTCTAAAAATTCCAAACAGTCAGAGGCGGTCTCCATCGGATGCGGATTTTCGTGCTGAATTTTTGATATATTATACGTTTTTCCGACATCGTATGCAAAAGTTATAGCCGTTTACATTTTCCCTACACTTTTTGCAAAACATGTCCAAATTTAAGTTTTCAAATTTTCCTAACTAGTAGATGTAGTAATATAACTACCTCTCGAAGGATTTTATTTTCTGAAGTTTTTATCATTTTCTTTTGATTTTTTCAAAACTGAAATGGCGATACACCGGGGGGGGGGGGGTAGTGTTTGAAAATTGCCCTATAGTGCCGGTTTCTGTCTCCAACCGGGACGATAGGTTAAGACTTCAGAGTGCCGTTGGTGACGCAAAGCGGTACTATAGGTTAGACCTTTAGTACCGGTTTGTGTCACAAACCGTCACTAAAAGGGGCTCGTGGGGCCCTGGCCCGACGCTGCCACCACCCCCTTTAGTACCGGTTCGTAGCACGAACCGGTACTAAAGGTTCATTACGAACCGGCACTAATGCATATCCATTCGAACCGGCACTATTGATCACATTAGTGCCGGTTTTTTTACAAACCGGCACTAATGTGCTTCACGTTTGACCCTTTTTCTACTAGTGAGTTCACCCTCGGGGCTGAGAGTATGTACCAGTAGCTATGTGTTTGATCTCTCTCTCTCTCTCTCTCTCGTGTTCTTGATATGGCACGATATCGATGTACCGTGAGCTTTGCTATTATAGTTGGATCTTGTGATGTTTCTCCCCCTCTAATCTCTTGTAATGGATTGATTTTTCCCTTTGAAGTTATCTTATCGGATTGAGTCTTTAAGGATTTGAGAACACTTGATGCATGTCTTGCATGTGCTTATCTGTGGTGACAATGGGATATTCACGTGATCTACTTGATGTATGTTTTGGTGATCAACTTGCGGGTTCAGTGACCTTGTGAACTTATGCATAGGGGTTGACATATGTTTTCGTCTTTACTCACCGGTAGGAACTTTGGGGCACTCTTTGAAGTTATTTGTGTTGGTTGAATAGATGAATCTGAGATTGTGTGATGCATATCGTATAATCATACCCACGGATACTTGTGGTGACATTGGAGTATCTAGGTGACATTAGGGTTTTGGTTGATGTATTTCTTAAGGTGTTATTTTACTACAAACTCTAGGGCTGTTTGTGACACTTATAGGAATAGCCCAATGGATTGATCGGAAAGAATAACTTTGAGGTGGTTTCGTACCCTACAATAATCTCTTCGTTTGTTCTCTGCTATTAGTGACTTTGGAGTGATTCTTTGTTGCATGTTGAGGGATAATTATATGATCCAATTATGTTATTATTGTTGAGGGAACTTGCAGTAGTGAAAGTATGAACCCTAGGCCTTGTTTCGAAGCATTGCAATTCCATTTGTGCTCACTTTTACCGCTTGCCACCTTGCTGTTTTTATATTTTTCAGATTACAAAAACCTATATATACCATCCATATTGCACTTGTATCACCATATCTTCGCCGAACTAGTGCACCTATACAATTTACCATTGTATTGGGTGTGTTGGGGACACAAGAGACTCTTTGTTATTTGGTTGCAAGGATGTTTGAGAGATACCATCTTCATCCAACGCCTCCCACAGATTGATAAACCTTAGGTCATCCACTTGAGGGAAATTTGCTACTATCCTACAAACCTCTGCACTTGGAGGCCCAACAATGTCTATAAGAAGAAGGTTGTGTAGTAGACATCAGGACAAGTAGGCACTAAGTAAACCTCACCTACATATGCAAACTAAGAGTTAATTTGAGCTTAAATTGTATATAAATCAAATAAACTACCACATTAGTTACTCCCTAAGTAAAACCCACAAATCCCTATACTTATAGAGCATTGCAAGAGCTAATCTAGCAATGAGAGATAAAAGGACAAAGTTGCTAACCTTTGTGATCACTTGGATGGAGATAGGGCCTTCAAATCTTGACAAATTTTTGGCAAAATGAAGGATGAGCTCGAGCTTTGGAGAAGAACAGAGAGGAGGGGAAAGGGGAAGAACAGAGCGAGCTTGATCCCGAGCTGGACGGAGGGTTCATATAGGAAAACCTTTAGTCCTGGTTCATGGCACAAACCAGGACTAAATGTGAACGTGTAGTATCGGTTCGTGCCACGAACCGGGACTAAAGGGACTGGTGGGGCCCTAGACTGACACCAGCCTGCCACCACCCCTTTAGTACCGGTTCATGTCAGGAACCGGTACTATAGGTTCAACACGAACCGGGACTAATGATGCCCGCCTGCCTAGCCGTTGGAACCGGCACTAATGGTCACATTAGTGCCAGTTCATTTACAAACCAGGACTAATGTGTCTCACATAAAGTACTTTTTCTACTAGTGATAATAGAGGGGAGATCATTATGCATGTTTGCATGTTGAGGTGGTCTTTTTCCGTGCACATCGCACGCTAAGGTGATGCACTTGCTTGTTGAGAGAAATAGGCTACTGCGGACTAGGTATTAAGATATAGAATATAAATAAATTGTGAATATCAAACATGTCTTTCTCTTCCATTCCCTTACTTATATGAGGAGAAATGAAGTTATTGATCTGCTAAAATTTCTAGAGACAAGCATGGATTGAGCAAGAAAACAGAGCAACATATAACATAATTTAAGTTCAGTAAGGCAAGCGACATGCATATTTACTTCTATCTCAGAAGGCCGTGCACTATCAATCTTGCTGCCCTATTTACGTTTGCAGAACGCGTATTCCACGGCAAAAAGTCCTTGGTCCCCATCAGAAGGAGGGTACAAAATACAAAATATATACTAGTAATCACTATATAATTACATGTCATTGAAAAAATATTGAAGGTGTTAAAAAAATTCTATTTGTAAGCTCAAGTCTACACATAGACCAATAACATGTATTAATGAAAAACAATCCAATTTGACTGCGATAGTATGGTTGTGAGAGACTAAAAGGAGCTTTTATACGGAGCCTGTCAATAATCAATTTAATGTATGTGAAAGTCAATTTGAGTTCATTTTATGGTAGTTGTGAATTATTATATGCAATGTATTTAATTCCCAGTAAAATCATGCACAATATTTCACTGAACCCAAATTCCAAGACCTATTTACCAATGGCACAACTTATACCCCAAAATTTTATGCAAAAATAATTACCTAATAGTAGTACACTGGAAACCACTATTAAGATATTTGATGGAGATATGCTTTAGAGCTATAAACTGTCTTTATATTCAAATATATCGGGACACATGTATATACACACGAATACATTCATATATACACTACATGATTTAGGCAATCGTCAAAATTCAATTCAAACAACTTTTTTGTTACAACAAATTTTTTTAATTTTGTGGAAACAAATTTATCAATATATACATCAGAACTATATTAAAAATAATAGTAAATACTATTCAACAATGTTATTACCTGGTTTATTATGCCAACTATGTAATTGAAAAGGACATTCATTATGAGATTAGTATAATAGTGAATAATTTTAAAAAGTATAAATGTTTTGTATAAACGTATTGGTTTAATTTCACTATGTTATTACCTTGATTAGATTTTTTCCAGTGCCAACTCTAGTACCATCAGTCTAAGGAAGCACACGGTTTTAGACAAAAAAAACCCAGTTTGTGATAACCCCTCAGACCTGATACTTCTTTTGACAATTCTCTTCAAAACATCCGATATGGGGCCCTCGCCAAAAAGGGCGAGATAAATTTGAAATAACAGCTCAGCTCCCTTGCTCTTATCACCGTCAGGGTTAAAATAGACATGTTTAAGGGCATCAATTCCAAACTTAGCATTTTCTCTACAAAGACACATTTTGCTTGTTTAGTTGTTAGATTACAATACAACTACTTTCAATAAAGAAACATTACAGGATGACAAGATAACACACTTACACAAATGTATAAGTAGATCTATAATTGGTAGGCACAAATTTCAGAAACTTCAGAATATTAATGATTCTAGTCTCATCCCAAAAATAGCACCACACCGCTGTCTTGGCCTGAGAAAGATCTTTCAACCACCGCCAAGCACCAATGTAACCATTAGTGTTCGCACGGAGAGAATCTAAGAAGCCCCCAAGTTCCCCGGTACCTTTCAAATGTATGATATGGTACACTTCCTATAAATAAGAACCCATTGGTCAGTAGATATGCAATTAAGAGGGAAGAATAGAAAGACAAGTCCAAAAGCACTCTCACTTTGATTAGGTCATCACAGGCCGACATAACAGGGGTGCCTTTTAACACAATCTCCTCAATGCGTTTTAGCTTATCCTTAGGAGCCACATTGACAACTCTAGAGCTCACCATGGTATAAGAACATACATCAAATGCATGTTGATTGAGTTGGCCATACAGATTGCTAATCTGCTCTAAGGTTGGACTCGATGGAAGCCAGTCTTCGGAAAGATTGTCCCGAATGTACTGATCATCATGAATTTCAGTTACCCAAAGAGGAGGGGCACACTTGTTGTCAGTTGGGGATGTCTTTTTATTGGCATAGGCATATGGAAACACAGGAATACCTTATAATTAAGCAAGTTCAGATAGTGAGTAGGATGAATCACGTTGAGAAAATTGAGGCAGAGAGTAGGGTAGGGTCAACCAAATTGAGATAGTAAGAAATTTCTGAAGCCATAGCACACTAGGGAAAGAAAAGCATATAATGAAGAATATCAAACCTCATATGATTCCCGACGAAGATTTATGACATTCTTCCTGGTTTGTTGTAAGGCAAGTTTGAATTCATCACTGAGGGGCGCTATGAAACAAATAAATAAGATCAGAAAAGTTGCTCAAGAAAAAATAACAACGGGAGCAGCATTAGTAAAGCACCTCGCTCATGCGTTTCTCAAGGGCTTCTGCAGCTTTCACTGCTTGAATATGCTGCAACTAAAACAAGAAAGAAGGTGGATAAGTAGAAATCCACAAATAGGAAAACAGGGAAGGAAGCATGATTCACCATTTACCTCACTGATGGGTTTGTCAAACCTTTTTGTAGCTTTCACTGCTTGCGTATTCTACAACTAAAACAAGAAAGAAGGTGGATAAGTAGAAATACACAAATAGGAAAACATGGAAGGGAGCATGATTCACCATTGACCTCGTCCTTGCCTTTGTCAAGGCCACCTGTAGCTTTCACTGCTTTCATATGCTGCAAATAAAACAAGGAAGAAGATGGATAAGTAAAAATACACAAATAGGAAAACAAGGAAAGAAGCATGATTCTCCCTTTACCTCGCCCTTGACTTTACCACGTCCAGTCGTCTTTGAGCTGGTGGAAGATTCTTCAAAGACATCACCTTTCATTTTGCCACGTTCAGTTGTCTTTGGGCTGGAAGCAGATTCCTCAGGGGCATCACCTGGGAGTTCATTGTCTAAGCTGGAGGAAGATTCTTCAGTTACATCAAACTTTCCTTTTCTCCACCCCGTTGAGTTTTCTTGCGAATAAAACAACACACTAGGTGCGTATGTAGACTTTCTTGCATTAAAGAAAAAGGAAAGCATTATGTATCAAACAAACAAGCAGAGGAGGATTACCTTGTTCATGCTTCTGCCGTCTCGACCCATTTATTCAACTGGCAGTCAACACTAACTTTAAACCTACAATACAGACCACCATATTCAAGGTCTGGAACATTAGCTCTACATATAATGTCGACGCCATCCATAATAGTAAAGAGAATCATATCTACCACATATTGAATGAAAATAGAAGAAATAAAAAGGTAATCTGTAGCAGAATCATATTATAGTATCCCCCCAAATAATATGGAGTTCAAGCTAACTGGGTGCACTAATAATTGCCTCCTTTGCTAATGTGGTGTTGTTTTCAAATATGCACCTATAAGGAATAAAGCACACTAGCTTTGAGGAACATCTTCTAACACTGGGATCAAAAGAAGAGCAGTGAGTACAATGAGTTATGGACTTATTGTTAGTGTCTGTTCATCTTTGCAGATGCAGTTAGAAGGAAAAGCTTGCATATGATCCAGCAAAACAAAAGAAGAGTAGTCAGTCTAGGAGGAAGGAGCTCAGATGATGAGCTCTTGTCGTGCTCCACTTCTGACTAGAATGGAATTGGAGGGGAAAAGGTTAATCAAACCGAATATGCTCACTCCAGAAAGATTAAGCAAATAATGAACATAATGGATTTGTGTCTGCACCTAGATCTAAACAAGTGATTACAGGGAAAACAAAACCTACCCACTACAAATAACAAACCAAACAAGAACAAGCAGGATCCATTCACCGGTTACTGCCAGATCCCAAGGAGCTTGGTTGACGAGCTTGGTGACGCTGCAGAGTTCCAACAGAGGACTAGAAGCCTAGGGAAATGAAGGTGGCACGGTCAAATTCCAACCCCAAATGCACAATAGCAAAAGAATTGACCGTAATGCAGATAGGTGTGGAGCTCACCTTAGCTTGGATTCTGTGCCGCAGTTGCTTGGAGAGGGAGGAGCCGGCGTCGAGGCCGAGGCCGTGCTGTAGCTGCGGGCGGCGGGTGAAAATGACGGAGTGTGTCTCCGCTCCCCTCGGGATGCAGGAATAAGCACCGAAACGCAACGGATGGGCCGGACCGGCATGCCCTCCCGTCAACCTGGTCCGGCCCATAACAGGCTAGGCCTTCAAGGCATTGACGCCCGTCCGACGTTTCCGGCCCACAAACGTCCGACAAGGTCGCTCGCCCAACGTCCCTGAAGCCTGCCCAAGAGCTCAAAGAAAATCCCACTAGAGAGCACGCGATGGTGATGTGGCGGCTAGCACGGGCGGACGTGGAGATGGTCGCATGGTTGTTGGTGCGTGTTGTCGCCGGCAGGCCGGCACTAGTGTAGGACAACGGGCATGCATGGTTGTTGACGCGTGTTGTCGCCGGCCGGCCACCACCGGTGAAGGACGACGGGCATGCATGGTTGTTCATGCCTGTTGTCGTCGGCCACGGCAAGCCAACACCGGTGAAGGAAGGACGGATAGTTGCCGAAGGAGAGGAGCGCACGGCTAGGCTGGATCTGGAGGAGCAGCAGAGGAGAGGAGAGGACAGGAGATGAGGAGATGTGATTAGGTTAAGGGAGACATGTGCTTATATAGGGGAGGTGGTCTTTTTCCATGCACGTCGCATGCTGAGGTGATGCACTTGCTTGTTGAGAGAAATAGGCTACTCGGTGACTAGGTATTAAGATATACTCCCTCCATCCCACAATGTAAGACGTTTTTTGTCTCTAGTCTAGTGTCAAAAAACGTCTTACATTATGGGACGGAGCGAGTAGAATATAAGTAAATTATGAATATCAAACATGTCCTTTCTCTTTCATTCCCTTACTTATATGAGGAGAAATGAAGTTAGTGCTCTGCTAACATTTCTAGAGATAAACATAGATTGAGCAAGAAAACGGAGCAACATATAACACAATTTAAGTTTAGTAAGGCAAGAGACATGCGTATTTATTTCTATCCCAGAAGCCCGTGCACTATCAATTTTGCTGCCCTATTGACATTTCCAGAAGGCGTATTGCACGACAAAAAGTCACGGCTGAGCAACCAGGGCTCGCCTATAAGTTAGGAAAATTGGAAAATTTCTTGGGCCCCATGAGAAGGAGGGTACAAAACACAAAATTTATACTAGTAATCACTATATAATTACTTGTCATTGAAAAAATATTGAAGGTGTTAAAAAATTCTGTTTGTAAGCGCAAGTCTACACACAGACCAATAGCATGTATTAATGAAAAACAAACCAATTTGACTGCGATAGTATGGTTGTGAGAGATTAAAGGGAGCTCTTATATGGAGCCTGTCAATAATCAATTTAATGTATGTGAAAGTCAATTTGAGATCATTTTTATGGTATTTGTGAATTATTATATGCAATGTATTTAATTCCCAGTAAAAGCATGCACAATATTTCACTGAACCCAAATTCCAAGACTTATTTACCAATGGCACAACTTATACCCCAAAATTTTATGCAAAAATAATTACCTAATAGTAGTACACTGGAAACCACTATTAAGATATTTGACGGACGATATGCTTTAGAGCTATAAACTGTATTGATATTTAAACATATTGGGACACATGTGTATCACACGAATACATTCATATATACACTACATGATTTAGGAAACCGTCAAAGTTCAATTCAAACAACTTTTTTGTTACAACAAAATTTTTAAATTTTGCGGAAACAAATTTATCAATATATCCATCAGAACTATATTAAAAATAATAGTAAATACTATTCAACAATGTTATTACCTTGTTTATTATGCCAACCATGTAATTCAAAAGGACATTCATTTTGAGAGTAGTATAATAACAAATAATTTTAAAAATTATAAATGTTTTGTATAAACATATTGGTTTGATTTCACTTTGTATTAAGCAAATAATGAACACAATGGGTTTGGGTCTGCATCTAGATCTAAACAAGTGGTTACAGGGAAAACAAAACCTACCCACTACAACTAACAAACGAAACAAAACAAGGAGGATCCATTCACTAGGCACTGCCAGATCCCAAGGAGCTTGGTTGACGATCTTGGTGACGCTGCAGAATTCCAAGGGAGGACTAGAAGCCTAGGGAGACGAAGGTGGCATGGTCAATTTCCAACCCCAAATGCACAACAGCAAAATAATCGACCGTAATGCAGATAGGTGTGCAGCTCACCTTAGCTTGGATTCGGTGCCGCAGTTGCTTGGAGGGGGAGGAGCCGGCGCCGAGGCCGAGGCCGTGCTGTAGCTGCGGGCGGCGGGCGAAAATGAAGGAGTGTGTCTCCTCTCCCACGGGGGAGAGGATTGACTGCTAGGGCTAGGGCAGGAATAAGCACCGAGCCGCGGCGGATGGGCCGGACCGGCATGCCCTTCTGTCAACCTGGTCCGGCCCATTACAGGCTAGGCCTTCGAGGCATTGGCGCCCGTTCGATGTTTCCGGCCCATAGACGTCCGACAAGGTCGTCGCCCAACCTTCCTGAAGCCTGCTCAGGAGCCACAAGGCATTAGCTAAAAAGAATCTTACTAGAGAGCACGCGATGGTGATGGGGCGGCCTGCACGGACGGACGATGGAGATGGTCGCACGGTTGTTGATGCGTGTTGTCGCCAGCGGGCTGGCACTGGTGTAAGATGACGGGCATGCATGGTTGTTGACGCGTGTTGTCGTCGCCGGCCACCACCGGTGAAGGAAGACGGGCATGCATGGTTGTTCATGCGTGTTGTCGTCGGCTAGGGCAAGCCAACATTGGTGAAGGAAGGATGGATAGTTGCCGGAGGAGAGGAGCGCGGTGGCTAGGCTGGATCTGGATGAGCAGCAGAGGAGAGAAGATGAGGAGATGTGATTAGGTTAAGGAAGATGGGTGCTTATATAGGCCAGCGCTAGAGGTGGAACATTAATTACATAACATCCGGGCCCGCCAGCCCTACCGACCATGTCGCATTCTTGCTTAGATCCGATCCACATTCCACTCACGTGACAAAAGCATCAATGCGCTAGCCAAGCCAAGCGGCAATTACCGGGGAGGCTCGCATGGAATGTGACACGTCATTAATCAAATTCAATTGGCGCGGTCCGTTGCACGCGCACGGTCTAAAATAAAGCAAAGCAATGATGCTGCCTTAATTATTGCTTGTGTCAATCAACATCGATATAGATCACGCCTCCGCCCACGATGCTTGCTCGTTTCTCGTGGCGTAACGCTAATTACTACTCCTATTACTCCTCCAGCACTAGTAGAAAAGGGGGCAATGGCCCAGTCCGGGTCAGCCCATTAGTCCCGATTCTGTCACGAACCGGGATCAATGGAGGTATTTGTCCCGGTTCGTGATCCCAGGGGGCCGGCCGGGGCCTCGTGGGCATTGGTCCCGGTTCGTTTGGCCCTATTGGTCCCGGTTGGTGGGACGAACTGGGACCAATGGCCTCGCCTCCCGTCATCAAACGACATTGGTCCCGGTTGGTGGCTTGAACCGGGACCAAAGGGCCCTTTAGTCCCGGTTCATGCCACCAACCGGACCAATGAGGTGCCTATATATACCCACTTTCGGCGTGAGAGCAAAGCACACCTTTGCTCTGCTTTTACGGTCATTTGAGGGGAGAGGGCTTGGTGGTGCTCTAGCTCACCTCCTATGCACACAAGGTGTGTGATGGAATGCCCGAGCCACACTACTTAAGCTTTCTCCTCTCCAAGCTCGACCTCCAAGCTCCATTTTCCTTAATATTTGTTTAGGTTTAGCGGTCCGTCACGCCCCGTCCCCGTCTTCACCGCCGTCGATCACCCGCCCCGTCCCCGTCTTCACCGCCGTCGATCACCCGCCCCGATCTCATCGCCGACACCACCATGGTGAGCCTCTTGTTCTTATCTTCTTTCTGAAAGGAAAAATATTCTTACTTGTATGTTTAGATAGATACTTGTATTATTTTCTTATTTTTATTATTGCATCTTATATAGTGCGATGGTTTTGGTATCCGCCTTTTACGGCCCTCGCCCCTGCCTATGATTCGGATGTGGTATATATTATCTTTTCATAACTATTGGTTCGTTTATTGTTTATGAAAATTATGCCACCAACGTGACATAGATTTTATTTATCTAGGAGGTTGTTGAACCGGAAATTCCAACCGACCCTATTGTCGAGAGGTTAAATTTAGTAGAAGAAGAAAACAATTTCTTGAAGGAAAAAAAACTTGAGGAGGAGAAGATGATATTGGAGTTGCATTGTAACACCCGGATGATTGGGGAACAGTAATCACCCCGGTTCTGTTAATTAACCTCTCGTTGAATTGAACCCGTCCTAAAGCAAGAATCAAAACTAGAACAAACGATAAAAAGTTTCGAAAACAAATTCTAAAATGTTCGGGGGCTGTTTAAAATAACTAACCTAATATTGGTGGGGTGCACTAATTTTTATAAAATGCCAGAGCATTTTAAATAAACCAAAACAGAAAAAGAAAAATAATAAAAAGGGAAAACAAAATAAAAGCGATTGGGGAAACACCATCGCCCAGCCGCCCCTCCCACTTGGCCTCACCCGCCTGCCCATTCCTCCCCGGCCGGCCCATCGCCCAGCCGCCCCCCCAGATAACCCCACCCCATGGGCTAACCTAGCCGCCACCCCACCTCCTCCCACGCGCCTCTCCTCGCTTCTCCCTCGATTGGATCGGGCGGAGATCGGCCCGACCGAGCCCAACCCCGCCGTCCCCCACTCGTCGGCCCCATGACCCCCGCCTTGGGACCTCCCTCACCTCCCCGTCGCCGCTGGAAGCCCCCTCATCCCTCCGTCAGCCCCAAACGCGGGCACCGCCCATCAGGCTCGGCTCCTCCTGGCCTCCCGTCATGGGGCCTCCCCTCCTCCTCCCCGACCGGTCATCGCCCCTCATCGAGGCTTGGTGCTGAGGCCCTGCCCCCCCCTGTGAGGCTCTCCTCTCTCCCCATTTCCCCCCGTCGGCCGTCGGTTCCGGCCCCGTGCCGCCCGACCCCCAGCTCCTCTCCTCTTCCAGTCGGCGCCGTGGCCCGGCCGGCCCGTCGCCAGCTCGGCCGCCCATGGCAGCACCGCGCCTCCCTCCTCTCCTTCCTTCCCTGCCGGATCCGACTGGCCCGGCCCATAGCCCCTCCCTTCCTTCCCTCCGACGGCGACATCTCCCGGTGCCCATGGCGCTCGAACCCTCGCCCGATCCCTCGTTCCCCCATGCAGGCGTTCGTACCCACTGCCCAAGCCCCCACCTCCTCGCCCAGGCTGACTCGCCTCATGCTCGCCGGCCGGCCAGGCCTCAGCCATGCCGGCCAGGCCTCGGCGCCCAGTCATACAGGTCGCGCCTCGATCCCCAGATCGCGCCCGACCGATCGGGCATCGCCAAGAACGCCTCGCACCCGATGCTCATAGGCCTCGAATACCCACATGGGGCCCCAACCCCCAAAAAAACAAAAGGAACGCTTTTAATTAAAAAACAGTAATAAAAATAAAATGAAAATGAATTAAAACTAAATAACTAATTAATTAATTAATTAATTAATTAAGTAATTAATTAATCTAATTAATTCTGATTAATTAACCCTAATCACTAATTAACCTAATTAATCAATGATTAATTAAATCTAATTAGGGTAATTAGATATTCGAGAATGACATGCGGGACCCAATTGTCAGGGGTTGACTCAGTCCAACCCTGTCAGATCGATGATCGTCAAGATGACATCATGCTGATGTCATAAATGCATTTTCGAAATTAATTAAATAATTAATAAAATTCCGAAATTAATAAAATCTTTTAAAATCATATCTTTTAATCCGTAATCCGATTAAAATAATTTCAACATGAAAGTTGCTCGTAATCGACGAGACGAATCCGGATACGCAATCCGTTCGCCCACCACACATCCCTAACCTATCGAACCTGCAAACTTTCCTCTCCGGTTCATCTCGTCGACAGACGTTCCGGAACCGGAAAACTTCCTGATGTTTTCCCCCTAACCGATTACCCCTCTTACCACGTTAGGGCACGCCTAGCATCGCTTCTTGGCATGTCATGCATCAATATGCATATGTTTACTTTGTATTCATTGTTTCTTCCCCTCTTCTCTCCAGAGATTATTTAGACACGAGGCCAAGCTGCGGTGGCGATTCGACCTACGGTGTTGACGACCCCTCTATCTTGCCAGAGCAACAAGGCAAGCCCCCCCCTTGATCAACAGATATCGCCTAATCTTTTCTACACTGCTTGCATTAGAGTAGAATATCATGTTACTGTTTTCAGATACTCCTATACTGCTGCATAGCTCGCCCTTGTAACTTCACAGTTACCTTACCCGCAATCCTATATGCTTAGTATAGGATGCTAGTACTTTCATCTCGTGGCCCTACATTCTTGTCCGTCTGCCGTGCTATACTATCGGGTCGTGATCACTCGGGATGTGATCACGGGTATATACTGTATACTTATACATGATACATGTGAGACTAAAGTCGGGTCGGCTGATGGAGCACCCGCGAATGGATCTTGAGGCGGAGCGACAGGGCAGGTTGAGACCGCCTAGGAGAGAGGTGGGCCTGGCCTGCTCGCGTTTCAAGGTTACTTAACACGCTTTAACGAGGTCTTGGTATTTGATCTCGGGTTGGCTACGAGCTTATACGCACTCAACCATCTACGCTGAGTAGTTATGGGTATCCCGGCCGTGGTATCAGCCGGAAGAACTTCGACGTCGACGACGGGCGCGCGCCGGATTGGACTGGAACGCCTGATGGGCTAGGTCTGCTTCCGGCCGCCCTCGCAACGTGCAGGTGTGCTCAGGGCGATGGGCCCAGACCCCTGCGCGCTTAGGTTTAGACCGGCGTGTTGGCCTCTCTGTTGTGCCTAGGTGGGGCTGCGACGTGTTGATCTTACGAGGCCGTGCATGACACCTGAAAGTGTGTCCGTCCAAATGGGATCATGCGTTCTGGGTAAGATTGTGCACCCTCGCAGGGAAGTTAATCTATTCGGATAGCCGTGATCTTCGGTAACAGGACGACTTGGAGTTGTACCTTGAGCTTATAACAACTAGAACCGGATACTTGATAAAACACTCCCTTCCAAGTGCCAGATACAACCGGTGGTCGCTCTCGCTCAGGGTTATGAGCAGGGGATTGCCGGGTAGGATTATTGCTATATGATGTTACTTGGAGGACTTCCGTTGTCCTCTTCGTCGGTTTATGCAAGACTGGTGTCCGAGCGTAGTCTTCGTTAAGACTAGCTATCCCCTCTTATTCGGGCATTCTCATAGCTCACCCACCGATATGGCCTTTTACACATATATCCATGCATATGTAGTGTAGCTCCTTGCTTTAAGTAGTACTTTGGATGAGTACTCACGGTTGTCTTGTTCCCCTTTTCCCTATCTATACTCGATTGCTGCAATCGATCGATGGAGCCCAGAGCCAGACGCCACCGTCGATGACGACTACTACTGGAGGTGCCTACTACTACGCAGGCAGCCGGCGACGACACTGTGAGTAACCTAGGAGGATCCCGTGCAGGAGGCCCGCTCCTCTTCGATCTCAGTATCCCAGCTTTGTGCTAGCCATCTTATGGCACCTTGTTTAACTTATGTCTCAGACTCAGATATTGTTGCTTCACGACTCGCCTATGATCGAAAGCACTTGTATTCGAGCCCTCGAGGCCCCCCGGCTTGTATTATGATGCTTGTATGACTTATTTTATTTGTAGAGTTGTGTTGTGATATCTTCTCGTGAGTCCTTGATCTTGATCGCATACATTTGCGTGCATGATTAGTGTACGATTGAATCGAGGGCGTCTGAGTTGGTATCGAGCCGACCGCCTATAGGAATCCCCTTCCACACTCCTTGGTCAAGTCGAGTCTAGACATTGCAAAACTTTTACTAACTTGGCTGTGTGCCTTACGGCCCATCGCCGCCATCGGGTGGTACTAGGATCTTTACTCCTCGACCTTTACTTCTGGGACTCTGAACTCTCTTTTACTCGGTTAAACGATTTTACTAACTATCACTAGGTTCCCGTGACCACATTCACCCCAAAGTTGGATACAACCATAGTTGTTCTTGGAATTGTATTTGAACAATTTCCACACCGCTATTTGACTCCTTTGAAACGCCTTTGTTTTCAGATGGAACCCACGAGGCAGGTGTCGGCGCCACACGACGGCCATTGGTGCCTCGGGATCACCTGCGTGCTAGCCGAGATGATGACCTATCTGGGTTATCGCTGGCACCCTGAGTACACCGCCTATGAGGAGTACCAGGACTATAACCAGGAGCAAGACCGCCGCCATCGCCCACCTCTACTCTCGGAGTACGAGTCCACCATCAGGCTGCACACCGCACATGGTGTTGGAGTGACTATCGATATGGCAGTCCACGATGTCGCTTATGCTGCTCGACACGCCTTCGCATGCAGAGTATCGAGAGTTGGACACCTCCCCCCTTCGTGCACATTGCTATCGCGTGCGATGTTGGTGAGGAGGGTTACTACACTGCTGCCTACACCATCGCTACCAGAGAGCCCTTCCACCATCGTAACTTTGTTCTGCATGCCGATGGGCTGGATCGAGCTAACCGAGCTCTTTCGCCACGAAGTTGTACATCACCCGTCAAGACCTCTACCGTGCTCCTCGACACCGATGCACCCCTTTGTCCGATCCGGAGAGCTGCGGCGTTCTCGCGATCTACCCAGCCAGACCGTGGATGCCCTGTGGTGCCGGTTGGCCGGGACGTGGGAGGCTACTCTCCCGCACTTGGCCCCTTTACGCCACACGGACGCCGGATTCAGCACCAGAGTATCCGCGGCCCTGTGTCACCGACGTGGAGGACTATCCGCCGCACTATCAGCCTTTCAAAGCTGACTACCTCCGCAGCGATGCTGTGGACCCATGTAGACTTGCTTGTTAGTGTTAGATGTATTCGCCCATGTAGCCCTGTGCACGCCTATGATGTCTTAGCTATGTAATTTAACTCTGTGTACGGACTCTATGCATGATCCTTTTGTAAGATATGCCAACTACTATGTAGTTCCCATCATGTCGCTTTCATTATGCATGTTTCATCATGAATGATTCCTCGCCTCTTGCTTAATTTCTCAAATGTTGAACTACCCTCGTTATATAATAGCAGATGGTTAGGCCAGCAGGTCGTGGTCGTGGTGCCAACTTCCACCACCGCCTCGAGTACATGGCTGGTATGATCCAACAGCTCGAGATGAATCGCCGCTCATGGAAAATATGATGGCTCAGCCTCGCCCAATATGAACCAAAGCAGCCAAACACAACAACTCGCAGGATTTCATACGCCTCAACCCAAGTGTGTACCGCAGCTCAACCCAGCCACCGGATGTCGAAGGATCGGCTCCGTGACATCACCTATGAGATGGAGTCTGGCTGATGTAGCCCCCCGCCAGCTATGTCACCTTTGCTTCCTTCTTCCGGCAAGGGACCCGCAGCTCAATGGTGGGACAGCCACGCGCGTCGCCAGCTTGGAACAATCATCACCGCCGCACTTCCAAGTTGCCTTCCGTGCCCGCTTCATCCCTCAAGGGGTCATGGACCGGAAGAAGCGTGAGTTCCGCAACCTCACCCAAGGCAACAAGATCGTTGAAGCTTATCGCCGAGAGTTCCTGACTTGTCTCGCTATCTTTGAAGAGGACATTGCTACCGATGCATCGCAGACAGAGAAGTTCCGTGACGGTCTTCAAGGCGACATCAAGCTTCGCACTCCTAGTGCACGACTTTGCTGATTTCGCCACCTTGGTGAACAAAGCTATCAATGTCGAAACTGGTCCGCAGGAATACCGAGCTCTAACGAGCGCAACCGTGACACGGGCTCATCTTGGGCCCGTCCTCGCGAGCGCAAGATATGGATTCCCCAAAAGCATGTACCGGCCGAATGCACCTGCTTCAAAGCGAGAACTATGCTACACCTAAATGCGCCTACAACTAAGCAGCCGAAGCTTCCAGCTCCACCACCCCAAGCTCCCTGTTCCCACTCCCAATAATGGCTTATGCTTCAAAGTGCGGACAGCGAGCACCGTGCTAGAGAATGCAACCAGAACCGTAATCAAGCGGCCCTTCCAAAGAATTTGGCCGTGGAAACACCTGTAATCCGGCAATAACGCCGGGTAAGTCTTTATGGGCAAGCTCGAATGCCAACCACGTTGATCTCGAACGAAGCTCATGACCAGCCTGCTCTTGTGATGGGTACACTCCTCGTAAATTCAGTACCCGCATCTGCTTTATTCATTCAGGAGCATCGCATTCATTCATGTCTCAAGACTTTGCATACAAGCACGACGTTAAGTGTGAAGAGATGAACTCTTCGGTAGTGGTAAAAACCCCATTGGGACAATGTCAAACCTCCATGGTTGGCGCCGACGTCCCGTGGAAATCGAAGGGCTGAATTCTATGCCTCCCCATTATCCTCAAGACGTCTAACATCGACCTCATATTGGGGATGGATTGGTTGAGCGCATACTGGCGTCGATCGTTTAGCCACTAAGACAGTCCATCTGCTACACCCTTCTGATGAAATAGTAAGCTACAATGCTCGTCTGGTTCAGGATGCCGAGGCAAGGCTCTATGCATTGAATGCATTGAACGCCGCACCCCTCGAGGGAATTGAAAACATTCCTGTCGTTAGCGATTTCCAAGACGCTCTTTCCCTGAAGAACTTCCAGGATTCCCCTAGAGCTGTCGAATTGGTCATCAACTTGAAACCAGGCACCACTCCTATAGCCAAGCGACCATACAAGATGTCAGCCGCATGAACTCCTTGAGCTAAAGGAGGAAATCGACAAATCTCTCCAAAGTGGCTTCATTCGCCCAAGTTGCTGCTTGGGGAGCACCTTCTCTCTTTGTCAAGAAGAAGGATGGGACAAACCGATTGGTCCAAGACTACCGTCCTATAAATCAAGCTACCATTCAGAATAAGTATCCTCTTCCTCGGATCAATGATCTCAGAGGATCAACTGGCTGGTTCGTCGGTGTTCTCGAAACTCGACTTGAGGTCGGGTTACCACCAGATCCGTGTTCGTGAGGAGGATATCCCCAAGACCGCATTTGTGACTCGTTATGGTTCATACGAGTACACCGTCATGTCTTCGGCTTAACAAATGCTCCAGCCACCTTCTCTCGACTGATGAACTATATATTCATGGATTACCTCGACAAGTTCGTCGTGGTTTATCTGGATGATATCCTGATCTATTCCAAGAATGAAGAAGAACATGCTGAACATCTTCGTCTTGTCTTTGGAAAAGCTACGAGAGCATCAACTCTATGCCAAGTTCTCCAAATGTGAATTCTCGCTTCCGAAGAGTAACCTATCTTGGGCATGTCATCTCTAAGGATGGTATTGCGCGTCAACCTGAAACGAGTTCAGGCTATTCTCGATTGGGCTCCTCCGAAGAGCGTTAAGCAAGTCGAAGTTTTTCTCGGTCTACTTGACTATTGCCGTCGATTAAATGAGAACTTCTCCAAGATTGCCGTGCCCCTAACTAACCTCGTTGCATATAGGCGTCAAATTCCAATGGATGATAAGTGTCGGGGAAAGTTTCCGGGCACTCAAAGACAAGTTGGCTTCTGCCCCATAGCTAGCTCCTCCCGATACTAAGAAGGACTTACGTCATTTATCGCGACGCTTCTCGTCAAGGATTAGGCGGTGTCCTAATGCAAGAGCGCAAAGTGGTTGCTTATGCCTCTCGTCAGTTGCACCCTCACGAAGAGAACTATCCAGTTCACGACCTCGAACTTGCTGCTGTCATTCATGCGCTGAAGCAGTGGCGACATTACCTTCTCGGTAATCGTTGCGAGATCTTCACCCACCACCAAAGTCCTGGCATCTGTTTACTTTCAAATGCCTGACCTGAACCTCCGTCAGCAGAGATGGATGGAGACTGCTGCAGAACTTTGATTTGGGTATTTCCTATACGCCCGAGCAAGGCTAATGTAATGGCTGATGCCTTGAGCTGCAGTTCCATCAGAATCCACCTTCAAAGTTCACAAAGTTCAGCCCCCACTTGTTGAAGAATTCAGAAAGCTGAACCTCCATATTGTTCCTCCGGGTGCACTCGCTCCCCCTCCTCCGGAGTTCCGCAAGATGAATCTCCGTGTTGTTCCCCAGGGTTCCCTCTATACCCTGGCTGTTGAACCCGATCTCGTGGGCACTATAAAGACAATGCAGGGATTTGACTCTGAGGTCTACAAGATCAAACAAGACCTCAAAGAAGGAAATCCCTCATTCTTCACTGTTGCTGATGATGGCGCCTTGTACTTCAAAGGCCGCCTAGTGGTGCCGTGTAAGAAGGAAAACCTGAATATGACTCAGAAGGTTATGAAAGAAGCTCATGATACGCCTCTATGTATCCACCACGGCAGTACAAAGATGTATCAAGACATTCGCCGAGATTACGGTGGTCTAATATGAAGCAGGACATTGCTACGCTATGTTTTCGAGTGTGACGCTTGTCGTCAGATCAAAAGCGTAACATCAAAGGCCTCTTTGGAACTCTGCAACCTCTCTCTATTCCGGAATGGAAATGGGACCATGTTGAAATGGACTTCGCCACCGGATTTCCCAAATCGCAGAAAGGTAATGATGCAATTCTTGTAAATCATTGACCGACTCTCTAAAGTTGCACATTTTACGGCGGTCAAAGAAGCGATCATCGCTAGCCAGCTTGCAACGCTCTATATGTCGAGAATTGTTTCACTTCACGGTATTCCACTGGTTATCGATTGGACCGTGGCAGCTTATTCACTTCAAGATTACGGGCAAGCTTTCAAGAAGCTATGGAACTCATTTATCTTTCGATCGCGTTTCATCCGCCAGATCTCAAGGGCAAGTCGAACGTGTCAACCAAATTCTCGAAGACATGCTTGAGCTTGTGTCGCTTCCTTGACAAGAAATGGGAGGAATCTCTCCGTATGCTGAATTCTCTTATAATAATAGCTATCAAGCTAGTCTGAAGATGGCCCTTCGGCGTTATATGGACGAAAGTGCCGAACCCCTCCGAACTGGTCGAAATCGGGGAACGCCCACTCTTCGTCCGGATATTATCCAACATGCGAAGAACAAGTCCGCATTATTCGCGAGAATCTCAAGACTGCTTGATCGGCGTCAAAAGAGTAATTATGACCGCTATCACAAAGACATGGTCTATCAACTTTGGCGAAAAAGGCCTATCTTCGCATTACACCAATGAAGGGTGCTTCACCGCTTGGATCAAGGGCAAGTTAGCTCCTCGCTATATTGGCCCATTCACACTATTCTCGGAAAGGCGTGGAAAAGTGGCTTATCAATGGAGCTTCCGTCGAACCTTTCTCGGGTTCACGATGTGTTCCACGTGTCCCAACTTCGACGCTGCTTCAAGGACCCAATCCGAGCGATGGACCACGAAGTGCTCGAATTGCAACAGACCTCTCCTATAAAGAGCATCCGGTCCGTATTCTCGACCAAAATTTGAACGCCGCGCACCGCGTCGGGAAAGGCGATCAAGTTCCTCAAAGTCCAAAGGGTCGAATCACTCAAGATGAAGCCACACAGGAACGCGAGGATCGTCTTCGAGATGAATATCCCGCACTCTTTCCTTCTACCTCCTAAATCTCGGGACGAGATTTCTTGTAGTGGAGGAGATTTGTAACACCCGGATGATTGGGGAACAGTAATCACCCCGGTTCTGTTAATTAACCTCTCGTTGAATTGAACCCATCCTAAAGCAAGAATCAAAACTAGAACAAACGATAAAAAGTTTCGAAAACAAATTCTAAAATGTTCGGGGGCTGTTTAAAATAACTAACCTAATATTGGTGGGGTGCACTAATTTTATAAAATGCCGTGAGCATTTTAAATAAACCAAAACAGAAAAAGAAAATAATAAAAGGAAAACAAAATAAAAGCAGTGGGGGAAACACTTTCGCCCAGCCAGCCTCCCCCCTCCCACTTGGCCCTCACCCTGCCCATTCCCTTCCCCCAATCGGCCCATCACCAGCCCAGCCGATAACCTCTTCTCCCACCCAGCTAACCCTAGCCGCCACCCCACTCCTCCCCCACGCCTGGCCTCGCCTCTCTCCCGATTGGAGCAGGCGGAGATCCGCCCCGACCGAGCCAACCCCCGCCGTCCCACCTCGTCGGCCCGCCATCACCCCCCGCCTGACCTCCTCCCTCCTCCCGCCGCCGCCTGGAAGCCCCTCATCCCTCCGTCAGCGCCCAAACGCTGGCACCCATGTGGTCGGGCTCGGCCTCGCCTCCCGTCGCCAGGCGCGCTCCCGGCCTCCTCCCCGACGGCCATCGCCGCCTCCTCGAGCCCGTTCTTGAGGCCCTGCCCGTGAGGCTCTCCTCTCTCCCCATTTCTGCCGACGCTTGCCAGGCCCCGTGCCGCCCCGACCCGGCTCCCTCTCCTCTTCCGGTCGGCTGACGCCGTGGCCCGACCGGCCCCGTCATCTGGCCTCGGCCGCCCAGCTGCCTTGCCTGGCGCCCCCGTTCCTCTCCTTCCTTCCTCGCCGGATCCGACTGCCCGGCCACCGATGGCTCCTCTTCCTTCCCTCCGACGCATGATACATCTCCGGCTTCCATGGCGCCCCAACCCTCGCCCTGATCCCTCGTTTTCAGACTTGACTCACACTGCCATTAAGCCCCCCACTTCGTCGCCTGACTACCACTGGGATCGCACAATGGGGCCGGGCGCCGTGGGCTGTCTCTCAGTGGCTCGGGCGCCTTGCCTCGGTCGCCGATCCGATCAATCGCGCCTCGACCGATCGGGCATCGCCTGCAACGCCCACCGACTCCAGATGCTCATAGGCCTCCTAAGCCACCGACATGGGGCCCCAACCCCCCAAAAAAAACAAAAGGAACGTTTTAATTAAACAGAATAAAATAAAATGAAAATGAATTAAAACTAAATAACTAATTAATTAATTAATTAATTAAGTAATTAATTAATCTAATTAATTACGATTAATTAACCTAATCACTAATTAACCTAATTAATCAATGATTAATTAAATCTAATTAGGGTAATTAGATATTAGAGAATGACATGCGGGACCCACTGTCAGGTTGACTCAGTCAACCCTGTTGATCGATGACGTCAAGATGACATCATGTCGAGATGTCATAAATGCATTTTCGAAATTAATTAAATAATTAATAAAATTCCGTAAATTAATAAAGTCTTTTAAAAATCATATCTTTTAATCCGTAATCCGGTTAAAATAATTTCAACATGAAAGTTGCTCGAGCGACGAGGCGAATCCGGATACGCAGTCCGTTCGTCCACCACACATCCTCTAACCCTACTCGAACCTGCAAACTTTCCTCTCCGGTTCATCTGTCTATTGGGGGCGTCCGGAATCGAAAACTTCCTGGACAATGTTTTCCCCCAACCAAAGACTCCCTCTTACAACGTTAGGGCACGCCTAGCATCGCTTCTCGGCATGTCATGCATCAATATGCATATGTTTACTTTGTATTCATTGTTTCTTCCCCCTCTTCTCTCCGGTAGACTACGAGACCGACGCTGCAGCTGGCCAGTTCGACTACGGTGTTGACGACCCCTCTCTCTTGCCAGAGCAACCAGGCAAGCCCCCCCCTTGATCACCAGATATCGCCTACTCTTTTCTACACTGCTTGCATTAGAGTAGCATAGCATGTTACTGTTTTGATACTCCTATATCTTTGCATAGCTTTGTCCTTGTAACTTCATTTGTTACCTTACCGCAATCCTATATGCTTAGTATAGGATGCTAGTACTTTCATCCGTGGCCCTACATTCTTGTCCTGCCGCATTGCATATACTATCGGGTCGTGATCACTCGGGATGTGATCACGGTATATATTCGTATACTTATACATGATACATGTGAGACTAAAAGTCGGGTCGGTGATGGAGCACCCATGAATGGATCTTGAGGCGGAGCGACAGGCGTGTTGAGACCGCTTAGGAGAGAGGTGGGCACTGGCCTGTCACGTTTGCGGTTACTTAACACGCTTAACGAGGTCTTGGTATTTGATCTGGGTTGGCTATGAGCTTATACGCACTAACCATCTACGCTGAGTAGTTATGGGTATCCCGCCGTCGTGGTATCACCGGCACTTCGAGACGTCAGCGACGAGCGCGCGCGGATTGGGCTGGAGCGCTCGATGGGCTGGGTCTGCTTCCGGCAGCGTCATAGCGAATGCAGGTGTGTGCTCGAGGGCGATGGGCCCGGACCCTTGGCGCTTAGGTTTAGACGACAGTATTGGCCTCTCTGTGGTGCCTAGGTGGGGCTGCGTCCTGTTGATCTTACGCGGCCGGGCATGACCCGTGGAAAGTGTCCGCCAAATGGGATCAAAGCGTGCTGGGTAAGATGGTGCACCCTACAGTGAAGTTAATCTATTCGGATAGCCGTGATCTTGATAACAGGACGACTTGGAGTTGTACCTTGAGCTTATGACAACTAGAACCGGATACTTGATAAAACACTCCCTTCCAAGTGCGGATACAACCGGTGGTCGCTCTCGCTCGTGGTTATGAGCAGGGATTGCCGGGTAGGATTATTGCTATATGATGTTACTTGGAGGACTTCCGTTGTCCTCTTACATCCGGTTGCAAGACCGGTGTCCGTGGCGTAGTCTTCGTTAAGACTAGCTATCCCCTCTTATTAAGCATTCTCGCAGTTCAGTCCATCGATATGGCCTTTACACATATATCCATGCATATGTAGTGTAGCTCCTTGCTTATAGCAGTACTTTGGATGAGTACTCACGGTTGTCTTGTTCCCCTTTTCCCCCTATCTATACTCGATTGCTGCAATCGGGCGATGGAGCCTGTGAGCGACGCCACCGTCGATGACGACTACTACTCCGGAGGTGCCTACTACTACGTGCAGCCCACGACGCGACCGGGAGTAACCTAGGAGGATCCCGGGCAGGAGGCCCGCTCCTCTTCGATCTGTATCCCGGTTGTGCTAGCCATCTTATGGCACCTTGTTTAACTTATGTCCGTACTCGGATATTGTTGCTTCCGCTGACTTCGTCTATGATCGAGCACTTGTATTCGAGCCCTCGAGGCCCCTCGGCTTGTATTATGATGCTTGTATGACTTATTTTATTTGTAGAGTTGTGTTGTGATATCTTCCCGTGAGTCCTTGATCTTGATCGTACACATTTGCGTGCATGATTAGTGTACGATTGAATCGAGGGCGTCACATGCATGTTGGGGATGTCGTCGATGATCACAAGATCAAGATGGATGCCATTCATACTTGGTATCATTATGCCATTGGATCAGTTGTTACCTTGGTTGCGATTACGATCGCATTTGTTTTCGCATTGAAATGTTTTACATAGTTTCAATGTATGGTTTAATTAATTTAGATGCTCTGCAGAGCTTTATGTTGTTAGATGAGAGCTATGTATGTACTTCGGTTTTTATGTGATGATGAACTTCTATTAATTTGGTCACTTAATTACATATTCATGATGTTACGTAATGATTTTTGACACACTTAATTATATATAATGCACTTGGATGAACCGCAATGGATGTACGGTGACGTACACACCTCCAGTACATTAAGGGCGTGCATGATTTTCTCAGTGGCCGAGGCAAACAAGCAGAATGGTTTTATGTGTTGTCCATGCCCTATATGTGGGAATACGAAGTCTTACTCTGACCGGAAAATCCTTCACACCCACCGCTTTACAAGGGTTTCATGCCACACTATAATGTTTGGGACGAGGTAACGGAGAAATAGGGGTTATGATGGAAGGCGGCAAAGAAGAAGAGTACGATGACAACTATGTGCCCCCTGAATACGGTGATGCTCACATCAACATCAAGAGGAACGGGAGCGATGTGCACGATGATGCTGCAGAAGCGTAAGCTTCTGACGACCAAGAGGAACTAGACGATGTGCCCAATGATGATGATCTCCGCCGGGTCATTGTGGATGCAAGGACGCAATGCGAAAGTCAAAAGGAGAAGCTGAAGTTCGATCGCATGTTAGAGGATCACAAAAAAGGGTTGTACCCCAATTGCGAAGATGGAAACACAAAGCTCGGTACCCGTCTTTGGAATTGCTGCGGTGGAAGGCAGAGAATGATGTGCACGATAAAGGATTTGAGAAGCTCTTGAAAATATTGAAGAAGTAGCTTCCAAAGGATAACGATTGCCCGACAGTACATACGCAGCAAAGAAGGTGGTATGCCCTCTAGGATTGGAGGTGCGGAAGATATATGCATGCCCTAATGATCGTGCATCCTCTACCATGGTGCATACAAGGATCTGAGCGATGCCCGGTATGCGGTGCATTGCGGTATAAGATCGAACGAGATGACCACTCGTGATGTTGTGGCCGAGCCTCCTGTGAAGAGGGTTCCTGCGAAGGTGATGTAGTATGCCCCTATAATACCACGGTTGAAACGCCGTGCATTCGTAAACGAAGAGCATGCCAAGTTGATGCGATGGCAGTGAGGGACCGTAAGAAAGGCGGGAAGTTGAGAGCACCCGGTGGTCGCAGTGGAGAAAATCGAGAGAAAATCTGGGATGAGTTTGCAAAGGACCCAAGGAACGTATGGTTTGCTTTAAGCGCGGATGGCATTAATCCTTTCGGGGAGCAGCAGCAATCAAAGCACTGGCCCGTGACTCTATGTATGTATATCCTTCCTCCTTGGATGTGCATGAAGCGAAGTTCATTATGATGCCGGTTCTCATCCAAGGCTCTAAGCAACCCGGCAACGACATTGATGTGTACCCTAAGGCCATTAGTTGAAGAACTTTTACAGCTGTGGAATGGAAGCGGTGTATCGTGCGTGGGATGAGAACAAAAAGGAGGAATTTGACCTAAAAGGCGTTGCTTTGTTCGTGACCATCAACGATTGGGCCGCTCTCAAGAACCTTTCAAAGACGCATAAACAAGGGATACCACACATGCGCGCATCGTTTACTTGACACCCGATAGTATATACAGGAAGCTGCAGGTAGAATGTGTACACAGGCCATCGTCGATTTCTTCCGACCAAGCATCAATGTAGAAAGAAAGGCGGGCATTTCAAAGCGAAGCGGATCACGGAAGAAGCCGCCATGCGCATGCGGTGATCACGTACTTGCTATGGTCAATGATTTACACGTAATCTTTGGAAAGGGTCCCGGCGGACTAGCTGTTCCGAATGACGCTAAGAATCACGCACCCATGTGGAAGAAGAAATCTATATTTTGAGACCTACCCTACTGGAAAGACCTAGAGGTCCGCTTTTCGATCGACGTGGTGCACGTGACAAAGAACCTTTGCGTGAACTTGCTAGGCTTCTTGGGCGTGTATGGGAAGACAAAAGATACACACGAGGCACGGAGGACCTGCAACGCTTGCCGCGAAAAAGAAGGCATGCCTCCGAAGCGGTATGAAGGTCCTGCCAGTTACGCTCTTACGAAAGAAGAGAAAGAAATCTTATTTGAATGCCTGCTCAGTATGAAGGTCCCGACAGCTGGCTTCTCGTCGAATATAAAGGGAATAATAAATACGCCAGAGAAAAAGTTCCAGAACCTAAAGTCTCATGACTACCACGTAATTATGGCGCAACTGCTTCCGGTTGCATTGAGGGGCTTCTCTAGGAAAACGTCCGATTAGCCATTGTGAAGATATGTGGATTCCTCAATGCAATATCTCGGAAGGTGATCGATCCAGAAATCGTACCAACGCTTAAGGAGTGATGTGGCGCAATGTCTTGTCATTTCGAAAGTTAGTGTTCCCACCATCCTTCTTCAATATCATGGCGCTTGCGTCCTAGTTCATCTAGTCGACAGAGATTGTCACTCTGGGGCCCGTATTTCTACACAATATGTTCCCCTTTGAGAGGTTCATGGGAGTCCTAAAGAAATATGTCCAGTAATCGCTTAGGCCAGAAGGAAGCATCTCCATGGGCCATCAAATGCAGAGGATGTCATCGGGTTTTGTGTTGACTTCATTCCTGCCTTAAGAAGATAGGTCTCCCTAAATCGCGATATGAGGGGAGACCCATCGGAAAAACATGCTTGGAAGGGACTCAATAATATGTAGGGCGGATATTCTTGGTCTCAAGCACACTACACAGTTCTCTGCAATTCTACCTTTGGTGACCAGATGTCGATGAACACATGAACAGTCTGCGCCCAAACACACGGGAGCAAGCAGTAACGATCGGATTACATGTGAAGACATCGACTTTCAGCAGCTTGGTTGGAAACACGTCTCCTGAGAGGTGACAAGATTGTTTGTGATGAGTTGTATTTGTTGTCAGGGGACCATCTTCGACTGTAATGATTTGGAAAGGATCTGAGATAAATGGGAATACATTTTACACGATTGACCAAGATCAAAAGAGCACCAACCAAAACAGCGGTGTCCGCTTTGATGCAGCAACCGAGAGGGGAAAGGACACATATTATGGTTAGATAGTGGACATATGGGAGCTTGACTACGGAGTATATTTTGAGGTCCCTTTGTTTAAGTGCAAATGGGTCAATTGTCAGGAGGCGGAGTACAGGTAGACCCACAGTACGGAATGACAACAGTGGATCTGAAAAATCTTGGGTACACTGACGAACCGTTCGTCCTAGCCAATGATGTGGCACAAAGTTATCTATGTGAAGGACATGTCTACCGGACAGAGAAAAAGAAAAGATAAGGAAGCGAATACATCATAAGATGAGCCAAAGTGCCACATAGTTCTTTTCAGGAAAAAGGACATCCACAGGAGTGGAGGGCAAGACAGACATGTCTCAAGAGTATGAAAAGTTTCATGAAATTCCTCCCTTCAAAGTCAAGGCTGACCCAAGCATCCTGATAAACGATGAAGATTATCCATGGTTACTACGTTAATAAGCAAATGACACAAGCGAAGAAAAAGTGAAGACTTTCTCCCAACTATTATGATGATACCATGCCAACTTTGTAATGCATTTGTGCGAGTATGATACCATTGTCCGTTTTGTACATGCACATGCTATGCCAACTTTTTCAGAGTTCATTTAGAAAACTATGAATTTAGGTCGAATTTTTTCTATAGGTGCATCTATGTTCATTAGTCCACAGCCCATGCTCGGCCTGGCCCATGACCATTAGTCCCGGGTTGTGCCACAAACCGGGACTAAAGGTTGATCCTCGCTGCGCCTCGAGTTTAGTCCCACCTCGCGAGCAGAACCGAAGGCTACGCCACACCGTTTATAAGCCAGCCCTCTCTCGCCTTGTTGAGCTCCTCTCAAAGTGAAAATAGATGCCCCTATACAGAATTTGACCTAAATTCATAGTGAATTTCTCTGAAATTGATTATGAATTTAGGTCAATTTTCTCTATAGGTGCATCTATGTTCATTTTTTAGTAAAGTTAATCACAAACTTGTGATTCACACAAATTCAAAGAATTCAAATTTTAACTATTCAAATTTGAAAACTAATGGCACAAACGAGAAAGTTTATAATTTTTCTAAAAACTAATGGCACTAACAGAAAAGTTTATAATTTTCTTGACCTAAAAGCAAAAAGAATTAAAAAATAAAGCAAGAAACCAAAAGAAAATAAATAATGCAGAAAACAAAACAGATAAACTGGAAAAAAAAAATAAAAATAGCAACAATAAGTATTTTGTTGTAAGTAGAAACAATATAAAATAAATAAAGCAACAAAGAAAACAAAAAAAGTGTTTTCAAATTTGAAAACTAATGGCACTAACGTAAAGTTTATAATTTTCTAAAACTAAAAGCAAAAAGAATTAAAAATAAAGCAAAAAACAACAAAAAATAAATAATGCAAGAAACAAACAACAAAAACTGGAATAAAAATAGCACTAGCAACAATAAGTATATTGTTGTAAGTAGAAACAAAATAAAATAAATAAAGTACCAAAGAACACAAAACAAGTGTTTTGAAATTTCAAAACTAATGGCACTAACAAAAAGTTTATAATTTTCTAAAACTAAAATAAAAAAAATAAAAAATAAAGCAAAAACAACAACAAAAATAAATAATGCAGAAAACAAAACAAAAAACTAGAAAAAATATAAAAATAGTGTCACTTATTGGCCCCACGGCCAATTGAATACGACTAGAAACCCTACCATGGGCTGGGATTCAGGGCCCAGGAGGCCAAGTTGGCCCTGTGCACATAGTGACAGATTAGGGGTCAGCCTGCAGTTGAGAGGAGCTCGAGAGGGTGGAGGCGCAATAGCGCTTATAAACCACCCTCGAGCCCTCTCAACTAGCGAGGTGGGACTAAACTTTTGGGCGCGGGGCAGCACAAGGCCTTTGGTCCCGGTTGGTGGCACCAATCGGGACTAAAGGGGACATTGGTCCCGGTTCGTGGGACAAACCGAGACCAATGGCTTTGCTATATAATCAAAGACTTAGGAAATTTTCACATTTCCCTTGCAGTTGCCCCGACGCCAGGCACATCGACGCCAGTTGCCCGAAGGCCGTCCGCCGCCGCTTTCGCCGTAGTCATGCCGCTTCGTCACACCGTCGCCCGACGCCGTCATAGCCGCCTCAGCCCTCGACGCTGCCGCTCACGCCAACGCCCTCGCCCGACAAGATTGCCGTCGCCTGTCATCCCTGCCCCGACGCCAAGAGGCCGCCTTCTATCGCCGCGTCGCCGTCATTGCCGTCCCGGCCTGACGATGTCGCCCGCCTCTGTGAGCACTGCAGCGCATCTACCTCGGCCATGTGCAATTTTTTAATTATACATGCTATTTTTACATGTTTTACATTTTCATATATATATGTATGTATGTATTTTTAGATATATGTATTTTTTGATGTATGTTCATATATGTATGTATGTATTTTTTACATGTTTTTGTATATATGTATGTATTTTTCAATTTTAATGATGTTTTAAAAATACATATATGCAAAAGTTAGATTTTAATTAGAAAAGTTTTATCTATATATGTTCTCTGATTTAGTACATTTTAGGTTAGTTTTATATATTTAGGAAGAAGGAATAGAAGGAAGAAGAAGGAAGAAAAGGTTTTATATATGCAAAAGTTTTTAGAGAAGTTTTATATATCTATCTAGGAAAGGAAGAAGAAGAACAAGAATGAGAGGAAAAAGGAAAATAAAAAGATGAAGAAAGGAGAAGAAGAGGAGAAATAAATAAGAAGAGGAAAAAGAAGAAGAAGAAGAGGAGAAGAAAGAAAGGAATGGAGAAGAAGAGAAAATAGAATATATTCTATTTTTCTTCTTTCTCCTCATTCCTTTCTTTTCTTATCCCTCATTCTTTCTTCTCCCTTTTTTTCTTCTTCTTCCTCTTTTTTTTATCGAGGAACGAGGGTCGCCGAGGGACGCCTTGACGGTAGAGGAAACCCCAATTAAATAGCAAGTATCGTGGTGTGAGATACATGTGGTCGTCAAATCGGACATTCCACGTCCCACAAGTGACGCGTCGATGCCCACGTCACTTGTAGGACATAGATGTAGTGTTCAACTGACGCAACGACGCCTCATTCTTTTTTCGTGAAATTTCTATTTGAACATTATTTAAAAAAAAGCAATACTACTTCATGTATTTTTAAGAAGGAAAAAACAAGCATATTATTTTCCCATGTACGTATGTCGTCAAAATGCGTTGTCGATATACCCCTCCCGATAAGCTTCAACACGTGGGGAGGTCGATATTACCCCCTCCTTGAAGCGTTCGAGGCCACCCCTAACCCTTGAAGCGTTATCGAGGCCACCCGAAACCCTAGAGAAGCGACATCGAGGCCACTAATTAATATGATTCCTTATTGTGATTACCTAGCTAGTTCTAATGCTTGCCACTAATATATCCATATCTGTCATGTTTGAATAATAATTGCCATGTTGTAAATATTTGTAGAAACTATGGACACCCCCGAGACGAAGCACAAGAAGCGTTGTTGAGGGACATAATCGCAGAAGGAAGTGATGTCGCTGGCTTCGCTGATGTTTCTCAACGACACCGATGGTCCTGGAAGAGGAGAGGGTGAAGAAGCAATGGCTATGATTATGATGGCTCCGATGACCCAATGCCGGTGCAAGAAGAGGTAGACCATGAGGACGGCTCCGGTGACCGAACCGAGTCCGGCCAGGTATATATATTAGTTAAGCCTGTGCTGACTAGCTAATTGATGCATTCATTGTTTTGGTATGTACACATATTAATTAACTCTCACCTTTGTTCTTTTTTCTAGCCCTCCGGATCGAGCACAACTTCGGCAAAGAGACGAGGCCGGAAGAAAAAGTTGAGCTCGGATGAAAGGTTTGAGTGTTGGAAATATGCCCTAGAGGCAATAATAAATTAGTTATTATATTTCCTTGTTCATGATAATCGTTTATTATCCATGCTATAATTGTATTGATAGGAAACTCAGATACATGTGTGGGTACATAGACAACACCATGTCCCTAGTAAGCCTCTAGTTGACTAGCTCGTTGATCAATAGATGGTTACGGTTTCCTGACCATGGACATTGGATGTCGTTGATAACGGGATCACATCATTAGGAGAATGATGTGATGGACAAGACCCAATCCTAAGCCCAGCACAAAGATCGTAGTTCGTATGCTAAAGCTTTTCTAATGTCAAGTATCATTTCCTTAGACCATGAGATTGTGCAACTCCGGATCACCGTAGGGAATGCTTTGGGTGTACCAAACGCCACAACGTAATCGGGTGGCTATAAAGGTGCACTACGGTATCTCCTCGAAAGTGTCTGCTGGGTTGGCAATGAATCGAGATCGATTTCTCACTCCGTAAACGAGAGGTATCTCTGGCCCACTCCGGTAGGACATCATCATAATGTGCACAATGTGACCAAGGGGTTGATCACCGGATGATGTGTTACGGAACGAGGAAAGAGACTTTCCGGTAACGAGATTGAACAAGGTATCGGTATACCGACGATCGAATCTCGGGCAAGTACAATACCGCTAGACAAAGGGAATTGTATACGGGATCGATTGAGTCCTTGACATCGTGGTTCATCCGATGAGATCATCGTGGAACATGTGGGAGCCAACATGGGTATCCAGATCTCGCTGTTGGTTATTGACCAGAGAACGCCCTCGGTCATGTCTCGCGATTGTTCCCGAACCCGTAGGGTCTACACACTTAAGGTTCGATGACGCTAGGGTTATAAAGGAAGTTTGTATGTGGTTAACGAATGTTGTTCGGAGTCCCGTATGAGATCCCAGACGTCACGAGGAGTTCCGGAATGGTCCTGAGGTAAAGATTTATATATGGAAGTCCTGTTTGGTCACCGGAAAAGTTTCGGGTTTTTTATGGTAACGCATCTGGGACCACGGAGGGGTCCTGGGTCCACCAAGTGGGGACACCGCCCCGAGGGCTGCATGGGCCAAGTGAGGAGGGACCAGCCCTGTGTGGCTGGTGCGCCCCACAAGGGCCCAAGGCGCCTAGGGTTTGGGAGGCGCCCCACCCAGCTTGGGGGCAAGTTTCCCCTCTCCTCCCCTTTGGCCGCCACCCCAGATGGGATTGGGCTGGCCGCCGCCCCTAGGGTGGAACCCTAGGTGGGGCGCAGCCGCCCTCTCCCCTATATATACTTGAGGGTTTTGGGGCTGCCAATAGATGAGTTTTCACCTCTCCAGCGCAGCCTGCACCTCTCTCCCTTCTCTCCTCTCCTCAGGGTGCTTGGCGAAGCCTCGCAGATTGCCACGCTCCTCCACCACCACCACGCCTGCGTTGTGCTGCTGCTGGGACCTGAAGTCTTCCTCAACCTCTCCCTCTCTCCTTGCTGGATAAAGGCGTGGGAGACGCCACCGGGCTGTGCACGTGTGTTGAACGCAGAGGTGTCGTCTGTTCGCACTAGGATCTCCGGTGATTTAGATCACGACGAGTACGCACTCCTTCAACCCCGTTCTCTTGAACTCTTAAGCTTAGCGATCTACAAGGGTATGTAGATGCACCTCCTTCCCTCGCCGCTTGTTTCTCCAAAGATAGATCTTGGTGACACGAGGAAAATTTTGAATTTAGCCACGTTCCCCAACAAAGGTATCAGAGCCAGGTTTATTATGTAGATTCTTTGCACGAGTAGAACACAAAGTAGTTGTGGGCGTTGATTTTTGTTCAATATGCTTACAGATTACTAGTCCAATCTTGTTTCGACGTTATTGTGGGATGAAGCGGCCGGACCGACCTTGCAGTACACTTACATGAGACAGGTTCCACCGAATCGACATGCACTTGGTGCATAAGGTGGCTAGCGGTGCCGCCTCCCACTTTATTCGGAACGGATTCGATGAAAAGGGTCCTTATGAAGGGTAAATAGCAATTGGCATATCACGTTGTGGTTTTGAGGGTAAGAACGTTCTTGCTAGAAACCCATAGCAGCCACGTAAAACATGCAAAACAACAATTAGAGGACGCCTAACTTGTTTTTTGCGGGTTATGCTATGTGATGTGATATGGCCAAGAAGAATGTGATGAATGATATGTGATGTATGAGATTGATCATGTTCTTGTTATAGGAATCACGACTTGCATGTCGATGAGTATGACAACCGCAGGAGCCATAGGAGTTGTCTTAATTTATCGTGATGACCTGCGTGTCATTGAACAATGCCATGTAATTACTTTACTACTTTATTGCTAACCGTAGCCATAGTAGTAGAAGTAATAAGTTGGCTAGACAACTTCATGGAGACACAATGATGGAGATCATGATTATGGAGATCATGGTGTCATGCCGGTGACGATGATGATCATGGAGCCCCAAGATGGAGATCAAAGGAGCAAAATGATATTGGCCATATCATGTCACTATTTGATTGCATGTGATGTTTATCATGTTTATGCATCTTATTTGCTTAGAACGACGGTAGTAAATAAGATGATCCTCATTAAAGTTTCAAGAAACTGTTCTCCCTAATCGTGCACCGCTAAGTAAAGTTCGTCGCTTCAAGCACCACGTGATGATCGGGTGTGATAGATTCTTACGTTCACATACAACGGGTGTAAGCCAGATTTACACACGCGAAACACTTAGGTTGACTTGACGAGCCTAGCATGTATGCACATGGCCTCGGAACACAAGAGACCGAAAGGTCGAGCATGAGTCATTATGGTAGATACGATCAACATGAAGATGTTCACCGATGATGACTAGTCCGCTCTCACGTGATGATCGGACACGGCCTAGTTGACTCGGATCATGTAATCACTTAGATGACTAGAGGGATGTCTATCGAGTGGGAGTTCATGAGATGAACTTAATTATCCTGAACATAGTCAAAAGATCTTTGCAAATTATGTCATAAGCTCGCGCTTTTAGTTCTCTTGTTTAGATATGTTCCTAGAGAAAATATAGTTGAAAGTTGACAGATGGCGATTATGCGACGGAAGAAAGCTTATGTCCTCAATGCACCGCTTCAAGCAGGTGCTGAACCCCAAACGTCAAATGCATGGATGTTGCGAACATCGGACATACACGCTTTTGATAACTACATGATAGTTCGCTTAAACGGTTTAGAGTTGAGGCACCAAAGGCGTTTTTCAAACGTCGCGGAACATATGAGATGTTTGAGGCTGAAATTGGGATTTCAGGCTGGTGCCCACGCCAAGAGGTATAAGACCTCCGACGATTTTCTTAGCACCTGCAAACTAAGGGAGAAAAGCTCAATCGTTGAGCTTGTGCTCAGATTGTCCGAGTGCAACAATCACTTGAATCGAGTGGGAGTTGATCTTCCGGAGATAGTGATCTTTCTCCAAAGTCATTGCCACCAAGCTGCTAGAGCTTCGTGATGAACTATAACAAATCGTGGATAGATATGATGATCCTTGAGATATTCGCGATATTTGACACCGCGAAAGTAGGAATCAAGAAGGAGCATCAATTGTTGATGGTTGGTGAAACCACTAGTTTCAAGAAGGGCAAGGGCAAGCAAGGGATACTTCATGAAACAGCAAATCAGCTGCTGCTCTAATAAAGAAACCCAAGGTTGAACCCAAACCCGAGACTAAGTGCTTCTGTAATAAGGGGAACAGCCACTGGAGCAGAATTACCCTAGATACTTGGTAGATGAGAAGGCTGTCAAGGTCGATAGAAGTATATTGGATATACATTAAGTTATTGTGTACTTTACTAGTACTCCTAGTAGCACCAGGGTATTAGATACCGGTTCGGTTGCTAAGTGTTAGTAACTCGAAATAAAAGGCTACGGAATAAACGGAGACTAGCTAAAGGTGAGCTGACAATATGTGTTGGAAGTGTTTCCAAGTTTGATGTAATCAAACATCGCACGCTCCCTCTACCATCAAGATTAGTATTAAACAAGAATAATTGTCATTTGGTGTTTGCGTTGAGCATAGACATGATTGGATTATGTCTATCACAATACGGTTATTCATTTAAGGAGAATAATGGTTACTCTATTTATTTGAATAATACCTTCAATGGTCTTGCACCTAAAGGAATGGTTTATTGAATCTCGATCGTAGTAATACACATTTTCATGCCAAAAATATAAGATAGTAATGATAGTACCACTTACTTGTGGCAATCGCCATGTAAGTATTGGTGTAAAAGCATGAAGAAGCTCCATGTTGATGGATCTTTGGACTCACTGCTTTTGAAAAGTTTGAGACATGCTAACCATGTCTAATGGTGTGTACGCATGAAGAAACTCCATGCAGATGGATCGTTTGGACTCACTTGATTTTGAATCACTTGAGATATGCAAATCATACCACATGGGCAAGATGACCGGAAAAGCCTCGTTTTCAAAGAAGATGGAACAAGATAGCAACTTGTTGGAAGTAACACATTTTGATGTGTGCAGTCCAATGAGTGTTGAGGCATTCAGCGAATATCGTTATGTTCTTACTTTACATATGATTCTAGTAGATGTTGAGTATATTTACTTGATGAAACACAAATCTGAATTATTGAATGGTTCAATTAATTTCAGAGTGAAGTTAAAGATCATCGTGACAAGAGGATAAAATGTCTATGATATGATCATAGAGATGAGTATCTGAGTTGCGAGCTTTGGCACGCAATTAAGACATTGTGGAAATTGTTTCACAATAAATACCGCTTGGAACACCATAGTGTGATGGTGTGTCCGAACATGATAGTTGCACCCTATTGAATATGGTGCGTACCATGATGTCTCTTATCGAATTACCACTATCGTTCATGGGTTAGGCATTAGAGACAACCGCACTCACTTTAATAGGGCACCAACGTAATTCCGTTGAGGCGACACCGCTTGAACTATGGTTTGGAGGAAACCTAAGTAGTCGTTTCTTAAAAGTTTGGGGCTGTGGCGCTTATGTGGAAAAGTTTCAAGGTTGATAAGCTCGAACCCAAAGCGGATAAAATGCATCTTCATAGGACACCCAAAACAGTTGGGTATACCTCCTAATTCAGATCCTAAGCAAAAGTGATTGTTTCTAGAAATGGGTCCTTTCTCGAGGAAAAGTTTCTCTCGAAAGAATTGAGAGGGGAGGATGGTGGAGACTTGATAAGGTTATTAAACCATCACTTCAACCAGGTGTGTAGCGAGGGCACGGGAAGTTGTTCTGTGGCACCTACACCAATTGAAGTAGAAGCTTATGATAGTGATCATGAAGCTTGGATCAAGTCACTACCGAACCTCGTGGGGCGACAAGGACGCCAGACTACTTGAGGTGGTACGATGATCCTGTCTTGAAAGGTCATGTTGCTAGACAACGATGAACCTACGAGCTATGGAGAAGCGATGGTGGGCCCAAATTCCGACAAATGGTTTAGAAGCCATGAAATCCGAGATAGGATCCATGTATCGTAACAAAGCATGGACTTTGGTGGACTTGCCCAATGATCGGCAAGCCATTGAGATGAATGGATCTTTTAAGAAGAAGATGACGTGGTAATGTCACCGCTCTATGAAGCTTCGACTTGTGGCGAAGAGTTTTTCACAAGTTCAAGGAGTTGACTACGATGAGATTTTCTCATCCGTGGCGATGCTTAAGTCCGCTTCGGAATCATGTTAGCATAAGCTGCATTTATGAAATCTGGCGGATGGATGTCAAAACCAGTTTCCTTACCGGTTTTCGTGTAAGGAAAGGTTGTATGTGATACAATCGAAAGTTTTGTCGATCCTAAGGATGCTAAAAGGTATGCTTTGGCTCCAAATGATCCTTCTAAGGACTGGGGTAAGCATCTCGGAGTTGGAATGTGCACTTTGATGAGATGATCAAAGATTTTTGGGTTTATACAAAGTTTATGAGAAACTTGTATTTCCAAAGAAGTGAGTGGGAGCACTATAGAATTTACGATGAGTATATGTTGTTGACATATTGATGATCGTAAATGATGTAGAATTTCTGGAAAGCATATAGGGTTATTTGAAAGATGTTTTCAATAGAAAAACCTGGATTAAGCTACTTGAACATTGAGCATCGAGATCTATAAGGATAGATCAAAATGCTTAATAATACTTTCAAATGAGCATCGCATTTTGACATGATCTTGAAAGTGTTCAAGATGGATCAGTCAAAGGAGTTCTTGCCTGAGTTGTAAGGTACGAAGTTAAGAATTAAAGCTCGACCACGACAGAAAAGAGAGAAAGGACGAAGTTCATCCCCTATGCTTTGAGATTTAGGCTCTACGGTATGCTATGCTAAGTCAACCTGCTTTTGATGTGTGCCTTGCCACATGTCCGGCAAGAGGGTACAAAGGTGATCAAAGAGTGGATCACCAGATAGCGGTCAAAATTATCCTTCGAGGAATAAGGATTTGTTTCTTGATTATGGAGGTGATAAAGAGTTCGGCGTAAAGGGTTACGACGATGCAAGCTTTAACACCTATCCGAATGACTCTGAGTAGCAAACCGGATACGTATAATGGAGCGACCATTTGGAATAGCTCCAAGTGGAGAGTAGAAGCAGCATTTACAATATGACCTAGAGATTTGCAAAGTACATACGGATCTAAATGTTGTAGACCCGTTGACTAAAACTTCTCTGACAAGCAAAACATGATCAAACCCAGAACTCTTTGGATGTTGGTCACATGGTGATGTGACCTGTGAGTGTTAATCACATGGCGATGTGAACTAGATTATTGACTCTAGTGCAAGTGGGAGACTGTTGGAAATATGCCCTAGAGGCAATAATAAATTAGTTATTATATTTCCTTGTTCATGATAATGCGTTTATTATCCATGCTATAATTGTATTGATAGGAAACTCGAGGATACATGTGTGGGTACATAGACAACACCATGTCCCTAGTAAGCCTCTAGTTTACTAGCTCGTTGATCAATAGATGGTTACGATTTCCTGACCATGGACATTGGATGTCATTGATAACGGGATCACATCATTAGGAGAATGATGTGATGGACAAGACCCAATCCTAAGCCTAGCACAAAGATCGTAGTTCGTATGCTAAAGCTTTTCTTATGTCAAGTATCATTTCCTTAGACCATGAGATTGTGCAACTCCCGGATACCGTAGGAATGCTTTGGGTGTACCAAACGTCCTGGCAATATGGCGGGTGGCTATAAAGGTGCACTACATGTATCTCCGAAAGTGTCATTGGGTTGGCACGAATCGAGACTGGGATTTGTCACTCTGTAAGCGGAGAGGTATCTCTGGGCCCACTCGGTAGGACATCATCATAATGTGCACAATGTGACCAAAGGGGTTGATCACGGGATGATGTGTTACGGAACGAGTAAAGATACTTGCCGTAGCGAGATTGAACAAGGTATCGGTATACCGACGACCCGAATCTCGGGGAAAGTACAATACCCGCTAGACAAAGGGAATTGTATCACGGGATCGATTGAGTCCTTGACATCGTGGTTCATCCGATTAGATCATCGTGGAACATGTAGGAGCCAACATGGGTATCCAGATCCCGCTGTTGGTTATTGACCGAGAACGCGTCTCGGTCATGTCTCAATGGTTCCCGAACCCGTAGGGTCTACACACTTAAGGTTCGATGGCGCTAGGGTTATAAAGGAAGACTGTATGTGGTTGCGAATGTTGTTGAGTCCGGATGAGATCCCGGACGTCACGAGGAGTTCCGGAATGGTCCGAGGTAAAGATTTATATATGGAAAGTCCTGTTTTGGTCCTTTGGAAAAGTTTCGGGTTTTTTCGGTAACGCATCTGGGACCACCGGGAGGGTCCCGAGGGTCCACCAAGTGGGGCCACCCGGCCCGGAGGGCTGCATGGGCCAAGTGTGGGAGGGACCAGCCCGGGTGGGCTGGTCGCCTCCCCCACAAGGGCCCAAGGCGCCTAGGGTTTGGGAGGCGCCCCACCTGGCTTGGGGGCAAGTTTCCCCTCTCCCCTTTGGCGCCACCCTAGATGGGATTGGGCTGGCCACGCCCCTAGGGGTGGAACCCTAGGTGGGCGCAGCCCCCCTCTCCTATATATACTTGAGGGTTTTGGGGCTGCCAATAGATGAGTTTCACCTCTCCGGTGCAGCCCTACCTCTCTCCCTTCTCCTCTCCGCGGTGCTTGGCGAAGCCTGCAGATTGCCACGCTCCTCCACCACCACCACGCCGTTGTCTTTGCTGCTTTGAATGAGTCTTCCTCAACCTCTCCCTCTCTCCTTGCTGGATAAAGGCGTGGGAGACGTCACCGGGTTGTCACGTGTGTTGAGCAGCGGAGGTGCCGTCCGTTCGGCACTAGGATCTCCAGTGATTTAGATCACGACAGCAATCACGACTCCTTCAACCCCGTTCTCTTGAACGCTTCCGCTTAGCGATCTACAAGGGTATGTAGATGCACTCTCCTTCCCCTCGTTGCTTGTTTCTCCATAGATAGATCTTGGTGACACGTAGGAAAATTTTGAATTTCTGCTACGTTCCCCAACATTGAGATCATAGAAATCATGTATGACGGACCCGAGCCGATTGAACCCATCCCAGGACAAAGAAGGCATTTGTTGCTTTCGGTCACCGAGGGTTACGGTTAGGGACAAAGATCCCAATTAGCATCCAGCAATGGTATAAGCCTAAGAACAAAGACCACGAGGTGTCTTATGTCAATGATATGCGTGAGAAAAATGATCTTTTGGACCGAGCTGAAGTCAAATTTCACCCTACCGCCAGAGAGGATGATCCGGAGAAGCCAGTTGAGCAATTAATCAAGTCTTTTGCTCTTAAGAAGATGGCAGACCTATTCAGGAATTGGAAGAAAGACCTGAATAAGTTTGTCGATAAATAAGAGACCCTAGAATTCAAGGGCAAATATGAGAAGATCGAGAGATGATCGACCGCATTTGTGGCCCACAAGACATCGGAAAAAGAGTAAAAAGATGTCGGCGACAAACAAGCAAAATGCTGTGAAGAAGAAGCTTCACCATCGCCGAAATTCGTGGCTACCTCATAGCCCGACCTAAGTGGGCCAAAAGTGAGAATGATCTCCTTGATCAAGGGATCGAACCGAGACAAAGAACTGGCGGACCATTGCCGGACTTGGTTCTTGAGGCTGGCGGAACCTTGGACCCTCTATCGAGGAAGTGCATTTGAATGGGACGATCAATTGGACATACCGGTCAAGAGGCTTCAAAGAATATATCGAAGCTTGCCCTTGGCAGCAAGGGACGTTCTTTCGAGACGGAGAGAAACGAGCGAGCTCACAATGGCCCTCGGGAATCCTGAGCACCTAGGACGGACACGAGGCACGCCCGAGCTCCGTTTACGTGGAAGGCTGGGTTTAGGACCTGAGCGGTTACAAATGCCGAGGAGAGGAGGAAGAAAGTACAACAGATCGAACCGCGCGCTGCATGCAAAGGGTACAAGAGATAGAGGAACGAGAAGCAAATCGCAGCAAGCGACCTGCGAAGCTTCCCCGGCTACCCCGCAATCTCACGGAGAAGCAGCGTGGCTTCCACCGAGCTGCTTCAAATGGAGCATGCCTTGACGGCCTCGCCAGCTATCCCGTGGATGCTATCGGGGAGGCTGAAAATTGCCACCTTATGGGCGCAATGGATGAATTTGAAGGCCAAGGCGGCTGTTGGCTCTGTTTATCCTACTAAATCCGGTGCAACTTTTTCACCGTCAAGGCGTTTCCGAAGGATATGCTAGGGTGATGGTGGATGAAATAACGGAGGATTTGAGGACCTCCACTTGACCACCCTACCCGGTGAAGGGGAGACTTGGCTGGGTTCTCGCTCAAGACTCCATGCCTATGGCGGAAGGATCTCATCAACCTTCCGAACTGGGCGCCTCCGCCTCCTCCTCCTCCTCCCGTGAGTCGGGGCATTCCGCCTCCTCCACCGCCTCCTCCTCCCGGCAAGTGACGATCAGGGCACTCGACCGGCTCCTTCTCCCGTGGCGTGGCGGCACTCCGCCTCCTTCTCCGCCTTGCGCCGTGCCCGAGCAGCCAGCCTCCTCCTTCTCCGCCTCGTCGGCAAGAGGCGGAAGAGACCCGCCACGCTCCCGGCTGCTCCGCGTCGTAGTCCCTCTCCTCCGCCTCGTAAGCAAGGAAAGAAGACATCCGCTCAAATGCTCTGCCGGCGTCTAGCAGTACAGCCAAAGGCCGGAGGACATACATATTCGGTCCTTCTCTGAAGACTCCAGAGAAGTTACCATACGAGATGACCCCGGAGGAGAACGCGAAGATCGCCTGAACCGAAGTGAAGGACTGGTTTCAAGGGTTGAAAGCACAGAGACATCCACCTCCGGAGGAGAAGGTAGATCCGGTGAAGGCGGCGCACTTCTGGCTGCTAGACAAAACCACCCAAGTCTCCGCTTAAAAGGCAACTATGAGCGCATTATTGGAAGGCATTTGCGAAGCGGAGAGGTCGGGAAATCTTGTCGATGATCAAAAGATGAAAGAACGATTTAGCCGAGAAACAAATTGCCCAGCTCGGCGAACAAGCAAGCAATCGTGCCCCCCTGCTCAAGGTGCCAGCTAGCGACATCGTCGATCCGAGGATGGTGCCCAGTTATAGCAATCTGGAGATTACCTGTCCGGCGATGTACATTATGATTTCTTGGAGGTGCGAGATACAAAGATACGAGTCGGGAAGCCTCTCATCAAAGATGAAAGATCTCTATCAACGATGATGCGAAGATTGCATGATTGGTACATGAAAACCTGCGAGAGAGTCCGGGGAGGATTACTTTGTATGTGAGAGTTAAAAGGAGCATGACCTCGTTGGAATTGAACTGTTGCCTATTCCATTTGAGGAGTTCTATCAGTTTTTCAATCAATTGGCCATCGATAAAGCAACAGTCACCTGCCACTATCTATAAGTAGTACTACTTCTTTCATTAAGTCTCGCTATATAACTCAGCTCTTTCATTGCATGTATTTATAATTATCCTCACTATAGTATGCAGATTGAAGATCGCCGAATTGAAGAAAAGACAAGTGGGTGATATTGGGTTCATTAACACATATCTCATAGATGCAACTGAGGTTAAATATCATGCCGAAAATACCGAGGCCAACTTGCTAAAATCGTTGGTAATAAATGAACACAAAGATATAATACTCTTTCCTTATAACTTCAAGTGAGTGTTACTGTCTTGTGGCATATTCGGTTTCCCTTATTAGTCCAGGTTATAGTAATGTAATATTGATGAGTTATGCATGCTTGCGTAGCTACCACTATATTCTCCTAGAGATTAAGCTTGAGCAGGGACTAGTAATTGTCTTAGACTCGAGACGAAAAGATCCCAAGGAGTATGCGGACATGACTGAAATGCTCGAGAAGTAAGTTAAATCGATCATTATCCACCATATCAGCAACTTTGTTCATTTCTCGATATCAAGTAATTATTTTCTTTGTATGACAGGGTTTGGGAAAATTCACCAAAAAGCTCGGGACTGCCGAAGAAGCTGCAATTTAGACACCGAAAGTAAGTAACTATAGTAGCATATTCCACGCATCTCCTAGTGATTCAAGCGCTTAGTTTCATCAATACCATTTAGCATGCTTGCTAATTATCAGTTTGATTGACCTCTATTTCTTGTAAAGTGGTTGTGGCAGGAACAAGGGAATGATTTACGTGGATACTACATTTTGCGAGTCCATCCGCCACCACGACACTGTGAGCTGGCTACTCGACAAACAATATGAAGTGCGTAAATAACAATATTCACAATTTTATTTTATTACCATCATTTGTGTTGAGTTTCATTCATTCATATATATGTATTGACCCCCTTCTTAAAATTAGATGTTTCGGATGCGTGATGAACTCCTAGCACCAGATCGCATGCGAGCAATTCAAGAGGAATTGACGGCATTCTTTCTTGACCACGTGATCGCTGAAGACGGGGAATACTATATGGACCAAGCGTCCGTATGTTAGGAGATTATATTTGTAAAAGATAATTGTTGTATATATGTAGCCGGTAGTGTCGGATAGATATACGAGAACTTGTTGTTCGACCAATCTCTCGGAGAAGGAGAGGTGGTCGATATCACTTCTCTGTATGCATATATGTTCATGGCGATCTTACATTTCTTTCGTTTGCTTACTATCTAGCTAAGCGTGTCTAGCTAGTCCTCTCTATACGTATGTATAGTACGTGGCGTCGACCAAGCACGGACAAAGAGAGGACACTTCTCTCTATTAATTAGCTAGCTAATACAATATATGAAACACCTAAATTAAACCCCAACCCCTCCCCCTTAAAAAACCCAAGCCACAGAAATGCTGTCGCGTGGATGCCTATTGGTCCCGGTTGGTGCCACCAACCGGGACCAAATGCCCTCCCTACTGGGCTCGGCGCACAGCCACGTGGAGGCCCATACATCCCGATTACAGGACTGAACCAGGACTAAAGGGACAGGGCATTAGTACCGACCCTTTAGTCCCGGTTCAGGAACAACCGGGACTAAAGGCCCTTACCAACCGGGACAATAGGCCCTTTTTCTACCAGTGCAGTCTAGGTGTGTAAGTCATCTTACGAAAACCAAATAATCCCAAAACACTTAGGCACGGTGCATTAAATTCTACCTCGTTTCTTGTTTCTTGACATATCAACCAATAAGAGATGTGAGGTGTGCATGTTTTTAATGACTTGAGACTACCAAACACGACATGTAGTGGTTAGTGCATTGTATGCAATGCTATTAATTAGTAAATGAATATTAACTTCTCTCGTTTCCCCCTCCTCCTTGGTCACGGTTCACAATCTAAGATGACTTACTCACCTAGATGGAGGGAGTACTGGCTACTACCTCTCTCTCAGTTTATAGGGCGTGCGCGTACCCTTAAGTCGTCAATTTGACCAGCCTAATACAAGTCATATATTACAAAAAATATACCAACATAAACTTCGGAGTTTCTACTTTCAAAAGGTATAATTTTTGTGTTATATAGTTTATATTATGGTGATAAAATTAGCAACCTAGGTATACGCGTAGGACTTGTAAATTGAAACAGAGGTAGTACTAGTATATCTTTTTCATGCAAGGAAATATATACTACTACTACCTCTCTCTCAGTTTACAGGGCGTGCGTGTACCCCTAGGTCGTCAATTTGACCAACCTAATACAAGTCATATATTACAAAAAATATACTCCCTCCGTCTAGGTGTGTAAGTCATCTTACGTTAGCACGTGACCAAGAGTGGAGGGAAACAAGAGAACTTGATGTGTTTTTGCTAATTAATAACAATGCATGCAACAAACTAACCAATGCATGTCGTGTTTGGTAGTCTCAAATCATTTAAAGCATGCATGACCCACATCTCTTATTGGTTGATATGTCATGAAACAAGAAACGAGATGAGAGTTAATGTACCGCGCCTAAGTGTTTTGGGATTATTTGGTTTTCGTAAGATGACTTACACACCTAGACGGAGGGAGTACCAACATAAACTTTGGAGTTTCTACTTTCAAAAGATATAATTTTTGTGTTATATAGTTTATATTAGGGTGGTAAAATTGGTAACCTAGGTATACGCGAAGGACTTGTAAACTGAAACGGAGGTAGTAATAATAATCGTATAGTACTCCCTCCATCACAGTTTACGGGGCGCACTTCAATTTTCATGCATTTCCACCGCCGAAGGGATTTTAGGCGCTTTTGGTTTAATGCTCAATGAATTAGGGTGTGACAACTGCAATCAAGTTCACAATTTTCTCTACATGTAGGTGTGTACATGGAGTGGAATAAGTGCATGCATGTGTTTACGCGGGGTGGAAGCACTCCATGCATGTGTGTACGCATTAATTTCTCTAGTAATAGACGTTGTGCTATAACTACCGATGCTATTTTGTAGTCCAATTGTTAGTCGCTTTGGTCCTAGAGATTGTTGAACCGCGCCCTGTAAACTGTGACAGAGGGATATTTAAGCAGCAATTGTTTACTACTCCACCGAAACCAGAAAGCACCAACGACCACCGTTTCATCTTTCCTGACCAATGGCTATAATAATAATAAGAAGAAGTATATAAAACGAAGATTACAGAGTTTGTTTGCACGATAGTTATCAGCAGCCGTTGAATGAAATTCATGGATGTGCGAGATCGCGTCATATGGAAATATCATTTTCAAAAAAAAAAGTGCACGCACGCAACAGCAACAGTGGCTGGCTATGAGCACTGCCTTTTTTTTGAACCAATAAGACTTCATTCCTCAAATAATAGCCACGTCATTTGCAATGGAGTGAGAAATAAAGTCAGAGATAATCGATTCCCAGAAAATAGAAGATTTATCACTAAAGGATTTTTGCACTAATCTGGGTGCCACCTCATTCGCCTCGCGGAAGTAATGTGAGTATTCTTTTGCGCTAATCTTTGTGCCACCTCATTCGCCTCGCGGAAGCAATGTGAGTATTCAACGGTAGCAAAATCCAGAGCTAGCTGCTTACATTCTGCCACCATAAGCATCCGGATTTTGTATTGATTCTACCAAAAAGCTGTTGTCTGATTCAATTAGGACCTTATTGCATCCGATCTTCCCCACTAAGTATAGGACATTATGGATTGCCGTTGTCAACGCTGAGTCAACAATACTGCTAACCTGAGGGATGTACCAAGTTGCAGCAGTGATAAACTTCCCTCTGAGGAAATATGCCCTAGAGGCAATAATAAAGTTGTTATTTTATATTTCCTTATTTCATGATAAATGTTCATTATTCATGCTAGAATTGTAACCGAAAACTTGATACATGTGTGGATACATAGACAAAACACCGTGTCCATAGTAAGCCTCTACTAGACTAGCTCGTTGATCAAAGATGGTTAAGTTCCCTAACCATAGACATGTGTTGCCATTTGATAAACGGGATCACATCATTAGGAGAATGATGTGATGGACAAGACCCATTCGTTAGTTTAGCATTATGATCGTTCAGTTTTATTGCTATTGCTTTCTTCATGTCAAATACATATTCCTCCGACTATGAGATTATACAACTCCCGGTTACCGGAGGAATGCCTTGTGTGCTACCAAACGTCACAACGTAACTGTGTGATTATAAAGATGCTCTACAGTTATCTCCGAAGGTGTTGTTGGGTTAACATAGATCGAGATTAGGATTTGTCACTCCGAGTATCGGAGAGGTATCTCTGGGCCCTCTCGGTAATGCACATCATAAGAAGCCTTGCAAGCAAAGTGACTAATGAGTTAGTTGCAGGATGATGTATTATGGAACAAGTAAAGAGACTTGCCGGTAACGAGATTGAAATAGGTATGAAGATACCGACCACCGAATCTCGGGCAAGTAACATACCGGATGACAAAGGGAATAAAGTATGTTGTCATAACAGCTCGAACGATAAAGTTCTTCATAGAATTTGTGGGAGCCAATATGAGCATCCATAATCCTCTATTGGTTATTGACCAGAGAGGTGTCTGGGTCATGTCTACATAGTTCTCGAACCCGTAGGGTCCGCACACTTAAAGTTCGATGATGATTTTGTATTATATGAGTTATGTGATTTGGTGACTGTTGGGGATATTACTACTGGGCGTGAACCGGCCTATCCGGGCTGGGTTAACTTCATTAGTAGTTCAACGGTGTAAGAGCCCAAGCATGAAAGTAAGGGCCCAAGGCCCGTAGTCGGTTTAGAACACTGTGGCCGTAAACCGATGCGGTATGTAAACTTGTACTTTGTAAGTTAGGAATAGAGAGAGACCAACCCGGATACAGTATGAGCAGGAGATTGGGACTCTCTGAACCGACAGGCGTCACCCGAGTATATAAGGGGGCGACCGGGCGGTTCAAGGACGAAGAACAACAACTCGAGGCCTAGGCGAAGCTGTTTGCTCCCTAGTCATCGAGTCTACATCAATCCCATCACAAACTAGACGTAGGCTTTTACCTTCATCGAAGGGGCCGAACTAGTATAAATCTTGTGTCTTTGCGTCTGCTTTAACCCCTCCAAGCTAACCCGTAGCGATGGCTCCGCGACTAAGTCCTTTCATGAGGACATCTGCCGTGACAAAACCACGACAGTGACCGAATGTTGTTTGGAGTGCCGGATGAGATCACGGACATGACGAGGAGTCTCGAAATGGTAGAGAGGTAAAGATTGATATATATATATATATAGGTGGGAGAGGGAGGGGAGCAGCAGAGGGCGCCCCAAGTAGGAGGAATCCTACTTGGGCACCCTAGTCCAATTCGCCCCCGCTTCTTTATTTACCGGAGGGGGAAGGAAGGAGGAGGGAGGAGGGAAGGAAGGGGGAGGCCGAATCCCTCCCCTTCCTTCTCTCTTCTCCCCTTTCCTTCCTCCTCAGGTGCGGCCCATATGGGGGGTGCAGCAGCCCCTGCTGGCTGTTGTGTTTCCCCTCTTGGCCCAATAGGCCCATATCGGATTCTGGAGGGTACCAGGTACATATCGGGTCACCGGAAGGGGTTCCGGGCACCCGCCGGCGAAGATATGGGCCTATTGGGCCAAGAGGGGAAACACAACAGCCAGCAGGGGCTGCACCTATATGGGCCGCACTCGAGGAGGAAGGAAAGGGAGAAGAGAAGGAAGGAGGGATTCGCCTCCCTTCCTTCCCTCCTCCCTCCTCCTTCCTTCCTCCCAGAATAAAGAAGCTGGGCGACTGACTAGGGTGCCCAAGTAGGATTCCTCCTACTTGGGGCGCCCTCTGCTGCTCCCCTCCCTCTCCCACCTATATATACATGGGGAAGGGGCGCCTAGAACACACAACAACATCTGTTAGCTGTGTGCAGCGCCCCCCTCCACAATTTACGCCTCCGGTCATATCTTCGTAGTGCTTAGGATCACTTCACATCACGGTCACCACGACGTCGTGCTGATGGAACTCGTCTACTTCCTCTACACTCTGCTGGATCGAGAGTTCGAGGGACATCATCAAGCTGAACGTTCGCAGAACTCGGAGGTGTCGTACGCTTGGTACTTGATCGGTCGGAACGAGAAGAAGTTTGACTACATCAAACACGTTGTCAAACTCTTTCATTTTTGGTCTACGAGGGTACGTAGACACACTCTCCCCCCTCTCGTTGCTATGCATCTCCTAGATATATCTTGCATGAGCGTAGGATTTTTTTTGAAATTGCATGCTACCTTTCCCAATAGTGTTATCAGAGCCAGTTCTATGCGTAGATGATATGCATGAGTAGAACACAAAGAGTTGTGGGTGGTGATCGTCATACTTCTTACCACCAATGTATTATTTTAATTCGGCGGTATTGTTGGATGAAGTGGCCCGGACCAACCTTATATGACCACGTTCATGAGAATGACCAGGTTCATTAGACATGTTCCACTGACAGACATGCAACTAGTTTTGCATAAAGGTGGCTGGCGGGTGTTTGTTTCTCCTACTTTAGTTGAATTGAATTTGACTGCGGCCGGCCCTTGTTGAAGGTTAAAACAACAAACTTGATAAATCACCATTGTGGGTTTTGTGCCGTAGGTAGGAACGGTTCTTGCTAGAAGACCGTAGCAGCCACGTAAAACTTGCAACAACAAAGTAGAGGACGTCTAACTTGTTTTTACAGGGCATGTTTGTGATGTTATATGGTCAAGACATGATGTGATATACGTTGTTGTATGAGATGATCATGTTTTGTAAAAGTTATCGGCAACTGGCATGAGCCTCATGGTTTTTGCTTTACTGTATGTAATGCAAACGTCATGTAATTGCTTTACTTTATCACTAAGCGGTAGCGATAGTTGTAGAAGCAATAGTTGGCTAGACGGCCACGACGCTACGATGGAGATCAAGGTTTCAAGCCGGTGACGATGGAGATCACGATGATGCTTTGGAGGCTGAGATCAAAAGCACGAGATGATGATGGCCATACCATGTCTTTTAACACATATTTTTTGATTGCATGTGATGTTTACTCTTTATGCATCTTATTTTGTTTAGTACAGCGGTAGCATTATAAGATGATCCATTAACTAAATTTCAAGGTATAAGTGTTCTCCCCGAGTATGCACCGCTGCGAAAGTTCTTCGTGCTGAGACACCACGTGATGATCGGTTGTGATTGGCTCTACGTTCACATACAACGGGTGCAAGACAGTTTTGCACATGCGGAATACTCGGGTTAAAATTGACGAGCCTAGCATGTACATACATGGCCTCGGAACACGGAGACCGAAAGGTCGAACGTGAATCATATAGTAGATATGATCAACATAGAGATGTTCACCATTGATGACTACTCCATCTCACATGATGATCAGACATGGTTTAGTTGATTTGGATCACGTATCATTTAGATAACTTGAGGGATGTCTATCTAAGTGGGAGTTCTTAAGTAATTTGATTAATTGAACTTTAATTTATCATGAACTTAGTCCTGATAGTATTTGCTAATTATGTTATAGATCAATAGCTCGCGTTGAAGCTCCCCTATGTTTTTTAATATGTTCCTAGAGAAAACTAAGTTGAAAGATGATAGTAGAAATGATGCGGATGGGGTCCATGATCTAAGGATTATCCTCATTGTTTCCCAGAAGAATTATGTCCTTGATGCACCGCTAGGTGACAGACCTATGGCAGGAGCAGATGCAGACGTTATGAACGTTTGGCATGCTCGATATGATGATAACTTGATAGTTTAGTGCACCATGCTTTATGGCTTAGAACCAGGACTTTAGAAACGTCTTGAACGCCACCGAGCATATGAGATATTCCGAGAGCTGAAATTGGTATTTCAGACTCATGCCCGTGTCGAGAGGTATGAGATCTCTGACAAGTACTTTGCCCGAAAGATGGATGAGAATAGCTCAGCTAGTGAGCATGTGCCCAGAATGTCTGGGTACTACAATCGCTTGAATCAAGTGGGAGTTAATCTTCTAGATAAGACAGTGATTGACAGAGTTCTCTAGTCACTATCACCAAGCTACTAGAACTTCGTGATGAACTATAATATGCAACGGATGACGAAAATGATTCTCGTGCTTTTCGCGATGCTGAAATCAGCAAAGGTAGAAACCAAGAAAGAGCATCAATTGTTGATGGTTAACAAGACCACTAGTTTCAAGAAAAAGGGCAAGGGAAAGAAGGGGAACTTTAAGAAGAATGTCAAGCAAGTTGTCACTCACGTGAAGAAGCCCAAAGCTAGACGTAAGCCTAAAATTGAGTGCTTCTACTGCAAAGGGAATGGTCACTAGAAGCGGAACTGCCCCAAACATTTGGCGGATAAGAAGGATGGCAAAGTGAACAAAGGTATATTTGATATACAAATTATTGATGTGTACCTTACTAGTGTTCGTAGTAACCCCTGGGTATTTGATACCGGTTCAGTTGCTAAGATTAGTAACTCAAAACAGGAGTAGCAGAATAAACAAAGACTAGTTAAGGGCGAGGTGATGAGATGTGTGTTGGAATTGATTCCAAGGTTGATACGATCACCATCGCACACTCACTCTATCTTCGGGATTATTGCTGAACCTTAAATAAAAGTTATTTGGTTTTTGTGTTGAGCATGAATATGATTGAATCATGTTTATTGCGATACCTTTATTCATTTAAGTCAGAGAATAGTTGTTGTTCTGTTTACATGAATAAAACATTCTATGGTCATACACCCAATGTAAATGGTTTATTGAATCTCGATCGTAGTGATACTCATATTCATAATATTGATGCCAAAAGATGCAAAGTTGATAATGATAGTGCAACATATATGTGGCACTTCCGTTTAGGTCATATTGGTGTAAAGCGCATGAAGAAACTCCATGCAGATGGACTTCTGAAATCACTTGATTATGAATCAATTGATACTTGTGAACCATGCCTCATGGTCAAGATGACTAAAACTCTGTTCTCCAGAACAATGGAACGAGCCAATGGGTTATTGGAAATAATACATACCGATGTATGTGGTCCAATGAGTGTTGAGGCTCTTGGAGGGTACCTTTATTTTCTGACCTTCACAGATGATTAGAGCAGATATGGGTATATCTACTTAATGAAACACAAGTCTGAAACATTTGAAAAGTTCAAAGAATTTCAGAGTGATGTGGAGAATCATTGTAATAAGAAAAATAAAGTTTCTATGGTCCGATCACGAACGCGAATATTTGAGTTACGAGTTTGTCCTTCATATAAAAGAATGTGGAATAGTTTCACAACTAACGCCAACTGGAACACCACAGCGTAATGGTGTGTCCGAACGTCTTAACCGTACTTTATTAGATATGGTGCGATATATGATGTCTCTTACCGATTTACCACTATCGTTTTGGTGTTATGCATTAGAGATAGTCGCATTCACGTTAAAAAAGGCACCGTCTAAATCTGTTGAGACGACAACGTATGAACTGTGGTTTAGCAAGAAACCTAAGCTGTCGTTTCTTAAAGTTTGGGGTTGCAACACTTATGTCAAATGGCTTCAGCCTGATAAGCTTGAACCCAAATCGGAGAAGTGCATCTTCATAGGATACCCTAAGGAAATAATTTGGGTACACCTTCCATCACAGATCCGAAGGCAAGATCATTGTTGCTGAGAATGGGTCCTTTCTAGAGAAGGTGTTTCTCTCGAAAGAAGTGAGTGGGAGGAACATCGACCTTGATGAGGTTATTGTACCTTCTCTCAATTTGTAAAGTAGCTCATTCAAGAAGTCCGTTCCCGTGATGCATACACCAACTAGAGAGGAAGCTAATGATAATTATCATGAAACTTCATATCATGTTACTATTGAACCTCGTAGGTCAATCAGAGCACGATCCGCACCTGAGTGGTACAGTAATCCTGTTGTGGAAGTCATGTTACTTGACCATGATGAACCTACGAACTACGAAGAAGCTATGATGAGCCCAGATTCCGATAAATGGCTTGAGGCCATGAATTCTGAAATAGGATCCATGTATGAGAACAAAGTGTGGACTTTGGTGGATTCGACCGATGATCGGCGACCCATAGTGAATAAATGGATCTTCAAGAAGAAGACTGACGCTGATGGTAATGTTACTGTCCATAAAGCTCAACTTGTCACAAAAAGTTTTCGACAAGTTCAAGGAGTTGACTACGATGATAATTTTCTCACACGTAGTGATCCTTAAGTCTGTCCAAATCATGTTAGCAATTGCCGCATTTTATGATTACGAAATCTGGCAACTGGATGTCAAAAATGCATTCCTTAAAATAGATATCTCTAAGAAGAGTTGTATATGATGCAACCAGAAGGTTTTCTCGATCCTAAAGGTGCTAACAAAGTGTGCAAGCTCCAGTGATCCATTTATGGACTGGTGCAAGCATCTCGGAGTTGGAATATACGCTTTGATGAGGTGATCAAAGCATATGGTTTTGTACAAACTTTTGGAGAAGCCTGTATTTACAAGAAAGTGAGTGGGAGCTCTGTAGCATTTCTGATATTATATGTGGATGACATATTGTTGATTGGAAATGATATAGAATTTCTAGACAACATAAAAGGATACTTGAATAAGAATTTTTCAATAAAAGACCTCGGTAAAGCTACTTATGTATTAGCCATCAAGATCTATAAAGATAGATCGAGACGCTTTATAGGACTTTCATAAAGCACACACCTTGACAAGATTGTGAAAGGAGTTCACAATGGATCAGTCAAAGAAGGACTTTGATGTCTACTGCGCAACTTTATTCTTGTAGACATGTGTTGGGCCTCCAAGCGCAGAGTTCTGTAGGACAGTATCAATTTTACCTCAAGTGGATGAGCTAAGGTTTATCAATCCGTGAGAGGTGTAGGATGAAGATGGTCTCTCTCAAACGACACTACAGCCAAATACAAGAAGTCTCTTGTGTCCCCAACACACCAATTCAATGGCAAATTGTATAGGTGCACTAGTTCGGCAAAGAGATGGTGATAAAAATGTAATATGGATAGTAGATATGAGTTTTTGTACTGCGAACAATAAAAACAGAAAGGTAGCAAATAGTAAATGGTCATAAGAATGGTATTGCAATGATGGAAAATGAGGCCTAGGGTGCATACTTTCACTAGTGCAATCTCTCAACTATGCTAACATAGTTGGATCGTATGATTATCCCTCACAGTGCAATGAAGAATCACTCCAAAGTTCCTATCTAGCGGAGCACATAAGAATAAATTGTTTGTAGGGTATGAGACCACCTCAAAGCTATTCTTTCCGTTTGATCTATTCAAGAGTTCATACTGAAATAACACAAAGCTATTCTTTCCATTCGGTCTATCCTATAGTTCGTACTAAAATAATACCAAAGCAAATTCAGATTTATAATATTCAATCCAACACAAATAACTCCAAAGAGTGCCCCAAGATTTCTACCGGAGAAACAAAGATAAGAACGTGCATCAACCCCTATGCATAGATTACCCCAATGTAACCTCGGGAATCCGCGAGTTGAGTGCCAAAACATATATCAAGTGAATCAATATGAAACCCCATCGTCACCACGAGTATTCAATTGCAAGACATATATCAAGTGTTCTCAAATCCATAAAAGTATTCAATCCAATAACAACGAAATCTCAAAGGGAAAAACTCAATTCATGACAACTAGATAGAGAGGGGAAAACACCATATGATCCGACTAGATTAACAAAGCCCGCGATACATCAAGATCATGACATCTCAAGATCACGAGAGAGAGAGAGAGAGAGATTAAACACATATCTACCGGTACAAACCCCCAGCCCCGAGGATGGACTACTCCCTCCTTATCGTGGTGGCCACCGGGATGATGAAGATGGCCACCAGAGATGATCTCCCCCTCCGGCAGGCTGCCGAAACAGGGTCTAGATTGGATCTCGTGGATACAGAGGCCTTGCGGCAGCGGAACTTCTGATCTAGGGCTACCTGGAAGGGTTTCAGAATATTTGGGAATTTATAGTGCAAAGAGGGGGTGCGAGAGGCCACCAAGGTGGGCACAACCCACCTGGGCACGACAGGTGGCCCTGGAGCGCCCTGGTGGGTTGTGCCCCCCTTGGGGCATCCCACAGGTGCAGCTCAGGTACATTGGATTCCTTCTAGTCCAGAAAAAATCTCCAAAAAGTTATTCGGTGTTTGGATTCCGTTTGATATTGATTTCCTGCAATGTAAAAAACAAGCAAAAGCGACAAGCGGCCCCTGAGCACTTTGGGTCAATAGGTTAGTCCCAAAAAATGATGTAATTTGCTATAAAATGATTGTAAAACATCCAAGAATGATAATAAAACAGCATGAATACTTCATAAATTATAGATACATTGGAGACGTATTAGCATCCCCAAGCTTAATTCCTACTCGTCCTCGAGTAGGTAAATGATAAAAGAAATAATTTATGAAGTGTGAATGCTAGCAAAGTGCATAAGTTTGATCCATGATAATTTCAATCACTTTTCCTAGCATCGTAACAACAATTCTTTCTTATAAAACTTCCCATGTTATAGTAGCAACCAATTCACATCTTAAGGTTCAAACAATGACTTCTCTTGAAACTCAACAACCTATGTTCTCAGTCACCAAGCAATTGTAATTCAAATTATTCAACATAGTTTAAGTAAGAGCTCCACATACTCAACCATCATATAGTCTTGTATGATTGCTAACACTCACCGCATACACATGAGCAAAACGTTTCAACCAGACACATAGAAAGACAGGGGCTTATAATTTCGCCTCCCAACGTATTCACCTTTGGGTGATGTCAACAATAATAACTCATGCTACCCATATTTAACTGGACATATGTGCCTAGATGTAGCGACCACGATCCCAATGGACCGAAGTCTCTGCGCTTAAGTGTCATCCTTTGATCAGTAATGTTGGCACACACAGTACTCGAGGAATTATAACAGAGTTCAATCACACACTTATTACACCAAGGTCCTCATAAAGAGTATGATTACACAAAAATAATATGGCTGAATGCCATCTGAACTGAAATACTGCGGAAGCTTCGAAGGTAAATGAGTCCATCAACTCCAATGGCATAGCTGAGTGCACGACAATGACCTATCGCACCTTATTCGTCGTCTGAGTAATCTGCAACATGAGATGTTGCAGCCGTGTAGGCCAGCACATTGAATATGCTGGCAGAGTTACACTGTAAATCAATGAATGCAAGAACTACATCTACATGCTATATTTGGCTGGTGGAGATTGTAAGGTCAAGGTTTTTCATAAAGCTAGTTTTTCCCTACAACAAAGGAATAAACTTCATTATACTACTCCCAACTTGTACCAATATTTGAGAAGGTTCCTCCAACTCAATCCCAAGTAAACAAGTGTATCATCATGAAACCCAATTCAATTAATTAAATAGTGATGAGATCAACAATAACATCCAATTCCAGATACTCAAGATGTCCATAACCGGGGACACGGCTAACCATGATTAGTTTATACACTCTGTAGAGGTTACACACTTTTCCCCACAAGACTCGACCGCATCCATGATCGAAAGATCGAGACATAGTCTTTCTGAAGCATTAACTCTCTACTCCGGGCAGACCGGTACGCGTACTTTCCCCTACATCTGCTAGTCCACCTCTTCGAGAGCTCATACAACTTACTCAATTATGCCAGAGCCCATAATGGCATCTGGCTGCACACGGAAGTTTCTTGGCATGAAATATCATATGATCCCTTTGAGCCTGGGTGGCGAACCGAGTAAAAATCACACGGATACTCCGGGATTTCCCAAATGGACAAACACTGGATTCTCCAGGTGCCCCAACCAAACCACCTAGATGTGTATTAAAGTTGCCACGGAGGAATAGAGGTTGGGGTTGTTTCCCCTCTCCAACCCTCACTTTTAGAGGCTGGGAGAGCGACCCGGACTCCAACCCTTAAAATTGTTTACGGGTTTAGGGGTTCTAGTCTTTGCGTTTTTTTTGTTTCAACCCTAAAAAAACAGTTATCTTTTAGGGTTTGTTGGTACTACTAGTTGATGCTTTTAGCTCGCTCGATCATGGTTGTACGGCCCATTAGTAGAGACAATGAGGAAAGACACAACCTGGCGCCTGCTCTTTTTCTTGATTGGGCTGGTTTGAATCTGGCCCATTACCTGCTAACAAAGGAAAAAGTAAAAAGTAAGCAGTGGGAGAGCTGGGGTTCGAACTCACTATCTCACGTCTACAAAACGAATGGGACAACCACTAGACCAACCTCGTATTGGTGTGCAATAACAAAAAACATTTATAGTTATTGCTTTTATTAAGACGTTAACTTAAATATAAAACTACTTGAAAAGTTCATTGGTTTAGAAAAAGTTCACAAAAAATGAAAAAAAGTTCATAGATTTTCAGAAAGGTTCACAATTTTTTTTAAAAAGTTCATCTAATTGGGAAGAAGTTCATCAAAATTTGAAAAGAAGTTCATCTAAATTTGAAAAAAGTTCATTTAATTTGAAAAAGTTCATCAAATTTTTGAAAAAAGTTCACTGAATTTCAAAAAAGTTCATTGAATTTGAAATAAAGTTCATCGAATTTGCAAATTCATCCATTTTTAAAAAAAATCAAAATTTGAAAAAGTTCACCGATTTTGAAGAAATGTTCATGGATATGAGGGAAAGTTCATGGATTTCGTAAAAAAACTTCATCGATTTTGAAGAATCCACGCATTCAAAAAAGAGAAAAAGGGAAAAGCAAGGAAAAAAATGAAAAACCGAATGCAAACGCCTAGAAGGAAAAAAACACGATGGAAGGAAGAAATAACAAGGTTAAAATGAATGTTTTTCGCAACGTGCTTGGATGGCTGAATGGCTAGTGTTGTTCTCTTCGAACACAGAGGTCGCGGTTCGAAGACGACCGCCGCACCATTTTTTCCGAGTTTGCGGAAATAATTGGGCCGGCCCAGTTTGGGGCGCTGCAGGCGCCCGTTTGCAAAAATACACAGTAACGGGCGCCTGCGCCAAATAGGATTCGCCACGCTGGTCATGTACCCCCATGCGATGGACCATGCCCTGTAGATGTTCTATGCTAATTACCTCCAATCGCAAATATATGTCGTCGGTCGGCTGCGTGGTTGCCCAATTCCTATCTGGCGCTTATAGCGACATTTATATTGTCATTTGTACAACGCGCACAACCCCTCCCGTGTAAGGCATGAGCGAGAAGCTCCTTTTCCCGGTTCTGGGAAGCTCCGAGAAGCTTCCTGGCCTGGTTTTGGGAAGCTTTTAGTTGCTTTCGGTCAGTTTATTATTATTATTATTTATTGGTCTTTTTGGACGGGTTTTTATTCAGATTTTCTTTTATTTATTTTCAAATGTACAACCTACTATCATTTTTTTTCAAATTCACTACCTTTTTTCAAATTCATGTTTTGTCATTTGTGAACTATTTTCAAATTCCAGAATCATTTTACAAAACCTGTGAACTTTTTTTTTCAAATCTGTGAAATTTTCTTTTCAAATCCATTAATCTCTTTTAAAGTTCTGATTTTTTAAATACATGAACCTATTTTTGAAGTTGATGCAGTATTTTTAATTCGTGATGTTTTTTAAAAATCAATGAACTTTTTTCCAATTCATGAATTTGTTAAAAAACTTAAAAAACCTTCATATTCGTGAAATTTTTGGCAAATCTATGAACTTTTTTCAAATCCTTATTTTTTACCAATTTTCAAATTTATTTTTGTACAAAATTCATTTAATTATTATACACATGTTAATTTTATTATTAATAGCATGTCAATTTTATTATTAGGAGCATGGCAACTTCTCGTTTTTGATCATCGCAATTTCCAATGTGTGATTCCTATGTGTTTTAGAAAATGAAAATATCAATCATGGTAATTTGTGAACGGTCCAACACCGCTTTTTTGGGCCAACACTGTTTTAACATTTTTTTAATTTATATGCAAATGTGTGTTTTTTAAAAGTTTTTTCCTGGGCTAACACTATTTTACACCGGTTTGGTGAATGGGCTGTGCTTGGCCACTTCTTTTGGGCATGGAGCCAGGCTGGTGAATGGGCTGGGGAGCGAACCAACCACTATTAGCTGCCCCCAACTAATAGGGTCCTAGTATTAATGTCTTGGTATATACAAAAAACAAGGAGACATTTAATAACCACTTGCCCACAACGTATATTTTGGTATATATTCAAATAACTCTTATGATAGTATAGAGGCATTTAATAACGAGCTGTCCACAACGTATATTTTGGTATATATTCTAATAACTCTTATGATAGTACTAATGTCTTGGTATATCAAAACAAGGAGGCATTTAACAACCAATTGTCGACAACTTATATTTTGGTATATATTCCAATAAATCTTATGATAATACTGGTGTCTTGGTATATCAAAAACAAGGAGGCATTTAAGAACCAGTTGTCCACAATGTATATTTTGGTATATGTTCCAATAACTCTTATGATAATACTGGTGTGTCTTCGTATATCAAAAACAAGGAGGCATTTAATAACCAGTTGTCCACAGTGTATATTTTGGTATATATTCCAATAACTCTTATGCGTCCCTCAGCTAATGGGGTCGTAGTATTATCGTTTTGGTATACCAAAAACAAGAAGGCATTTAATAACCAGTTTTCCACAATGTATATTTTGGTATATATTTCAATAACTCTTATGATAGTACTAATGTCTTGGTATATCAAGAACAAGGAGGCATTTCATAACCAGTTGTCCTAGCGTATATTTTGGTATATATATTCCAATAACTGTTATGATAGTATTACTTGACATGAGTTGACTATGCATATAGATACAAAGGATGAAAAGACTACATTGGATTCTCCAATATTTTCTTTGAAATTGAGACTCTATGAGATTTGATAGTGCCTCTATATAATACCACAATAAGGACTCAAATTGAACGAGGAGCATCAACCTTAGGGAATATATAGCAAGAGGAGGAAAAAGAAATAGGTACCCACACTTCTCATGGCGCTTATCAAGAAGAACACAAATGCCCTGTGCTTGGTAATTCTTCTGATGTCTACCATTTTGTTGTCATGCGAGGCAACCGGGAGAAACAAAGGTACATTCATCCGTTTAGACCAGTCAAATTTTGTATAAATGTACACCATAGTTTTTGAGACATTTTCGAGTAACTTGTGTAATTTATACTACATTAGTAATGTGAAATGGGATGCAATACTTCTTTGATCGTAGGTACAACTGCATTGATTGATGTGTGCAAACGTGATCGGTTATGCGAGAATCCGATAGGATACAATGTTACCGTCTGTAAGGTTTCATGCGAATGGTCTGGCTACAGTTTCTACAACAGCTATTGTGAGAAGGGTAAATGTTGTTGCGCATCCTAAGGAATTGGACGAGGTGCCAAACACCATGCTTGTAAGATATGATGAATTCCAATAAACAATAAAAGTTAGTTTTGGCACGACTGTGCAACTTCATGATTTCAAAGTTGCCAAGGAAATTGGGAACGACTATTTACTGTGTCACTCTCTCCTTTTGTGTTTACAATCCCTCTTACCAAAATCGGTTTTCTCCCTCTCAAGATCCAAGACCCCTTTGCCGCGCAGCTACACCGACGACTCTGAATTTGCAAAACCGTTTTTAATATGAGAAAACATGAATTAGCAAAAGCGTTCTCATATCGAAATAAGTTGAATTGGCAAAACCGTTTCATATTAAAATAACTTCAATAGTGTCTTCATTGATCACATGGGTGCAAGCCTGGAAGATCTTCAAGCGCTTCTTCGCTGGCGACGAGCTAACTCCTGTTCCAAGGCCAATGCCATAATCATTTACTTGCTTTATTCGCTAGCACCGCGCGATTAGAGAGCGTTTGTGATCATCAAATAGCTTGGCAACGGCTGGCCGGTGGACCACATGTGACTCGTCGCGAACACGTGGGTACTTGGCCATTAGCCAAACCATGCGGACTTGCCAGGTGTATGAAGAATGAATTTCATGGCGTAATTAATCTGCTAGAATGGTTTACCCTTGCCGAATCCCTGCTTGCATGCATGTGTACAATGTAGTAAGACTAGCTAAATGCATGTGCGTTGCCAAACGAAATCTTCATACAAAAATGCTTTAACAAAGCAAAAACATGTTACGCCATCCCTATTTTCTAATCAATGAAAATCAGCTATAACTGTAGAACCTCATCATATCCATACCTCAGAAATCTACGTGAGAATAAAGACAATCTACTTAAAACAATGTATCCTTAATTTGCATGTTATCCTTGAGAACTGGATAACCTTTTTTTCCCTCTGTTTCGAAAGGTCATATACATGAAACTACAAATCAGTAAAAAAAACTTGATAATAGCTCCATGAATAAACGCAGTACACTGAAGCAGGTCCGCAGGGCATGGAACCTCCCTTTTTTTTGCTCTCGTCTCTTCCTTCTCCGCTGAGCAGGTCTGCAGGGCATGGAACCTCCCGCAGGGCATGTCATCTTTTTGTTTTTCTAATGTCTTGCTCTACTCTACTTTGTTGTGCATCTGAAAATAATTTGATGATTGGATGCCGAAGCGTTGCTTCAATTCCAGCTTAACAAGAACATAAACGTGCCTGATATAATCCTTCATATCGGCTGTGATTCTCCATCATAAATATTAATATGCGTGATTGTCTACCTTATCTATTCCCAGTCACTAGTCCTCAACATGATAAAGACATTTGGATGGATCTGGATATGATTCCAATTCTACCACCGCCTGAGCTTGTTAAACAAATTTGTTAAATTATCTGTATTACTTATTTAAAAATATTTGTTATTCGATAAATTCACTTTGGCTCATAGGTGTAGATGTACCAATTATCTAAATACACATTTTTTAAAAGTAAAAAAATCGAGCAAATATCCCGCTTGTACATCCGGACATTATATGTTTGTGCACAAAGTTTCGGTGAGAAAGGATTTTTTGTGCCTTGTGTAAAAAAAATAAATTTTGATACTTGATTATAACTATTCAGGAGACATTATTTTAATATTTTTTATACATGCCACAAAAAATGTTCTTTCTTGTGAAATTTTGTGTGTGCGTACATAGAATGTCGGATGTACATGTTAAATTATTTTAGAAATTTTTAAAATTTTGAAATGTGCTTTATATATATATATATATATATATATATATATATATATATATATATATATATATATATATATATTTCATAATAGGTGTATCACCTACTTAACTTATTTAGTTATAATTGACAACTTATTTCCTATCTTCAAGTAATACACGGAAGATAGTAAATGAGACCTATTACGCTGCAGGTAACTAACTTGAGTGGAGAAGAATAATTTTGTCTCCTTTGTTAATGATGTTCTGTCTTTTAAGAGCATCTATGGAGCTGGCCGACATTCTGGGATATAAGTGCACTAGTCCACAAGTTGAGCGACTCTAATATTCGTTGAAATATCATGGTAAGATTTTTTTACTATTGTGTCACTAGTCCATTTTTCTATCTTTTTCATACATTCTTCTTAAGTAAAGTACATTGCTAACTATGATACTATTATGTTCTTCAACAGAGGCTCCCAAATGTTGGCCTGCCTCCGCTGATGGACGTCGAAGGGGAGATGACTATTGTTTTCCCTTTGAATACCAGTTTCAAATATACACACTCACTAGTAGAAAACAGGGCTTTCGTTCGGGCCAGATAAGTCCATTAGTCCTGGTTCAGTCATGAACCTAGACTAATGTGAGCATTGGTCCCGGTCCGTGCGGCTAAAGGCATTAGTCCCGGTTCAAATGAGCCCTTTAGTCCCGGTTTGAGACACGAACCGGGACTAAAGGGTGCGATGCCCTTTAGTCCCGGTTCATTATCTCAAACCGGGACTAAAGGGTGCAATGCCCTTTAGTCCCGGTTTGTGTCTCAAATCGGGACTTAAGGTCCCATTTTCAAACTCTACCCCCCTGGATCGCCTTTCCAGTTTTGTAAAAAGCAAAATAAAATGATAAAAACTTGAAAAATTAAAATCCTTCGAGATGTAGTTATGTTACTACATCTACTAGTTAGGAAAACTTAAAAACTTAGTGTAGGGAAAATGTAAAACAGCTATAACTTTTGGATACAATGTCAGAAAAAAAGTATAATATATCAAAATGTTCAGCACGAAAATCCGCATCCGATTTTGACGGCCTACAGCCTGTTTGCAAATTTTTAGAATCCTCAAATTCTAAAAGGAAAAACAGTTATGCTCAAATTTCAGTTTTTTTGAATTTTTGTTAAATCTGGTCAAACTATGGTCAAACTACTTATTCAAGAAGTATTAGTGTTACTAAATAATTATTCAAGAATATTAGTGTTATTAAATAATTATTTCAGTTTTTTTGAATTTTGGTCAAATCTGGTCAAAGTTTGGTCAAACTATGGTCAAACTATGGTCAAACAATGGTCAAACTACTTATTCAAGAAATATTAGTGTTACTAAATAATTATTTCAGTTTTTTTGAATTTTTTTCAAATGTGGTCAAACTGTGATCAAACTACTTATTCAAGAAATATTAGTGTTGCTAAATAATTATAGTTTTTTAGAACAATAGTTTCAAACTCAAACAGTGAAATGTGTGACTTCATGCTCAAGCTAAATTCCTGAGGGTTAATAGGATTGACATCTTACTATTGTTAGGAAAACAACAAGTGCAGACTTGGAAACGAGGGAGAATAGACTCGGAAGTTAAGCATGCTCAGGCTGGGGTAGTGAGAGGATGGGTGACCGTCCAAGAAGTTAGATGATTTGAGATTAGAGGTTAAATTGAGTAGTGATGAGTGGTGATTAGAGATAAGAGGTTAAAATAATTCAGAAATTTGAAAATCGGGAAAAAAGTTTAAAAAAAGATTCAAAAAAAATTCAAAAAATAATAATCATAAAATTTCCTTTAGAACCAGTTGGTGTTACCAACCGGGACTAAAGGTGGACCTCCAGGCAGCGGCCACGTGGAGGGCCTTTAGTCCCAGTTCGTATAAGAACCGGGACTAAGGGATGATGATGAGACACTGTCATATCATTATGATGATGATCAATTGTTATATCACTACGATGATGATGAGACAATTTTATATCATTATGATGATGATGAGACATTCTTTTATCACTATGTTGATCATGAGACATTGTTGTATCACCGATTATGTGTATATTGAACTGTATAAAAATATGTGTAATTGTTGCATAAGTACAATATAAATATGCGGAAATGAAATACGTAGAGTTAGTAGTGGTGCGAGGTTCAAGCCCTCGCTACACCTAGTTAGTAGTAGCACAAGTCAGATCCCACGCGCACTGCTGCTAATGTAATTAGTAGTAGCGCAGGTATGTCCTACTAGGCTTATCCCTAGAAATGACATGATTATACCTATAGGACGTCCTAAGGTACTAGCATGCATGCTAATGAATGTCACATGGTCTGTTTAATTTGTAATGCTTGGTTCGTCATTCTTTTTCCTATAGTTCATGATTTCTTTTCAATTATGCAGTTAAGAATGTAAGTATGCTTATTATGCCATTATAACATGTTAGTATAGGATATGAAGGACGGTAAAGTGAAGTTTGGTATAGAGTGGACTGTTCTGAATGGCCTGTCGGAGTGAGGTGTCCTCATAGCCGAGGAGGATGATGTGCAAACAGTGGAGAAGATTAGGTTAGAATTCCAGTGATACTATTGATTAGTTTCTAAATAAAAAAATTCCATGATTTTCTACTTATAAATTTTAGGCTCCACTATAACATTGCTAGTGATAGATTAGCGCAACATATTCTTTTAAGATTAGTGCTAAATATTCTTGCTGGCTTCGAACTATTTGGATAAAATTATGTATCCTTAGTGTGTTTCCGTCCATCCCAAATAATAAGGATGAAGCGTTTTCACTCTTTACAATACCCAGGTGCCAAACAACAGGTGGGGAGAGAATCAATGCAATTCTTGATGTGAATCTCCAATTCTTCAAAATGTGATCTTGAAAGCAATTGGTGTTGGTGGAGCCAATTTACGCAACATCACTCCTTAGTACACAACTCGAGATGTTGGCAGAAGTTTTATTCTTTTCATTGTTTTCGAGCATGTTTAGGCTCTAGTGTTGATGTAGGCAAGCATCACCACTGTTTCTATTCCTGTGGGTATGTTTCTTGTACTTTGGATGAAGTTTTTGGTGGTGATGACCGGCTGGAAGTATTGTTATATTTCAGATCCATATGTATTCCTGGTTCTGGCAAACAATTGGTGCTTCATTGGTTTCTGTTTGATATATGTTCATATATTCCTTGAATAAACACCAATTCATGAGTGTTAATTAACTTTCACTTTTGTGTACACGTATAGTACATGATAAGCAATTAGTAGATGACATTTATGCCGACAAGCTGATAATTCATGATTTGCTAGTTGATATTATCTGCACCCAACTCAGGACATCGTGAAAAATATTGTGATCCCAAAGACACAAGGTTTGAATTATTCATCTCCCTTGCTAAACGTGCAAATAGACCTTTAAGCACCAGATTTTGATTAAATTTTGTATATGTAGAAATTCACTTGTTATTGTCAAGCTATTACCTGTTTAATAATCAATAAAATTTGCAAGAAGAGGCAATGGCCAATCACATGCCCTATGTCCTAAGCCTTTTTGTATAGTGTTTGACATTATTTTAGAAGATTTTCCTTTGCCTTACGAAGAAACATACCGATGTATGTTAAATAATATTTTTCTTAAATCATTAGAATATGTCTGCCCCAATTAAATAAAATTAGTGTTAATCCTTGGATATGACCTTAATAATTTGTTTTATTCATTTATAAGCACTCTAGCCCGTAGTAACGCATGGGCGTTCTACTAGTCTGCCTAGTTTTAAACTATTAGGAACACAAAATTTGTATATAGTAGTTTTATGTTTAACACATATGCATATATCTTTGCATGGCCATGCATTCAAACTGAATTTCCTTTAATTTCGTGTGCATATATTGGGGTATTCTCACCTGAGACTTAATCATAACAATCCATCCACTTGCTATCCTTCCAACCAAACGTTAAAGTGGCTATCCCCGATCACCACTTATCCTCTCAACCAAACAACAAAAGTTTGCTATCCCTAAGCAAGTGGACAAGGATACCCTCAGCCGATCCAGCATCATCATTAAACCAAACACCCCCTTTATCAATAACCACAACCAGCGACATTCTTTTCTATTTGATTTGCTATTGTGGTGAGAGTGAGGAAGCAAATAGTCGAAAGCATCATCTATGGAGAAAGTAGAGCAGTAGATTAAAAAATAGACCTCAATCAAGAAACAGAATGACCCACTTAGACCTCCTCAGCTAATAGTCAAGAGAAACATGTATATTACCTCCTCAACTAGCTTGTGGACGCGTTCCAGCTTTTGTCGTGGACTTGTCCAATTCCAACTACATACATGGAAGGAAAGATTTTGAAGCAATCAACCATGATAGTCATTGGTAAATTCAATCATAAGAACAAAAAGTTTCATGCTTGTATGGCCATGCGATACATCGCCCTTGAGCTAGCCCAAACGTAGTAAGAATGTCATCATCTATATAATAAAAGCATATCACATGATATGTCCACATATCGGATTTCGCAAAACACAAACAAAGATGATACTACTTTGGGGCATCAACTAAACAACTTAGCCAGGTGGACTAAACAAGTGGGCTGACGACATAAAATAATTAGCATTCTTTCATCTCAAATTAAAATGAACTCTAATAAACTAAACAACTTAGCTAGGTGTCAACGAATCTAATTAAAGTATGCACTTGTTAATCACCACCCCTGCTAGATGTACTATGGAGAAATTTCAATATCACAAGTTCTACTACTGGCCCGTATATGCTTCAAGGGACTTCAGTTTTAGAATAAACTCAAATATTAATATTGTGGTGTTTTGTCAAACTCTGGCAACTTCAAATTTGAATAATCACCATTTTAATATCAAGTTTTTCTATTTTTCTTCGTTTCACCACCGGGTTCCTTCAGTATTTTTTCCTTGTTTCCCCTTTTTTCGTGTTATTTTTTTTCAAGACATGTCTACTTATTTCCAATACACAATGCATATTTTTAGTATACATGTCGAACATTTTATTATACACATTGCACATTTTTCAAACGCACAATGTACATTCTTTTTTTCAAATACTTGATATTTTCACATACCTGTTGAACATTTTCTGAAACTATGCGTAGGTTTTTTTAACCTTGTATACACATTTTGATTTGAATGACATTAATATATTTTTCAAACGCATGCATATTTCTTTCAAATGTCAGATAAACTTTTTCAATGGTACTTAACATTTCTTTATACTACTTAAATATTTGTTTTGCATTGTATAAACATTAAAAAGGGAATATCACATAAATTTTCTTGAAACAAGGGAACATTTGTTGAAATGACATGTACAATTGTTTTGAATGGTATGATTTTTTTAATCATGTGTACATTTTTCTACATTATATAAGCATATTTTAAAAAAAATATTACGTACACCCTCCTATCCGAATTACATGATGCAGCCTCTATACAATGTAACTGTATACCTCTATACAATGTACTCCCTCCCGTTCCAAATTACTCGTCGTGGTTTTTGTTCAAATTTGAACTAAAACCACGATGAGTAATTTGGAACGGAGGGAGTAATTTTTATAGTGTAGCGGCTGCGTTGTTTAATTTGGATCAGAGGGAGTACATTCTGTAAAGATGTGAACATTTTTTAAATCTCAGAAACATTTTTTGTGAATGCTATCAACAGTTTTTAAGTACACTAACATATTTTATGAACCACGTAATTTTTTATCAATTTTTTTGTTTTTGAAAAATATATGTATTTTGAATATTTTCAGAAGTATGAAAAAACGATAAAGAATAAAAAAAGGCAAAAAAGAATTAACCTGCATGAAGCTACTTGGGCAGTCCCATTAGTAGCATTGCCGCCACATGCGATGGACCAGGCCCATTAGATGTTCTGCGCTAATTATGGGTTGAAAATTAAATTTTTTCCATATTTGTGAATTTTTTTGCAAATCTATGATTTGTTTTTCCCAATACACTTTTATCTGTGGAAACCTTTTGTTTTCGGTCATGGCCACTTCCAGTGTTATTCCTATTTCTTTTTGAAAATAAAAATATAAAGCATGTTAAATTTGTGAATGGGCCAATACTATTATTTTTGGTTCAATACTTTTTTAATTAATATGCAAACTTGTTCATTTTCAGTTTTTTCCAGACTAACACTAATTTTTACACTGGTGGTGAGTGGGTTGTAGTTGGCCACTTTTTTGGGCCTGTAGCCACACTCGCAAAAGTCGCTGGGGAATTGGTTCTTTTGATCGAGCAACCCCCAGCTAATGTCCCCCAACTAATGGGGTCCTAGCATTAATGTCTTGGTATATACAAAAAACAAAGCGGCATTTAATAACCAGTTGTCGACAACCTATATTTTGGTATGTATATTCCAGTAACTCTTATGATAGTCTTTATGTCTTGGTATATAGGGAACAAGGAGGCATTTAATAACCAGTTGTTGACAGGATATATTCGAGTATATTCCAATAACTCTTATAATTGTATTAATTCACATGAGTTGACTATGCATATAGCTACAAAGGATGATATCACTAACATTGGACTTTCCTTATTTTCTTCCTGAAATGAAGATGCTCCGAGATGTGATAGTGCCTCTATATAAATGAACTTATTTATCAAAGTCGATGTAGTTTTCACAAATTTGTATTTTTCTAAAATAAAAAAATTCCATATCTGTAAACCTTTTGCAATTCTACGATTTTGAAATCCATTTTTATTCGATTATCATTTTTTATGAATTTCTCAATTCATTTTGTTATTAAGAGCATGACAATTTTTTGTTTTCGGTCATGGAACTTCTAATGGTATTCCTATTTGTTTTTTGAAAACAAAAATATTAAACATGTAAATTTGTTAATGGGTCAACACTATTATTTATCGGCCAACACTTTTTTAATTAATATGCAAATTTGTGAATTTTCAGTTTTTTCCCAGGCAAACACTGGTTTTACACTGGTGGTGAATGGGTTGTGGTTCGTCACTTTTTTGGGCCTGGTGCCACACTCGCAAAAGTCGTTGGGGAATTGGTTCTTTTGATGGAGCCAACTCCAACCCCCAGCTAATGTCCCCCAACTAATGGGGTCCTAGTATTAATGTCTTGGTATATACCAAAAACTAAGAGTCGTTTAATAACTAGCTGTCGACAACCTATATTTTGGCATGTATATTCCAATAACGCTTATGATAGTATTAATGTCTTGGTATATAAAGAACAAGAAGGCATTTAATAACCAGTTGTTGACATGATATATTTGGGTATATTCCAATAACTCTTATAATAGTATTAATTGACATGAGTTGACTATGTGTATATAGATACAAAGGATGACAACACCAACATTGGATTCTCCATTATTTTCTTCCTGAAATGAAGATGCTCCGAGATGTGATAGTGCCTCTATATAATACCACAATAAGGACTCAAATAGAGCGAGCAATATCAACCTCAAGGAATATCTTGCAAGGGAGGAAAAAAATAGGTACCCACACTTCTGATGGCACTTACCAAGAACAACAGAAATGCCCTGTGTTTGGTAATTCTTATGATGTCTACCACTTTGTTGCCATGCGAGGCAACTGGGAGAAACAAAGGTACCCTCATCTGTTTAGACCAGTCAAATTTTGTATTAATATACACAGACTTTAGCTTTTGAAACATTCTTGAGTAACATGTGTAATTTATACTACATTACTAATCTGAAATGGGACTTCTTTGGGCGTACGTACAACAGCGTTGATTGATGTGTGCAAACGTGACCGGTTATGCGAGAACCCGATAGGATACAATGTTACCTTGTGTAAGGTTTCATGTGAATGGTCTGGCTACAGTTTCGACAACAGCTATTGTGAAGAGGGTAAATGCTGCTGCGCATCCTAAGGAATTAAACGAGGTGCCAAAACGCCATGCTTGGAAGATATGGTGAATTTCAATAGAGAATAAAAGTTAGTTTTGGCATGACTGTGCAACTTCATGATTTCATCAATATGAATGCTATCCAGGTTATTTTGATATCAAAACCATGTTTCAAAGTCGTCAAGAAACGAGGGATGACTAATTACTGTGTTACTCTCTCCTTTTGTGCTTGCAGTCCCTCTTACCAAAATCGCTTTTCTCCCTCTGAAGATCCAGGACCCTTTGCCAAGTGCGGCGACACCGACGATGAATTAGCAAAACCGTTTTTAATATCAAAATAACACGAATTAGCAAAACAATTTTCATATCAAAAATAACTTGAATTAGCAAACTATTTCATATCGAAATAATTTGAATAGTGTCTTCAGTGATCTTCAAGAAAAAATCGCTAAATTACTTTATTCGCTAGCACCGCGGTGACGAAGGCGGCCGGCGGCTGGCCGCTGCACCACATGTGACCCGTCGCGAACGCGTGCGTACTTGACTGGTGTATGAAGAATGAAGTTCACGTGGAATTAATCCCGTGGCCTATGCGTTTTCGGCCGTCAAATTTCGTGATCTAGCCGTTTATTAGTGAATTAGACATGCACTATTGTAAGTATTTTTTTTGTTGAGATTATGCACTATTGTAAGTACTTCCTCCGTTTCAAAATAAGAACTCAACTTTGTATTAGCTTTTGTATAAAGTTATTTATTTTTAAGAATTTACTTTTTCTAGGATCAACTTTAGTATAAAGTTAGTACAAAGTTGAGTCGCTTATTTTAAAACAGAGGAAGTATGTATTTAATAAGGTTAAAACAATGTAATTACTCATGTTTTTTTTTAACTAATCACAAGGACCATAGCGCTATAAGCAACTGAGATTTCACGATGCACTTGCACATGCGATCCATTACTACTAACTAGTAGAATGCTCGTGCATTGCTACGGGCTACAATGCATATAAATGAATCAAACAAATGATTAAGTTTGTCTTCAAGGTCGAAGCTCATTTCTTCCTCGTATATACGAGAGTTTTCGAACATCAAACGGTCGCCCAACAAGCTTCCAAAAATTCAACACTAATGTTATCAAATACTCCTCCTCCTCTATCTTTTCCTTAGCAGTAACACTAATGTTTTCCTTAGCAGCAACAACAAAAATCCATCCCTACTGATCCAGGAGTACATCAGCACTCAAAGCAACACGGATCCTCCTCCTCTTTTCCTTAGCAATAATAACACGGGCACTTAAAAAGCAAGCAATCACTTCATCCATGGGAGAAAAGGAGAACGTCCTCTTTTTTCGACAAATGGTGAATTTTATTATCTCAAAATGAAGCATCAAGCCGATACAAACATAATGAGCACACATCCGGCCTGTGCATAGCTAGGATGCACACAACCGACACCAACACACACACACACACACACACACACACACACACACACACACACACACACACACACCGCTAGCAAATAGCAAAGTCATATAAGACCATTGCTATGCCCGAGCGAGGAAAAAACCCCGAAGAGATCAAATTCGCGAGCGACAAACTACAAACATGACCATATTCACACCAACCATCTCATAACACCACAAGGACATCGACATTCTTCAACAACAACGCTTTCAAGAAGGGAGTGATGCTCAAGCGCCGCCGTCACCGGATCCAACCGCCATATGTCAGAGTCTATGCTTTCACCTTGAAGAACCAGTTCGAGCATTTCCGAGCAATGCCTTCAACAACTAATGATGCAGAAACATCACCGTTGCCAGGTATAACCAACTCGGGTCAGACCTAGGTTTTCACCTCGAATCTCGTCGAAGTCAATCATGTATTGTTGCCACCACTTTTCCACAATCCCAGCAGCTACATGCAGTTGGGTTAAGAAACCATCCGCCGCTGCTGCACAACCATACCCTCTGCGTCAAGTCGTCATCCGTAGATTGCCTATCACCACTGAAGGCAACCATCGCATCTAGGAAGATGATCCCTCACAAAGACCTTTCGATGGCCACCAAAATCAGCAGTGATGTCGCCGCCGTAGGTCGGAGTGGCTAACTGTTGCCGTCAGCTGCGGATATGAGGAAGCCGAATCCGCATAAAAAAAACCGGTCCAGCCGTCATCCGCGAGACGCGACTACTAACACAACCATGGAGCAATCAAGCTCCACTACACCGTGTACACGGCGGCGGCGAGGCCCCGATCATCATCATCATGCGGTCCGGATCTAAACCTCGATGGCGGCAGGGACCATGTCCGCTCGGCTGGACGTTGAGGCCGGAATCCGCCAAGGCCGGGGAAGAGTCGCGGGAGGACGCCCAACCAGGACGGCGGCAACGGCCCGAGCCATGCACGAGCGGCAAGATCCAATCGAGCTAAGACTTTGGAGGAGGAGGCACATGTGTTGGAGAGCTCCTGCCGCCACCGACCACCGCGAGGGGCTTTGCCCCGGCAGCCCCGGCCAGCGGCGGCGAGCGGGAGAGGAGGCGGGAGAAGCCTACTATGGCGGCGGCGGTTGTGCCGCATGAGTCGCCCGCTGGACGACGTGGGGGCCTTTCTTTGGAAGTTACGGCATTGTCTCCAAAATACTTTCTTGGAGAACGTCCTTGTTAGCGACAAACCCTAAACCCTAGCCTGCCCCTCTCTCTCTGCACCTGCTTGCTCTCTGCGCTCGAACGACAGAAACATGAGGAAGAAGGAGGAAGAACACGGTGGACACGGTGGTTTTTCTGGCGCACATACGCCTTTCTTTTTCCCTCGAGCACGAACTCGATGTGTCAACGAGCTACACAGAGGTGAGGGGGTTTTATACCCGTGGGCACTGACGTGCCATGCCTCGCCCACACGCACTCGCTCCCCCCACTTCCCACGTCCCGCGCGCTCCGGCTCGCGCCCGCTCATCGTGCACGTACACGATCGCCGCGGCCTCCCCGCACGCCCGACGCGTTCGCCTCCCCTGGTTCCTCGCTAACAACCTGCGTGGCCCCGCGCACACTCGCGCTAGCTCACGCGCGCGCGCACACACACACACACACACACACACCTATGCCCGGGCACGCTCGCACGCACCCGAGCCCTCCCACGGGCCGAGCCCCACGCGGCCACCGCATGCACGCACGCGCACACCGCGCCCCGGGCTCGCCACGGTTTATGGCCCAACACTCTCCCCCTAAGCCGTGGCCTAGAGGAGACCGTCTTCCTCGACTCTGGCATCCGCCAGCAGCGCCCGCTCCGCCGCCGGCACCTTCCGCAACTCCGGGCAATCGCGGCTTAGAAGTGGCGCGCTTGCCGTGACTTAGTAGCGGCCATTGCTGCCGCCATCCCGAAGTCGCCACGCTGCATGCGTCGTCGCCATCGTCCCCGAGATCCCCCCTTAGACGCTGCCTCAAGCGCCGCCTTCTGCGCCCGCCATGTCTGAAGCTGCTCGTCCGCCCGCTTCGCCGCTGTTTCTGCCAGCGACGCCGCACCCGCTCATCGAATGCACGCGCCTTCGCCCGGCGCTCGTCAGATGTCAGCTCCCTCGAGGGCGCAGAACTGCTCGATGCCGGGCGGCAGCGAGAACAGCGGTCCGCACTGCGTGTCCAGGAGCTTCTTCACGAGCTTCGTGTTGCCCAGCGTCTCGCCCAGGCCCGCGAACTGCGCCGCCATGCCCGCAAGCCTTCTGGCGTACGCGTCCAGGGACTCGCCGTCCTCCATCTTCAGCCGATCCAGCTCGCCGCGCAGCGTCGCCCTCCTTGCCGCGCGCACCCGCTCGGTGCCGACGAAACGCACCTTCAGATAGTCCCATACCTCTCTGGCGGTGGGCTTCGTCGCCACCGAGAGCAGCACGTCCTCCGGCAGCCCCGACAGGATCAGCGCCCTCGTTGTCTTGCACTTCTTCCTGTTGACCGCCGCGTCGTTCGCCGGCGCCACCACCTCCCACAGCATGTGGGCATCAAGGATCGCCTGCGCCTTGATCGCCCACACGGTGTAGTTCTCCGGCGAGAGCATTGGCATGTTCATGGACACCAATCCGCCCGCGCCGCCGCCGCCGTGTGGAACCAGCCACATGAACTCCGGCGAGCTGCTCAACCTGAAGCTCTAATGCCAATTGTTGGTGACAAACCCTAAACCCTAGCCTGCCTCTCTCTCTCTCTCTCTCTCTCTCTCTCTCTGCACCTCGCTTGCTCTCTGCGCTCGAACGACAGAAATAGGAGGAAGAAGAAGGAGGAAGAACACGGTGGACACGGTGGTTTTCCCGCGCACGTACGCCTTTCTTTTTCCCTCGAGCACGAACTCGATGTGTCAACGAGCTACACAGAGGTGAGGGGGTTTTATACCCGCGAGCACTAACATGCCAGGCCTCACCCACACGCACTCGCTCCCCCACTTCCCACATCCCGCATGCTCCGGCTCGCGCCTGCTCATCGTGCACATACACGATCGCAGCGGCCTCCCCAGCCGCCCGTACGATCGCCTCCACGGTTCCTCGCTAACAACCCGCGTGGCCCCTCGCACACTCGCGCTAGCTCACCGCTGGGATCCGCTCCATGGTCGACGTCGTCCTCCGGTATTGGGCACACGCAGGCAACCCACGGAGGAGGGGAGGCGATAGTGACGGGTTAAGAAGGAAGACCGAGATGGCGTGAGGAGGAGGCCGTCGCAGCCTCGCTTGGGAGGCACTGTGTCGATCTGAGGTGGAGAGCCAGATCAGGTGGCTCGCAAAGGAGGGTCATCGGCGTCCCACACGTAGTGGCCATCAATGACCCATGCGATGATGACTCGATCTGCACGAATCCGGCTCCGGCGAGCTCCATCTAGCTCGTCGAGCAAGCGGGCAAGCCGGGGTGGTTCTCATCGCCTCGGCGCCAACGCATGCGACTTCTTTCGTTCTGAAAATATCGGGCTAGTGATAAAAAATATCTGTTTTTTGTGTTTTGAAACAAATTGCACTACTGAGAGGGATCGATTGATTTGGATACCCAGGCGGCTGCTGCATATAAACATCCTCAGACAGATAACCATGAAGGAATGCATTGCTGACATCAATTTGCCGAAGACTCCATCCTCGAGACATTGCAAGAGAAAGAACCAGATGAACTGTAGCCGGCTTGACAACCGGAATGAACGTGTCTGCATAGTCAATGCCAAGCTGCTGTGTGAAACCAGGAGCGACAAGTCGTTCCTTGTACTTACCAACAGAAGCATCTGAACGATGCTTGGTCTTTAATATCCACTTACTCCCCACAATGTTAACCCCTGGCAGACGAGGCACAAGAACCCATGTCTTTGTGTGACGAAGGGCAGCGAGCTCATCAATCATCGTTGCACGCCAGGCAGTCTCACGGAGAGCATCGTGATGAGAGACATGCACCGCAAGAAGCGCGACTGCGAGGATCATAACGTACGGTCAGATCAGTACGCACGAGCTCACGCCTGGTATTATCTCGGGTGCGCATGACCATGGTGTGGCCAGGAGCAGCTGGAGGCGTCGCGGTCGAGGAGGAAGAGGTTCCCTCGACAGAAGGCTACGCGAGCTGATCCGCCTGCGTCGACCGAGCATCGACATCCGCCTGCACCTGAACTGCGCCAGGTGAACATATCAAGGATGGGCCGGGCGAGGCGTCCGCAGAGGCGCAAGGCGATGGGACCGGCGATGGGCCGGGCGAGCGTAGCACATGCGACGTGCATGCGCCATGCATGTCGATCACCGGAGAAGGCCAGACGTCTGTCGCGTGTGGTCGAGGAGCATCACACGCGACTGGAGGTTCCTGCACGAGAGGAAAGCTGCCTGAAACAACCGAGTGAGTAGACAAATAGGACAGGTCATATTTACGCATACGGTTCATTGGAAGGGAATGAAAGCACATCAGCAAATGAGGAGACATCTATGGTGACACCAGGGGTGGAGTAGGGAAAGAAAGACTCGTCGAAAACGACATAACGGGATATATATATATATATATATATATATATATATATATATATATATATATATATATATATATATATATATATATATATATATATATATATAGACGCACACACGTCCCGTGGAGCGATCCAAGCACTTGTATCCCTTATGCATCTGGCTATACCCTAAGAACACACACATGATGGAACGGAAAGCAAGCTTATGTACGTTATATTTGCGCAAACTGGGCCAGCATGCATACCCAAACGTGCGGAGGAAGGTGCAATCGGGTTTCACCTTGAGAAGACGATACATGGGTGTATCTTGTTGTAGAACAGGCGTGGGCATGCGATTAATGAGGTAACATGCAGCAAGAAACGCTTCATCCCAAAAATGCAATGAAAGAGAAGAATGGGCTAGCACAGCAAGACCTGTTTCTACGAGATGACGGTGTTTGCGTTCAGCACCCCCATTTTGCTGAGATGTATGTGGGCAGGACACACGGTGAGATATCCCAGTGCGCTGAAAATAACAGTGCAATTTATGGTACTCGCTACCCCAATCCGACTGAACGGCTATGATTTTAGTGTGAAGAAGACGCTCAACATGAGCCTGAAAAGCGTAAAACACTTGCTCAACATCAGACTTGTGCTTGAGGAGATATATCCAACAAAAACGAGAGTAATCATCAACAAAGCTAACTTAATACTTATAACCTCTAGAAGAGGCAATAGCAGGCCCCCAAACATCAGAATAGATTAACTCAAGAGGCATAGTAGAAACACGATGAGATAAATTATATGGCAAATGTCGACTCTTAGCACGCTGACAAGCATCACACACTGAAGTCTGACTCTCAGAAGAACACACTAAATAATTACTGCTAATAATGTTTCAAACTACATTATTTGAGGGATGAGCGAGACGCTGGTGCCACTGGGACGGGGTGATCTTGACGCTAAGAGACTCTTGGCGAGTGGAGGAGGACAATGCACGACTAAGCGGGATGGGGTAGAGGCCGCCATGACTTCTACCGTGAAGAAGGATTTTTCTTCGTGGCCTTGTCCTTAACAAGGAAAAAGAAACGATGAAATTCCACAAAAACATCATTATCGGCGGCAAGACGATAAACAGAAAGAAGGTGTTGATTAATATGTGGAATATGAAGAATATTTTTTAAACGAAGAGATGAACCGGCTAAAGTGGATTGACCAATATGCGAAATAGACAAATCTGCACCATTGGCCACTTGCACTTGATCCTTCCCTCCATAGCACTCGTGCAAGTGGAGACGTTTGAGATCACTCGTCAGGTGGTCCCTTGCTCCAGAGTCCGTGATCCAGTGCGGCGGCTCATGCGCGGAGGAGGAGGTGAACGCGGAGTTGGCGGCGCGGTTTTCATGATCATAGTGGCTATGACAATTGTCCGCCTCGTGCCCCCAGTATTTGCAGATTTGACACTTGGGGCGCCAGCGCCGGTTACGGCCATTGCCACCACCGTTTCCTCTGCCATTGCCGGGACCGTTGCTGTTTCCACTGTTGCGGCCCGGGGCGCCACTACTCTAACCTTGGCTCTAGCCACCTAGTCCTTGCAGGAAAGGACCGCCAGTAGGTGATACGTCTCCAACGTATCTATAATTTTTGATTGTTCCATGCTATTATATTACCCCTTTTGTATGTTTATGGGCTTTATTTTACATATTTATATCATTTTTGGGACTAACCTACTAACCGGAGGCCCAGCCCCTATTGCTTTTTTTTTGCCTTTTTCAGTATTTTGAAGAAAAGAAATATCAAACGGAGTCCAAACGGAATGAAACCTTCGGGAGCGTTATTTTTGGAACGAATCTGATCCGGAGGACTTGGAGTGCAAGTCAGGAAGCGAACGAGGCGGCCAGGAGGGTGGAGGGCACGCCCACCCTACAGGCGCGCCTGCCTCCTGGGCCCCACGAGCGCCACCACGTACTTCTTCCTCCTATATATACCTACGTACCCCGAAAACATCCAGGGAGCCACCGAAACACAATATCCACCGCCGTAACCTTCTGTATCCGTGAGATCCATCTTGGAGCCTTCGCCGGTGTTCTGCCGAAGGGGGAATCGATCACGGAGGGCTTCTACATCAACGCCATAGCCCCTCCGATGAGTTGTGAGTAGTTTACCACAGACCTCCGGGTCCATAATTATTAGCTAGATGGCTTCTTCTCTCTTTTTGGATCTCAATACCATGTTCTCCCCCACTCTTGTGGAGATCTATTCGATGTAATCTCTTTTTGCGGTGTGTTTGTCGAGATCCGATGAATTGTGGGTTTATGATCAAGTTTATCTATGAGAAATATTTGAATCTCGTCTGAATTCTTTTATGTATGATTGAGTTATCTTTGCAAGTCTCTTTGAATTATCAGTTTGGTTTGGCCTACTAGATTGATCTTTCTTGCCATGGGAGAAGTGCTTAGCTTTGGGTTCAATCTTGCGGTGTCCTTACCCAGTGACAGAAAGGGTTGCAAGGCACATATTTTATTGTTGCCATCGAGGATAAAAATATGGGGTTTATATCATATTGCATGAATTTATCCCTCTACATCATGTCATCTTGCTTAAGGCATTACTCTGTTCTTATGAACTTAATACTCTAGATGCTGGCAGGAGTCGTTGATGTGTGGAGTAATAGTAGTAGATCCAGGCAGGAGTCAGTCTACTTGTCACGGACGTGATGCCTATATACATGATCATGCCTAGATAATCTCATAATTATTCCCTTTTCTATAAATTGCTCGACAGTAATTTGTTCACCCACCGTAATACTTATGCTATCTTGAGAGAAGCCTCTAGTGAAACCTATGGTCCCCGGGTCTATCTTTTATTATATTTGCTTTTAATCCACTTTTATTTGCATCTTTACTTTTTGCATCTATATTATAAAATAGCAAAAATATATTTACCTTATCATATTATCTCTATTAGATCTCACTTTCGCAAGTGGCCGTGAAGGGATTGACAACCCTTTTATTATGCGTTGGTTGAGTTCTTTGTTTGTTTGTGTAGGTGCGTGACTTTCTAGGAGCTTCCCTACTGGATTGATACCTTGGTTCTCGAAAACTGAGGGAAATACTTACGCTACTGTGCTGCATCACCCTTTCCTCTTCAAGGAAAACCAACGCAAGCTCAAGACGTAGCAGTAGGGTGACCGCCACTCGGACGTCCGGAGTCATACGCGCGGCCCGGGTTGTTGTTGTAGACCGGCCGCGACGCAACGTTGCGGAGGATTGCCAATCCTCAATATCCGATTGCTGCTGCTGTAGGACCTCGTAGTGAAGACACTCGAGTAAAACGCAGGAAGCGTGATAGGCACGACCCCAAAGTTCATCGAAGCAGCAATGGGGTTGAACACCGAGCCGAGCCCGGTCAACATGTAGTCGATGATTTCGTCACCGCGAAGAGGATAGCCAGCGGCGGCCATGGCGTCAGCAAGCACCTTCACCTTCTGCATGTACTCGCCGGCGGGCTTGTCTCCCTTCTTCAGCGCCTGGATCTGACGCCGAAGATTACGAACGCCAGTGCTATTTTCTGCGGCGAACATGGTGTGCATGGCTGTCCATGCACCAGAAGCCGTCTTGCAGCCGATCAACTGTGCGGAGATCTCCACGTGCATCGAACCGAGGAGATGCACGAGGACCTTCTGATCAGGTCCACCACTGCTCGTACTCGGGATTGGACACGGTCCGAGCAGCGTCGCCGATTCTTGTCGTCACGGTCGGCTGCAACGCCTTTGCCGAGCCATCAAGAAAGCCGTGGAGGCGTACTCCGGCGAAGTTGGGGAGGGTGAGAGCCCTCCTCAGCATGAAGTTGCTGCGGTCCAGAGAGACTGCGATGGGCGGAATGACCGGGACGGGCGCAGATGACGAAGGTGGAGCGATGATTGGGGCGGACACAGCAAGGGTGAGCGCGGAGGTGGTTGTCATCGCGGCAGCAGCGAGAGAACACTACGGCAGCGGAGGAAGGAGCGGCGGCAGCGGCTAGGGTAAGCGGCGGCGGCGGCTAGGGAAGGCTCCGATACCAAGTTTGAAGAATATGTTTATGGTTTTCCCGTGGGACAAAGCCTCTCCATATCTTTCTATATATATAATGATCAGTAAATACAGTTTACATACGTACAAATACGTGTACAGAGAACATGACCCGCTAGACCTATTTTAACAACTAGTACTAGTTTCCTAATTACCCTATCAACCTAAGACTACCACCACGCAGGCTCCTAGCTGATTAGGACTTGATACATGAGGCAAGATTATTGCCAACAGTTGCTGCCACCGCCGGATGAGGTTGCCTGGCGGCTGGCGCTGTGTGTGCGTTGTGCCGCCGGATGCGGTTGCGTCGCGGTTGGCGGTGTGTGTTGTGCCATCGGATGAGATTGCATGTCGATGTGTGAGTTGTTGTCTTAGTGATATGTTGGTGCATTTGTTTTAGAGTTTCCTCATCTTAATTTTTTTTCATCTTCCGCCACTGATCACTGATGCCTCAAGATGGCAACCAGGCCTCAAAATCCGTGTCCCCACGGCTTTTTACCCTATTAGGGGCCGGGGATGGACGTCTTTCTAACCCCACGGGGCTACTGATGGGTACATTATAAAACCCGGCATGTTTCGCGGGTTCAAACCCGTTTCAATCCGGGGCTAATTCTTCTTTTCTAAAAAAACCCGTTTCAGTAGTACTCGAACCCGAGACCCGACATACCCGTCAAAATACGTCCATCTACTGATCCAGCCCATCCAAATACACGAACACGGCCGGCCCAGCGCCCTTAGCCCAGCGCCCCAGCCCCTCGAGTGCACGAGCAACCCTCGCTTGGTCGTTTGAGCTGTCCTACATAGGGCACAGCCGCACAGCACACCACACACGGGACGCACTCACACACAGTCCTAAACCTAAACCTAGTCATCTCGCAGCGCCGCCCGGGCTGAAACATACTATTGTATTGTGCTGAAATATGCTCTTTTTTGCTGCTGATATATACTATATTTGTTATTGAAATGCTATTCTTTGTGGCTAATATTTATCTTATGTTGCTGCTGCTGAAATATTACTATATTTGTGGCTTAAATATGCTGATTATTGCTGCTGCTATTGCTCTAATATACTCTTGTTTTTCTTTCAAAACCTGCTGTTTTTGCTGACTGCTTGCGGGGACAGGTTTTCCGTGGGTTTAGAAAACCCGACGGGTTTAGGGGACATGCAAAAAAACTGGCCCCTTGCACAGCAACGGGGACAGGGACGGGCTTGTGATTTTCTCGCAGAGACTGGTTTGGGCAAGCAAAACTCGGTGGGTTTCATCCCCGTTGCCGTCTTGACCGATGCGTCTCCCCTTGCCGTCACCGCCCACATCGCCGGGATCACGGAAACCAATGGATCTGATGCCAAATGTTTGTGCTGAAAAACACAGGCGATCACGGTGGAATGATGAGAGAAGAGAGAGACACAAACACAATACACAACGCAAGAACAATTTTGTGCCGTGCGCAATCTGCGGCTTTTCTGATCTCTTCATTTTATTCTCTTGGAGCGGAGCTCTCCGTACATGCATAACCAATCGTGCCTATCGCAGCTCGTACGCTGACCGTGTCATCCCACGGTCTGCACTAGCTGGAATTTTATTTTATTTAGTATATTTTTGATGCAGGGGAGAGATAGAAGAGGTATTTGCTACTTGGTGTACTCTAGGGCCCAGAAGTTGGCGTAGATGTAGGTGGATTTGACGCTGGCAAACCCGGCGCCCATGGCAAGCTTCTCGAGCTCCCTCTGGTACCTCTCCTTGCCACCATTGCTGTAGGCGAGCAGGCTCATGTCGATCTGGATCAGCCCACGCGCGCTGGGCGTCGGGTCCGGGTTCACCGGCATGATGCACTCGATGTTGATCACCTTGCCGTGCGCCGGCAGCGCGTCATAGCAGTTCTTGAGCAGCGTCGCGCACTCCTGGTCGCTGAAGCAGTTGAGGATCCACTTCATAAGGATGGCATCGGTGCCGGAGGGCACCTGCTCGAACATGTCGCCGCCCACGTGCTGCACCTGCACGCCAGGGTATGGCGGCGCCTCGGAGATGACATGGGGGAGGTCGTAGTTGATCCCCTTGATGCTCGGGTACTTGGAGGTGATGGCGTGGATGGTGGTGCCGATGCCGCCGCCGACGTCCATGAGGGTGCCGAGCCCATCAAAGCCCGTGTACAGCTCGAGGAGCTTCTTGGTGATGATGCCGGAGTGGTGCTTCATGGCCTCGTTGTAGAGGTGGTTGAAGCGCATGTCGGTGCCGGCGTAGTCGAACCATGACATCCCGAGCGCCTTCTTGAACGGGCTGCCACCCTCAAGGACGGCATCCTTCAAGTAGCACCTTTTTCCCGATGAAAGGCAATACGTACATTAATATCAAGGTGATACCAGATATAGGATTTTGCTTTGTTGTTTTATTATCATTGATAGTGGAACCCGATCCATTTTGGATCGAATGGAAAAAAAAACCAAGTGTTAAATCGTTCAGATTATTAATTGAAATTTTGCTACTAGTTTTAATTAGTTTATATATAGACTGAATAAGTTGTTATCAATTAGCTTATGAAATTTGGTAACAGAAAAAGAACATAATTAAGACCAGACCCCCAAAAAAAGACCAGACCAGGTGTCCATGAAGATCTTGTCCTGGGCGATGATGGCCCAGGCGGCCATGGAGACGCCGTCCTCGTTGGGGGTGAGCCACTTGCACACCGGCGCGGCGCCATAGCGACGGGAGAGGCTGCCGTCCTTGCCCTCCTCTACCACGCACGACACGATCTGGTGCGAGGCCAGCACCCGCAGCATGCGGTCTACCATGGCCGCCGCCTCCGGGTTGGCCTTGGCCGGCAGCTTTGCGGCCACCTCCTCCGGACTCAGCGTCCCCTCGCCGGCACCCACCAGGGTCTCCAGCAGGCCCAGCTCGATGGCGGCTTTGAGCGTCATCGGCAGCACCGACGACAACGCCAGCTGCACCGCGTACATGCAACCCTCCTCCTCGGCCATGTCGCTAGTTCTACTTCTACGTGCGTGCTGCTGGTGGTGGTGTTGTTGTGATCTAGACCTGGACTGATGATGGCGGTGTGCTTGAAAGGGGTTTATATCGAGCAAGCTTGCAGTGCTACATGGCCATGCCGGCGGCTAGCAGCAGCGTGCCTAACCCGTCGGTCACCAGCAAAGTTTAAGGCCGGTCCCAATGCAATGCTCCTAGCTAGTCACCCGTCTCTTAGCCGCCTCCATGCATGTCGCCGCCTGGTTGCTTCGCGCCTTGACTTGTCGCCCGTGCCGTCGCTGCCGCTGCAGGACTGCTCGCCCGTACATATCCGTGAGGTATTTTCGTCAGACTTCTTACAATTGAGCCTCGCTCCGGTGCACCCCCTAGCTCAATTTCCTAAGGGTATTCTTGACCCCGCCATCTATTTTTTCTCCGGCCCGCCGCTGCCCATATCCAAGCCCCGTATAACCCGTATGACCCATACGTATGTATATGGTGACATCCTGAAAAAAAAGAATGACACGACCCCACGAGGGAAGATTTGTTCTCTTTTAATTGCTGCTAAAATGGACTCACGGACTCACGGTGCACCGGCGATCACCGGAGATAAGGACAGAGGGCGGGAGGATGGACACACAGATTTTGGTGGCGCACAAATTCCTTGCCGCACCGACGGCTTTTCTGTTTTTTCACACCAGCATGAACTCGATTCACCAGCTAAAATACACAGAAGGGAGGGCGACTTATACTCGCACGCACTGATGCGCCACAGCGCCACACCGCGCTCCCAACGCACCCCCACTCGCACACTCTTCACGTCCCGTGCTCCACGGCTCGCGCGCCCGACGTGCACGCCCGCGTTCGACGCGGCCGGGTCCAACGCCCAGACGCGGTGACTCCTCCAGCTTTCTCGCAAACTACCACACCCACGCACGCACACACGCACACACACACACACGCTCGTGCCCTGCACGGACCGCACCTGGCGCACACCCACGCCGGTCGCCACCGTGCCAGTCACGGATTATTCCCAACAGTCACCCCCTAAGCCGTGACCTAGAGGAGTGCCGGCCCAACGTCGTCAACGTCGGCGAGGAGCGCCCTCTCCTCCTCCTCCACTTTCTTTAGCTTCCCGCAGTCTGTCCGGAAGTGGCCGCGCATGCCACAGTTGTAGTAGCGGCCGCGCCGCCTCCCTCCACCCGACGCAGTGCTGCTGCCACCGTCATCGTGGTGGTCGAAACCGCCGTCCCGCTGAAGCCGCCGTGCTCCGCACTGTGCCACCGTGAGCATCAACTACTCCTCCGCCTGCTCACCGCCGGCCTGCGCGCGCCGACGCGAACGCTCGTCGAAGGCCTTCAGCCGATCGAGCGATTACTCGAACGGCATCGTATCGATGTTGCAGAACTGCTCCATGCCGGCCACCGCATCATACAGACGGTCCGACACCGTGTCTAGGAGCTTCTTCACCATCACCGCGTGGCCCCGAGCCCGCGTAGAGCGCCGCCATGCCTCCGATCTTGCCGGCGTATACGTGCAGAGACTCGCCGTACGCCATGCGCAGCCGGTCGAAGTCGCCGCGGAGAGTGGACAGCCGTGCCGCCCTAACTCGATCCACGCCCATGAACCGCGTCTTGAGGCTGGTCCACGCCTCCGCCACTACAAGAAATATGTCAACTTTTGACCTTCTCTCAGTGACCCTGGAAGAATTGGTCATAAATCGATGACCATTTGAGACCAATTGATCAAAAGATGTTCGGGGCTCCAAACCCTAAACTATAACGACCATTTTGGTCAGAAATGTCGTAATTTCCTTACACGAAATGGTCGTAAAGCAAACAGCACTGGTCCCCTGCCTCATTTCTAGCTGATAACAACCAATATAGATGGTCATAGCCATGTAAATTGTGGTGCATTGCTATGGCTAGGCGCCACCTCGTCAGTTTTGCCTATGTGTCATGTCTATGTGTCAATTTTTTCCCTAGGTTGTGCAGCACCCTATATTTCTGTCATTCCCAAAATTCCCTAAAAAATTGGGCATTCTTTACTATCCAAATGATTGCCTCATGACAATATTCAGCTCTATTTGCCTGGTAAATCTTCCTCGGCAAATTTCCAAAGTTTTTGTTCAGCTCAGACATTTGTGAAGGAAGTAGTAGCTAGGCATATCCTAATGAGCGGAAATTTTGCAACATCTTCTATATTCCCAAATCATAGCTCTCCACAAATTTGAGCCCCGTCTAACAATCCATTTGAGCTCACCATCCAATCTTTGTTTCTGGTAATATTTTCAGTTTGTGAAGCCACTATATTTTATGTTAATTTATAATTGCTGAAAATTTTCCACGATATGACCCTGCCATAGAATCTCCCTCCACCAAATTTTAGCTCATTTATTATAGCCAATTTCCCTCAATATTTTTCCCAATTTTCTGTTCAGTGGAGAGCAATGTGAAGGAAGTACCATTTTTATTTATTCAAATGGCATGAAATTTTTCAAGTGCCTTCATATGCCCAGATTATCATCCTCCTCCAAATTTCAGATCAGTTCATTCATTCATTTGAGTCCAGCTTCAACATTCATATTTCTTTCTAGTGCGGTACTTTGCAAAGCAAGTGACACCTAGGCTCCTCTATTTGAGCTGCAAATTTTCTAAGAAAGTTTCCTTAGTAGATGATCATCCTCGGCCAAACCTTAGGCCCATTGGCCATGTGCATTTTTCCTATCATTAATTAAACACTTGGCTGCTAATTCATGTTTAAGCTTAGTTCAGTCTCCTCGTGAGATTCTTCTATTGCCTTCTTCTTCATAACACCTACCGGGGGAGTTCCCAACCCAGTAGACATGCCTAGGCCGTCCAGAACGCGTGGCGAAGCCACGGTCACGCAGTGACCACACGGCGGGCATGTGAGTTTATGCGCTCTAGAGTTGGGGCCCTTGGCCACCATCCAAACCTCAACGTATCGCCACCAAACCATGTATTTCCGATTAAACAAATACTTATGCACCTATAAATGATTTTTGGCAAAAATAAAGAGCAAACTATGAGGCAACTATAGTTGAAATTTGACCCACTTCCTACTGGATCGGCGGCAATTTGTCTTTTTCACCAGAGGTGCATAAAAACTTTTGACAACCAACCATTTTGTCACTTGTACATTAAATATGGTCTAATATATTATAAAAATGACCTGGTCCCATTTTGCAACAAATATGTGGTAGGTCGTTCACAAAACAAAACTCATTTTGGGCACTCGAAAAATAGAAATGAATTTTTCGTCCAACGAAAATGAAAACTTCCTTAGGCAACATTGTTTGTAATTTCAATATGCACCCTTGAAAGCCATGCATCTTCACACATGATAGATCATTTCTAAAAACACCTTTTTAAAATAATTACCGTATTACAAGTTTATTATTTTTCCTGATAACTTGGTCACATATAATGACACAAAGCGAAGGTTTTCCAATTTGTTGATTTTTTCTGAATTTTTCATGCCCGTTTCAAAATGCGGTCAAAACGGCGGGAATGACCGTTCCTAGATAGTGGTTGAATATTGGAATACTTTTGGTGTTTCTCTTATTAAATAGATACTTATGTGCCTAGAAATAATTTTTGTAAAAACAAAGAGCAAACTATAAGACAGATACAGTTCAAATTTGACCCGTTTCCTACTGAATCGGCAAAAATTTGTCTTTTTCATGAGCGGTGGATCAAAACTTTTGAAACCCAACCATTTGGTCAATTGTGAATTAAATATGGCCTGGTATTTTATAAAATTGATTTGCTATAATTTTGCAACAAATATATGGTAGGTCCTTCATAAAAAACTCATTTTGGGCACTCGAAAAAATGAAAAATTGATTTTTCGTCCAAAGAAACTGAAAACTCACTTAGGCAACACTGTTTGCCATTCCAAGATGCACCCTTGTGCAGAATATGTGGCCATAAGATTTATATTTTGGCTTGAAAGCCATGAATCTTCACACTGACAACCGCCCCCCGACCCCTGGTTGCAGTCACATTATACGTCTTGCAGTTGCGCTTGGGTATGCTAACTTGCAGTTGTGCTCGAGGTGGGGCGGTTGCAACTACATCAAAAAAATTGAAAAAGACTTCGGGTGCACTGACACCCTCCCTCCGACCCCCGGTTGCGGTCATATTTAGGTCTTGCGGTTGCGCTGCGATGTGCTGAGTTGCAGTTGCGCTCGGGTTGGGGCGGTTGCAACCACAACAAAAAACTAATTTTTTTTAAAATAAAGAGTTCGCCGGCGCCGATAACCCCACCCGTCGACCCCCTGGTTGCGGTCACATTATATATCTTGCGGTTGCGTTTGGGTGTGTTGAGTTGCAGTTGCACTCGGGTTGGAGCGGCTGCAACTACAACAAAAAACTGAAAAAGAAGACTTCCCCGGCGCCGATAACCCCACCCCATGACCCCCGGTTGCGGTCACATTATACGTCTTGCAGTTGCGCTTGGGTGTGCTGAGTTGCAGTTGTGCTCGGGTTGGGGCAGTTGCAAGTACAAAAAAATATATGAAAAAAGACTTTGTCGTCGTTGACACCCTCCCTCTCACCCCTAGTTACAGTCACATTTATGTCTTGCGGTTGCGCTATGGTGTGCTGAGTTGTAGTTGCGCTCGGGTTGGGGCGGTTGCAACTACAACAACAAAATAAACCAAAAAAATGAAAAATACTTCGCCGGCACTGACAACCCCACGCCTCGACCCCGGTTGCGGTCACATTGTACGTCTTGCGATTGCTTTTGGTTCTGCTGAGTTGCAGTTGCGCTCGGGTTGGGGCGGTTGCAACTATAACAAGAAAAACAAAAAATAATGAAAGAGACTTCGTCGGCGCTGACAACCCCATGCCTCGACCCCTAGTTGCGGTCACATTATACATCTTGCAGTTACACTTGGATGTGATGAGTTGCAGTTGTGCTCGGGTTGGTGTGGTTGCAACTACAAAAAAAATGAAAAATACTTCGTTGGTGCTATGGTGTGCGGTCACATTTATGTCTTGTGGTTGCGCTATGGTGTGCTGAGTTGTAGTTGCTCTCAGGTTGGGGCAGTTGCAACTACAACAAAAAACTTCGTATGGCGACAACCCCACGCCTCAACCCCCCGATTGCGGGTCATATTATACGGCTTGTGTTTGCGCTTGGGTGTGCTTAGTTACAGTTGCACTCGGGTTGGGCGGTTGCAACTACAACAAAAAAAAACTTTTAAAAAAAATTCACCGACGCCGACAACCCTTCCCTCGACCCCAAGTTGCAGTGACATTATACGTCTCGCGGTTGGGCTTGGGTGTGTTGAGTTGCAGTTGCGCTCGGTTTGGGGAAGTTGTAATTACAACAAAAAGGAAAGAAAGACTTCACCAAATACAGATAACCCTCCCCCAACCCCCCCCGGGTTGCAGCCACATTATACGCCTTATGGTTGTGCTTATGCAGTGTTGAGTTGCAGCTGTGCTCGGGTTGGTGCGGTTGCAACAATAACAACAACAAAAAAGACTTCACGACGCCGACAACCCTCCCCCCGACCCCGATTGCGGGTCATATTATTATACGCCTTATGGCTGTGCTTGGGTGTGTTGAGTTGCAGTTGCGCTCGGGGTGGGGTGGTTGCAACTACAAAAAATATATAATGAAAAAGACTTCGCCGGCGGTGACACCCTCCCTCCGACCCCGGTTGCAGTCACATGATAAGTCTTGCGGTTGCGCTTGGGTGTGCTGAGTTGTAGTTGCACTCGGGTTGGGTCAGTTTCAAATACAAAAAATAAATGAAAAAGACTTCGCAGCGTGACACCTCCCCTCCCCCCTGATATTTAGGTCTCTATGCTTGCGCTACGGTGTGCTGAGTTGCAAAGGTTTGGGGCGGTTGCAACTACAACAAAATAAACAAAATAAATTGAGAAGAAAGACTTCACCGACATACGCACGCAGCCTTAACTTTTTTTGAAATTAACTAAAAAAATTTATATTTCCATATAGAAAGGAAGAAATAAAAGTACAAACAATGAAACTTTAACTGAAACTAGTTGGACAGTAGAAAGGTTGTGTGTGTATTATGTCTTTTGCAAATTGTGCATAGTTTGGTTGTATGCGCAGTTACACGCGGAGGACAAAATATATGAGTAAATAGTAAAAGATTTAAAAAACAAAGAAAATGAAATGATTAAAAAGTTGGGCCATTTCGCGTCACTACTCTTTCCCACTTTCTATCCAAAAAGAAGAAATCAAAAAATCATAGAAAAGAAAAAACATTGTATTCAGAAAAAAAAACCTGGACGCAGCTATAGTTGCATTCAGACTACAATGTTTGCAGTTGCATCTTTAGTGGTGGACATACAACTGGCCCAACAAAACTCCTTCCGACCCCAGTTTCAATCGGATTACAACATATAAAGTTGCATGTCTAGTAGTAGACATGCAATTGCAACTGGTAAAACAACTATATATTAAAAAATGTAATAAAAAAATCTACATCAATAACTTTACATAAAAAGAACTACTAAAATTTGTATACTTTCATAATGAAAAATTATCTCTTAGAAAAAAGAAACAACCACTGCTGAACACAAGAACAGAGGGATAAAAATGCGACAATGATGCTTGATGGCATCGAACAGGGAAACAAGCTTAGCTTCTCAATATAAAAAGAAATAAAGCCACCTAAAAAGGCTGCTCCAGGCGCTCCCTACATGGGCCACGGGCCTGCACTGCTCATACGACGACACGAACAGCCGGTTCGCTTATCTCGCACGAATAAGGCCAACTCCACCGCGCAACCCATCCCGTTCGGCCCCGTCCGTTTGGAGTAAAAGGGACAAACCGGTCGGCCCAGCGCGTGACGGCCCGGACCCATTCGGTCCGTTTTGTGTCCGGACCGACCCATTTCGAGCGCAAACATGCGTCGGGTTCGGGTCGCGGCAGACTGCAAACGGACGCTGCCGTCTGCGTCGGGCCGCGTAGCAGCGCCACCTACACCGCCACCCGCCAACATCAATGCGCACGTGCGGCCGGGCCCGCCTGTCATCCGCCCAAGGAACGGGCGCGGTCCTTCTTAAATGCGGAAGCCGTGGACCGGTCGTCGTCCACACTCCCCACTCCACCCCGCGGCCTCCTCGAACCGACACTCCCAAACCCTAGCCTCGCAGCCATGGGCCCGTGAAACTACGGCCGCAAGGGAAGCACGCATCACAGGTGGTTTCGTCGGGACGCCGCTGCGGGTTCGCGGAAAACGAGGCTCTATCGCCCCTGCACCGGGCCCCTGCGCCTGCCCCCTTCACCATCGTCCCTAGGCCCGCCGGCGAGCGCGACCGGCAGTACCTCAGCGCCGATTTGTGCCGGCGCTACTGGGAGACGAGGCCGCGAGTCCAATGGAGCGAAGTCCACCTCCCCAACAATTGGCACCTCTCCACCGACCGGGTCCCGGATACGCCGGTAAGCCCGACGAATGCGCCGTCTTGCGGCGCCGCCATGAGATCGAGCGCCGCCGCCGCCTCCTCTCCGACGACCTCTACTTCGACGATAGGTATGCCCCCGATTCTGGCCTCTGGGACACGTGGCTCCAGGAGGAGCACGACACGCGGCGCGCGTCCTACTTCGCCGGCACGGTGTCGGGGACGCGGCGGCCACGTCAGGAGGTGCGCGGGCATACACGGGTGCGCGGCCTCACGCACACGCCGTCGCCTTCCCCGTCTCCGTCACCACCTCCACCTCCTCGCATGACAGCGGAGGAGGAGGCCCGGCTCATGCAGCATCTCATGGAGGACTCCATGAACACGCGTGATGAGCGCCCATGGCCGGGCCTAGAGGAGACGATGGCCCTCTCTGCGGCCGGCGACGTCGCCATCCCCGAGCTGGATATGGTGGCGGCGGAGGAGGCGCTGGAGGACGCGCTGGTGGCCGCGTTCCATCCGGATCTGGTGGGCTAGCAGTGGAGCTGGTCGTGCACGGCTAGGGAGATGTCTGACGCTGTGGGGGGCGTGAACAGGTGCCCCACGCCGCCGCGGTCACCGGAGCGGGAGGCCTCGCCATGGGAGGAGGTTGTGCAGGAACCTCCGGCCTTCCGTCCCGCCCTCGTGTACCACGTGCCACCGGCCCACCTCTGGACACCGCCGGCCTACGTCAACCTCGTCAGCGACGACGACGACACCGGTGACCACTGAAGACGGCGACGGCCACGGCATCGACGGACGCGGCAGGAGCGCGCGGGCGGCGTTTATTATTTTGTTTTTATGTTAACTAGCACAGTGGCCCGCTCGTTGCGCGGGCTAGAATTTAAAAAAGTTTAATAATATAGATATATTAGTTGATTTGTCTAACGAAAAATTGAAATCATACTATTGACATTTTTTCAAAATATAAGACTTCTACGAATAAAGGTTTGTGTTGGGTATTTTAGATATTATTATTTATCCGTATATATAAATATGTATGTTACCTTCTGCATGGCGGATAAAGACAACATGTGCAATATTCTTCTAACAACAAACTTATTATTTTTGTTTAATATTTTTATACGATCATCACCCCCCCCCCCCCTCCCCCACCCTTTTTGTAGCCACGTGTGCAATTACCCCGGCGATCCTTCTCTTCCATGCAGATCTTGCGTTTGATGTCCTTTTGTTGACACAGACTATGCAAATAGGTGATGCTATCAGGCTAAATCCAATCAAACACTCCAATCTAGTTCACCTTTTGGCAATAACATGTAAGGTTATTGGCATACTATGGTGGTTTTGCATTGTAATTCCTAGACACTATCCGTTAGAATAATCGATGTGTTTTAGTTTTTGTACATCGGTCACCGTGGAGCCTTTTCCCTTATAAGAATAACATGTGTAGTCTTTAGCAAATCGTTTAACCAATACTTTTAAAAATGTTTTCATATATTTTACAATTTATTATACTTAGTAATAATGTTGTCATTTGGTTAGAGTCGTTCAAGCCAACATGTAGCACATTTTTTATTTTATAAACTACATGGTAATTTTTTTTTATTTTGAACAAAAATTTTTATTCAAATATTAGATTAGTAAACATAAGTGATTTTTGGTTGTGTGCTCCGAGTTCATTTGTCCATATAATATTTAGTTCTATAGTTATCAGTTCGTGAAAGTAAAGCTCAGAATGTGACTTAGATTATTTGTCTTTTTGTATAGTGTCATGACGTATAATCATGAGTAAAAATTTAAAATTATGCCGTGAACAGATTGTTGTGCCAAATGAATGTTTAGAAAATACTAATATATGACCAATAAATTGAATTTTAAATTTAATCCGCCTGCCACTAAAACCAGATACATTTAGGATATCGAAAATGCTATAACATAAAAATTAATCCGCCAGCCAACAAAAATATTCCCATTGTATTTTTACAATCCAAAAATGTTTAAATGTGTAACTAACTGCCTAAAGTTCTAAATAAAATTATAGAACTGCGTATCATATATAAGCATGTTGTGGATGATCATGCGTCTGCCAGTTTTTTGGGATCGATTGTATGGGAATGCTCACACACATGCCTCATAGCGCGATCGACTCGGAAGCGTGTGATCGCATCATATACAACATTCAAGTCATCACAAAGTAGCACAATCTTTTTTAGTTAATCATCATGTATGTGTTTGTGAACTATATACGTATATGCATCTTTCTGTATTTTTATTTTTATAAGGAGGGAACGTGCATGCGATGTAAAAAAAAATGGAACGTACATGTCCTTCTTTTCATGTAGCTGGCCATCTATCCTTTCTATCCTCGAGGGCAGCACATTAATTAGTTTTTTTTCCACCAAGAGTTTAGTTTATTTTGGATGGCTGATTTGTTGGTTCATTCGCGCTAGGGGCTATGGGATAGTTCAATTTTGTTTTTGCTTCTTCTCTAATGTTATACGTGGAAGGGTGTACCAATATTTTTTTAATGGGGTACCAATATTTTTATTGTGTATTGCTATACGTCGGAGGCTGTACCAAATATATTTTTCCTTGAACATATGTCACGTAAGTCCTCTTAGGCCCACCATGTTACATAGGTTGAATGGTCACGTGGTATTATATTTAGGAGTTCTGAAAGATCAAGGCTAGTATTTTCTGATTAACGTGGAATTTTCTAGCCGATTTTAATTGCTTCTTGTTCACCTTATATTACTTTTAATATATAATAGATAGATTATGGCACTGGGCCATTAAGTGAACTGTGAAACTGGGTCGTTTTGTGGCCGTGATCCCTAACTAATGTTTTATGTTTTTAACTGTGTTTATTTACTATTTTTAGTCATTTTATTTACGTTTTTCTGTTTTTTTAATCACGTCCAAAGCGGACATGATTTGGGGTGTGGCCGCGCGGTGGGTGCACGCACGACCCAATGGACATAAGCGGACATGGGCGAACCCATTGCCGATAAAATCCGGCCAAACATCCGTTTGGGGTGGTGCGCTGGAGTTGGCCTAACCGTGCTTTTAATCCACAAAGTGAATGAGATCAAATTAAATTTTGAGTTTTAGCAATCGCCATATACTATAACCTCTTTATTGATTTGTGATTCATGAATGAAATTTTGTAGAACCGTGCAATGACCCTCAAATTAATTCTTACATCCTAGATGGGAGAAGATCCAGGGAGTAGCAAATCTTGTTGAACGCGGTGACATGATCCTCCGCGATGGCCATGAAGAGGTCGACGCTGCCCTTGGCGGTGCGCGACGGCACGAAGACCATCAGCCCCTCGACCGGCAACCCCGGCGGCAGGAACGCCGAAGGCTCTCCGGTTCCAAAGTCGAGCTGATGGAACCTAAACCCCAGCCAGCTTTCCGCCTCTATGTCTGGACAGAGCATGGCCCCCGAAACTTGACGTCGCCGCGAGCTGCTCTCCGTTGGCGTCCGCCACACCGCCGAAGTCCACATACGACTGGATGTACTGGTCGTCGATGCGCGCCACGGCGTCGCGGATGGCACCTACCACGCAGCCGTAGCTCAATCCCAGCACGTCCCGGACCTGAAGCCTGGGGAACGCCCAGAGCACCATGTTCCCGAAGAAGTCCATTGGCACGGGTGGGCTGGCCCTGCCCCTGCCCCTGCAGTTCACGCCCACCCTCACCTGCGTGAACTCCTCAGGGTTCAGACCGCGCGCCGCCGTGATCTTCTTCCACACGTGCGCCAGCAGGCACTGGAACGTGCTGCAAGGTGCATCAACGCGGGACTTGAGCTCAGCGATGAACTCTACAGGGAAGTTCACGGCCATGTTCTTGATCTTGTCCATGGGTACAAGGGCACGGGACTGGCTAATGGAGCTGCCTCTGAACTCGATGGACCGGTGGTCAAACACCGGCTTCGGCGTGCTGCGAGGCACGGCGGTGGCCGCACGGTCTAGGAAAGGGCACGGCACGCTGAAGCCCTTGCCCTCGCGCACCGCGGTCGCCCACGCGCCGTAGAATGTGCTCGCTGCCATGCCGTCGGCGACGTGGTGGTGGCATATGACGCCGAGCAGGAGGCCGCCACACCTGTACCGGCTGAGCTTCACCTGCAGCAGCGCCGCTCCAACGCTCTCCTGTACTCATTAAAAAACACATCATTAAAATAAAACCCTTGCATGCATGCATGCATGCACGCATGAATATACTACTGCCTTCGTCCGAAAATACTTTGTTATCAAAATGGAGGGAGTACTAAATACACAGTACGTGAGTGCGACCGACGTGATATATAGTACCTCGGGCACTGTAGGGTAAAAGCCGGCGACGTCCGTGGTCATGCCGCCGGTTGCGAGCACGTCTGCCAAGTCGGCCGGGACATCGGCCTCTATGACAAGCACGCCCTCGTTGTTGAGGTGCAGGAAGCGCCGGCCATGGCCGTCGACGGCGAAGCGCCCTAGCAGGTGAGGGTAGAGCGCGATGGCCCGGAGGAGGCCCTGCTTGAGCGCCTCGTTGGACGGCGCCGGGGCGACGTAGGCGAGCACGATGGGGACGTACGTGTCGATGGCTGCGCGGTCGAACACGGTCAGCTGGACCTTGTCGCCTGCCAGAGGATGCGGCACGCAGTACACCGGCCTCAGCATCGTGCCCTGCTGCTGCTGGTTTCTTTCTGCGTACGTATGCGTGCACAAGGTCGATCTATAACATGGTCTTAAATAGCGTGCTATAGCGGAAGTGTTTAAAAGAGGTCTTGCGCTAAGGCTTTTTCGTCTAAACACATGAAGAAATTTTTTAAATAGCGCGCTATAGCGTTTAGAAGAGGTCCGCCGCTAAGAAATATTTTAAATAGTGCGCTATAGCGTTTAGAAAAGGTCCGCCGCAAAGAGGCTAGCAGCAGCGTGCCTAACCCATCGCCATCGGTCACCAGCAAAGTTTAAGGCCGGTCCCAGTGCAATGCTCCTAGCTAGTCAGCCGTCTCTTAGCCGCCTTCATGTCGCGGTCGCCCTTTACTATTCTTGGCCTCCTTCCGGCGAGTGGTCGCCCGGTTGCTTCGTGCCTTTTTTGGCACACATGATCTCTTGCACAAAAAATCTAGTTTTTCAACATTTTATATTTTTTTGATTTTTTTATTAATTAATAATGCCCTCTAGACTGACTGGTCAAAATATCGGTCTATACCTCAAGGGGGCATTGTAAAGTATTATTTCTCCAAATTTTCTTTCAGCCATGTTTGGCACATGTGGGTCACCATGTACAAGAAAATTTGGGTGATTTGAAGGTGGTGGAAAAAATCACGTATGTTCAAAAACTGACTTAAGTTAGACCAAATGGCCCCTCCGGAATGCGATGATTTTTTCGACCACCTCCAAATCACCTCAATTTTGGCACACATGATCTCTTGCACAAACAAAGCTAGTTTTCCAAGGTTTTATATTTTTTTAAATTTTTTATTAATTTATAATGCCCTCTAGACTGACTGGTCAAACCGTCGGTCTATACCTCAAGGGGGCATCGTAAAATATTATTTTTTCCAAATTTTCTTTCATAGCCATGTCTGGCACATGTGGGTCACCATGTACAAGAAAATGTGGGTCACAATTTTTGAATTTTTTCTGAACTTTTTATGCCCTGCCCAATGCCGGTTCGAAACATGCGGCTTCATGGAACCACTATAAATTGTGCAAAAGGAGATCTTTCATATTTCAAATAATCAACTTGCATTTCATGAAAAAACTCCTTCATATTGCAAATAATCATTACACCTTTATTCAAATGTTGTTTTTTGCACACACACACCATCTTTAACTACTTTTTTATTAGTATTTCATGAAATGATGGAATATGTGCTCAATTATTGGAATATTTGATCATATGGTGGTCTGCGTCTGCCCTTCTTGAAGGCATCGCCAGAAGAAGTTCAAGGCCACTCTCTGCTACCTCCGGGAAACCCTGCATCGGATGATCGGATGACGGCGGGCGCTCATTGTTGTTCCTCCCTTAGGGGCGCTATTCTTGGAGGTACACACGTGATCGAGGGACCAGAGGATTTGATTCTTTGGTGGAGCGGTGCTTCATCCTACACACTGATGGTGATGGATCTTGACGGCGTGGCGCGGCAGATTCAGAGTTCGCTGGGAGAATGGAATCACAGGAGGACGTATTGCCACTGCTTCAAGGCGTCGGGGGCGTCGATAGTAGAGAGACCTCGCACGGTACATGCAACAATACAGCTCTGAAGATGGTTGGTGGCAGGTGGCTGCGGCGGCCCTCATACCCGCAAAGGCCCCGTTGAGGAGAGCTGCCGGACCTGGTAGGTGCCCCATACCCGGCAAAGGCCTGTTGGGACCTCGTGTCTTAGATAAAGTTTAGGTTTGGCTGCGATGTCTGTTTGGTATTAGGTCCAGACTATCTACGCCCCTTCATCAATTGGATAGGTGTAGCTACAGTTGTTGCTTAGACGGTGGTTTTAGTCTTGCTATTGTATGGCTTTGTAAGGTCTTGTCAGAATAATTAATAAAGTGACCGTATGCATCGCCCAGATGCAGAGGCCGGGAGTCATCCTCCTTTTCTAAAAAAAATTATTAAGCCAGAAATGCTGATATTGCACTCGAGGAACCAAGCCAAATTATTGTGAGCCATCATGCTTTTGATTCTCCTTCCAGCTTTTCAAGCACATACAAAGCATGAGAAATGCTCCCTACGGTGGTATGCAACTCCAGCCATCCACCTATATATATGCGTGTTTTCCTTCTAAGATATCAATATTAATGGTCTCAAACTCTAAACAAGATGGTGCTAACCTCCAGTCTAATCAGCATTTTTTCTTGAGAATTTGGAGGAATCCAAATCCACGCATTGGATGAAGAACTGCTATATGTGTGCGTTCATGAGCCAAGGGACACCGCGACCACTCTCTTCTTCCCGGCTGGGTCAGGCAGTGACAGTGGCGTAGCTAGGGGGTGGCCAGGGTGGTCCATGGACCACCATGAAATTTTCCCATAGCTTTTATATAGTGTAGTAAAAAATATTTCTTTGAAAATAAATAATCTTATATAAATATTTATATTGATGGACCATCCTGGCTTATTGGGCTGGCTACGCCAGGCAGCGCTGCTTGCGCCAGACAACCCTTCCAGGATTTGAATCAAACTCGTCCATGCATGCCTAGATGTATGTTTGCTTCACACGCCAAGCATGGCTTTCTTTGTACAAGTCAAGCTGCTTGATAGCAACAATCTACAAGTTAAACTAGGCAATGGAGAAGCTACCAGACAGTCCAGGACGACAGGAGTTATCATAGTCACTGCCAAAGGAAAGATGTTATTCCTTTTTTAGTAATAATCTTGTAAAGAGAAGATTAGGGTGATTGTGTTGTCATGCATATCCGTCCGTTTGTTTGAAAAAGGAGAAATTGATAAATGTGTTGTTTATTAAACATCGTCACATGCAAAGTTCTTCCAATCAATATCCCAAGATTTTTGAAATATTCAACATTTTTGAAATACCCATTCAAGATTTTTTAAATACTTGTTCAACATTTTTGATAAACATGATCAATATTTTTTTCAAATACTTGTACAACATCTTTTACAAATAATTTTTTCAACATTTCTCAAATACTTGTATTACATTTTTAAATACTTTTCAACATTTGTTTATATATGATCAACATTTTTTCATATAATGTTTTCAACATATTTTAAAATATTTGTTCTACATTTTTTAAAATACTTGTACAACATTTTCGGCGAGTCGGAAGGCGCGACTCGCTGAACGCGAGGAATAGCGCGGAATATGATATTGGACGCACAATTTGTCAAGGTGCGATCGAGCGATGACTTGGGCCAGCTCATTTACACGTTGCAGTGTTTCCGGTTTTGGGAACCTTCTAGAGTTTTCCAGCCGGTTTTTCTGGTTTTGGGAACCTTCTAGAAGGTTCCTAAAACCAGTTTTTTCTGTTTATTTGTTTTGTTTTCAGTTTTTATGTTTATTTTTTTCTTTCTTTTTCTTTTCTTTTCCTTTTGCTGTTTCTTTTTTTCTTGTTTGTTTCTTTTTCCCCTTTTTTTTCTTTTTCAAGTTGATATTTTCTTTCATTTTTATTCAAACCTTTTCAGATTTTAAAAATGTTCTACTTTTAAAAGTATGTCCACAAATAGAAATTATGTACAGGAATTTTAAAAAATGTTCGTGTACTTTAAAATTTGTTCAGTTCACAAATTTAGAAAATGTTCACATTTAAAAAAAAAACTTTCAGAACTGCAAAAATTGTTCGCGGTTGCAAATTTTGGTGTGAATTTCAAAAAATATTCGTGTTTGACAAAATTTTCAGGAATTTCAAAAAATGTTTTTGTCATTTCAAATTTTGTTAGATATTTCATGAAGTTCCATTTTCAAATTTTTGTTCAAAATTTCAAAAAATGTTCCGGATTTCATAATTTGTTCACAACTTCAAAAAATGGTTCATGTTTTTCAATAACATTTTCTGCAGTTTCAAATTTTTTGTGCACGTATGCGAAAAAATGTTCCTATGTACAAAATATGTTCAGAAATGAAAAAAAGGTCGCACTCTTTCAAAATATACACTTCAGAAAAAATGTACAATTTGTTTTAAAATGTTCACTACAGTGTGTAATTCTGGTTTGATACTGAACAAGTCAGGTTGTACGGTTGTGCTAGTTATTACAGGTGCGCGTTGGTTTGCTTCAAGCAACGTTAGTCAGGTGGAGTGGTTGGGAGCATGCACTTTGAACTGTAGGTCGCAGGTTCTAGTTTCCATCGCGCCTTCCTAGTCACCTCGCTCTCGAGTAGCCCAGATGGGACGGCCCATCAACGTGGGGGCCACGGCCTGTTTTTTTCTCTGTTTTCGTTTTCGTTTTTTGCTTTATTATACAAAAAACACTCTTCAAAAGCACAATTCAAATATGTTGAAAATTTAATTGAAAAATGTTGAATAACTATAAAAAACTGTTGAACAAGTATTTGAAAATTGTTGAAGAAGTATGCGAATACTTTGAATCAATGTTGAGGATATCGCTTATCGTTAGCGTCTCGGTCAACTCGGGATTAGAGCTTAATCAGAAATCGGCCGATTAATCGATTTTATTGGTCGGCTATTAATCGGCCATTTTTTGTAAATCTCAGGTTCTCAACATTAAAATATGCTATATTCAACACCAAAACAATATTGGACAGAAGTGTTATCTTGATTCCTAGCCTTTTAATGCTCATATAATGACAAACAAAATAGGAAAACAGTAGATATAGTCCACAAAACGCAAATAAACATAGTTTTTACGAACATAGTGCTATGAATACGCTCGATTTATTGGTAGATTCCCGATATATCGCTTGTCATAGCGATAAATGACCCCAAATGATAAACGGTGAAGATAAGGCATAATCTTATCGGTCACCACAAGAATAGCGATAAATCGCTGAATCGGAAGATTCTTTGAACAGTGCTTTGAATACGTATTGAAATATTGAAGAAGTATTTAACAAATGTTTAATAAGTATTAAATATTGTTAAACAATTATTTGAAAATTGTTGAACAATTATTTGAAAATGTTGAATAAGTAATAAAAATGTTGAACAAGTAGTTAAAATGTTGAATAAGTATTTAAAAAATATTGAGCAAGTATTTGGAAAAATTTGAATAAGTATTAAAATTTTGAGCATTTATTTGAAAAATGTCATATAAGTATTTGAAAAATGTCGTGTAAGTATACAAAAAATGTGGATCACTTATTAAAGAAATATTTTTGACATATACAAAAATGGAGAGTGAAAACGAAAACGTCCATAAGAAAAAACAAAAGAAAGAAAAAAATGGAGAAGAAAAAGGAAAACCAAACAAAAAATGGGGTAGAAATCAGAAAACTAAACAAAAAATGGATGAGAGAAAAGAAAATCAAACAAAAAACAAAGAAAACCTTGTCAAAAAAACAAGAAACATTTTACAAAAAAAATGCATGAGGCCATCTTTTTCCCTACTAGGAAAAAAGGTTTTTTTCTTTTTGAGAAACGGAACAAAGGAAATCAGTTTACTTGTTTAAGAGGGAAATGGGCTTGAGAGAAGGGATTTTTTTTGAAGCAGAGGCTTTGAGAAATGGGCTCAATTGAAAATCCTGCCCAATAACATCTCATGCGGATGGAACACACTTGGGCCAATTTATTGGAAATATGCCCTAGAGGCAATAATAAATTGGTTTTTATAATATTTCCTTGTTCGTGATAAAGGTTTATTATACATGCTAGAATTGTATTGACCGAAAACTTAAATACATGTATGAATACATAAAACAAACACCGCCTCTAGTATGCCTCTAATAGACTAGCTCGTTGATCAATGATGGTTAAGGTTTCCTAACCTTACAAATGAGTTGTCACTTGATAACGAATCACATCATTAGGGAGAATGTTGTGATGGACTAGACCCAACCGTAAGCTTAGCATTTGATCGATTAAGTTATGTGCTATATCTTTCCTCATGTCAAATATCTATTCCTTTCGACCATGCGATCATGCAACTCTCAAACGTCACTCCGTGAATCGAAAGTGATCATAACGATGCTCTCAAGGTATCTCCGAAGGTGTCTGTTGGGTTGGTATGGATCGAGAATGAGATTTGTCACTGCAGACGGAGAGATATCTTTGGGCCCTCTCGGTAATACAACATCATAAAGAGCTTGCAAGCAATGTGACTAATGAGTTAGTCACGGGATCTTGTATTACGGAAAGAGTGAGAGACTTGCCGGTAACGAGATTGAACTAGGATGGAGGTACCGATTGTTGAATCTCGGGCAAGTAATATATCGCTAAACAAAGGGATTTGCATACGGGATTCACTATTAGCGAAAACCTTATACACAGAACTTTAGCAGTAGCGCTGGATGAAATGGGGCGCTACTGCTACTTAGCAGTAGCATGTGTCAGCAGAAGGCGCTGCTGCTATTTACATAGCAGTAGCGCGGCTGGTGCGAAGAGCGCAACTACTAAGATTGCCCCATCGTTGTCGCCAGGCTAAGTATAGTAGTAGAGCGTTCCCTTGAAACGCGCCACTGCTAGTTTAGTAGTAGCGCTTTCCCTAAGAACGCGCTACTGCTATGTACGTTATCTTCTCCACACCATCGCCCCTCACTATCCCCCACTCTGATACGTCTTCAATGTATCTACTTTTCCAAACTCTTTTGCCCTTGTTTTGGACTCTAAATAACACCATTGTCCAAAACACAACAGGCCATGGATATGTCAATTTGTTTATCTACAGAATAATGCGCAGCAACTTTCAATATAGGAAATCTCATTTTTAGAATGTCGATAATCCTCTCAATATGATTGTGGAGTTGAGCATGACGAAGGTTGAACAGTTCCTTGTAATTTTTTGGCCTTTGACGTACTTCTCCTTGTTCTTTTAGATGATACCTAGTGCCACGGTCTGGAGCAAGAAATTAGGGTGTGTTTGCATAACCAGCATCAACAAGGTAAAATTTACCATGACGTACATGGAAACCATGATTTAGTGCATCTTGTAGAACTCTTGCATCAGAAGCTGATCCTTCCTAGCCAGCATGTACATGCAAATTTTAAGTCGAAGTCACAAGCAACCATGACATTTTGTGAGAGCGTTTGCTTCATGTTCCGGTATGGTTCTTATTGGCCTGGTGATAAGAACATAGGAATATGGGTTCTTTCTATAGCACCAATGCAATTCTGCACAAACAACATATGAAATATCTCTATGTTATTACCTTGCATTGAATTAATTAAATTACTTTGATCTGAATTGTTCATACTCATTCCTGGAAGAAAGGGTAAGACTGTGGTTTTCTCAAGATTGGATGTGGGTTGAGGGAAGGTGGACGTATATGGATATGTGTGAGTTGTGTAATTTCATCAAGCACTAATCCAAGACGACGGCTCATTGTTTCTGCACTATGTTGGAACCAATCCTGTAGTGTTTCATTCGTTGCATTCTTGGATATTGCATAAAACAAATTTCCACTTGCTCTTCTACTGCTAGTACTTTTGAATCAACAAGGAGTTTTTTCTCAAGCAGCTTGTCAACAAGTGCTCAAAAAATGTCAACCTCCATGCGGGAAGTCCTTTTGCATAAGCTTTCGTGCCCTGTTAAGATTTCCTGAACACGCCAGGCCCCCGAAAGTTTTGTTGTGTGCATTGGTTTCTTACTGGAAGAAATTTGTGACGTATCTTCTAAAGTAGGAAGTACAAAATGAATGAACTCATAGTCACTTTCTGACCTACAGCGGTAGCTTGGATTCATGGTGTGGACAAACAAGCCAAAATATGCTGAAAATGAATCGAATGAAACAATAATTATCATGGTAGATTGAATAGCATGAAAGTATCATTCTGCTAATAGGAGATGAACACTAACCATGTTGGTTTCTTCAGTAAGGGAAAGATGCCGAAAGAATAGAGTCCAGACAACAAATGATATAAGCAATGTGCGCAAGGAAGGAGCTATGCATTGCAGAGAACAAAGAAGCAAGCAGCTGGTTATTTATGCACTTGTTGGCTACTGCTAACGGCTACTTCAGGACTGCACTAGCCGTTTGAAACATCACACTTGAAAATAACAATATTTTATTGTATGGGATTCCTGTACGTTTCCTATGGTGTAGCAAACACAAGCAGATACTAGCATCATAATTCCTGAAGCAACGCTCTGCATCGAAAAGGATCTTACTCGCTGGATCTCCCAACTTTTTTCTTGGGGATGTGTTCAAGCTTTTGCCAGTTTGGATGCACATCTGTTTCACAAGACGTGAGTGTAAAAGATTCAAGAGACCGCGGTAGAGCTGGAAGCGACCGAACATTCAAACATTTGTGGATGACTAGTCTCTCGAGTGAGCGGAGGTGCTCCATATTGCGTGGCAAGGCGTTCCGACTGCACTCCCAGAAAATGAGATAACGAAGATGAATGAAAGCCTCCAGTTCATGAGCAGGTCCTGGTTGGCTCCATCCCCAAAGCCAAAGTTCTTGCAGCTTCTCTGGTTCACCATTTTGCCTACCCACCATCCAGTTTGGGTATACCGAACCTTCGTAGCACCAGATACTCAGTTTTTCAAGCCCCACAGGAGGGCAAAGGGCCTCAAGTACCTCGGTTTCAACTTCTGGACTGCACCTTGTACCACCATCACACCATGACAGTGTCAGATCTATTGGCCGTTCCTTGGCAATTAGATTGACTTCAAGGGCTTCCTCTCTGCTTTTAAGATTTTCGAGACCACAAATATGCAGTCTGCCGCGGAGCCTATTTAGGTGCCTCAACCGCTTTGCCTCATGCCCTTGTTCATTCCTTACTGTGAATTGTGGCAACGTTTCAAGTGAAACCAGCCTACCGATGTTTGAAATATTCAATGCAGACCTGCTGAATACATGCCGCAAGTTCATAAGATCACCACAGGGAAATACTAAATTTCTGCAATCATTAATATCTAGCACCTGCAAGTGGTAAAGCTGGTTTAGTGAGCTTGGTAAAATTACTCCGCATTTAGTATCTGTTCAGATAGCAAGATACCGTAAGTGTTCTAATTGACTAATAGATTCTGAGATAGACAATATATTTGGTCTAAAAATAAATGCATTGTTTTCCAGACCCATTGCTAGCACCCGTAGTTTCGGCAGACTCTTGAGTATGCTTTCAATGACTATTTTCTCAACTGGTGTATCCCATTCAAAATTAAAAATGATGAGAGAATGTAAATTTCCCAATTCAAGAATCTTCCCAGTAATCAATATTGGATCATAACTCTGAACAAAACGATGGCGGACCAACTGAAAGGTATTCCAAGAGACTCTTCACTTCATTGTTCATAGAAGTTGCAAACGGTACAGGTTTAAGCATATCAGGTTGTGCCTGAACTTGGTCATACCTTTATCGAAAGAAAGAAAAAACCTTTGCTTTGGTAAACGCAGTGGAGATAATCAACCAAATGGTCCTCAGAATACAGTAGCAATGATCTTTGTTATTGCCACCAAACGAATTTTTTTCTCCAAAGAATATAAGACTGCATGAAACATGTGAAGAATATTGTGCCAAAAACGCGGGACCACAGGAAAAGCCGCCGTTTTGAGCACTTTATGCCAAAAACGCTGCCCCAATAGATGATATATCTATATATGCAAAAATGCATTCAGAATTAAAACAAAGGCAGTTTAGGGCACCACTTTTACATCACTTCTTTGAGCAACAACATCCGCGGTGATGTAAAATCTTCTTTCTCCTACTCTATAATGATTTTTACGTCACCAACTTAACCATCACATGTTAGAGATGTTCCTATATAGAATGGAATAGAAGTAATATGTAGAAAAGTCGAAATGGATTTGAGATATTTTTCTTTAATTTCCTCTACTGGTCCTCATCTGCCGGTGTTGGTACCAGGCATCGCCAGGGATAAACTGCACCGGAGTTATCCTCTTCCGTGAGGGTGTTTCTGTACCTTGTTTATGGCGAATGGCATCTTGAATTTATACTTTTCAGCGAGGGCGTTGCCAGTGTACCACAGCGCTTGCAGCTGAACTACATCGTGTCCACTGTATTATACATGAGGTCCTGGATCGGTGTCCTAGACGTGCACTGCATTTGCATAAAGGACTTTTCATTGAATAGATATATCGAGGTGATACAATCGTATTGAAAGAAAGCTCAGCCTTTGCATAGTTAGATGCACACAGCCATAACGTTCAGAGCACCCTAAAAATAAAATAATTTGATACAAAGCCAAGCAATAAATTGTGTCCAGCCTAAGGAGCGGTAGATCCTATCCCTAAATCACACCGCCATCTATGGGGGTAGAAAACCTCCCTGGCCGTATGCTCCAGCCTAAGGAGACAGTGGTGCATGATGGTGTGAAGCCAACGACATGCACAAGTTGAAGCCGATGGATGGGTGAGTCTGTCGCGACCTTGAGAAAAGGTCCGTAGTTACGTAAGGTCAATTCTTGTTAGCTGCATGTGTACGTGTGCTGTTAGTGGCCTGGTTTAGTGCATGCGTGGGCTAGTGACATCGTGAATACTACTTACGGGTTGAAAAGCATCTTTGGTACAAGAAGGAATATAGAGAGGAAAACGTTGGCTGTGTGACACAGTACGACACCAAAATTCCTTGTGTTCTTGTGTGTGTTGTGTGAAACAACCAAGAGAGAAGAGGGCTGAGAGAGTTGGCTCCAACACATGTTATCCTTCCATCATATCTATGGTCTCAAGCTCTTAATAAGATAGGGCCTCCAGTTTACTTAGATTCCGGAAGAATTTGGTGTAAACAAAATCCACCACAAAACAATGCGCTCAAGCAAACCTACCACATGGCACACACTACAGTTTGCAGTAATTAAGCATCACTAAAGAATCATATAGCAATAGTATTGTGTACTTGCAGAACTAGGACCTTGGCTTTATGCCACGTGTAAAAATACATAGTTTCTATGTAACTCCGACCAAATGTAAGGTGTTCCAATAGTCAATAGAATCTTCACTCCGTTGGTCTTAAAAGTTGTAAATGGTACCAGTTCAAGCATATATATGAGATTTCCCTGAACTCTGCCATACCTTAGCTTCATAGTAAACATAGTGGAGAGAATCAACCAAAAGGTCCTGATAATAGAGTAACGATGATATTAGTTAATTCCACCACGGGAACTTTCTCCTCATAATTCGACTCTTCTATTTAGTTTTCTTTATTGTTAACAATCAGTCGGCGGTCATATATATGTTTGTCGCCGAGGGAACTATGTACTAAGGGTCGCCGAAGATGAACTCTATTTTTTGCGCCTTCGCTGGAGCGCCCGGAGTGGCTACGCGCTTGCAAAAAACTCCATTTTTCCAGCGCGGCGCTTATATCACGCGGCTGTTGGAGATGCTCTAAGTCTACTTGGAGCCAAACTCACCTAACTACGACTCAAACATAGGACTACATGACCAGCTCCTACATAAGACTACTCACGTCTAGGCAAAACCTACTAAGCCTAGCACTAGTACTCGTACCCGGACAGAGCTTGCAAGCTTGACCGATATACTAATGATTTGGCTAATCTAATTACTTGACACTAAATCAAGATTATTTCTAACAAAACACTAAATCAAGCTTGACCCACAAGAACAATCAAAGAATTCATGTGTTGCTGCAAGCACACTTTATTTGCAGAGCTTCGTTCTTTCTTCTTGCTGACATGGTAGCACACTGACACCCCATTAGAGTGAACACTCATTGTTCAATGAAGCTTTGCACTTCTGTACGGACTAGTGACTAAACATGCTTCTTTATCGGGTGCTGATACGTGACAGATTTCCCAGTAGGGTTGAGGTTCAAAAGCAGCACCGTCCCGGCGATGGATGTGCGCGCTGTGTATGGCGGTCAAGGACTGCGATTACATCTTCTAGTCATGCATACTCGCCCAATTCATGTGGGGGACACATGGACTTTTACTAGATAGGTCGCGCTTCCACGCACATAGAGGGCCCGCACCGCCCCTGAGACACGAGAGCGAGGAGAACCCCCGCCACCGCCTTCGGCCACCGAGCGCAGGCCGGCGGCGTCCTCCGCCAGCGGCGGGAGGAAGGAAGGGAGGAGGATCGGCCCCGACGGCGGCTAGGGTTGGAGTACTACCAATGTCGCCCGAGCGGGGGAAGGGGGGGGGGGCGAAGCGGGGGTCAGAAGCGGTCAGTGGAGAGTACCATTTGGCATGTATCCACAAAAGAATATCAAAGAACCCATGCATTGCCTCGTGTGCAATTTGACACCCAAGTTGCGCATCTCTTCTCTCACTGCACGTGTCCAGCTACCTACCATATGTTACCATATTTGCTAATCATGTCTTGAACTCCGATTGTATTGGTTAGTCGCTTAGGACCGCTTTTATTTATATTAATGGATAAATCGCGTGGTAGTATTCCAGTGGACATATCCTCTGCCATATATTAAAAAAACTATCTGCTCACAATTTACTCATCCGGCACCAAGAAAATTGTTCTCATGCAGTCATGCTAATGCTGAGATTTCAAGCAAGGAACCCAGACAAATTGTTGCAGGCTATCATGCTTTTGATTCTCCTTTCAATTTCTCAAGCACATACAAAGCATGAGAAAAGCATCCTACGGATGGAGCAAGTCCACCCATCTATCTATCTATATATATACACATGTTCTCCTTCCGAATATCACATCAATGCTCTCAAATTCTCAATAAGATAGGGATAGCCACTAATTTAATTATCTTTTTTATGAGAATTTGGAGAAAACCAAATCCATGCATAGGATGCAGAACTCCTGGCTGTATGCATTCGTGTTCTGTCCCTCACCAAGCTGCTGGCCGTTGCCTCCCTCCCGTGCTTGGATGCGCTGAGGCTGTTGCCTTCCTCTTGTGCATGACAGCACTTAGGCCGTCGGTTTTCTCGGTGTAATGAGGCCGACACCAGGCCGAGGTCATCAACTGGTCTCACCTTTACCGCTACCTTTACCGTCTACTCGTCGCAGCTCAAGCGCATCTCCCAGGTGCAGCTCAACTTCCTCGCCTTCGCCTCTGACGCTGGCAAGCTCTTGGGCTGGTTCGCCGGCGTTGCCGCGCTCTACGTGCCGCTCCCGCTCGTCGCCTTCGTCGGCGCCTCCTTCGGCCTCGTCCGCTATGGTGTCCAGTACCTCTTCTTGGACAGCCCCCGGCTCAAGTGCTGGCACCTGTTCCTGCTCACCGCCCTCGCCGCGAATGGCATCTGCTGGATCAACACCATGCTCGGGCGGACCTGATCTGGGCGGCAGACGAATCGGAGATCTTCCTCCGCGTAGGTGATGTGGGGTTCGGTTAGGGGTGTGCTCGTGGTGGTGCTCTTGTTCTCCTCACAGGTGCAGTGGTTGGGGTCATGGTCGTGATACCGTTCCATTGTTGGGCGGATCGGCGCCAGTGACCACGAACATGGTGTCGTGTGTGCTAGCTTGGGCCAGTGCGTGGGGCTTCTCGTGGATGGTCATCGTTGGTAGTCATATTACGTGTTGCCCCCAATCCATCGGGATTGGCTAGGGACGCAAGCATGGGTGCCTCCTACGGTGGAGGCACCTACCCATTCTCGGTGACTGATGCCGAGCTAGGAATAGGGGCGAGCCTCTACTCTTCCTACCATGGCCGAGTGTGCTGTGGAACTGAGTGATGGGACGGTGTCTCATGACAGGGGATGCCGGGCGGCAGCTCTAGATGGCCGTCCGCATGGTTTGCTTTCGTCGGAGGGCACCAGTGCCGCGTTAGTGGCTCTCTTCATTGGTTTCATGGGTGACGAGAGGTGTAGCAGTTGGTTGCTCGGTCATGCTCTCTATCCTCTCGGTGGCGCCGCCCCTAATCCGCCTCTAGGATCTGACCTCATAGCACTCATCTTGGTGACCTCGTGGCGGCACGTGTAAGTTGCCGAGAGAATGCTCCATGCCTTGGCGCTGATTTATGGCGACACCCATGGGTGTCTTGCTCTTCTTGAGGACATCATCAAGTCTCGTTTCTCCGTGCTGTGGCTCCGGGTGAAGACATATGTCTGTTCTAGACTCGGCATTGGCAACGCTCTTCGTTCTTGCTCCTCTTGTTGGCGTTTTCGTGGAACTTAGGTGTACTAGATAGTAGTGTAGCAGCTTGTTATACTTGCCTTCCACATTGCCATTGTAAAAGCCACCTCTGATCAACTTCTAACTGTTACGGACAATGTCATATGTAGTTAGTAGGATACCACCTTCCTGTAGAAGAGATGAGTTAAAATAGCTGAAATGACTCATTAAAATATGTTGAATGATAAGATATTCTTCTAAATAGCTAATGCCCAGTAGGGGAGCTTTGCCCCCCCCCTCCCCCCCCCCGACCTTAAAAAATAGGTAATGAAAAATTGAATATCTGTCGATTCCCAGATATTGCAAATTTTAAAATGAGCAGAAACCGAGGTAAGAATTGTTTCAGTATATGAAATTGTTGTTGTCCCCTTTGTGTCCACGTATAGGCCTCTTGAGCCATACCTCTGAGTCTATCCACGTGTTGAATTGACGTGTCACACATGGGAGGGGGTGTTGAAGTGTATATGTGGATTGCCTAGTCTTTTCCATCAGTTCATACTTTTGGTTTCGTTGGCTAGTGCATGAAGCTTAACATGGTATCGGAGCTAAAGTCTTGAGTTCAAGTCCTGGTTTGCGCAATTTATTTCAAAAAATTGCTGATAGCCCCCCTTTGTGTCCAGTAGAGGCCTCTTGAGTCATAAGTGAGTTTCGCGCGCCGTCGCTCTCTTCCGGTTGCATGTGTTGACTTGTCTTCCCGTCACACGTGAGAGGGGGTGTGCTATGTCTTGAGCTTGCGTTGGTTTTCCTTGAAGAGGAAAGGGTGATGCAACACAAAGGTTAAGTATTTCCCTCAGTTCAGAACCAAGGTATCAATCCAAAGAGGAGGCTCCTCACAAGTCCCACGCACCTACACAACCAAACAAAGAACTCGCAACCAACGCAATAAAGGGGTTGTCAATCCCTTCACGGTCACTTCATGGAAGTGAGATCTGATAAAGATAATATGATAAGATAAATATATTTTTGGTATTTTATGATATAGATTGGAAAAGTAAAGATGCAAATAAAAGTAGATTGAAAGCTTATATGATAAGAGATAGACCCGGGGGCCATAGGTTTCACTAGTGGCTTCTCTCAAGATAGCATAAGTATTACGGTGGGTGAATAAATTACTGTCGAGCAATTGATAGAAAAGCGAATAATTATGAGATTATCTAGGCATGATCATGTATATAGGCATCACGTCTGTGACAAGTAGAACGGCTCCTGCCTGCATCTACTACTATTACTCCACACATCGACCGCTATCCAGCATGCATCTAGAGTATTAAGTTCATAAGAACAGAGTAACGCATTAAGAAAGATGACATGATGTAGAGGGATAAACTCATGCAATATGATATAAACCCCATCTTTCTATCCTGGATGGCAACAATACAATACGTGCCTTGCTGCCCTAACATCCTTGGGAAGGACACCGCAAGATTAAACCCAAAGCTAAGCACTTCTCCCATGGCAAGAAAGATCAATCTAGTAGGCCAAACCAAACCGATAATTCGAAGAGACTTGCAAATATAACTTAACCACACATAAAAGAATTCAGAGGAGATTCAAATATTTCTCATAGATAAACTTGATCATAAACTCACAATTCATCGGATCTCGACAAACACACCGCAAAAAGAGTTACATCGAATAGATATCCAAGAAGATCAAGGAGAACATGGTATTGAGATTCAAAGAGAGAGAAGAAGCCATCTAGCTAATAACATTCATGGACCCAAGGTCTGTGGTAAACTACTCACAACTCATCGCAGGGGCTATGGTGTTGATGTAGAAGCCCTCCGTGGTCGATTCCCCCTCCCGCGGAGCGCCGACGAAGGCTCCAAGATGGGATCTCACGGATACAGAAGGTTACGGTGGTGGAAATAGCTGTGGTCGCCTATGATGGTTTCAGTACATGGGTATATATAGGAGAAAGTAGTATGCGTCGGTGGGCGCGAGGGGCCCACGAGATAGGGGGCACGCCCGATGAGGGGGGTGCCCTCCACCCTAAATGGCCGCCTCGGAAGCTTCTTGACTTGCACTCCAAGTCCTTCCGGATCACGCTTGTTCCAAAAGATCGCTCCCAAGGTTTCATTCCGCTTGGACTCGTTTGATATTCCTTTTCTTCGATATCTTGAAATAGGCAAAAAACAGCAATTCGGGTTGGGCCTCCGGTTAGTAGGTTAGTCCCAAAAATGATATAGAAGTGTAAATTAAAGCCCATAAACATCCAAAACGGGTAATATAATAGCATGGAACAATCAAAAATTATAGATACATTAGAGACGTATCAGGGTGTTATAGTATATGTGGATTATAGTAGCCCTTTCCATCAGTTCGGACTTTTGGTTGTGTTGCCTAGTGCATGAAGCTTAACATGGTATCAGAGCTAAGGTCTTGAGTTCAAGTCATGGTTTGCACAATTTATTAAAAAATTGCTGATAGCCCCCCTTTGTGTCCACATAGAGGCCTCTTGAGTCATACGTGAGTTTCGCGCGCCGCCGCTCTCTTCCGGTTGCACGTGTTGACTTGTCTTCCCCGTCACACGTGAGAGGGGGTGTTACAGTATATGTGGATTGTACTAGCCCCTTCCATCACTTTGGAATTTTGGTTGTGTTGGCTAGTGCATGAAGCTTAACAAGAATGATTATGTTAAGAGTAGGAAAGCTGACCTTCAATGCATACTGAAGGTTAGAGTTGCGACCATTTACACTGGGACCAAAGTAACTATGGATACGAGGAATGAAAAAATTAGTGCCGATTGACAAGATTTGACATCAAGCAAGTTCAGGAACAATAATATGTAACAACGGATATTACTCCCTAATCTTATGTTTGAGGCCGACAACTGAAAGTTCCTTGGTCCAATGAGTGAGAAGTGTCTTTGGCGCAACAACTAACACTCTTTTGATTAAATGGCAAAGGAAGAACAATACAGCAGGAATGCCGAAACCTGCAAGATAGAAGTAAGGATGCAAGTACTCGTCAGCAAATTGCAGGCACATTGGACCACTTCATATTCATACTATGCTGTGGCTGAAGGAAACATGAAAGGGACATTACTTCACCAAATAACATGCATATGCATGTGTGTTTGGAATAAGAGAGGATAGTAATCTAGTATGTGTGTTTATCGATGAATGATGAAGAGACATAAGAGATAAATAAGGGCAAAAGAGTCTTGCTGCAGAATCATTATTATTTTGAACATATTTTTTGCATGGGAGGTCCTGTTGCAGAATCTCATCGCAACACAACGCTTGTTGCAAAACACTTGACGGCGGCGACCAGTGGGTGCGCCTAAGGAAGGCACATGGCAAGTGGAGCAGGCGTCGATGCGGCCGAGTGAACCATCGCCGATTGTTAGCGTCTTCCAAAATTTTATGACACACAATTTATAGATACGACACATGCAAGAACAAATGAAAGGCTGGCATGTACCGGATACCATAGCGTAACAGGAGTTTCGTCACTCCTCTATGTTAGGTCGAGAACGGGGACAGTGCATATAGACATTCATGATGACCCAAGCGACCATCTCCAGCCACCTTGAGAAGGAAAACAACATCGTCAAGTTAAGCATCAAATCTAATGCTGAGATGCCCCGGCCGGTTTGACCACCAGAAAGAATGGTTGGCCAATCTGCCAATAACTAAACTCTTATGTGAAGACCATGCACTTCGTTTGTGAGGACAACCAAGACATGATCTTCGTCTGCGATGGCAATGAAGACCCTCTCTTCGTTGGCGATGGCAACAAATGGGTAGTATATTTGTTACTTCCCCAAAAGCGGATTTAGTTTTTAGACTTTCGCTTTTTTATTAAAAAAATAGCTATGTGCACCTCCTTATATCGGCAGTCTAGTCCAGTGTGGTCCTGCAAGGTTGAAGGTGGCTTTGATTCCCCGTCTTCGACAAAGAAAGGAGGACCAAAAAATACATTTCCGATTGCCTACTAAAACAAGGTTTGCGTGCTCTGGCAGGGAGGGGAGATGACGGTGGTGCTCCTTCGGCTCGCCGCTAGAGAGTTTGATTGAGAATTGGTGTTGGACAGGCGACGGAGTAGAATTACCATGCTATAAGAGTGAAAAGAGAAAGCCGCGCCAAAATAATCGTGCGCTTTCTTGTGTGAAAGTTGGAGAGTGCGGTAACACTACTAGGAAAACCCCTATAGACAGACACTTAGTAGTAGCGCTAGTTATTTGAAACACACTACTGCTACTTAGTAGTAGCGTGAGCAGAAAAACCGCGCTACTAGTACAACATAGTAGTAGCGCGGGCATAAAAAACCTGCGCTGCTACTAATTTTTTTTCCACCGTACCCCCTCTGCAGACATTAATAATAGCGTGGGGCTAAAACCTGCGCTACTACTAGATGGATACGCGTAAGCGCGGTGGGCACCCGTGCTACTGCTATGCTACCAACCGTCTCCCGCTCCACTCCCACTCCATCCACTCCCGAGCCAGATCTAGATCGGGACCCCATCCACCGGCGGCCTCCCGTCCCCCTTCCTCCATTTCTCTCTCGCCCGCCACCATTAGCACCGCCGCTCCACAAACGCAACCCTAACCCTAGCCCCGCTGCCTTACCTCTCGAGCCCGCCCGCGCCGATGGACCCCGAGCAGCCGCCGGCCGACCCCGTTGCCGCCGAGCCGGAGAAAGAGGACTAGGAGGAGGAGGAGGAAAAGGAGGAGGAGACGGAGGCGGCCGCCGCGGAGCAGGAGGCGGCGGAGGATGCGCTACTCGACTGCTGAGGCCACTGATCTCCAGCGTCGTCAAGCGGAAGAGCAACCCCAACCAAGCACCTCATCCACACCTCGCCACCATCTGCGAGGAACAGGAGGCCAGTAGTCTGTCACCCATCCCTTCCCCTCCCTCTCCTCCCGTCCTACGTCCGCCGAGCGGTGGGTAATTCGAGTCCGACCGGCCGAGCGGTGGGTAAACCTGCATCACCCTTTCCTCTTCAAGGGAAAACCCAACGCAAGCTCAAGAGGTAGCACCCCTCATTAAAAAAAATGGATGGCCTCGATGATAAGTAAAGGTATGATGCTTATGTTGCAATGCACACACTATATACAGCAAGACAACACTAAGCCACATATCTTGCCTAACGAACCAGAATTTGTAGCAGATGTCGAAAGAACTGGACTCGACATCAAACTAATTCAACAACCTGCCAATAGCCTTGATCTGAATGGCCTTGACCTTGGGTTCTTCAACTCGTTGCAATCTATGACAAATTGTCTAAGCCCTAAAACACTTCAGGATATTTTCAAGGGTGTGCTAGATGAATTCGAAAACTATGAGGTTTACAAGCTGAATAGTGTTTCCTATCGTACAGGCTTGCTTGATTGAAATCTTGAACCATGTAGGGGGAAATGGGTATAAAATACCCCATGTGAACAAGGAAAGGCTAGAGAATTTTGGGATGCTACCTCCAAGACTTTCATGCCCTCAAGAGGTATAGGCAAATGTGCTACACAACCTACAACTGATGGAGAGAGTTCACTAATACTGGTTGAGATGATCATTTGTGTGATATGGGGTTATGATCATTTTAAAAACTCCTCATTTATATGATGTGGTTATGAGATGTGGTTACAATTTTTTGATTTGTATGATCATTTGAACTCCTCATGTGTATGATCATTTGTGTAACTCTTTGTTGTATTTTTTTTCAAAAGTTTCATTTAATTTTAGCAATAAAGGTTTCATTTCTTAAGTTAACATGACATTGTTAAGTTTGAGGAGTAGAAGTAGGAGAGGAGAGGCTTGAGAGGCTTAAGATGGAGGGCATAGGAGAGGGCAAGTACTCCATTTTCTGATTTTGTAAGAGAAGAGACTTAATTGCACCAGTGCACTACTCCATTTAAGCTTCAAATATCAGGAGCTTCAAAGTTTCAGTTAATTTTAATAAACTGGAACAGTTTAATGTTTCAGTTAACTAAACTACCGAAACTACTCCAAGTCGTACACTAAACTAAGCAAACACTACTGCTTGCAAGTCCTACACTAAACTAAGCAAGTTCTTTGTGGTGCTACACTATCTTTAACGAGTGCTATACAACAGCATCACCAAGTCCTGCACTACTCCAATACTCATAGCACAAAATTACAGCAGTTAAAAAGATCAAGTTACTGTACTCCTTCAAAATTAACTACGTAAGAGGAGTACTGGTCACATTTTAATATAGTAAGATCCTTTAATAAGAGGGGAGTATCAGACGTAAGTAGGAGTACTTTAAGATCCTCTTCATGCACTACTGCTTGAAGATGATCTTTTAATTAAAACTACAACAAATCTAGTGAAACTACAGATGAACCTTCCATTAACTGGAAATTTTCATTTGGTTTTAATTAAAGGAAATGTTTCATTTAGTTCCAGCAAGCAAATGATTGAACAACAAGTTTTCAGCTACTTGGAGTAGCATTTGGTTTTAATTTACTTGGAGTAGTGTCTAGAGCAAGAACAGATAAGAGGGCACTCCAAGATATTCCAGTACTACATCAAGCAATCCACTAGCAATGCTGCAACAACACTACATCATCTTGTCACATTAGCATTATTCCAACAACAGCGATCCACTAGCATTACTCCAACAGTACTCAAACAAACACCACACCACAAGCAAGATGACCACATGCGAAAGACCAAGAGGTTAATTAAACTAGAAGTACATGCGCAAGATTTTTAACATAACCAAGATCAAGATGCTCACCATGTGTGATTCTACAGCAAGGTAAGCAGAGCAAGGACGAAGTGGTTGTGGCGGATGCAGAGCTGCAGTGGTTGTGGCGGATGCAGTGCCATATCACGTCGTCACTCATAAGCGCCCAGCGGTGTGGAGGCCCCCCCGCTCGTGTGCGGTCAAGAGTATGAAGACCTCGCTCTTCAGCTCCGGTGCGACTCCTCAGCACCGGCGCCGCTCCAGATCTACCGCTCGGGTGCCGTTCTACATCCACGCCTCTGTCGCCCAGATCCAGTGCTGGCACATCCACATCCAAATCAACATCCACGCCTCTGTGGAGTAGAAGCTCGTCGCCGGTGCAAAATTTTCAATTTTTCGATGTGACTGGAGGCGGGGTGGTGGAGATAAAGTAGGAGAGGGAGAGGCGGGTGAGGGGGCGAGGGAGAGGCTGACGAGTGGCGGGGAGAGTGGGAGGCCGGCGAGCGGTGGGAGTGCGGAGAGCGAGTGGAGCGGCGCGAGGGGCAAAAATGGAATGGGCAGATATTTTGTTACTATACGAAAATTGAAGTAGAAACGCACAACGACCTACATTTTGTTACAGAGGGAGTAGCATCAATCACGTTATCACCAGTCGATGACACAAAAATTAGATAGGTAGCTGATGTGTCGTCAGGTTTCATGGATGACGGCACAGACGGCATGAGAAGAACTAGGAGCATCGAGGTTATTTTTCTGAGAATCTTGTTCAATTCTTTTAGGGTGGCCTTCAGGATACAAAGGTTCCTGAGTCATTTTACCAGTTCTAGTAGCCACTCTAACAGCAAAATCATGTTTATTATTTAATTCACCAAGCAATTCATTCTGATCCTTAAGTACTTGTTCAGCTTGAGTGGTGACCATAGAGACATGTTTACTGGTGAGTTTAAGTTCACCCTTAACTCTTGATATATAATCACTCAAGCGACCAATCATATAAGCATTATTTTTCAACTGTCTACTAACATAATCATTGAAATTTGCTTGTTTATCCATAAAATCATCAAGTTCATCTAAGCACTGGCTAGGAAATTTAGTAGATGGGATTTCAACTTTATCATATATGTAGAGAGAATTTACCTTCACTACCTGTCTCGGGCTATCAAGACAATGTGTTTCTTCAGGTGGTATATTAAGACCATGTATCTCTTCAATAGGAGGTAAAATTTTAACATCTTCAGCTTTAATACCTTTTTCTTTCATTGATTTCTATGCCTCTTGCATATCTTCAGGACTGAGAAATAGAACACCCTCTTCTTCGGAGTTGGTTTAGGAATAGGCTTAGGAGTTGGCTCAATTGGCTCGTGAAGAGTCCAATTATTTTCATTAGTCAACATATTATTCAATAACAATTCAGCTTGGTCATTTGTTCTTTCCACGAAAACACAGTCATCACAACTATCCAAGTGGTCCTTGGAAGCATCGGTTAGTCCATTATAGAAGATATCAAGTATTTCATTTTTTTAAGAGGAAGATCAGGCAAAGCATTAAGTAATCGTAGAAGCCTCCCCCAAGCTTGTGGGAGACTCTCTTCTTCGATTTGTACAATATTATATATTTCCCGCAAGGCAGCTTATTTCTTATGGGCGGGGAAATATTTAGCAGAGAAGTAATAGATCATATCCTGGGGACTACGCACACAACCAGGATCAAGAGAATTAAACCAAGTCTTACCATCACCCTTTAATGAGAAAGGAAATATTTTAAGGATATAGTAATAGCGGGATTTCTCATCATTAGTAAACAGGATGACTATATCATTTAACTTAGTAAGATGTGCCACTACAGTTTCAGATTCAGTGCCATGAAAAGGGTCAGATTCAACTAAAGTAATAATCTCAGGATCAATAGAGAATTCATAATCCTTATTTGTAACAAAAATAGGTGAAGTAGCAAAAGCAGGGTCATATTTCATTCTAGAATTCAAAGTCTTTTGTTTCAGCTAAGCTAATAATTTCTTAAGATCTGATCTATCATTGCAAGCAAGAAAATCTCTAGCAGTTTCTTCATCCATAACATAACCCTTGGGAACAACAGGCAATTCATATTTAGTGGGAGAACCTTCATCGTCACTATCTTCAATATAATCAGTTTCAATAATTTCATTCTCCCTAGCTCTAGTAAGTTTTTCATCAAGAAATTCACCTAATGGCACGGTAGTATCAAGCATAGAAGTAGTTTCATCATAAGTATCATGCATAGTAGAAGTGGCATCATCAATAACATGCGACATATCAGAATTCATAGCAGTAGCAGGTTTAGGTGTCGCAAGCTTACTCATAACAGAAGGAGAATCAAGTGCAGAGCTAGATGGTAGTTCCTTACCTCCCCTCGTAGTTGAGGGATACATTTTAGTTCTTTGATCCTTCAAGTTCTTCATAGTGATCAGCAGATATAAATCCCAAGTGACTCAAAGAATAGAGCTATGGACCCGACAGCGGCCTTGGAAAATAGTCTTGATAACCCACAAGTATAGGGGATCGCAACAGTTTTCGAGGGTAGAGTATTCAACTCAAATTTATTGATTCGACACAAGGGGAGCCAAAGAATATTCTCAAGTATTAGCAGTTGAGTTGTCAATTCAACCACACCTGGATAACTTAGTGTCTGCAGCAAAGTATTTAGTAGAAAAGTAGTATGATAGTAATGGTAATAGTGGTAAAGTAACGATAGCAGTTTTGTAATTATTGTAACAGTAGCAACGGAAAAGTAAATAAGCAAAGCATAATATGGGAAAAGCTCGTAGGCAATGGATCAGTGATGGATAATTATGTCGGATGCAATTCATCATGTAATAGTTATAACATAGGGTGACACAGAACTAGCTCCAATTCATCAATGTAATGTAGGCATGTATTTCGAATATAGTCATACGTGCTTATGGAAAAGAACTTGCATGACATCTTTTGTCCTACCCTCCCATGGTAGCAGGGTCCTATTGGAAACTAAGGGATATTAAGGCCTCCTTTTAATAGAGTACTGTACCAAAGCATTAACAAATAGTGAATACATGCACTCCTAAAACTACGGTCATCACCGAGAAGTATCCCGGTTATTGTCACTTCGGGGTTGTCGGATCATAACACATAATAGGTGACTATAGACTTGCAAGATAGGATCAAGAACTCACATATATTGTGACACTCCAAAATTTTTAATTTGGTTTTCAACAAAACCTTTGTTTGATTTGAAGGAGGCCATTTAAAATCTTTCCAAAAACCCTCCTTCTCAAAAGAAATTTCCCCATGGCAAGGATTTTATTTGGTATCTTCCTCAACCTTGGTGTTTGGTTATTAAAAACCTTCCTTTCGATTTTTACCCATCTCAAATAAATTTTTGGAATTTATTTTCTATTAAAAAGAAACTCTATGAGTTTTGGGGCTATTCTTTTGTTTTGAAACCACACATTGTTTTACCATGCCTCATGTTGTAATTTCTCCCAAAACCTCTCCCTCCACTTTGGGGCAACCCAAACTTTCTGTTCCAACAAGTTCAACCCATTTTTGAATTTTATTTCATTTATTTTATCCCCAAAAACAATTATGTCTTTTATTTTAAGCCTAGATGATTTACAAAGGAAGTACCTGATTTCCTTTGAGTTTTGATCTCAAACCAACTCCTCTGGATAGTCCCTAGCACCCCAACCTAGATCCATCAAGATCCACTCTTCCACAATTCAAACTTTTCAAGTTTCAACCCTTTGCAAGTTTGGACTAGATTCATCATTTTTGGTGAAATTCATATTTTCTTTCCTCCAAAAATTCCACCAAAAATCAGGCAGCCCCCAGGTGCTTTGAGAGGCTACCACACCAAAGATCAGCCCCAGATAAATTTTCCTCATGCCTAAATCATTTCATCAAACACTTGGTACCTTTGTTTCTATACATTTTCGTAAATTGAGTTTGCGGTTAAACCCGGTCGGTGTCGTTTCGTCTGAGACTTGTCGCCGATCACCGATGCACACCACAGGCGCATTCGCCTGACCTCTCCTCCTTATCCGAAGCATCGCACTCTCTTGGGCCAGGCGCGAGTGTCGGTGACAGCGAAGCTTCATCGGCGTCGGCAGCCTCTCATGTGGCAGAGCCACCCGTGGCGGCAGAAAGGCTAGCGCCCGACTTCTGCGCCGTCGGCGCCGCCCAATGCACCCGAGGCCCCAGCGTGGCGTCTGCGTGCAGCGCTGCGCCCTTGACACACCGTCGTCGTGGCCCGGCAAGCACAGAACACGCCCTCTACCGCCGGCAGACCCCGCTGGCTCCGTTACTGTCAGAAACCACCAAGCGGCGCCCTAATCCAACCTAGGTTAGCATCCGAATGGAACCGGTGGACCTCCACGTTGATGCCCAACCCCTAAACTACCCGACCAACCACTGCACGCCAGAACCGTCACGAGATTTCCCGTTCATGCCACCGCCTCGGATCACCTATAAAATGAGGTCCCGAGCTCGTTCTCGAACACGCACCACCACTCCACCTCACTAGAGCCCCGCCAAGCCACTGGGGAGGACCTCGAGGAGGTCTCCTCCCCGACTCTGCCGCCCGATCCGCCTCGGGCTCCACTCGATCCACTTTCAGGTGAGGCCATCCCCGCCTCCCAAACCTCGTCGGTAGCCTTCTCATACACCCAATTACCTAACCCGAGGCTCCAATTTAACCTCCGCAGTCTCCACGGCGAGATCCAACATCACCGAGCCGCCGTCCCACCGGAGTAAGGGCAGCCGTCGGCGTGGTGCTCGTCGGCGACCACCTCCACCACCCACGCAGGCGGGAGGGCACACCGATCACGTAGGTACCCTCTGCTCCTCCAAACTTCGCCGTGGATCGTCATGGCGACCACTAAACCGAGCGCCGTGGCGCTCGCTTCTCCCGTTTGAAAATTCAAACTGACGGTGGGACCCCTCGTCAGTTTTTCTTTTTTGAACCGTTTTCAAAACGCCTTCCAGAATCGCTTCCCTTAAAGTTGACGGTTTTCAGCCAAGGCGTTTTTCGATTTTTATAAGCTAGCCCCTGAAAACTTTCTGTTTCATTACAGACAAGTCCCTAGACTAAAACCTTTATAACATTTAAACAGAAAATGATTTTTGATTGATTGTTTTTCTGTCACCTTTATTTTTCTGTCTAGTTTTTTATCATATTTATTTGAAAAATATTTGGAACACTTTTTTTGTGCACACACGGTATTTATGTTAGTACGTATTTTCTTATCTAGTAGATACCGGAGGAGGTGGCCAGAACCGCGAACTTCACCAAGCTAGACTCCGACTACTCCGAACCAGGCAAGCATGTTTGAACTTTTGATATGATGAGTGTTTTTTGCATGTTTACATTGAGTAGTTTCATGGCATGTTTATGAGCATTTCGATAATTGTTATATTACATGCAAAGTTAAGGCAAGTGAACTTGAAAATCCATATGTTGTTGGATATGAGTTTGCATGAGAGGGGGTAAGATGGCGATGTTGAAGCATGCGGTCTTATGCGGAACTATTTGACTCCGGTGTCAACATAAATCAAGTCACGTTCCATCCGTTTTCCCTTCTGTCTTTGCCACATGTTTTTACGCAAGGAATATGGCTTATTAAGTTGCAAGCCTCTTTCTGGTACACACCAAATAGAGAGGCCGTCATGAGGGTTCCATGGCCACTGGATTAAAGCCGATCATCCGGTCGGGGGCATGGGTGTTACAGTTGGGACCGAGAGGGGCACCCTTAGAAGCAGCGAATATAAATTTGATCCCATGCTATTCGAGGTTGTGATCTCCCCGTCTCAAAGTTTTTCTTGAAAATTGTCTAGGGTGATTCCTGGCATCGTGAGGTGGGATGGGTGTGTACTGGTTAGATGTGTTTCTACCGAAATACCGTAAACGGAACTAGTCCTTCGTGACTACGGAAATCCGTTGGCTGTGGATAATTAGTACAAACTCTGCAGAGTCAAAATCATTCAAATCATCTTATCCATGTCCGAGTACTGTGTTCAGCTTATCCTTGTCAGTGTCAGTCTCAGTAACAAAACTCCGGTGAACCACATGAGTGTTAAGTCCGGCTAAATGATTATTCCTGTGGATGGACTTACCCGTTTATTATTATGTGTTGAATATTTCCTGTGAGTGTCATATCTTTGTGAATTTATCGGATATGAATACTTTCAATATAAGCCCTTTATGTGATGTCGCTCAGACGTCCGACTGTGGCACTCTTGTTATTTACTTTTTAATATCAGCCCTTTATGTGATGTCGCTAGACGTCCGACTGTGGCACTCTTGTTATTTACTTTCAATATAAGACCTTTATGTGATGTCGCTCAGACGTCCGACTGTGACACTCTTGTTATTTACTTTTCAATATAAGCCCTTTATGTGATGTCGCTCAGACGTCCGACTATGGCACTCTTGTTATTTACTTTCAATATAAGCCCTTTAGGTGATGTCGCTCAAACGTCCGACTGTGGCACTCTTGTTATTTACTTTTCAATATAAGCCCTTTATGTGGTGTCACTTAGACGCCCGACTACGGCACGATAATTTATTTACCCTTCGAGGCGTCGCTCCAGACAGCCGATCGGTTTTTAGTTATTTTGTTGGGATTTCGGGAGGACTACCGCCTGACTTCCTTTTTACTTATCATGTCGTGCAAAAATTTATTATTTGAGTATGCATTGCTATTTGCTCATGGCACATTCATGCTTGCATTTGTTATATCTTATGTCCGAACTGTCTTGCGAGTACTTTCAAAGTACTCACCTGGCTTGTTGATTTGGCCAGATGTTGTGAAGGCGATCTCATGGATGAAGAGTTCGATAGCGAGTCCGGCGCCTAGAGGAGTCGATCGATCCCGTGCGATCCTGGATTTGGTCATCACATGTATTATATCCGCTTAGCTACCGAATAAATGCATCGAGCCTCACCTCGGCCTCGATGAGCTGCCAGATTAGGAGTCATGTCGATCACTCCACTGTGACATATCCACCACCACTTTTATCTCGAGTCAGTAGTATGCCACCACACCCTTGTGTCATAGCCGCCCTTATGTACAATATTGGCGTGTTTGTAATAAATTGTTGAGCAACCTCAGCTCAACCCTGTATTATATTTAATGCTCTTTGGACTTACGTATCAAGTATTTGTCTACCAGTAAGGAGAATTCTTTCTATACTGGAATCAAAAAGATCGGTTTCTCAATAAGTATTTTATTGAAAAACCGGTCGTGACATATATTCATGAAAACATAATAGGTTCAGATCTGAAATCATGGCACTTGGGCCCTAGTGACAAACATTAAGCATAGCAAAGTCATAGCAACATCAATCTCAGAACATAGTGGATACTAGGGATCAAACCCTAAAAAACTAACATGATTACATGATAAATCTCATCCAACCCATCACTGTCCAGCAAGCCTATGATGGAATTAGTCACGCACGGCGGTGAGCATCATGAAATTGGTGATGGAGGATGGTTGATGACGACGACGACGACGAATCCCCCTCTCCGGAGCCCCGAATGGACTCCAGATCAGCCCTCCCAAGAGGTTTTAGGGCTTGGCGGCGACTCCGTATCGTAAAACGCGATGAAACTTCCTCTCTGATTTTTTTCTCCGCGAAACGGAATATATGGAGTTGGAGTTGAGGTCAGTGGAGCATCAGGGGGCCCACGAGGCGCGCCCAGGGGGAGGGGGCGCGCCCCCACCCTCGTGGACAGGGTGTGGGCCCCCTGGCCTTGATTCTTTCGCCAATATTTTTTATATTTTCCAAAAGTTATCTCTGTGGATTTGCAGGCCATTCCGAGAACTTTTATTTCTGCACAAGAATAACACCATGGCAGTTCTGCTGAAAACAGCATCAGTCTGGGTTAGTTTCATTCAAATCATGCAAATTAGAGTCCAAAACAAGGACAAAAGTGTTTGGAAAAGTAGATACGACGGAGACGTATCAAGGAGCGGCAAGACCGGTTTATAAGCCCTGCCCCGCCAGCTCCATTGAGCTCCTCTCAACTGCAGGCCTCTGGGCCTAATCTACCATGATGTGCTGTTAGCCTCTTGGGCCTTCTGGGCTGAATCACAGCCCATGGATGGGTTTCTAGTCGTATTCAGGCCGTGGTGGCCTAGTAGGTGGCATTTTTTTAATTTTTTCCTAGTTTTTTATTTTATTTTTTGCTTTATTTATTTTATTTTGTTTTTACTTACAACAAAATACTTACTGTTGCTATTCAGGCCGTGGTTGGTCGGAAGAAATCAAGAATGGCCCAGGTACACATTCTTCGTGCATTTGTCCAGGTATATACTTTCGGTGTCAGCTAAACAGTGCGTGCATGCGTGGTATCCCTTGTTTGTTTGTCCTGAAAGGTTACTGAGAGCGGACCAATCGTTGATGGTTACAAACAGCAACGCGTGCAGGTCAAATTCCTCCTATCTGTGCTCATCCCACACACGTACACCATTTCCATTCCACAGCTGTAAAAGTTCTTCAACTTATGGCCTTAGGTACACATCAATGTCGCTGTTGCGGGTTGCTTAGGGCCTTGGATGAGAACTGGCATCATAATGAACTTCCTCTTCATGCACATCCAAGGAGGAAGATTATACGTACATAGAGTCACGGGCCAGGTGTTGTGATTGCTGCTCTGCTCCCCGAAAGGAATAATGCCATCCACGCTTAAACCAAACCATACGTTCCTTGGGTCACGTGCAAACTCAGCCCAGTACCTTCTCTCGATTTTTCTCCACCACGACTCGTCAGCGGGTGCTCTCAACTTTGCGGCTTTCTTACGGTCCTCACTGTACCATCGCATCAACTTGGCATGCTTTTTTAACAGTCGTTTCAACCGTGGTATTATAGGAGCATAAACATCACCTTCACAGGAACCCTCTTCCTCCGGGGCTCGCCGTCAACATCACGAGGGTCATCTCGTCTGATCTTATACCACAATGCACTGCATACCGAGCATGCGTTCAAATCCTCGTACTTATCGCGGTAGAGGATGCAGTCATTAGGGCATGCATGTATCTTCTGCACCTCCAATCCTAGAGGGCATACGACCTTCTTTGTTGCATACGTCTTTGTCGGACAATTCGTTTATCCTTTGGAAGCTTCTTCTTCAATATTTTCATGGCTTCTCAAATCCTTTGTCGAGCACAACATTCTCTGCCTTCCACTGCGGCAATTCCGATGCGGTACATAGCTTTGTGTTGCCATCTTCGCCAATTGGGGTACAACCCTTTTTGTGATCCTCTAACATGCGATCGAACTTCAGCTTCTCCTTTTGAGTTTAGCATTCGTCCTTGCATCGACAATGACCCAGCGGAGATCATCATCATCGAGCACATCGTGCGGTTCCTATTGATCATCAATGACTTCCCGTTGCGGCATCATCGCACATCGCTGGTTCCTCTTGATCTTTAGCAGCTCCCCGTTCTGGCATCACCTTGTTCGGGGCACATAGTTGTCATCGTCCTCTTCTTCTCGTCGTCTTCCATCATAACCCCTATTTCTCCATGCCTCGTCGAAACATTATAGTGTGGCATGAAACCCTTGTAAAAGCGGTGGGTGTGAAGGATTTTTCGGTCAGAGTAAGACTTCGTATTCCCACATTTAGGACATGGACAACACATAAAATCATTCTGCTTGTTTGCATTAGCCACTTCGAGAAAATTATGGACGCCCTTAATGTAGTCGGAGGTGTGTCTGTCACCGCACATCCATTGCCGGTTCATCTGCGTGCATTATATATAATTATGTGTGTCAAAAGTAAGAAAATCAGACAAGTATCGATCTAAAGTAAGAAAATCAGACAAGTATCTATCTAAAGTAAGAAAATCAGCAAGAAGATAAGAACAAAAGGCTCACCACGGTGGTGCCGGCGACGAGATCGGCGCGGGCGATCGACGGCGGTGAAAACAGGGACGGGGCGTGACGGACCTCTAAATCTAGAGAAATCTCGGGAAAAATGGAGCTCCGAGGTCGAGCTACGAGAGGAGAAAGCTTAACTACTGTGGCTCGGGCATTTCATCGAACACCTCATGTGCAAAGGAGGTGAGCTAGAGCACCCAAATACCCTCCCCCGCCGCCGGAAAAAATAGAGAGCACCTTTGTGGAGTGCTCTGCCGCGGCGATGGGTATATATAGGGAACTTATTTGTCCCGGTTCATGGCAGGAACCGGGACTAAAGACCTCCTTCTGTACCGGTTCTAGGCACGAACCTGTACCAATGGCTGTGGGCCAGGAGCGCGGCCCATTGGTCCTGGTTCGTGCCTAGAACCGGGACAAATGGATCAAGACGAACCGAGACCAATGCCCACGAGGCCCCGGCCGGCCCCCTGGGCTCATGAACCGTGTCTAATGCCCCCCATGAGTCCCGGTTCGTGAAGAACCGGGACTAATGGGCTGGCCAGGCCCGAACCAAAACCATGTTTTCTACTAGTGATTGCACCAGTATACTACTCCATTTAAGCTTCAAATATCGAGGAGTTGTAAAGATTCAGTTAATTTTAATAAACTGGAACAGTTTAATATTTCAGCTAACTAAACTACTGAAACTACTCCAAGTCCTACACTAAACTAAGCAAGCACTACTGCTTGTAAGTCCTACACTAAACTAAGCAAGTTACTGCAGTGCAACACTATACTGCAGTGCTATACAACAGCATCACCAAGTCCTGCACTACTCCGATACTCATAGCACAAAAATTACAGCAGTTAAAAAGTTCAAGTTACTTTTCTCCTTCAAAAATTAACTGCAGAAGAGGGGAGGATTGGTCACAGTTTAATACAGTAAGATCCTTTAATAAGAGGAGTATGACTGTATGAAGTAGGACTATTTTAAGAACCTCTTCATGCACTACTGCTTGAAGATGATATTTTAATTAAAACTACAGCAAATCTAGTGAAACTACAGATGAACCTTTCATTAACTGGAAAATTTTATTTGGTTTTAACTAAAGGAAATATTTCATTTAGTTCCAGCAAGCAAATGATCTAACAAGTTTTCATTTACTTGGAGTAACATTTGGTTTTAATTTACTTAGAGTAGTGTCTAGAGCAAGAATAGATAAGAGGGCACTCCAAGATACTCTAGTACTACAGCAAGCAATCCACTAGCATTGCTGCAACAACACTACATCATCTTGTCACATTAGCATTACTCCAACACCAGCAATCCACTAGCATTACTCCAACAGTACTCAAACAAACACCACACCACAAGCAAGATGACCACATGAGAAAGACCAAGAGGTTAACTAAAACTAGCAGTACATGCGCAAGATGTTTAACATGAGCAAGATCAAGATGCTCACCATGTGTGATTGTACAGCAAGGTCAGCAGAGCAAGGACGAAGTGGTTGTGGCGGATGCAGTGCCATATCACGTCGTCACTCATGGCGCCCCCGCGGGTGTGGAGGCCCCCCGCTCGTGTGCGGTCGAGAGTATGAAGACCTCGCTCTTCAGCTCCGGTGCGGCTCCTCAGCTCCGGTGCCGCTCCAGATCTACCGCTCGGGTGCCGTTCTACATCCACGCCTCCGTCGCCCAGATCCAGTGCTGGCACATCCACATCCAAATCAATATCCACGCCTCTGTGGAGTAGAAGCTCGTCGCCGGTGCAAAATTTTCAATTTTTCGATGTGACTGGAGGCGGGGTGGTGGAGATAAAGTAGGAGAGGGAGAGGCGGGTGAGGGAGGCGAGGAGAGGCTGGCGAGTGGCGGGGAGAGGGGAGGCCCGGCGACAGGGAGAGGGGAGGCCGGCGGCGGTGGGAGTCTGGAGAGCGAGTGGAAGCGGCCTTGAGGCAAAAATGCTAACCTTTCTTAGTAGGAAAACTACCCTTACCGTTCGCATACATCCACAAAGAAGAAACAAAGAACACATGCATTCCATCACGCTGAGTTTGTCACCCAAGTTGTGCATCTCATTCTCTCACTGCGCATGTGCAGCTACCACGTGTTACCATATTTACTAATCATGTCTAATGTCTTTAACCGTGATAGTATTAGTTAGTAACATAGGACCACATTGATATTACCACGAGATATCATCATACGCCATATCTTGAAAAGAAAAAAGGAAGAAAAAAACTACTCGCATGAATGACCCAGCAGCAAGAAAACTGCCCTCATGCTAATATTGAGGTTGCAAGCAAGGAACCAACTTGAATTGGTGTTAGCCATCATGCTTTTGATTCTCCTTCAAGTTTCTCAAAGTCAAAAAGCATGAGAAAAGTCCGTGTGGTGGTGCAACTCCACCCATCCATCTATATATACGCATGTTTTCCTTCTGAATATCACATCAATGGTCTCTAACTCTCAGCAATATGAAGCTAGCCACTGATTTAATTAGCTTTTTTTATGAGAATTTGGAGGAAGCCAAATCCACGAATAGTATGTAGAATTCATAGTTGTGTGCGTTCATGGGCCGTCCCTCGCCAAGCAGCCGAACATTGCGTTCCTCCCGTGTGTGGATGAGTCAAGGCTGTCGCCTTCCTCCTGTGCACTGCGGCACCGAGGCCGTCAGCTGCCTCCGTGTAATGATGCCAACACTAGGCCGAGGTCATCAACTGGGGCCAGCCGTGGTGCTACCTGGCGTTGTCGCTCCATCTGGCCATGGCGCTCATGTACGGCGTCAGCACGGGGCTGTACGCCGTGCCCACACCCAAACGATGCCGCCCTGGGATGTTCCACAACATCAGCCATAGCAGCAGACCCTCCATGTGCTCATGCTCGTCGGGGCACTCACAAATACACCATCACAAGCCCATGACCATCCTCAATGTCTGGAGCTGCGGCGGGCTCGACGTTGTCATTTCTGTGACGCCGTCATGATGGTGTAACACAACGATGGAGACATGTATCCGAAGTTTGTGCTCTGGGCTTCCTTCAATCAGCCCATCTGTGACGCTAAATATATGGCATGAGCGTGCGGCAATTTAGGCGCGAACACACCTCATTGACACCACAAAACTGACATGCCGCAATCTAGTTTATCAGCCTTGTATTCATTTCTACAAATTGACAATGAGAAAGAAAATACTAGTCACAACGGGAAAGAAAAATTGGGAAAAACAATGCACTGGGGGCAAAATCGTCTTTACAGATCACACTTCACTGTTAATAGCCTAATATGACGGAAGCGTAACATTAGAAACAAATATTTTTCTCAAAAAATAGAAAAGAAATATTATTTCAGGGTCAAATTTCAAACCTATTATTATTTTTATTTCAATTAAAAAATGCACAAAGTTTTCAACTTTGATGAACTTTTTTTCAAATCAATGAACTAATTTTCAAAGTCGATAAACTACTTTCAAATTCAATGAACTATTTTCGGTTTTGTTCAACTTTTTTCCAAATTAATGAACTTTTTCCAAATTTGGTAAACATTTTTCAAAATCGATGAACAGTTTTTAAATTGTATGAACTTTTTTCAAGTTCATTGAATGCTTTTTCCCAAATGGATGATTTTTAAATTTTTTGATCAACTATGTTCAAGATCGATGAACTTTTTTACAAATTCAATGAACCTTTTCAATTTCGATGAACTTTTTTTCCGATGAATTTTTTTAGAAATCCATGAACTCTTTTTCAAAACAGATGATGTTCTTTTACAAAATCCATGAACTTAAGAAAAAGATAATTTTATTTTCAAATTCGTGAAAGTGTTTTTGGAAATCGATGATTTTTTCTTTCAACTGTCGACCGGTCTACCATTGAACGAAGCGTATGTTTTTTTATCTGAGTGTAGGATGAAGCATAAGTTCGTTTTTACTTGTGGAACGAAGCGTACGTAGGATTATTTGAGAGAGCCGGCGAGCGATTCTCCTTTTGCCTCTTGATGGGCCGGCCCATACCTGGAGGCACGTGGGCGCTAGAAAATCCTACCTGCGCTGAAGGCGCAGGAGCTATGTTCTCGCTTTAAGTGATACTAGCAAATATGTCCGTGCGTTGCAACAGGAGAAAAACAATCGGATTATATAGATATGATAGAGACAAAAAAAAAGTCTGAATCAAATGCAAGGATGAGATAAGGATTTTCAGTATGTCATTTCACAAACTATGTCTGAGTGATGTTATGATGAGAAGGGACATTTAAAAAAGTCATTTCAAAAACAGAAAATGTGATGGTGTCATCTTGACTTAATTTCCTAAGGTGCCACAACGAAAAATATTTTTTGGTTGAGCAACCTACATTGTTGGACTGCTGCCTGAAGCTAGACTGATACATGATGTGTCTCACATTGACCTAAGCGTGGCGATGTTTTCCAAAACTAGTAGAACTTTGATACGAGAATAGTTGTGTACGGAGGCAAAACAGACATTTAGTCATTTCCATATAGTTTACAAAAACTAACCATAGCAAGATGTGTCAATTTTTTGGGCTCGGCGCTGTAGAGAACATGAAAATCTTTTTTTACCCGAGGCGCGAGGGACTAAATAAAATCATAAAATAACCTCTACAGATCCCTAATAAAACTTCTACCTAAGCAATTGTTTGTTTTGTTCGTTACTTAAGAACCGGTTTTAATTTTTCTGAAGTCGATCTTTTAGCTCCTTATCGACGTGGAGGAAAAATAGGACTATATGGACATTATTTTCAAATCCCCTAATATGTGTTGAATATACGATTATATTTTTAAAAATCATGAACATTTTTTATTTCATTGTTTTTTAAATCATGTTTTTCTATAATATGCGAACAATTTTTTTAATCATGAACATTTTATGATCCCCTAATAAAACTTTACAGATCCCCTAATAAAACCTCTGCCTAAGCGATGGTTTATTTTGTTCGTTACTTAAGAATCAGTTTTAGTTTTTGTGTACATTTTCTAAAATTTCATGGACATTGTTTTCAAATTCCCAAATATGTTTTGAATACACGATCATATTTTAAAAATCAAGAATTTTTATTTAATTATTTTTTAAATCATGAATTTTTAATATGCGAACAGTTTTGTTTGTAAATCACGAACTTTTTATGATTTCTCAAATGTTTTCTGAATTCACAAACATTTTATGATGTATCTCTATTTTTTTCAGTACTAGTAACTTTCTTCAAAGTTGTTTTTTTGGCAATCCCAGAGTAATTGAAAAAAAGAAAAATAAAAAAAAATAAGAAAAGAAAAAGCAAAACAGGGGCGTCAGTACGGGCCGGCCCATTACCGCCTGTATATTCCAGAAAATGGGAGAAAAAGGGTACTACCAGGGGATCGAACCCTGGTGTCCAGTGCGCTGGCTTCCTACAACTGTTATATATTTGTATTGACTGTCCTATAAGAACCAAATTTGACGATGATTTTAAATAAAAAAAAGAATCGTTTTCTTTACTTACCGGTGGCATGGTGGGTAAATAGGGACAACTTCAGGGGCAATTTATATGACAGACGACAGAAACCCAATCATCTTTATTATTATTGTACCAATTTATATATATAGGTAAAGACTATAAGCTCTATCGTACGAATCGGGCCGACCATTTTCTTCTCCTCCACTTAAAAACAGTGGAGAAAAAGGTGCCTCGCTCGTGACCATAGTTCTCGCTATGTTCTCGTTTTATGTTCTCGCTTTAAGTGATACTATAGTTGAAGCGAAGATCAGGTTTTCACCAGATTTTGGTTTTCTCTCTCTTTTTTTTTTACGATTTCTTTTGTTTCTTTTCTTTTTTATTCTCCATTTTTTCATTCTATTTTGCACTTAGTTTTTTCCTTTTTACTTCTCCTTTTTTTGTTTGGCTTTCTTTTTCTCTCCATTATTTGTTTTTGTTTTCACTGTACATTTTTCGTACTCATAAACATTTTTTTAATAAGTAATCAACATTTTTTTATATGTTCAACATTGTCAAAACACTATTTGACATTTTCGAATACATGTTCAACATTTTTATACTTTTCCAATATTTTTCACTCACCGTTTTGGGGCTCTGGATTGATTTTCATTGTTGTTGAACTCCAAGGTGCGCTTATGTGTCGGTCATCAACACTCACAGTTTTGGCCGATTCTGGCCCGTTTCGTGGATATTACTCACTGTTTTGGGGTCCCGGAATGATTTCCGTAGTTGTTGAACTCCAAGGTGCGCTTATGTCTCGGTCATCAACACTCACAATTCCGGCCGATTCTGGCCCGATTCATGGACTATTACTCATTGTTTTGGGTCTCGGAGTGATTTCCACGATTAACGAACCCTGGGGTGCGTTTACGTGCTGGTCATCTACACTCGCAGTTTTGGCCGATTCTGGCCCGTTTCTTGGATTATTACTCACCGTTTTGGGGTCCCGGAGTCATTCCCATAGTTGTTGAACCCCAAGGTGCGCTTATGTGTCGGTCATCTACACTCACAGGTTTGGCCGATTCTGGCCCTTTTCGTGGACTATTACTCACTGTTTTGGGGTCCCGAATTGATTTCCATAGTAGTTGAACACCAAGGTGCGTTTATGTGTGGGTCATCAATACTCACAGTTTTGGCCGATCCTGGCCCGTTTCGTAGACTATTACTCACTATTTTGGGGTCCCAAAGTGATTTACTTAGTAGTTGAACCCCAAGGTGCGCTTTGTGTCGGTCATCAACACTCACAATTTTGGCCGATTCTGGCCCGTTTCGTGGACTATTACTCACTGTTTTGGGGTCCCGGAGTGATTTCCGTAGTTGTTGAAACCCAAGGTGCGCTTATGTGTCGGTCATCAACACTCACAGTTTTGGCCGATTCGCCCGCTTGATGGACTATTACTCACCGCTTTTGGGGTCCCGGAGTGATTTCCACGATTGTTGAACCTGCGATGCGCTTATGTGTCGGTCATCAACACTCACATTCTTGGCCGATTCCGGCCCGTTCTTGGACTACTACTCCCCGTTTTGGGGTCCCGTAGTCATTTCCATAGTTGTTGAACCCCAAGGTGCGCTTATGTGTCGGTCATCAACACTCACAGTTTTGGTCGATTTTGGCCCGTTTCGTGGACTATTACTCACTGTTTTGGGGTCCCGGAGTGATTTCCATACTTGTTGAACCCAAGGTGCGCTAATGTGTCGGTTATCAACACTCACAGTTTTGGCCAATTCTGGCCCGTTTCGTGGACTATTACTTACCGTTTTGGGGCCCTGGAGTGATTTCCATAGTTGTTGAACCCGAAGATGCGCTTATGTGTCGGTCATCAACACTCACAGTTTTGGCCGATTCTAGCCCGTTTCATGAATTATTTTACTCACCGTTTTGGGGTCCCAGACTCATTCCCATTGTTGTTGAACCCCAAGGTGCGCTTATGTGTCGCTCATAAACACAAGCAGTTTTGGCCGATTCTGGCCCGTTTCGTGGAATATTACTCCCCGTTTTGGGGTCCCGAAGTGATTTGCATAGTTGTTGAACCCCAAGGTGCGCTTACCTGACGGCCATCAACACTCGTAGTTTTGGCCGATTCTGGCCCGTTTCGTGGACTATTACTCCCCGTTTTGGGGTCTCGAAGCGATTTGCATGGTTGTTGAACCCCAAGGTGCGCTTACCTCAAGGCAATCAACACTCGCAGTTTTGGCCGATTCTGGCCCGTTTCGTGGACTATTACTCACAGTTTTGGGGTCCCGGAGTGATTTCATAGTTGTTGAACCCAAGGTGCGCTTATGTGTCGGGCCATCAACACTCACAGTTTTGGCCGATTCTCGCCCGCTTCGTGGACTATTACTCACCGCTTTTGGGGTCCCTTATTGATTTCCATAGTTGTTGAACCCCAAGGTGCGCTTATGTGTCGGCCATCAACACTCACAGTTTTGGCCGAATCTGGCCCGTTTCATGGACTATTACTCACCGTTTTGGGGTCCCGAGTGATTTCCATAGTTGTTGAACCCAAGGTGCGCTTATGTGTCGGTCATCAACACTCAGCTTTGGCCGATTCTCGCCCGCTTGTGGACTATTACTCTCTGTTTTGGGGTCCAGGAGTGATTTCCATAGTTGTTGAACCCAAGGTGCGCTTATGTGTCGGTCATCAACACTCACAGTTTTGGCCGATTCTGGCCCGTTTAATGGACTATTACTCACCGTTTTGGGGTCCCGGAGTCATTTTCATAGTTGTCGAACCCCAAGGTGCGATTATGTGTCGGTCATCAACACTAACAGTTTTTGCCGATTCGCCCGCTTGTGGACTATTACTCACCGCTTTTGGGGTCCCGGAGTGATTTCCATAGTTGTTGAACCCCAAGGTGCGCTTTACGTGTCGGTCATCAACACTCACAGTTTTGGCCGATTCGCCCGCTTTGTGGACTATTACTCACCGCTTTTGGGGTCCCAGAGTGATTTCCATAGTTGTTGAACCCAAGGTGCGCTTATGTGTTGCTCATCAACACTCACAGATTTGGCCGATTCTGGCCCGCTTCATGGACTATTACTCACCGCTTTGGGGTCCCGAGTGATTTCCATAGTTGTTGAACCCCAAGGTGCGCTTACGTCGGTCATCAACACTCACAATTTGGCCGATTCTCGCCCGCTTCATGGACTATTACTCACCGCTTTTGGGGTCCCGGAGTGATTTCCATAGTTGTTGAACCCTAAGGTGCGCTTATGGTCGGCCATCAACACTCGCAGTTTTGGCCGATTCTATCCCGTTTCTTGGACTATTACTCATCGTTGTGGGGTCCCAAAGAGATTTCCATAGTTGTTGAACCCAAGGTGCGCTTATGTGTCGGTCATCAACACTCACAGTTTTGGCCGATTCTGGCCCGCTTTCATGGACTATTACTCACCGCTTTGGGGTCCCGAGTGATTTCCGTAGTTGTTGAACCCCAATGTGCGCTTATGTGTCGGTCATGAACACTCACAGTTTTTGCCGATTCTGGCCCGTTTCGTGGACTATTACGCACCGCTTTTGGGGTCCCGAGTGATTTCCATAGTTGTTGAACCCCAAGGTGCGCTTTTACGTGTCGGTCATCAACACTCAGTTTTGGCCGATTCTCGCCCGCTTTCATGGACTATTACTCACCGCTTTGGGGTCCCGAGTGATTTCCATAGTTGTTGAACCCCAAGGTGCGCTTATGTGTCGGGTCATCAACACTCACAGTTTTGGCCGATTCTCGCCCGCTTCGTGGACTATTACTCACTGCTTTGGGGTCCCGAGTGATTTCCATTGTTGTTGAACCCCAAGGTGCGCTTATGTGTCGGTCATCAACACTCGCAATTTTGGCCGATTATGGCCCGTTTCTTAGACTATTACTCACCGTTATGGGGTCCCGAAGTGATTCCCATAGTTGTTGAAAACCAAAGTGCGCTTACGTGTCGGTCATCAACACTCATAGTTTTGGCCAATTCTGGCCTGTTTCGTGGACTATAACTCACCATTTTGGGGTCCCGGAGTGATTTCCATAGTTGTTGAATCCAAGGTGCGCTTATGTGTCGGTCATCAACACTCACAGTTTTGGCCGATTCTGGCCCGTTTCGTGGACTATTACTCACTGTTTTGGGGTCCCGGAGTGATTTCCATACTTGTTGAACCCAAGGTGCGCTAATGTGTCGGTCATCAACACTCACAGTTTTGGCCAATTCTGGCCCGTTTCGTGGAATATTACTCACCCTTTTGTTGTCCCAGAGTGATTTCCATAATTGTTGAACCCGAATCTTCCCTTTTGTGTCGGTCATCAACACTCAGAGTTTTGGCAGATTCTGGCCCGTTTTGTGGACTATTACTCACCGTTTTGGGGTCGCGGAGTCATTTCCACAGTTGTTGAACCCCAAGGTGCGCTTATGTGTCGGTCATCAACACTCACATTTTTGGCCGATTCTGGCCCGCTTTCATGGACTATTACTCACCGCTTTGGGGTCCCGAGTGATTTCCATAGTTGTTGAACCCAAGGTGCGCTTATGTGTCGGCCATCAACACTCACAGCTTTGGCCGATTCTGGCCCGTTTCATGGACTATTACTCACTGTTTTGGGGTCCCGGAGTGATTTCCATAGTTGTTGAACCCCAAGGTGCGCTTATGTGTCGGTCATCAACACTCACAGTTTTGGCCGATTCTGGCCCGTTTCATGGACTATTACTCACTCTTTTGGGGTCCCGGAGTGATTTCCATAGTTGTTGAACCCCAAGGTGCGCTTATGTGTCGGTCTTCAACACTCACAGTTATGGCCGATTCTGGCCCGTTTCATGGACTATTACTCACTGTTTTGGGGTCCCGGAGTGATTTTCATAGTTGTTGAACCCCAAGGTGCAGTTATGTGTCGGTCATCAACACACGCAGTTTTTGCCGATTCTGGCCCGTTTCGTGGACTATTATTCACCGTTTTGGGGTCCCGAAGTCCTTTCCATAGTTGATGAACCCCAAGGTGTGCTTATGTGTCGCTCATCAACACTCATAGTTTTGGCCGATTTTGGCCCTTTTTGTGGACTATTACTCACTGTTTTGGGGTCCCTGAGTGATTTCCATAGTTGTTGAACCCCAAGGTGCGCTTATGTGTCGGTTATCAACACTCACAGTGTTGGCCGATTCTGGCCCGTTTCATGGAATATTACTCACTGCTTTTGGGGTCCCGGAGTGATTTCATAGTTGTTGAACCCAAGGTGCTTTATGTGTCTGTCATCAACACTCACAGTTCTGGCCGATTCTGGCCCTTTTCGTGGACTATTACTCACCGTTCTGGGGTCCCGGACTGATTTCCATAGTTGTTGAACCTCAAGGAGCGCTAATGTGTCGGTCATCAACACTCACAGTTTTTGCCGATTCAGGCCCGTTTCGTGGAATATTACTCACATCTTTGGGGTCCCGGAGTCATTTCCATAGTTGTTGAACCCAAGGTGCGCTTATGTCGGTCATCAACACTCACAGTTTTGGCCGATTCTCGCCCGCTTTCGTGGACTATTACTCACTGCTTTGGGGTCCCGGAGTGATTTCCATAGTTGTTGAACCCCAATGTGCGCTTATGTGTCGGCCATCAACACTCACAGTTTTGGCCGATTCGCCTGCTTCATGGACTATTACTCACTCTTTTGGGGTCCCGGAGTGATTTCCATAGTAGTTGAACCCCAAGGTGCGCTTATGTGTCGCTCATCAACACTCACAGTTTTGGCCTATTCTGGCCCATTTCATGGAGAATTACTCACTGTTTTGGGGTCCCGGAGTGATTTCCATAGTTGTTGAACCCCAAGGTGCGCTTATGTGTCGCTCATAAACACAAGCAGTTTTGGCCGATTCTGGCCCGTTTCCTGGACTATTACTCAGCGTTTTGGGGTCCCGGAGTCATTTCCACAGTTGTTGAACCCCAAGGTGCGCTTATGTGTCGGTCATCAATACTCACAGTTTTGGCCAATTCTGGCCCGTTTCGTGGACTATAACTCACCGTTTTGGGGTCCCGGAGTGATTTCCATAGTTGTTGAATCCAAGGTGCGCTTATGTGTCGGCCATCAACACTCACAGTTTTGGCCGATTCTGGCCCGTTTCTTGGACAATTACTCACCGTTTTGGGGCCCCAAAGTGATTTCCATAGTTGTTGAACCCAAGGTGCGCTTTTACGGTTTGGCCATCAACACTCACAGTTTTGGCCAATTCTGGTCCGTTTGGTGCACTATTACTCACTGTTTTGGGGTCCCGGACTGATTACCATACTTGTTGAACCCCAAGGTGCGATTACGTGTTGGTCATCAACACTCGCAGTTTTGGCCAATTCTGGCCCGTTTCGTGGACTATTACTCACCGTTTTGTTGTCCTGGAGTGATTTCCATAATTGTTGAACCCCAAGGTGCGCTTATGTGTTGGTCATCAACACTCACAGTTTTGGTCGATTTTGGCCCGTTTCGTGGACTATTACTCACTGATTTGGGGTCCCGGAGTGATTTCCGTAGTAGTTGAACCTCAAGGTGCGCTTATGTGTCGGTCATCAACACTCACAGTTTTGGCCGATTCTGGCCCGTTTCATGGACTATTACTCACCGTTTTGTTGTCTCAGAGTGATTTCCATAATTGTTGAACCCTAAGGTGCCCTTTTGTGTCGGTCATCAACACTCAGTTTTGGCCGATTCTCGCCCGCTTCATGGACTATTACTCACCGCTTTGGGGTCCCGAGTGATTTCCATAGTTGTTGAACCCTAAGGTGCGCTTTACGTGTCGGTCATCATCACTTCCAGTTTTGGCCGATTCTGGCCCGCTTCATGGACTATTACTCACCGTTTTGGGGTCCCGTAGTCATTTCCATAGTTGTTGAACCCCAAGGTGCGTTTATGTGTCGGTCATCAACACTCACAGTTTTGGCCGATTCTGGCCCGTTTCGTGGACTATAACTCACTGTTTTGGGGTCCCAGAGTGATTTCCATAGTTGTTGAACCCATGGTGCGCTTATGTGTCAGTCATCAACACTCACGGTTTTGGACGATTCTCGCCCGCTTCTTGGACTATTACTCCCTGTTTTGGGGTCCCGGAGTGATTTCCATAGTTATTGAACCCCAAGGTGCGCTTATGTGTCGGTCATCAACACTCACAGTTTTGGCCGAATCTGGCCCGTTTCGCGGACTATTACTCACCGTTTTGGGGTCCCGGAGTGATTTCCATAGCTGTTGAACCCCAAGGTGCGCTTATGTGTCAGTCATCAACACTCACAGTTTTGGCAGATTCTGGCCCGCTTCATGGACTATTACTCACTGTTTTGGGGTCCCCGAGTGATTTCCATAGCTGTTGAACCCCAAGGTGCGCTTATGTGTCGGTCATCAAAACTCACAGTTTTGGCCGAATCTGGCCCGTTTCGTGGACTATTATTCACTGTTTTGGGGTCCCGGAGTGATTTCCATAGTTGTTGAACCCCAAGGTGCGCTTATGTGTCGGTCATCAACACTCACAGTATTGGCCGATTCGCCCGCTTTCATGGACTATTACTCACCGCTTTGGGGTCCCGAGTGATTTCCATAGTTGTTGAACCCCAAGGTGCGCTTATGTGTCGGCCATCAACACTCACAGTTTTGGCCGATTCGCCCGCTTCATGGACTATTACTCACCGCTTTTGGGGTCCCGAGTGATTTCCATAGCTGTTGAACCCCAAGGTGCGCTTATGTGTTGGCCATCAACACTCACAGTTTTGGCCGATTCTCGCCCGCTTTCATGGACTATTACTCACCGCTTTGGGGTCCCGAGTGATTTCCATAGCTGTTGAACCCCAAGGTGCGCTTATGTGTCGGCCATGAACACTCACAGTTTTGGCCGAATCTCGCCCGCTTCATGGACTATTACTCACCGCTTTGGGGTCCCGAGTGATTTTCATAGTTTTTGAACCCCAAGGTGCGCTTAATTGTCGGCCATCAACACTCGCAGTTTTGGCAAATTCTGACCCGTTGCATGGACTATTACTCACCGTTTTGGGGTCCCGAAGCGATTTCTATAGTTGTTGAACCCCAAGGTGCGTTTACGTGTCAGTCGTCAACACTCACAGCTTTGGCCGATTCGCCCGTTCATGGACTATTACTCAACGTTTTGGGGTCCCGGAGTGATTTCCATAGTTGTTGAACCCCAAGGTGCGCTTATGTGTCGGTCATCAACACTCACAGTTTTGGCCGATTCTGGCCCGTTTCGTGGACTATTACTCACCGTTTTGGGGTCCCGGAGTGATTTCCATAGTTGTTGAACCCCAAGGTGCGCTTATGTGTCGGTCATCAACACTCACAGTTTTGGCCGATTCTGGCCTGTTTCATGGACTATTACTCACCATTTTGGGGTCGCGGAGTGATTTCCATAGTTGTTGAACCCTCAAGGTGCGCTTTACGTCGGCCATCAACACTCGCAGTTTTGGCCGATTCTCGCCCGCTTCAGGACTATTACTCACCGCTTTGGGGTCCCGGAGTGATTTCCATAGTTGTTGAACCCCAAGGTGCGCTTATGTGTTGGACATCAACACTCTCAGTTTTTGCCGATTCTGGCCCGTTTCGTGGACTATTACTCACTGTTTTGGGGTCCCGGAGTGATTTCCATAGTTGTTGAACCCCAAGGTGCGCTTATGTCTCGGTCATCAACAATCACAGTTTCGGCCGATTCTGGCCCATTTCATGGACTATTACTCACTGTTTTGGGGTCCCGGAGTGATTTCCATAGTTGTTGAACCCCAAGGTGCGCTTATGTGTCGGTCATCAACACTCACAGTTTTGGCCGATTCTGGCCCGTTTCATGGACTATTACTCACCGTTTTGGGGTCCCGAAGTGATTTCCATAGTTGTTGAACCCCAAGGTGCGCTTACTTGTCGGTCATCAACACTCGCAGTTTTGGCAAATTCTGACCCGCTTCGTGGACTATTACACACCGTTTTGGGGTCCCGAAGTGATTTCCATAGTTGTTGAACCCCTCGGTGCGCTTACGTGTCGGTCATCAACACTCACAGTTTTGGCCGATTCTGGCCCGTTTCCTGGACTATTACTCAGCGTTTTGGGGTCCCGGAGTCATTTCCACAGTTGTTGAACCCCAAGGTGCGCTTATGTGTCGGTCATCAATACTCACAGTTTTGGCCAATTCTGGCCCGTTTCGTGGACTATAACTCACCGTTTTGGGGTCCCGGAGTGATTTCCATAGTTGTTGAATCCAAGGTGCGCTTATGTGTCGGTCATCAACACTCACAGTTTTGGCCGATTCTGGCCCGTTTCATGGACCATTACTCACAGTTTTGGGGTCCCGGAGTGATTTCCATAGTTGTTGAACCCCAAGGTGCGCTTATGTATCGGTCATCAACAATCATAGCTTTGGCCGATTCTGGACCGTTTCGTAGACTATTACTCACTGTTTTGGGGTCCCGGAGTGATTTCCATAGTTGTTGAACCCCAAGGTGCGCTTATGTGTCGGTCTTCAACACTCACAGTTATGGCCGATTCTGGCCCGTTTCGTGGACTATTACTCACTGTTTTGGGGTCCCGGAGTCATTTCCATAGTTGTTGAACCCAAGGTGCACTTATGTGTCGGTCATCAACACTCACAGTTTTGGCCGATTTTGGCCCTTTTCTTGGACTATTACTCACTGTTTTGGGGGCCTAGAGTGATTTCCATAGTTGTTGAACCCCAAGGTGCGCTTATGTGTCGGTCATCAACAATCGTAGTTTTGGCCGATTCTGGCCAGTTTTGTGGACTATTACTCACTGTTTTGGGGTCCAGGAGTGATTTCCATAGTTGTTGAACCCAAGGTGCGCTTATGTGTCGGTCATCAACACTCACAGTTTTGGCCGATTCTGGCCCGTTTCGTGGACTATTACTCACCGTTTTGGGGTCCCGGAGTCATTTCCATAGTTGTTGAACCCCAAGGTGCGCTTATGTGTCGGGCATCAACACTGCAGCTTTTGGCCGATTCTCGCCCGCTTTCATGGACTATTACTCACCGTTTTGGGGTCCCGGAGTCATTACCATAGTTGTTGAACCCCATGGTGCGTTTACGTGTCGGTCATCAACACTCAGAGTTTGGCAGATTCTGGCCCGTTTCGTGGACTATTACTCACCGTTTTGGGGTCGCGGAGTCATTTCCACAGTTGTTGAACCCCAAGGTGCGCTTATGTGTCGGTCATCAACACTCACAGTTTTGGCCGATTCTAGACCGTTTCGTAGACTATTACTCACTCTTTTGGGGTCCCGGAGTGATTTCCATAGTTGTTGAACCCCAAGGTGCGCTTATGTGTCGCTCATCAACACTCACAGTTTTGGCCTATTCTGGCCCATTTCATGGACAATTACTCACTGTTTTGGGGTCCCGGAGTGATTTTCATAGTTGTTGAACCCCAAGGTGCGCTTATGTGTCGGTCATCAACAATCATAGTTTTGGCCGATTCTGGCCCGTTTCATGGACTATTACTCACTGTTTTGGGTCCCGGAGTGATTTCCATAGTTGTTGAACCCCAAGGTGCGCTTATGTGTCGGTCATCAACACTCACAGTTTTGGCCGATACTGGCCCGTTTCGTGGACTATTACTCACCGTTTTGGGGTCCCGGAGTCATTTCCATAGTTGTTGAACCCCAAGGTGCGCTTATGTGTTGGTCATCAACACTCACAGTTTCGGCCGATGCTGGCCCGTTTCATGGACTATTACTCACTGTTTTGGGGTCCCCGAGTGATTTCAATAGTTGTTGAACCCCAAGGTGCGCTTATGTGTCGGTCATCAACACTCACAGTTTTGGCCGATTCTTGCCCGTTTCGTGGACTATTACTCACCGCTTTGGGGTCCCGAGTGATTTCCATAGTTGTTGAACCCCAAGGTGCGCTTATGTGTCGGTCATCAACACTCACAGTTTTGGCCGATTCTGGCCCGTTTCGTGGACTATTACTCACCGTTTTGGGGTCCCGGAGTGATTTCCATAGTTGTTGAACCCAAGGTGCGCTTATGTGTCGGTCATCAACACTCACAGTTTTGGCCGATTCTGGCCCGTTTCATGGACTATTACTCACCGTTTTGGGGTCCCGGAGTGATTTCCATAGTTGTAGAATCCAAGGTGCGCGTAGGTGTCGGCCATCAACACTCAGCTTTTGGCCGATTCTCGCCCGCTTCATGGACTATTACTCACCGCTTTGGGGCCCCTAAGTGATTTCCATAGTTGTTGAACCCCAAGGTGCGCTTTAGTGTCAGCCATCAACTCTCACAGATTTGGCCGATTCTGGCCCGCTTTCATGGACTATTACTCACCGCTTTTGGGGTCCCGAGTGATTTTCCATAGTTGTTGAACCCCAAGGTGCGCTTATGTGTCGGTCATCAAGAATCTCAGTTTTGGCCGATTTTGGCTCGTTTCGTGGACTATTGCTCACCGTTTTGGGGTCCCGGAGTGATTTCCATAGTTGTTGAACCCAAGGTGCGCTTATGTGTCGGTCATCAACACTCACAGTTTTGGCCGATTCGCCCGCTTTCATGGACTATTACTCACCGCTTTGGGGTCCCGAGTGATTTCCATAGTTGTTGAACCCCAAGGTGCGCTTATGTGTCGGCCATCAACACTCACAGCTTTTGGCCGATTCTCGCCCGCTTTCGACTATTACTCACTGCTTTGGGGTCCCGGAGTGATTTTCCAGAGTTGTTGAACCCTGGGTGCGCTTATGTGTCGGTCATCAACACTCTCAGTTTTGGCCGATTCTGGCCCGTTTCTTGGACTATTACTCACCGCTTTTGGGGTCCCGGAGTGATTTTCCATAGTTGTTGAACCCTGGTGCGCTTACGTGTCGGCCATCAACACTCAGCTTTTGGCCGATTCTCGCCCGCTTTCGTGGACTATTACTCACCGCTTTGGGGTCCCGGAGTGATTTCCATAGTTGTTTGACCCAAAGGTGCGCTTATGTGTCGTCCATCAACACTCAGAGTTTTGGCAGATTCTGGCCCGTTTCATGGACTATTACTCACCGTTTTGGGGTCCCTGAGTGATTTCCATAGTTGTTGAACCCCAAGGTGCGCTTATGTGTCGGTCATCAACACTCACAGTTTTGGCCGATTCTGGCCCGTTTCATGGACTATTACTCACTGTTTTGGGGTCCCGGAGTGATTTCCATAGTTGTTGAACCCAAGGTGCGCTTATGTGTCGGTCATCAACACTCACAGTTTTGGCCGATTCTCGCCCGCTTTCATGGACTATTACTCACCGCTTTGGGGTCCCGAGTGATTTCCATAGTTGTTGAACCCCAAGGTGCGCTTATGTGTCGGCCATCAACACTCACAGCTTTGGCCGATTCTCGCCCGCTTCATGGACTATTACTCACTGCTTTTGGGGTCCCGGAGTGATTTCCATAGTTGTTGAACCCAAGGTGCGCTTACGTGTCTGGCCATCAACACTCAGTTTTGGCCGATTCGCCCGCTTCATGGACTATTACTCACCGCTTTGGGGTCCCGGAGTGATTTCCATAGTTGTTGAACCCCAAGGTGCGCTTATGTGTCGGCCATCAACACTCAGTTTTGGCCGATTCGCCCGCTTCGTGGACTATTACTCACCGCTTTGGGGTCCCGAGTGATTTCCATAGTTGTTGAACCCCAAGGTGCGCTTATGTGTCGGTCATCAACACTCAGCTTTTGGCCGATTCTCGCCCGCTTTCATGGACTATTACTCACCGCTTTGGGGTCCCGGAGTGATTTCCATAGTTGTTGAACCCAAGGTGCGCTTATGTGTCGGCCATCAACACTCCCAGTTTTGGCCGATTCTCGCCCGCTTCATGGACTATTACTCACCGCTTTTGGGGTCCCGAGTCATTTCCATAGTTGTTGAACCCCAAGGTGCGCTTATGTGTCGGCCATCAACACTCACAGTTTTGGCCGATTCGCCCGCTTTGTGGACTATTCCTCACCGTTTTGGGGTCGCGGCGTCATTTCCACAGTTGTTGAACCCCAAGGTGCGCTTATGTGTCGGTCATTAACACTCACAGTTTTGGCCGATTCTAGACCGTTTGTAGACTATTACTCACTCTTTTGGGGTCCCGGAGTGATTTCCATAGCTGTTGAACCCCAAGGTGCGCTTATGTGTCGGTCATCAACACTCACAGTTTTGGCCGAATCTGGCCCATTTCATGGACTATTACTCACTGTTTTGGGGTCCCGAAGCGATTTCCATAGTTGTTGAACCAAAGGTGCGCTTATGCGTCGGTCATCAACACTCACAGTTTTGGTCGATTCTCGCCCGCTTTCATGGACTATTACTCACCGCTTTGGGGTCCCGGAGTGATTTCCATAGTTGTTGAACCCTAAGGTGCGCTTACGTGTTTGGCCATCAACACTCAGTTTTGGCCGATTCTCGCCTGTTTCGTGGACTATTACTCACTCTTTTGGGGTCCCGGAGTGATTTCCATAGTTGTTGAACCCCAAGGTGCGCTTATGAGTCGGCCGTCAACACTCACAGTTTTGGTCGATTCTCGCCCGCTTCATGGACTATTACTCACTGCTTTGGGGTCCCGAGTGATTTCCACGAGTTGTTGAACCCCAAGGTGCGTTTACGTGTCGGTCATCAACACTCATAGTTTTGGCCGATTCTGGCCGATTCACCGTTTTGGCGTCCCGAAACGATTTCCATAGCTGTTGAACCCCAAGGTGCGCTTATGTGTCGGCCATCAACACTCACAGTTTTGGCCGATTCGCCCGCTTCGTGGACTATTACTCACCGCTTTGGGGTCCCGAGTGATTTCCATAGTTGTTGAACCCCAAGGTGCGCTTATGTGTCGGTCATCAACACTCACAGTTTTGACCTATCTTGCCCGTTTCATGGACTAATACTCACCGCTGTGGGGTCCTAGAGTCATTTACATAGTTGTTGAACCCAAGGTGACCTTATGTGTCGGGCATCAACACTCACAGTTTTGGCCGATTCTCGCCCGCTTCATGGACTATTACTCACCGCTTTGGGGTCCCGGAGTGATTTCCATAGTTGTTGAACCCAAGGTGCGCTTATGTGTCGGTCATCAACACTCACAGTTTTGGCCGATTCTGGCCCGTTTCATGGACTATTACTCACTGTTTTGGGGTCCCGGAGTGATTTCCATAGTTGTTGAACCCCAAGGTGCGCTTATGTCTCGGTCATCAACACTCGCAGTTTTGGCCGATACTGGCCCGTTTCGTGGACTATTACTCACCGGTTTGGGGTCCCGGAGTCATTTCCATAGTTGTGGAACCCCAAGGTGCGCTTATGTGTCGGTCATCAACACTCACAGTTTTGGCCGATTCTGGCCCGTTTCGTGGACTATTACGCACAGTTTTGGGGTCCCGGAGTGATCGATTTCCACAGTTGTTAAACCCCAAGGTGCGCTTATGTGTCGGTCATCAACACTCACAGTTTTGGCCGATTCTGGACCGTTTCGTAGACTATTACTCACTGTTTTGGGGTCCCGGAGTGATTTCCATAGTTGTTGAACCCCAAGGTGCGCTTATGTATCGGTCATCAACACTCACAGTTTTGGCCGATTCTGGCCCGCTTGTGGACTATTACTCACCGCTTTTGGGGTCCCGAGTGATTTTCCACGTTGTTGAACCCTAAGGTGCGCTTATGTGTCGGCCATCAACACTCAGTTTTGGCCGATTCTCGCCCGCTTTCATGGACTATTACTCACCGCTTTGGGGTCCCGGAGTGATTTCCATAGTTGTTGAACCCTAAGGTGCGCTTATGTGTCGGCCATCAACACTCAGCTTTTGGCCGATTCTCGCCCGCTTTGTGGACTATTACTCACCGCTTTGGGGTCCCGAGTGATTTCCATAGTTGTTGAACCTCAAGGTGCGCTTATGTGTCGGTCATCAACACTCACAGTTTTGGCCGATTCTCGCCCGCTTCATGGACTATTACTCACCGCTTTGGGGTCCCGGAGTGATTTCCATAGTTGTTGAACCCTGGGTGCGCTTATGTGTGTCGGCCATCAACACTCGCAGCTTTTGGCCGATTCTCGCCCGCTTTCATGGACTATTACTCACCGCTTTTGGGGTCCCGGAGTGATTTCCATAGTTGTTGAACCCCAAGGTGCGCTTACGTCGGCCATCAACACTCAGTTTTGGCCGATTCTCGCCCGCTTCATGGACTATTACTCACCGCTTTTGGGGTCCCGAGTGATTTCCATAGTTGTTGAACCAAGGTGCGCTTATGTGTCGGGCCATCAACACTCACAGTTTTGGCCGATTCGCCCGCTTCATGGACTATTACTCACCGCTTTGGGGTCCCGGAATGATTTCCATAGTTGTTGAACCCTATGGTGCGCTTATGTGTCGGTCATCAACACTCACAATTTTGGCCAATTCTCGCCCGCTTCATGGACTATTACTCACCGCTTTGGGGTCCCTGAGTGATTTTCCATAGTTGTTGAACCCTAAGGTGCGCTTATGTGTCGGCCATCAACCCTCACAGTTTTTGCCGAATCTGGCCCTCTTCATTGACTATTACTCCCTGCTTTGGGGTCCCAGAGTGATTTCCATAGTTGTTGAACCCCTAGGTGCGCTTATGTGTCGGTCATGAACACTCACAGGTTTGGCCGATTGTGGCCCGCTTTCATGGACTATTACTCACCGCTTTGGGGTCCCGAGTGATTTCCATAGTTGTTGAACCCTAAGGTGCGCTTATGTGTCGGCCATCAACACTCAGTTTTGGCCGATTCGCCCGCTTCATGGACTATTACTCACCGCTTTGGGGTCCCGGAGTGATTTCCATAGTTGTTGAACCCAAGGTGCGCTTATGTGTCGGCCATCAACACTCACAGTTTTGGCCGATTCTCGCCCGCTTGTGGACTATTACTCACCGCTTTGGGGTCCCGGAGTGATTTCCATAGTTGTTGAACCCTCAAGGTGCGCTTATGTGTCGGCCATCAACTCTCAGTTTTGGCCGATTCTGTCCCGTTTCGTGGACTATTACTCACTGTTTTGGGGTCCCTGAGTGATTTCCATAGTTGTTGAACCCCAAGGTGCGCTTATGTGTCGGTCATCAACACTCACAGTTTTGGCCGATTCTGGCCCGTTTCGTGGAATATTACTCACCGTTTTGTTGTCCCAGAGTGATTTTCATAATTGTTGAAACCCAAGTTGCTCTTTTGTGTCGGTCATCAACACTAATAGTTTTGGCCGATTCTCGCCCGCTTGGGACTATTACTCACCGCTTTGGGGTCCCGTAATGATTTCCATAGCTGTTGAACCCCAAGGTGCGCTTATGTGTCGGCCATCAACACTCACAGTTTTGGCCGATTCGCCCGCTTTCATGGACTATTACTCACTCTTTTGGGGTCCCGGAGTGATTTCCATAGTTGTTGAACCCCAAGGTGCGCTTATGTGTCGGTCTTCAACACTCACAGTTTTGGCCGATTCGCCCGCTTTCATGGACTATTACTCACCGCTTTGGGGTCCCGAGTGATTTCCATAGTTGTTGAACCCAAGGTGCGCTTATGTGTCGGTCATCAACACTCACAGTTTTGGCCGATTCTGGCCCGTTTCATGGACTATTACTCACAGTTTTGGGGTCCCGGAGTGATTTCCATAGTTGTTGAACCCCAAGGTGCGCTTATGTGTCGGTCATCAACACTCACAGTTTTGGCCGATTCTGGCCCGTTTCATGGACTATTACTCACCGCTTTGGGGTCCTGAGTGATTTCCATAGTTGTTGAACCCTGAGGTGAGCTTATGTGTCGGTCATCAACACTCACAGTTTTGGCCGATTCGGGCCCGTTTCATGGACTACTACTCACTGTTTTGGGGTCCCGGAATGATTTCCATAGTTGTTGAACCCCAAGGTGCGCTTATGTGTCGGTCATCAACACTCACAGTTTTGGTCGATTCTGGCCCGTTTCGTGGACTATTACTCACCTTTGTGGGTTCCCGAAGCGATTTCCGTAGTTGTTGAACCCCAAGGTGCGCTTATGTGTCTGTCATCAACAATCACAATTTTGGCCGATTTTGGCCCATTTGTGGACTATTACTCACTGTTTTGGGGTCCAGGAATGATTTCCATAGTTGTTGAACCCTAAGGTGCGCTTATGTGTCGGTCATCAATACTCAGTTTTGGCCGATTCGCCCGCTTCATGGACTATTACTCACCGCTTTGGGGTCCCGGAGTGATTTCCATAGTTGTTGAACCCTAAGGTGCGCTTTTATGTGTCGGCCATCAACACTCACAGCTTTGGCCGATTCTCGCCCGCTTCATGACTATTACTCAGCGTTTTGGGGTCCCGGAGTTATTTCCACAATTGTTGAACCCCAAGGTGCCCCTATGTGTCGGTCATCAATACTCACAGTTTTGGCCAATTCTGGCCCGTTTCGTGGACTATTACTCACCGTTTTGGGGTCGCGGAGTCATTTCCACAGTTGTTGAACCCAAGGTGCGCTTATGTGTCGGACATCAACACTCACAGTTTTGGCCGATTCTAGACCGTTTCGTAGAATATTACTCACTCTTTTGGGGTCCCGGAGTGATTTCCATAGTTGTTGAACAATAAGGTGCGCTTATGTGTCGGCCATCAACACTCACAGTTTTGGTCGATTCTGGCCTGTTTCGTGGACTATTAGTGACAGTTTTGGGGACCCGGACTGATTTCCATAGTTGTTGAACCCCTTGGCGCGCGTATGTGTCGGTCATCAACACTCACAGTTTTGGCCGATTCTGGCCCGTTTCGTGGACTATAACTCACCGTTTTGGGGTCCCGAAGTGCTTTCCATAGTTGTTGAATCCAAGGTGCGCTTTACGTCGGCCATCAACACTCACAGTTTTGGCCGATTCTCGCCCGCTTTCGTGGACTATTACTCACCGCTTTGGGGTCCCGGAGTGATTTCCATAGTTGTTGAACCCAAGGTGCGCTTATGTGTCGGCCATCAACACTCAGTTTTGGCCGATTCGCCCGCTTTGTGGACTATTACTCACCGCTTTGGGGTCCCGAGTGATTTCCATAGTTGTTGAACCTCAAGGTGCGCTTATGTGTCGGCCATCAACACTCACAGTTTTGGCCGATTCTCGCCCGCTTCGGACTATTACTCACCGCTTTTGGGGTCCCGAGTGATTTCCATAGTTGTTGAACCCCAAGGTGCGCTTATGTGTCGGCCATCAACACTCAGCTTTTGGCCGATTCTCGCCCGCTTCATGGACTATTACTCACCGCTTTTGGGGTCCCGAGTGATTTCCATAGTTGTTGAACCCCAAGGTGCGCTTATGTGTTTGGCCATCAACACTCAGTTTTGGCCGATTCGCCCGCTTGTGGAATATTACTCACAGTTTTGGGGTCCCGGAGTGATTTCCATAGCTGTTGAACCCCAAGGTGCGCTTATGTGTCGGCCATCAACACTCACAGTTTTGGCCGATTCGCCCGCTTTCATGGACTATTACTCACCGCTTTGGGGTCCCGAGTGATTTCCATAGTTGTTGAACCTCAAGGTGCGCTTATGTGTCGGCCATCAACACTCAGCTTTTGGCCGATTCTCGCCCGCTTCATGGACTATTACTCACCGCTTTTGGGGTCCCTGAGTGATTTTATAGCTGTTGAACCCCAAGGTGCGCTTATGTGTCGGCAATCAACACTCACAGTTTTGGCCGATTCTCGCCCGCTTTCATGGACTATTACTCACCGCTTTTGGGGTCCCGAGTGATTTCCATAGTTGTTGAACCCCAAGGTGCGCTTATGTGTCGGCCATCAACACTCACAGCTTTTGGCCGATTCTCGCCCGCTTTCATGGACTATTACTCACCTGCTTTGGGGTCCCGGAGTGATTTCCATAGTTGTTGAACCCCAAGGTGCGCTTATGTGTCGGGCCATCAACACTCACAGCTTTGGCCGATTCTCGCCCGCTTCGTGGACTATTACTCACCGCTTTGGGGTCCCGAGTGATTTCCATAGTTGTTGAACCCCAAGGTGCGCTTATGTGTCGGCCATCAACACTCGCAGTTTTGGCCGATTCTCGCCTGCTTTCATGGACTATTACTCACCGCTTTGGGGTCCCGAGTGATTTCCATAGTTGTTGAACCCCAAGGTGTGCTTATGTGTCGGCCATCAACACTCACAGTTTTGGCCGATTCTCGCCCGCTTCATGGACTATTACTCACCGCTTTTGGGGTCCCGAGTGATTTCCACGTTGTTGAACCCAAGGTGCGCTTATGTGTCGGCCATCAACACTCACAGCTTTTGGCCGATTCTCGCCCGCTTCATGGACTATTACTCACTGCTTTGGGGTCCCGAGTGATTTCCATAGTTGTTGAACCCTAAGGTGCGCTTATGTGTCGGTCATCAACACTCACAGTTTTGGCCGATTCGCCCGCTTTCGTGGACTATTACTCACCGCTTTGGGGTCCCTGAGTGATTTCCATAGTTGTTGAACCCTGGTGCGCTTATGTGTCGGCCATCAACACTCACAGTTTTGGCCGATTCGCCCGCTTTCATGGACTATTACTCACCGCTTTGGGGTCCCGGAGTGATTTCCATAGTTGTTGAACCCAAGGTGCGCTTATGTGTCGGTCATCAACACTCAGCTTTTGGCCGATTCTCGCCCGCTTTCATGGACTATTACTCACCGCTTTTGGGGTCCAGGAGTGATTTCCATAGTCGTTGAACCCAAGGTGCGCTTATGTGTCGGTCATCAACAATCACAGTTTTGGCCGATTCTCGCCTGCTTTCGTGGACTATTACTCACCGCTTTGGGGTCCCGAGTGATTTCCATAGTTGTTGAACCCAAGGTGCGTTTACGTGTCGGTCATCAACACTCACAGTTTCGGCCGATGCTGGCCCGTTTCGTGGACTATTACTCACTGTTTTGGGGTCCCCGAGTGATCGATTTCCATAGTTGTTGAACCCAAGGTGCGCTTATGTGTCGGACATCAACACTCACAGTTTTGGCCGATTCTAGACCGTTTCGTAGACTATTACTCACTCTTTTGGGGTCCCGGAGTGATTTCCATAGTTGTTGAACCCCAAGGTGCCCTTTTGTGTCGGTCATGAACACTCGCAGTTTTGGCCGATTCTGGCCCGTTTCGTGGACTATTACTCAACGTTTTGGGGTCCCGAAGTGATTTCCATAGTTGTTGAACCCCAAGGTGCGCTTATGTGTCGGTCATCAACACTCACAGTTTTGGCCGATTCTCGCCCGCTTTCATGGACTATTACTCACCGCTTTTGGGGTCCCGGAGTGATTTCCATAGTTGTTGAACCCTAAGGTGCGCTTATGTGTCGGGCCATCAACACTCGCAGCTTTTGGCCGATTCTCGCCCGCTTTCATGGACTATTACTCACCGCTTTGGGGTCCCGAGTCATTTTATAGTTGTTGAACCCAAGGTGCGCTTTATGTGTCTGGCCATCAACACTCAGCTTTTGGCCGATTCGCCCGCTTGTGGACTATTACTCACCGCTTTGGGGTCCCGAGTGATTTCCATAGTTGTTGAACCCCAAGGTGCGCTTATGTGTCGGGCCATCAACACTCACAGTTTTGGCCGATTCGCCTGCTTTCATGGACTATTACTCACTGCTTTGGGGTCCTGAGTGATTTCCATAGTTGTTGAACCCCAAGGTGCGGTTATGTGTCGGTCATCCACACTCACAGTTTTGGCCGATTCTGGCCTGTTTCGTGGACTATTACTCACCGTTCTAGGGTCCCGGAGTGATTTCCATAGTTGTTCAGCCCCAAGGTGCGCTTATGTGTCGGTCATCAACACTCAAAGTTTTGGCCGATTCTGGCCTGTTTCGTGGACTATTACTCACCGTTTTGGGGTCCCGGAGTGATTTCCATAGTTGTTGAACCCCAAGGTGCGCTAATGTGTCGGTCATCAACACTCACAGTTTTGGCCGATTCTGGCCCGTTTCGTGGAATATTACTCACCGTTTTGTTGTCTCAGAGTGATTTCCATAATTGTTGAACCCCAAGGTGCCCTTTTGTGTCGGTCATCAACACTCACAGTTTTGGCCGATTCTGGCCCTTTTCGTGGACTATTACTCAATGTTTTGGGGTCCCGGAGTGATTTCCATAGTAGTTGAACCCCAAGGTGCGCTTATGTGTCGGTCATCAACACTAATAGTTTTGGCCGATTCTCGCCTGCTTTTGTGGACTATTACTCACCGCTTTTGGGGTCCCAGTGATTTCCATAGTTGTTGAACCCTCAAGGTGCGCTTTTATGTGTCGGCCATCAACACTCAGCTTTTGGCCGATTCTCGCCCGCTTCATGGACTATTACTCACCGCTTTGGGGTCCCTGAGTGATTTCCATAGTTGTTGAACCCAAGGTGCGCTTATGTGTCGGCCATCAACACTCAGTTTTGGCCGATTCTCGCCCGCTTCATGGACTATTACTCACCGCTTTGGGGTCCCGGAGTGATTTCCATAGTTGTTGAACCCAAGGTGCGCTTATGTGTCGGCCATCAACACTCACAGTTTTGGCCGATTCGCCCGCTTTCAGACTATTACTCACCGTTTTGGGCTCGCGGAGTCATTTCCATAGTTGTTGAACCCAAAGGTGCGCTTATGTGTCGGCCATCAACACTCACAGTTTTGGCCGATTCTGGACCTTTTCCTGGACTATTACTCATTGTTTTGGGGTCCCGGAGTGATTTCCATAGTTGTTGAACCCCAAGGTGCGCTTATGTGTCGGTCATCAACACTAACAGTTTTGGCCGATTCTGGCACGTTTCGTGGACTATTACTCGCCGTGTTGTTGTCCCGGAGTGTTTTCCATAGTTGTTGAACCCCAAGGTGCGCTTATGTGTCGGTCATCAACACTCACAGTTTTGGCCGATTCTTGCCCGTTTCGTGGACTATTACTCACTGTTTTGGGGTCCTGAGTGATTTCCATAGTTGTTGAACCCCAAGGTGCGCTTATGTGTCGGTCATCAACACTCACAGCTTTTGGCCGATTCTCGCCCGCTTTCATGGACTATTACTCACCGTTTTGGGGTCCCGGAGTGATTTCCATAGCTGTTGAACCCCAAGGTGCGCTTATGTGTCGGCCATCAACACTCACAGTTTTGGCCGATTCTCGCCCGCTTTCATGGACTATTACTCACCGCTTTTGGGGTCCCGGAGTGATTTCCATAGTTGTTGAACCCCAAGGTGCGCTTATGTGTCGGCCATCAACACTCACAGTTTTGGCCGATTCGCCCGCTTTCATGGACTATTACTCACCGCTTTGGGGTCCCGGAGTGATTTCCATAGTTGTTGAACCCCAAGGTGCGCTTATGTGTTTGGCCATCAACACTCACAGTTTTGGCCGATTCGCCCGCTTTCATGGACTATTACTCACCGCTTTGGGGTCTCGTAGCGATTCCCATAGTTGTTGAACCCCAAGGTGCGCTTATGTGCCGGTCATCAACACTCGCAGTTTTGGCCGATTCTGGCCCGTTTCATGGACTATTACTCACCGTTTTGGTGTCCCGCAGTCATTTCCATAGTTGTTCAACCCCAAGGAGCGCTTATGTGTCGGCCATCATCACTCACAGTTTTGGCCGATTCTGGCCCGTTTCGTGGACTATTACTCACTGTTTTGGGGTCTCGGAGTGATTTCCATAGTTGTTGAACCCCAAGTTGCGCTTATGTATCGGTCATCAACACTCACAGTTTTGGCCGATTCTTGCCCGTTTCGTGGACTATTACTCACCGTTTTGGGGTCCCGGAGTGATTTCCATAGTTGTTGAACCCCAAGGTGCGCTTATGTGTCGGTCATCAACACTCACAGTTTTGGCCGATTCTGGCCCGTTTCGTGGACTATTACTCACCGCTTTTGGGGTCCCCGAGTGATTTCCATAGTTGTTGAACCCTCGGTGCGCTTACGTGTCGGCCATCAACACTCACAGTTTTGGCCGATTCTCGCCTGCTTGTGGACTATTACTCACCGCTTTTAGTCCCGGAGTGATTTCCATAGTTGTTGAACCCAAGGTGCGCTTATGTGTCGGTCATCAACACTCACAGTTTTGGCCGATTCTGGCCCGCTTTCATGGACTATTACTCACCGCTTTGGGGTCCCTGAGTGATTTTATAGTTGTTGAACCCCAAAGTGCGCTTATGTGTCGGTCATCAATACTCACAGTTTTGGCCGATTCTGGCCCGTTTCATGGACTATAACTCACCGTTTTGGGGTCCCGGAGTGATTTCCATAGTTGTTGAATCCAAGGTGCGCTTATGTGTCGGTCATCAAAACTCACAGTTTTGGCCGATTCTGGCCCGTTTCGTGGACTATTACTCACTGTTTTGGGGTCCCGGAGTGATTTCCATAGCTGTTGAACCCCAAGGTGCGCTTATGTGTCGGCCATCAACACTCATAGTTTTGGTCGATTCTGGCACGTTTCTTGGACTATTACTCACCGTTTTTGTGGTCCCGGAGTGATTTCCATAGCTGTTGAACCCCAAGGTGCGCTTATGTGTCGGCCATCAACACTCACAGCTTTTGGCCGATTCGCCTGCTTTCATGGACTATTACTCACCGCTTTGGGGTCCCCGACTGTTTTCCATAGCTGTTGCAACCCAAGGTGCGCTTATGTGTCGGTCATCAAAACTCACAGTTTTGGCCGATTCGCCCGCTTCATGGACTATTACTCACCGCTTTTGGGGTCCCGAGTGATTTCCATAGTTGTTGAACCCCAAGGTGCGCTTATGTGTCGGGCCATCAACACTCAGCTTTGGCCGATTCTCGCCCGCTTTCATGGACTATTACTCACCGCTTTGGGGTCCCGGAGTGATTTCCATAGTTGTTGAACCCTAAGGTGCGCTTATGTGTCGGTCATCAACACTCACAGTTTTGGCCGATTCGCCCGCTTTCGTGGACTATTACTCACCGCTTTGGGGTCCCGAGTGATTTCCATAGTTGTTGAACCCCAAGGTGCGCTTATGTGTCGGCCATCAACACTCACAGTTTTGGCCGATTCGCCCGCTTTCATGGACTATTACTCACCGCTTTGGGGTCCCGAGTGATTTCCATAGTTGTTGAACCCTCAAGGTGCGCTTTATGTCGGCCATCAACACTCAGCTTTTGGCCGATTCTCGCCCGCTTTCATGGACTATTACTCACCGCTTTGGGGTCCCTGAGTTTTTTCCATATTTTTTTAACCCCAAGGTGCGCTTATGTGTCGGTCATCAACACTCACAGTTTTGGCCGATTCTGGCCCGTTTCATGGACTATTACTCACCGTTTTGGGGTCCCGGAGTCATTTCCATAGTTGTTGAACCCCAAGGTGCGCTTATGTGTCGGCCATCAACACTCACAGTTTTGGCCGATTCTGGCCCTTTTCGTGGACTATTACTCACTGTTTTGGGGTCCCAGAGTGATTTTCATAGTAGTTGAACCCCAAGGTGCGCTTATGTGTCGGTCATCAACACTCACAGTTTTGGCATATTCTGGCCCGTTTCGTCGACTGCTTTGGGGTCCCAGAGTGATTTCCATAGTTGTTGAACCCCAAGGTGCGCTTATGTGTCGGTCATCAACACTCACAGTTTTGGCCGATTATGGCCCGTTTCGTGGACTATTACTCACCGCTTGGGGGTCCCGAGTGATTTCCATAGTTGTTGAACCCTAAGGTGCGCTTATGTGTCGGGTCATCAACACTCACAGCTTTTGGCCGATTCTCGCCCGCTTTCATGGACTATTACTCACCGCTTTTGGGGTCCCGAGTGATTTTCCATAGTTGTTGAACCCTAAGGTGCGCTTATGTGTCGGGTCATCAACACTCAGTTCTGGCCGATTCTGGCCCGATTTCTGGACTAGTACGCACTTATTTGGGGTCCAGGAGTTATTTCCAGAGTTGTTGAACCCCAAGGTGCGGTTTTGTGTCGGTCATCAACACTCACAGTTTTGGCCGAGTCTGGCCCTCTTCATGGACTATTACTCACTGCTTTGGGGTCCCGGAGTGATTTCCATAGGAGTAGAATCCCAAGGTGCGCTCATGTGTCGGTCATCAACCCTCATAGTTTTCGCCCCTTCTCGCCCGTTTCATGGACTCTCACTCACTGTTTGGGGGTGACGGATTGATTTCCATAGTTGTTGAACCACAAGGTGCGCTTATGTGTCGGTCATCAACACTCACAGTTTTGGCCGATTCTTGCCCGCTTTCGTGGACTATTACTCACCGCTTTTGGGGTCCCGGAGTGATTTCCATAGTTGTTGAACCCTCAAGGTGCGCTTATGTCGGCCATCAACACTCACAGTTTTGGCCGATTCTCGCCCGCTTTCATGGACTATTACTCACCATTTTGGGGTCGCGGAGTCATTTCCATAGTGTTGAACCCAAATGTGCGCTTATGAGTCGGCCATCAACACTCACAGTTTTGGCCGATTCTGGCCCGTTTCATGGACTATTACTCACTGTTTTGGGGTCCCTTAGTGATTTCCATAGTTGTTTAAACCTAGGTGCGCTTATGTGTCGGTCATCAACACTCAGTTTTGGCCGATTCTCGCCCGCTTTCGTGGACTATTACTCACCGCTTTGGGGTCCCGGAGTGATTTCCATAGTTGTTGAACCCTAAGGTGCGCTTATGTGTCGGCCATCAACACTCACAGTTTTGGCCGATTCTCGCCCGCTTTCGTGGACTATTACTCACCGCTTTGGGGTCCCGAGTGATTTCCATAGTTGTTGAACCCCAAGGTGCGCTTATGTGTCGGCCATGAACACTCACAGTTTTGGCCGATTCTCGCCCGCTTCATGGACTATTACTCACCGCTTTGGGGTCCCTGAGTGATTTCCAAATTTTTTGAACCCCAAGGTGCGCTTATGTGTCGGTCATCAACACTCACAGTTTTGGCCGATTCTCGCCCGTTTCATGGACTATTACTCACCGTTTTGGGGTCCCGGAGTGATTTCCATAGTTGTTGAACCCCAAGGTGCGCTTATGTGTTGGTCATCAACACTCACAGATTTGGCCGATTCTCGCCCGCTTCAGGACTATTACTCACCGCTTTGGGGTCCCGGAGTGATTTCCATAGTTGTTGAACCTCAAGGTGCGTTTATGTGTCGGTCATCAACACTCGCAGTTTTGGCCGATTCTTGCCCGTTTCGTGGAGTATTACTCACTGTTTTGGGGTCGCGGAGTAATTTCCATAGTTGTTGGACCCAAAGGTGCGCTTATGTGTCGTCCATCAACACTCACAGTTTTGGCCGATTCTGGCCCGTTTGATGGACTATTACTCGCTGTTTTGGGGTCCCGGAGTGATTTCCATAGTTGTTGAACACCAAGGTGCGCTTATGTGTCGGTCATCAACACTCACAGTTTTGGCCGATTCTGGCCCGTTTCGTGGACTATTACTCACTGTTTTGGGGTCCCGGAGTGATTTCCATAGTTGTTGAACCCCAAGGTGCGCTTATGTGTCGGTCATCAACACTCACAGTTTTGGCCGATTCTAGCCCGTTTCGTGGACTATTACTCACCGTTTTGGGGTCACGGAGTCATTTCCATAGTTGTTGAACCCCAAGGTGCGCTTATGTGTCGGCCATCAACACTCACAGCTTTTGGCCGATTCTCGCCCGCTTTCATGGACTATTACTCACTGCTTTGGGGTCCCGGAGTGATTTCCATATTGAACCCTAAGGTGCGCTTATGTGTCGGGCCATCAACACTCACAGTTTTGGCCGATTCTCGCCCGCTTTCGTGGACTATTACTCACCGCTTTTGGGGTCCCGAGTGATTTCCATAGTTGTTGAACCCTAAGGTGCTTTATGTGTCGGCCATCAACACTCACAGCTTTGGCCGATTCTCGCCCGCTTTCAGACTATTACTCACCGCTTTGGGGTCCCGGAGTGATTTCCATAGTTGTTGAACCCAAGGTGCGCTTACGTGTCTGGCCATCAACACTCACAGCTTTTGGCCGATTCTCGCCCGCTTTCATGGACTATTACTCACCGCTTTGGGGTCCCGAGTGATTTCCATAGTTGTTGAACCCCAAGGTGCGCTTATGTGTCTGGCCATCAACACTCACAGTTTTGGCCGATTCTCGCCTGCTTGTGGACTATTACTCACCGCTTTGGGGTCCCGGAGTGATTTCCATAGTTGAAGAACCTCAAGGTGCGCTTATGTGTCGGTCATCAACACTCGCAGGATTTGCCGATTCTCGCCCGCTTTCATGGACTATTACTCACCGCTTTGGGGTCCCGAGTGATTTCCATAGTTGTTGAACCCTAAGGTGCGCTTATGTGTCGGGCCATCAACACTCAGCTTTGGCCGATTCGCCCGCTTCATGGACTATTACTCACCGCTTTGGGGTCCCGAGTGATTTCCATAGTTGTTGAACCCAAGGTGCTTTACGTGTAGGTCATCAACACTCGCAGTTTTGGCCGATTCTGGCCCGTTTCGTGGACTATTACTCACTGTTTTGGGGTCGCGGAGTCATTTCCATAGTTGTTGAACCCGAAGGTGCGCTTATGTGTCGGTCATGAACACTCACAGTTTTAGCCGATTCTGGCCCCCCGTTTCAAGGACTATTACTCACCAATTTGGGGTCCCGCAGTCATTTCCATAGTTGTTCAACCCCAAGGTGCGCTTATGTGTCGGCCATCAACACTCACAGTTTTGGCCGATTCTGGCCCGTTTCGTGGACTATTACTCACTGTTTTTGGGGCGCGGAGTGATTTCCATAGTTGTTAAACCCAAGGTGCGCTTATGTGTCGGTCATCAACACTCAGTTTTGGCCGATTCTCGCCCGCTTCATGGACTATTACTCACCGCTTTTGGGGTCCCGAGTGATTTCCATAGTTGTTGAACCCTAGGTGCGCTTATGTGTCGGCCATCAACACTCACAGTTTTGGCCGATTCTCGCCCGCTTTCATGGACTATTACTCACCGCTTTGGGGTCCCGAGTGATTTCCATAGTTGTTGAACCCCAAGGTGCGCTTATGTGTTTGGCCATCAACACTCACAGTTTTGGCCGATTCTCGCCCGCTTCATGGACTATTACTCACCGCTTTGGGGTCCCGAGTGATTTCCATAGTTGTTGAACCCTAAGGTGCGCTTATGTGTCGGCCATCAACACTCACAGCTTTGGCCGATTCTCGCCCGCTTTCATGGACTATTACTCACCGCTTTGGGGTCCCGAGTGATTTCCATAGTTGTTGAACCCAAGGTGCGCTTATGTGTCGGCCATCAACACTCACAGTTTTGGCCGATTCTCGCCTGCTTCATGGACTATTACTCACCGCTTTGGGGTCCCGGAGTGATTTCCATAGTTGTTGAACCCCAAGGTGCGCTTTTACGTCGGCCATCAACACTCACAGCTTTTGGCCGATTCTCGCCCGTTTCGTGGACTATTACTCACTGATTTGGGGTCCCGGAGTGATTTCCATAGTTGTTGAACCTCAAGGTGCGCTTATGTGTCGGTCATCAACACTCACAGTTTTGGCCGATTCCGGCCCTTTTCGTGGACTCTTACTCACCGTTTTGGGGCCCTAGGGAGATTTCCATAGTTGTTGAACCCCAAGGTGCGCTTATGTGTCGGTCATCAACACTCAAAGTTTTGGCCGACTCTTGACCTATTCATGGACTCTTACTCACCGCTTTGGGGTCCCGAGTGATTTCCATAGTTGTTGAACCCCAAGGTGCGCTTATGTGTCGGCCATCAACACTCACAGTTTTGGCCGATTCTCGCCCGCTTCATGGACTATTACTCACCGCTTTGGGGTCCCGAGTGATTTCCATAGTTGTTGAACCCCAAGGTGCGCTTATGTGTCGGCCATCAACACTCACAGTTTTGGCCGATTCTCGCCCGCTTTCATGGACTATTACTCACCGCTTTGGGGTCCTGAGTGATTTCCATAGTTGTTGAACCCTCAAGGTGCGCTTAGGTCGGTCATCTACACTCACAGCTTTGGCCGATTCTGGCCTGTTTCCTGGACTATTACTCACCGTTTTGGGGTCCCGGAGTCATTTCCATAGTTCTTGAACCCAAAGGTGCGCTTATGTGTCGGCCATCAACACTCACAGTTTTGGCCGATTCTGGCCCGTTTCATGGACTATTACTCACCGTTTTGGGGTCCCGGAGCGATTTCCATAGTTGTTGAACCCCAAGGTGCGCTTACGTGTCGGTCATCAACACTGGCAGTTTTGGCCGATTCTGGCCCATTTCATGGACTATTACTCACCGGTTTGGGGTCCCGGAGTGGTTTCCATAGTTGTGGAACCCAAGGTGCGCTTATGTGTCGGCCATCAACACTCACAGTTTTGGCCGATTCGCCCGCTTTGTGGACTATTACTCACCGCTTTGGGGTCCCGTGATTTTCCATTAGTTGAACCTAAGGTGCGCTTATGTGTCCTCATCAACACTCAGTTTTGGCCGATTCTCGCCCGCTTTCATGGACTATTACTCACCGCTTTTGGGGTCCCAAAGTGATTTCCATAGTTGTTGAACCTCAAGGTGCGCTTTATGTGTCGCCATCAACACTCACAGTTTTGGCCGATTCTCGCCCGCTTCATGGACTATTACTCACCGCTTTGGGGTCCCGGAGTGATTTCCATAGTTGTTGAACCTCAAGGTGCGCTTATGTGTCGGCCATCAACACTCACAGCTTTGGCCGATTCTCGCCCGCTTTGTGGACTATTACTCACCGCTTTGGGGTCCCGGTGATTTCCATAGTTGTTGAACCCCAAGGTGCGCTTTATGTGTCGGCCATCAACACTCATAGTTTTGGCCGATTCTCGCCCGCTTTCATGGACTATTACTCACCGCTTTGGGGTCCCGGAGTGATTTCCATAGTTGTTGAACCCCGGTGCGCTTACGTGTCGGCCATCAACACTCACAGTTTTGGCCGATTCTCGCCCGCTTTCGTGGACTATTTCTCTCTGTTTTGGGGTCCCGGAGTGATTTCCATAGTAGTTGAACCCCAAGGTGCGCTTATGTGTCGGTCATCAACACTCACAGTTTTGGCCGATTCTGGACCGTTTCATGGACTATTACTCACTGTTTCGGGGTCCCGGAGTGATTTCCATAGTTGTTGAACCCCAAGGTGCGTTTATGTGTCGGTCATCAACACTCACAGTTTTGACCGATTCTGGCCCGCTTTCATGACTATTACTCACCGTTGTGGGGTCCAGTAGTGATTTCCATAGTTGTTGAACCCAAGGTGCGCTTATGTGTCGGTCATCAACACTCACAGTTTTGGCCGATTCTGGCCCGTTTCGTGGACTATTACTCACTGTTTTGGGGTCCCGGAGTGATTTTCATAGTTGTTGAACCCCAAGGTGCGGTTATGTGTCGGTCATCTACACTCATAGTTTTGGCCGATTCTGGCCTGTTTCATGGACTATTACTCACCGTTTTGGGGTCCCGGAGTCATTTCCATAGTTCTTGAACCCAAAGGTGCGCTTATGTGTCGGCCATCAACACTCACAGTTTTGGCCGATTTTGGCCCTTTTCGTGGACTATTACTCACTGTTTTGGGGTCCCAGAGTGATTTTCATAGTAGTTGGGTGCGCTTATGTGTCGGCCATCAACACTCACAGTTTTGGCAGATTCTGGCCCGCTTCATGGACTATTACTCACCGCTTTGGGGTCCCGAGTGATTTCCATAGTTGTTGAACCCCAAGGTGCGCTTATGTGTCGGCCATCAACACTCACAGTTTTGGCCGATTCTCGCCCGCTTCATGGACTATTACTCACTGCTTTGGGGTCCCGAGTGATTTCCGTGGTTGTTGAACCCTAAGGTGCGCTTATGTGTCGGTCATCAACACTCACAGTTTTGGCCGATTCTGGCCCGTTTCATGGACTATTACTCACCGTTTTGGGGTCCCGGAGCGATTTCCGTGGTTGTTGAACCCCAAGGTGCGCTTACGTATCAGTCATCAACACTCGCTGTTTTGGCCGATTCTGGCCCGCTTCATGGACTATTACTCACTGTTTTGGGGTCCCCGAGTGATTTCCATAGCTGTTGAACCCCAAGGTGCGCTTATGTGCCGGTCATCAAAACTCACAGTTTTGGCCGAATCCGGCCCGTTTCGTGGACTATTACTCACGGTTTTGGGGTCCCGGAGTGATTTCAATAGTTCTTGAACCCTAAGGTGCGCTTATGTGTCGGGTCATCAACACTCAGTTTTGGCCGATTCTCGCCTGCTTTCATGGACTATTACTCACCGCTTTTGGGGTCCCGAGTGATTTCCATAGTTGTTGAACCCAAGGTGCGCTTATGTGTCGGCCATCAACACTCACAGCTTTTGGCCGATTCTCGCCTGCTTTCATGGACTATTACTCACCGCTTTGGGGTCCCGAGTGATTTCCATAGTTGTTGAATCCAAGGTGCGCTTATGTGTCGGTCATCAACACTCACAGTTTTGGCCGATTCTCGCCCGCTTTCATGGACTATTACTCACCGCTTTTGGGGTCCCGGAGTGATTTCCATAGCTGTTGAACCCCAAGGTGCGCTTATGTGTCGGCCATCAACACTCGCAGTTTTGGCCGATTCCGGCCCGTTCTTGGACTATTACTCAGCGTTTTGGGGTCCCGTAGTCATTTCCATATTTGTTGAACCCCAAGGTGCGCTTATGTGTCGGTCATCAACACTCACAGTTTTGGCCGATTCTGGCCCGTTTCGTGGACTATAACTCACTGTTTTGGGGTCCCAGAGTGATTTCCATAGTTGTTGAACCCAAGGTGCGCTTATGTGTCGGGCCATCAACACTCAGCTTTTGGCCGATTCGCCCGCTTCATGGACTATTACTCACCGCTTTGGGGTCCCGGAGTGATTTCCATAGTTGTTGAACCCAAGGTGCGCTTATGTGTCGGTCATCAACACTCAGCTTTTGGCCGATTCTCGCCCGCTTCATGGACTATTACTCACCGCTTTGGGGTCCCGAGTGATTTCCATAGTTGTTGAACCCTAAGGTGCGCTTATGTGTCGGCCATCAACACTCACAGTTTTGGCCGATTCTCGCCCGCTTTCATGGACTATTACTCACCGCTTTGGGGTCCCGGAGTGATTTCCATAGTTGTTGAACCCTAAGGTGCGCTTATGTGTCGGTCATCAACACTCACAGCTTTTGGCCGATTCTCGCCCGCTTTCATGGACTATTACTCACCGCTTTGGGGTCCCGAGTGATTTCCATAGTTGTTGAACCCTAGGTGCGCTTATGTGTCGGCCATCAACACTCACAGTTTTGGCCGATTCTCGCCCGCTTTCATGGACTATTACTCACCGCTTTGGGGTCCCGAGTGATTTCCATAGTTGTTGAACCTCAAGGTGCGCTTATGTGTCGGCCATCAACACTCGCAGTTTTGGCCGATTCGCCTGCTTTCTTGGACTATTACTCCCCGTTTTGGGGTCCCGGAGTGATTTCCATAGTTATTGAACCCCAAGGTGCGCTTATGTGTCGGTCATCAACACTCACAGTTTTGGCCGATTCTCGCCCGTTTCATGGACTATTACTCACCGTTTTGGGGTCCCGGAGTGATTTCCATAGCTGTTGAACCCCAAGGTGTGCTTATGTGTAGGCCATGAACACTCGCAGTTTTGGCCGATTCTCGCCCGCTTTGTGGACTATTACTCACCGCTTTTGGGGTCCCGAGTGATTTTCCATAGTTGTTGAACCCTAAGGTGCGCTTATGTGTCGGTCATCAACACTCACAGTTTTGGCCGATTCTCGCCCGCTTTCATGGACTATTACTCACCGTTTTGGGGTCCCGGAGTCATTTCCATAGTGGTTGAACCCCAAGGTGCGCTTAGGTGTCGGTCATCAACACTCACAGTTTTGGCCGATTCTGGCCCAGTTCTTGGACTATTACTCACCGTTGTGGGGTCCCGAAGCGATTTCCATAGTTGTTGAATCCCAAGGTGCGCTTATGTGTCGCTCATCAACACTCACAGTTTTGGCCTATTCTGGCCCATTTCATGGAGAATTACTCACTGTTTTGGGGTCCCGGAGTGATTTCCATAGTTGTTGAACCCCAAGGTGCGCTTATGTGTCGGTCATCAAGAATCACAGTTTTGGCCGATTCTGGCCCGTTTCATGGACTATTACTCACTGTTTTGGGTCCCGGAGTGATTTCCATAGTTGTTGAACCCCAAGGTGCGCTTATGTGTCGGCCATCAACACTCAGTTTTGGCCGATTCGCCCGCTTTCATGGACTATTACTCACCGCTTTGGGGTCCCGAGTGATTTCCATAGTTGTTGAACCCCAAGGTGCGCTTACGTCTGGCCATCAACACTCACAGTTTTGGCCGATTCTCGCCCGCTTTTTGGACTATTACTCACCGCTTTGGGGTCCCGGAGTGATTTCCATAGTTGTTGAACCAAGGTGCGCTTATGTGTCGGCCATCAACACTCAGTTTTGGCCGATTCGCCCGCTTTCATGGACTATTACTCACCGCTTTGGGGTCCCGAGTGATTTCCATAGTTGTTGAACCCAAGGTGCGCTTACGTGTTTGGCCATCAACACTCACAGTTTTGGCCGATTCGCCCGCTTTGGACTATAACTCACCGTTTTGGGGTCCCGGAGTGATTTCCATAGTTGTTGAATCCAAGGTTCGCTTATGTGTCGGTCATCAACACTCACAGTTTTGGCCGATTCTGGCCCGTTTCATGGACTATTACTCATTGTTTTGGGGTCCCGGAGTGATTTCCATAGTTGTTGAACCTAAGGTGCGCTTATGTGTTGCTCATCAACACTCACAGTTTTGGCCGATTCTCGCCCGCTTTCATGGACTATTACTCACCGTTTTCGGGTCCCGAAGTGATTTCCATAGTTGTTGAAAACCAATGTGCGCTTACGTGTCGGTCATCAACACTCGCAGTTTTGGCCGATTCTGGCTCGTTTCTTGGACTATTACTCACCGTTTTCGGCTCCCGAGGTGATTTCCATAGTTGTTGAACCCCACGGTGTGCTTATGTGTCGGTCATCAACACTCGTCGTTTAGGCCGATTCTGGCCCGTTTCGTGGACTATTAATCACCGTTTTGGCGTCCCGGAGTGATGTCCATAGTTGTTGAACCCTAAGGTGCGCTTATGTGTCGGCCATCAACACTCACAGTTTTGGCCGATTCTCGCCCGCTTTCATGGACTATTACTCACCGCTTTTGGGGTCCCGGAGTGATTTCCATAGTTGTTGAACCCCAAGGTGCGCTTACGTGTCGGTCATCAACACTCACAGCTTTTGGCCGATTCTCGCCCGCTTCATGGACTATTACTCACCGCTTTTGGGGTCCCGAGTGATTTCCATAGTTGTTGAACCCTCAAGGTGCGCTTATGTGTCGGCCATCAACACTCACAGTTTTGGCCGATTCTCGCCCTGCTTTCATGGACTATTACTCACCGCTTTGGGGTCCCGAGTCATTTCCATAGTTGTTGAACCCCAAGGTGCGCTTATGTGTCGGTCATCAACACTCGCAGCTTTTGGCCGATTCTGGCCTGCTTTCGTGGACTATTACTCACCGCTTTGGGGTCCCGGAGTGATTTCCATAGTTGTTGAACCCTAAGGTGCGCTTATGTGTCGGGCCATCAACACTCACAGTTTTGGCCGATTCGCCCGCTTTCAGGACTATTACTCACCGCTTTTGGGGTCCCGGAGTGATTTCCATAGTTGTTGAACCCCTAAGGTGCGCTTATGTGTCGGGTCATCAACACTCACAGTTTTGGCCGATTCGCCCGCTTCATGGACTATTACTCACCGCTTTGGGGTCCCATGAGTGATTTCCATAGTTGTTGAACCCCAAGGTGCGCTTATGTGTCGGCCATCAACACTCAGCTTTTGGCCGATTCTGGCCAGTTTCATGGACTATTACTCACCGTTTTGGGGTCCCGGAGTGATTTCCATAGTTGTTGAACCCAAGGTGCGCTTATGTGTCGGTCATCAACACTCACAGTTTTGGCCGATTCTCGCCCGTTTCGTGGACTATTACTCACTGTTTTGGGGTCGCCGTGTTATTGATTTCCATATTTTTTGAACCCCATGGTGCGCTTATGTGTCTGGCCATCAACACTCAGTTTTGGCCGATTCTCGCCCGCTTCATGGACTATTACTCACTGCTTTGGGGTCCCGAGTGATTTCCATAGTTGTTGAACCCAAGGTGCGCTTATGTGTCGGCCATCAACACTCAGTTTTGGCCGATTCTCGCCCGCTTTGTGGACTATTACTCACCGCTTTTGGGGTCCCGGAGTGATTTCCATAGTTGTTGAACCCCAAGGTGCGCTTATGTGTCGGTCATCAACACTCATAGTTTTGGCCGATTCTGGCCCGTTTCATGGACTATTACTCACTGTTTTGGGGTCCCGGAGTGATTTCCATAGTTGTTGAACCCAAAGGTGCGCTTATGTGTCGGTCATCAACACTCACAGTTTTGGCCGATTCTGGCCCGTTTCGTGGACTATTACTCACCGCTTTTGGGGTCCCGGAGTGATTTCCATAGTTGTTGAACCCCAAGGTGCGCTTATGTGTCGGCCATCAACACTCAGCTTTTGGCCGATTCGCCCGCTTTCATGGACTATTACTCACCGCTTTGGGGTCCCGAGTGATTTCCAACGTTGTTGAACCCCAAGGTGCTCTTACGTGACGGTCATCAACACTCGCAGTTTTGGCCGATTCTGGCCCGCTTTCATGACTATTACTCACCGCTTTTGGGGTCCCTGAGTGATTTCCATAGTTGTTGAACCCTAAGGTGCGCTTATGTGTCGGCCATCAACACTCACAGTTTTGGCCGATTCGCCCGCTTGGACTATTACTCACCGTTTTGGGGTCACGGAGTGATTTCCATAGTTGTTGAATCCCAAGGTGCGCTTATGTGTCGGGCATCAACACTCACAGTTTTGGCCGATTCTGGCCCGTTTAATGGACTATTACTCACTGTTTTGGGGTCCCGGAGTGATTTCCATAGTTGTTGAATCCCAAGGTGCGCTTTTACGTGTTTGGCCATCAACACTCACAGTTTTGGCCGATTCTCGCCTGCTTTCATGGACTATTACTCACCGCTTTGGGGTCCCGGAGTGATTTCCATAGTTGTTGAACCTCAAGGTGCGCTTATGTGTCGGCCATCAACACTCAGCTTTTGGCCGATTCTCGCCCGCTTTCATGGACTATTACTCACTGCTTTTGGGGTCCCGAGTGATTTCCATAGTTGTTGAACCCTAAGGTGCGCTTACGTGTCGGTCATCAACACTCACAGTTTTGGCCGAGTCTCGCCCGCTTTCATGGACTATTACTCACCGCTTTTGGGGTCCCGGAGTGATTCCCATAGTTGTTGAACCCCAAGGTGCGTTTACGTTTCGGTCATCAACACTCACGGTTTTGCCGATTCTGGCCCCTTTCATGGACTATTACTCACCGTTTTGGGGCCCCAAAGCGATTTCCATAGTTGTTGAACCCTAAGGTGCGCTTACGTGTCGTTCATCAACAATCACAGTTATGGCCGATTCTGGCCTGTTTCATGGACTATTACTCATTGTTTTGGGGTCCCGGAGTGATTTCCATAGTTGTTGAACCAAAAGGTGCGCCACGTGTCGGTCACCAACACTCGCAGTTTAGGCCGATTCGGACCATTTGCTGGACTATTACTCACCGTTTTGGGGTCCCGAAGCGATTTCCATAGTTGTTGAACCAAGGTGCGCTTACGTGTCGGTCATCAACACTCGCAGATTTGGCCGATTCTGGCCCGTTTGATGGACTATTACTCACTGTTTTGGGGTCCTAGAGTGATTTCCATAGTTGTTGAACCCCAAGGTGCGCTTTACGTGTCGGCCATCAACACTCACAGTTTTGGCCGATTCTCGCCCGCTTTCGGGACTATTACTCACCGCTTTTGGGGTCCCGAGTGATTTCCATAGTTGTTGAACCCTAGGTGCGCTTATGTGTCGGCCATCAACACTCAGCTTTGGCCGATTCTCGCCCGCTTTCATGGACTATTACTCACCGCTTTGGGGTTCCGGAGTGATTTCCTTAGTTGTTGAACCCCAAGGTGCGCTTATGTGTCGGCCATCAACACTCATAGTTTTAGCCGATTCTAGCCTTTTCGTTGACTAGTACTCACTGTTTTGGGGTCCCAGAGTGATTTTCATAGTAGCTGAACCACAAGGTGCGCTTATGTGTTGGTCATCAACACTCACAGATTTGACCGATTCTCGCCTGCTTTCATGGACTATTACTCACCGCTTTGGGGTCCCGGAGTGATTTACATAGTTGTTGAACCCCAAGGTGCGCTTACGTGTCGGCCATCAACACTCACAGTTTTGGCCGATTCGCCCGCTTTCATGGACTATTACTCACCGCTTTTGGGGTCCCGAGTGATTTCCATAGTTGTTGAACCCAAGGTGCGCTTACGTGTCGGCCATCAACACTCACAGTTTTGGCCGATTCTCGCCCGCTTTCATGGACTATTACTCACCGCTTTGGGGTCCCGGAGTGATTTCCATAGTTGTTGAACCCAAGGTGCGCTTAGTCTGGCCATCAACACTCAGTTTTGGCCGATTCTCGCCCGCTTCATGGACTATTACTCACCGCTTTGGGGTCCTGAGTGATTTCCATAGTTGTTGAACCTCAAGGTGCGCTTACGTCGGCCATCAACACTCACAGCTTTGGCCGATTCGCCCGCTTTCATGGACTATTACTCACCGCTTTGGGGTCCCGGAGTGATTTCCATAGTTGTTGAACCCTGGTGCGCTTACGTGTCGGCCATCAACACTCACAGTTTTGGCCGATTCTCGCCCGCTTTCATGGACTATTACTCACCGCTTTGGGGTCCCGAGTGATTTCCATAGTTGTTGAACCCAAGGTGCGCTTTTACGGTCGGTCATCAACACTCAGTTTTGGCCGATTCTCGCCCTGCTTTCATGGACTATTACTCACCGCTTTGGGGTCCCGAGTGATTTCATAGTTGTTGAACCCCAAGGTGCGCTTTATGTCGGGTCATCAACACTCACAGCTTTTGGCCGATTCGCCCGCTTTCATGGACTATTACTCACTGCTTTGGGGCCCAGAGTGATTTCCATAGTTGTTGAACCCCAAGGTGCGCTTACGTGTCGGTCATCAACACTCACAGTTTTGGCCGATTCTGCCCCGTTTCGTGGACTATTACTCACAGCTTTGGGGTACCGGAGTGATTTCCACGATTAACGAATCCTGGGGTGCGTTTACGTTTCGGTCATCAACACTCGCGGTTTTGTCCGATTCTGACCCGTTTCGTGGACTATTACTCACTGTTTTGGGGTCCCGGAGTGATTTCCATAGTTGTTGAACCCCAAGGTGCGCTTATGTGTCGGCCATCAACACTCATAGTTTTAGCCGATTCTCGCCCGCTTTCATGGACTATTACTCACCGCTTTGGGGTCCCCAAAGTGATTTCCATAGTTGTTGAACCCTAAGGTGCGCTTTTACGTCGGCCATCAACACTCGCTTTTGGCCGATTCTCGCCCGCTTTCATGGACTATTACTCACCGCTTTGGGGTCCCGAGTGATTTCCATAGTTGTTGAACCCAAGGTGCGCTTACGTGTCGGCCATCAACACTCACAGTTTTGGCCGATTCTCGCCCGCTTTCATGGACTATTACTCACCGCTTTGGGGTCCCGAGTGATTTCCATAGTTGTTGAACCCTAAGGTGCGCTTTACGTGTCGGCCATCAACACTCAGCTTTTGGCCGATTCTGGCCCGCTTTCATGGACTATTACTCACCGCTTTGGGGTCCCGGAGTGATTTCCATAGTTGTTGAACCCAAGGTGCGCTTACGTGTCTGGCCATCAACACTCATAGTTTTGGCCGATTCTCGCCCGCTTCATGGACTATTACTCACCGCTTTGGGGTCCCGAGTGATTTCCATAGTTGTTGAGCCCCAAGGTGCGCTTACGTGTCGGTCATCAACACACGCAGTTTTGGCCGATTCTGACCCGTTTCGTGGACTAATACTCACCGTTTTGGGGCCCCAAAGCGACTTCCATAGTTGTTGAACCCCAAGGTGCGCTTACGTGTCGGTCATCAACACTCACAGTTTTGGCCGATTCTGACCCGTTTCGTGGACTATTACTCACCGTTTTGGGGCCCCAAAGTGATTTCCATTGTTGTTGAACCCCAAGGTGCGCTTACGTGTCGGTCATCTACACTCACAGTTTTGGCCGATTCTGGCCCGTTTCGTGGACTATTACTCACTGTTTTGGGGTACCGGAGTGATTTCCATAGTTGTTGAACCCCAAGGTGCGTTTACGTTTCGGTCATCAACACTCGCGGTTTTGGCCGATTCTGACCCGCTTCATGGACTATTCCTCACCGTTTTTGGGCCCTAAAGCGATTTCCATAGTTGTTGAACCCCAAGGTGCGCTTACGTGTCGATCATCAACACACAGTTTTGGCCAATTCTGGCCCGTTTCATGGACTATTACTCACTGCTTTGGGGTCCTGGAGTGATTTCCATAGTTGTTGAACCCTAAGGTGCGCTTACGTGTCGGCCATCAACACTCACAGTTTTGGCCGATTCTCGCCCGCTTCATGGACTATTACTCACCGCTTTGGGGTCCCGGAGTGATTTCCATAGTTGTTGAACCCTAGGTGCGCTTACGTGTCGGGTCATCAACACTCAGTTTTGGCCGATTCTCGCCCGCTTTCATGGACTATTACTCACCGCTTTGGGGTCCCGGAGTGATTTCCATAGTTGTTGAACCCCTGGTGCGCTTACGTGTCGGTCATCAACACTCAGTTTTGGCCGATTCTCGCCCGCTTTCATGGACTATTACTCACCGCTTTGGGGTCCCGGAGTGATTTCCATAGTTGTTGAACCCAAGGTGCGCTTATGTCGGTCATCAACACTCACAGCTTTTGGCCGATTCGCCCGCTTTCATGGACTATTACTCACCGCTTTGGGGTCCCGAGCGATTACCATAGTTGTTGAACCCCAAGGTGCGCTTACGTGTCGGTCATCAACACACAGTTTTGGCCGATTCTGGCCCGTTTCATGGACTATTACTCACTGCTTTGGGGTCCCGGAGAGATTTCCATAGTTAATTGAACCCAGGTGCGCTTTACGGTTGGCCATCAACACTCACAGTTTTGGCCGATTCTGGCCCGCTTCATGGACTATTACTCACCGCTTTGGGGTCCCGGTGATTTCCATAGTTGTTGAACCTCAAGGTGCGCTTACGTGTCGGCCATCAACACTCACAGTTTTGGCCGATTCTCGCCCGCTTCAGGACTATTACTCACCGCTTTGGGGTCCCGAGTGATTTCCATAGTTGTTGAACCCAAGGTGCGCTTACGTGTCGGCCATCAACACTCGCAGTTTTGGCCGATTCTCGCCCGCTTCAGGACTATTACTCACCGCTTTGGGGTCCCGGAGTGATTTCCATAGTTGTTGAACCTAAGGTGCGCTTACGTGTTTGGCCATCAACACTCACAGTTTTGGCCGATTCTCGCCCGCTTTCATGGACTATTACTCACCGCTTTGGGGTCCCAAAGTGATTTCCATAGTTGTTGAACCCAAGGTGCGCTTACGGTCGGCCATCAACACTCGCAGCTTTTGGCCGATTCTCGCCCGCTTTCGACTATTACTCACCGCTTTGGGGTCCCGAGTGATTTCCATAGTTGTTGAACCCCAAGGTGCGCTTACGTGTCGGTCATCAACACACAGTTTTGGCCGATTCGCCCGCTTCATGGACTATTACTCACCGCTTTTGGGGTCCCGAGTGATTTCCATAGTTGTTGAACCCCAAGGTGCGCTTACGTGTTTGGCCATCAACACTCACAGTTTTGGCCGATTCGCCCGCTTCATGGACTATTACTCACCGCTTTTGGGGTCCCGGAGTGATTTCCATAGTTGTTGAACCCCGTGCGCGCTTTATGTCGGGCCATCAACACTCGCAGTTTTGGCCGATTCTGGCACGTTTCTTGGACTATTATTCACCGTTTTGGCGTCCCGAAACGATTTCCATAGCTGTTGAACCCCAAGGTGCGCTTATGTGTCGGCCATCAACACTCACAGTTTTGGCCGAATCTGGCTCGTTTCATGGACTATTATTCACTGTTTTGGGGTCCCGGAGCGATTTCCATAGTTGTTGAACCCCAAGGTGCGCTTACGTGTCGGTCATCAACACTCACAGTTTTGGCCGATTCTGGCCCGCTTCATGGACTATTACTCACCGCTTTTGGGGTCCCGGAGTGATTTCCATTGTTGTCGAACCCTGTGGTGCGTTTACGTGTCGGTCATCAACACTGGCAGTTTTGGCCGATTCTGGCCCGTTTCAAGGACTATTAGTCACTGTTTTGGGGTCCCGGAGCGAGTTCCATAGTTGTTGAACCCCAAGGTGCACTTACGTGTCGGTCATCAACACTGGCAGTTTTGGCCGATTCTGGCCCGTTTCAAGGACTATTACTCACCGTTTTGGGGTCCCGCAGCGATTTACATAGTTGTTGAACCCCAAGGTGCGCTTACGTGTCGGCCATCAACACTGGCAGTTTTGTCCGATTCTGGCCCGTTTCATGGACTATTACTCACTGTTTTGGGGTCCCGTGTGATTTCCATAGTTGTTGAACCCCAAGGTGCGCTTATGTGTCGGTCATCAACACTCACAGTTTTGGCCGATTCTGGCCCGTTTCGTGGACTATTACTCACTGTTTTGGGGTCCTGGAGTCATTTCCAAAGTTGTTGAATCTCAAGGTGCGCTTACGTGTCGGTCATCAACACTCGCAGTTTTGGCCGATTCTGGCCCGTTTCATGGACTATTACTCACTGTTTTGGGGTCCCGGAGTGATTTCCACGGTTGATGAACCCCAAGGTGCGCTTACGTGTCGGGCATCACCACTGGCAGTTTTGGCCGATTCTGGCCCGTTTCGTGGACTATTACTCACTGTTTTGGGGTCTCAGGTGATTTCCAGTTGTTGAACCCTGCGCTTTACGTGTCGGCCATCAACACTCACAGCTTTTGGCCGATTCTCGCCCGCTTTCATGGACTATTACTCACCGCTTTTGGGGTCCCGAGTGATTTCCATAGTTGTTGAACCCTAAGGTGCGCTTACGTGTCTGCCATCAACACTCACAGTTTTGGCCGATTCTGGCCCGCTTCATGGACTATTACTCACCGCTTTGGGGTCCCGGAGTGATTACAACGATTGATGAACCCTAAGGTGCGCTTACGTGTCGGTAATCAACACTCGCACTTTTGGCCGATTCTCGCCCGCTTTCATGGACTATTACTCACCGCTTTGGGGTCCCGGAGTGATTTCCATAGTTGTTGAACCCCAAGGTGCTTTTACGTGTCGGCCATCAACACTCATAGTTTTGGCCGATTCTCGCCCGCTTTCATGGACTATTACTCACCGCTTTGGGGTCCCGAGTGATTTCCATAGTTGTTGAACCTCAAGGTGCGCTTTTACGCTCGGTCATCAACACTCAGCTTTGGCCGATTCTGCCCTGCTTTCATGGACTATTACTCACCGCTTTTGGGGTCCCGAGTGATTTCGAGTTGTTGAACCCTGGTGCTTATGTGTCATCAACACTCAGTTTTGGCCGATTCTCGCCCGCTTTCATGGACTATTACTCACCGCTTTGGGGTCCCGGTGATTTCCATAGTTGTTGAACCCCAAGGTGCGCTTACGTGTCGGCCATCAACACTCAGTTTTGGCCGATTCTGGCCCGCTTTCATGGACTATTACTCACCTGCTTTGGGGTCCCGGAGTGATTTCCATAGTTGTTGAACCCCAAGGTGCGCTTTATGTGTCGGGTCATCAACACTCACAGCTTTGGCCGATTCTCGCCCGCTTCATGGACTATTACTCACCGCTTTTGGGGTCCCCGATTTCCATAGTTGTTCAACCCCAAGGTGCGCTTACGTGTCGGCCATCAACACTCACAGTTTTGGCCGATTCTGTCCCGTTTCGTGGACTATTACTCACTGTTTTGGGGTCCCGGAGTAATTTCCATAGTTGTTGAACCCTAAGGTGCGCTTATGTGTCGGTCATCAACACACACAGTTTTGGCCGATTCTAGCCCGCTTTCATGGACTATTACTCACCGCTTTGGGGTCCCGAGTGATTTCCATAGTTGTTGAACCCCAAGGTGCGCTTACGTGTCGGCCATCAACACTCACAATTTTGGCCGATTCTGACCCGTTTCGTGGACTTTTACTCACTGCTTTGGGGTCCCGGAGTGATTTCCACGATTGTTGAACCCTAGGTGCGCTTACGTGTCGGCCATCAACACTCGCAGTTTTGGCCGATTCTCGCCCGCTTTCGGACTATTACTCACCGCTTTTGGGGTCCCGAGTGATTTCCATAGTTGTTGAACCCTAGTGCGCTTTTATGTCGGTCATCAACACTTCAGTTTTGGCCGATTCTCGCCCGCTTCATGGACTATTACTCACCGCTTTGGGGTCCCCTGATTTCCATAGTTGTTGAACCCCAAGGTGCGCTTACGTCGGTCATCAACACTCAGTTTTGGCCCATTCTGTCCCTCTACTTGGACTATTACTCCTCGTTTTGTGGTCCCGGAGTGATTTCATAGTTATTGAACCCCATGGTGCGCTTATGTGTCGGTCATCAACACTCACAGTTTTGGCCGATTCGCCCGCTTCATGGACTATTACTCACCGCTTTGGGGTCCCAAAGTGATTTCCATAGTTGTTGAACCCCAAGGTGCGCTTTACCTGTCGGCCATCAACACTCGCAGTTTTGGCCGATTCTAGCCCGTTTCATGGACTATTCCCCACCGTTTTGGGGTCCCGGAGCGATTTCCATAGTTGTTGAACCCCAAGGTGCGCTTACGTGTCGGCCATCAACACTCACAGTTTTGGCCGAATCTGGCCCGTTTCGCGGACTATTATTCACTGTTTTGGGGTCCCGGAGCGATTTCCATAGTTGTTGAACCCCAAGGTGCGCTTACGTGTTGGCCATCAACACTCAGTTTTGGCCGATTCTCGCCCGCTTCATGGACTATTACTCACCGCTTTGGGGTCCCGAGTGATTTCCACGATTAACGAACCCTAGGTGCGCTTACGTGTCGGTCATCAACACTCACAGCTTTTGGCCGATTCGCCCGCTTTCATGGACTATTACTCACCGCTTTGGGGTCCCGAGTGATTTCCATAGTTGTTGAACCTCAAGGTGCGCTTACGTGTCGGGTCATCAACACTCACAGTTTTGGCCGATTCTGGCCCGTTTCATGGACTATTACTCACTCTTTTGGGGTCCCGGAGTGATTTCCATAGTTGTTGAACCCCAAGGTGCGCTTACGTGTCGGTCATCAACACTCAGCAGTTTTGGCCGATTCTGACCCGTTTCGTGGAGTATTACTAACCGTTTGGGGTCCCGAAGTGATTTCCATAGTTGTTGAACCCCAAGGTGCGCTTACGTGTCGATCATCAACACTCGCGGTTTTGGCTGATTCTGGCCCGTTTCGTGGACTATTACTCACCGCTTTGGGGTCCCGGAGTGATTTCCATAGTTGTTGAACCCCGGGTGCGCTTACGTGTCGGCCATCAACACTCACAGTTTTGGCCGATTCTCGCCCGCTTTCATGGACTATTACTCACCGCTTTGGGGTCCCGTGATTTCCATAGTTGTTGAACCCAAGGTGCGCTTACGTGTCGGCCATCAACACTCACAGTTTTGGCCGATTCTCGCCCGCTTTCATGGACTATTACTCACCGCTTTGGGGTCCCGTGATTTCCATAGTTGTTGAACCCCAAGGTGCGCTTACGTGTCGGGCCATCAACACTCGCAGTTTTGGCCGATTCGCCCGCTTCATGGACTATTACTCACCGTTTTGGGGCCCAGAGTGATTTCCATAGTTGTTGAACCCCAAGGTGCGTTTACATGTCCGTCGTCAACACTCACAGTTTTGGCCAATTCTGACCCGTTTCGTTGACTATTACTCACCGAATTTGGGCCCGAAGTGATGTCCATAGTTGTTGAACCCCAAGGTGCGCTTACGTGTCCGTCATCAACACTCACAATTTTGGCCCGTTTCTTGGACTATTACTCACTGTTTTGGGGTCCCGAAGTGATTTCCATAGTTGTTGAACCCTAGGTGCGCTTACGTGTCGGTCATCAACACTCAGTTTTGGCCGATTCGCCCGCTTTCATGGACTATTACTCACCGCTTTGGGGTCCCGAGTGATTTCCATAGTTGTTGAACCCTAAGGTGCGCTTACGTGTCGGCCATCAACACTCACAGCTTTTGGCCGATTCTGCCGCTTCATGGACTATTACTCACCGCTTTTGGGGTCCCAGTGATTTCCATAGTTGTTGAACCCAAGGTGCGTTTACGTGTCGGTCATCAACACTCGCAGTTTTGACCGATTCTGGCCTGTTTCATAGACTATTACTCACAGTTCTGGGGTCCCGAAGCGATTTCCATAGTTTTTGAACCCCAAGGTGCGCTTACTTGTCGGTCATCAACACTCGCAGTTTTGGCAAATTCTGACCCGCTTCGTGGACTATTACTCACCGTTTTGGGGTCCCGAAGTGATTTCCATAGTTGTTGAACCCCAAGGTGCGCTTACGTGTCGGTCATCAACACTTCGCTTTTGGCCGATTCTCGCCCGCTTTCATGGACTATTACTCACTGCTTTGGGGTCCCTGAGTGATTTCACGATTAACGAACCCCGGGTGCGCTTACGTGTTTGGCCATCAACACTCACAGCTTTTGGCCGATTCTCGCCCGCTTCATGGACTATTACTCACCGCTTTGGGGTCCCGAGTGATTTCCATAGTTGTTGAACCGCAAGATGCGCTTACGTGTCGGTCATCAACACTTGTAGTTTTGGCCGATTCTGGCCCGTTTCATGGACTATTACTCACCGTTTTGGGGTCCCTGAGTGATTTCCACGATTAACGAACCCTGGCTGCGCTATGTGTCGGCCATCAACACTCAGCTTTGGCCGATTCTCGCCCGCTTTCGGACTATTACTCACCGCTTTGGGGTCCCCGAGTGATTTCCATAGTTGTTGAACCCCAAGGTGCGCTTTATGTGTCGGTCATCAACACTCGCAGTTTTGGCCGATTCTCGCCCTGCTTCGTGGACTATTACTCACCGCTTTGGGGTCCCGAGTGATTTCCATAGTTGTTGAACCCTCAAGGGCGCTTTATGTCGGTCATCAACACTCACAGTTTTGGCCGATTCTCGCCCGCTTCATGGACTATTACTCACCGCTTTGGGGTCCCGAGTGATTCCCATAGTTGTTGAACCCCAAGGTGCGCTTACGTGTCGGTCATCAACACTCACAGTTTTGGCCGATTCTGCCCGCTTCATGGACTATTACTCACCGCTTTGGGGTCCCGGAGTGATTTCCATAGTTGTTGAACCCTGCGCTTACGTGTCGGCCATCAACACTCACAGTTTTGGCCGATTCTCGCCCGCTTTCATGGACTATTACTCACCGCTTTGGGGTCCCGAGTGATTTCCATAGTTGTTGAACCCCAAGGTGCGCTTACGTCGGCCATCAACACTCACAGTTTTGGCCGATTCGCCCGCTTCATGGACTATTACTCACCGCTTTGGGGTCCCGAGTGATTTCCATAGTTGTTGAACCCCAAGGTGCGCTTACGTGTCGGGCCTCAACACTCGCAGTTTTGGCCGATTCTGGCCCGCTTTCGACTATTACTCACCGCTTTTGGGGTCCCGAGTGATTTCCATAGTTGTTGAACCCTAAGGTGCGCTTTTGTCGGCCATCAACACTCACAGTTTTGGCCGATTCTCGCCCGCTTTCATGGACTATTACTCACCGCTTTGGGGTCCCGAGTGATTTCCATAGTTGTTGAACCCTCAACGCTTACGTGTCGGCCATCAACACTCGCAGTTTTGGCCGATTCTCGCCCGCTTTCATGGACTATTACTCACCGCTTTGGGGTCCCGAGTGATTTCCATAGTTGTTGAACCCCAAGGTGCGTTTACGTGTCGGTCATCTACACTCGCAGTTTTTGACCGATTCTGGCCCGTTTCGTGGACTATTACTCACTGTTTTGGGGTCCCGGAGTGATTTCCATGATAAACGAAGCCCAAGGTGCGCTTACGTGTCGGGCATCAACACTCACAGTTTTGGTCGATTCTGGCCCGTTTCGTGGACTATTACTCACTGTTTTGGGGTCCCGGAGTGATTTCCATAGTTGTTGAACCCCAAGGTGCGCTTACGTGTCGGTCATCAACACTCATAGTTCTGGCCGATTCTCGCCCGCTTTCGACTATTACTCACCGCTTTGGGGTCCCGGAGTGATTTCCATAGTTGTTGAACCCTAAGGTACGCTTACGACTCGGTCATCAACACTCGCATATTTGGCCGATTCGCCCGCTTTCTGACTATTACTCACCGTTTGGTTGTCCCGGAGTGATTTCCATAGTTGTTGAACCCCAAGGTGCGCTTACGTGTCGGTCATCAACACTCACAGTTTTGGCCGATTCTAGCCCTTTTCATGGACTATTACTCACCGCTTTGGGGTCCCAAAGTGATTTCCATAGTTGTTGAACCCTAAGGTGCGCTTACGTGTCGGGTCATCAACACTCGCAGTTTTGGCCGATTCGCCCGCTTCATGGACTATTACTCACCGCTTTGGGGTCCCGAGTGATTTCCATAGTTGTTGAACCCCAAGGTGCGCTTACGTGTCGGTCATCAACACTCACAGTTTTGGCCGATTCGCCCGCTTTCATGGACTATTACTCACCGCTTTGGGGTCCCGGAGTGATTTCCATAGTTGTTGAACCCCTGGTGCGCTTACGTGTCGGCCATCAACACTCACAGTTTTGGCCGATTCTCGCCCGCTTTCATGGACTATTACTCACCGCTTTGGGGTCCCAAAGTGATTTCCATAGTTGTTGAACCTCTAAGGTGCGCTTTTACGTGTCGCCATCAACACTAACAGTTTTGGCCGATTCTGGCCCGTTTCTTGGACTATTACTCACCGTTGTGGGGTCCCGAAGAGATTTCCATAGTTGTTGAACCCAAGGTGCGCTTACGTGTTGGTCATCAACACTCCAGTTTTGGCCAATTCTGGCCCGTTTCGTGGACTATTACTCACCGTTTTGGGGTCCCGGAGTCATTTCCAAAGTTGTTGAACCCCAAGGTGCGCTTACGTGTCGGGCCATCAACACTCAGTTTTGGCCGATTCGCCCGCTTTCATGGACTATTACTCACCGCTTTTGGGGTCCCGTTGTGATTTCCATTGTTGTTGAACCCTAAGGTGCGCATACCTGTCGGTCATAAACACTCACAGTTTTGGCCGATTCTCGCCCGCTTCATGGACTATTACTCACCGCTTTGGGGTCCCTGAGTGATTTCCATAGTTGTTGAACCCTAAGGTGCGCTTACGGTCGGTCATCAACACTCGCAGTTTTGGCCGATTCTCGCCCGCTTTCATGGACTATTACTCACCGCTTTGGGGTCCCGAGTGATTTCCATAGTTGTTGAACCCCAAGGTGCGCTTTTATGTCGGTCATCAACACTCATAGTTTTGGCCGATTCTCGCCCGCTTTAGGACTATTACTCACCGCTTTGGGGTCCCAAAGTGATTTCCATAGTTGTTGAACCCTAAGGTGCGCTTACGTGTCGGGCCATCAACACTCGCAGTTTTGGCCGATTCTCGCCCGCTTCATGGACTATTACTCACCGCTTTGGGGTCCCGAGTGATTTCCATAGTTGTTGAACCCAAGGTGCGCTTTTTACGTCGGGCCATCAACACTCACAGCTTTTGGCCGATTCTCGCCTGCTTCGTGGGCTATTACTCACCGTTTTGGGGTCCCGAAGCGATTTCCATTGTTGTTGAACCCTAAGGTGCGCTTACGTGTCGGTCATCAACACTCGCAGTTTTGGCCGATTCTGGCCAGTTTCGTGGACTATTACTCACTGTTTTGGGGTTCCGGAGTGATTTCCATAGCTGTTGAACCCCAAGGTGCGCTTACGTGTCGGCCATCAACACTCATAGTTTTGGCCGATTCTGGCCCGCTTCTTGGACTATTACTCACCGTTTTTGTGTACCGAAGTGGTTTCCATAGTTGTTGAAACCTAACGTGCACTTACGTGTCGGCCATCAACACTCACAGTTTTGGCCGATTCTGGCCCGATTCTTGGACTATTGCTCACCGCTTTGGGGTCCCGGAGTGATTTCCATAGTTGTTGAACCCTAGGTGCGCTTACGTGTGGCCATCAACACTCAGCTTTTGGCCGATTCTCGCCCGCTTTCAGGACTATTACTCACCGCTTTGGGGTCCCGAGTGATTTCCATAGTTGTTGAACCCTAAGGTGCGCTTACGTGTCGGCCATCAACACTCACAGTTTTGGCCGATTCTCGCCCGCTTTCATGGACTATTACTCACCGCTTTGGGGTCCCAAGTGATTTCCATAGTTGTTGAACCCCAAGGTGCGCCGCTTACGTGTTTGGCCATCAACACTCACAGTTTTGGCCGATTCTCGCCCGCTTTCATGGACTATTACTCACCGCTTTGGGGTCCCGGAGTGATTTCCATAGTTGTTGAACCCTAAGGTGCGCTTACGTGTCGGGTCATCAACACTCGCGGTTTTGACCGATTCTGACCCGTTTTCTGGACTATTACTCACCGTTTTGGGGCCCCAAAGTGATTTCCATAGTTGTTGAACCCCAAGGTGCGCTTACGTGTCGGTCATCAACACTCACAGTTTTGGCCGATTCTGGCCCGCTTTGGACTATTACTCACCGCTTTGGGGTCCCGAGTGATTTCCATAGTTGTTGAACCTCAAGGTGCGCTTACGTGTCGGGCCATCAACACTCAGCTTTGGCCGATTCTCGCCCGCTTCATGGACTATTACTCACCGCTTTGGGGTCCCGGAGTGATTTCCATAGTTGTTGAACCCTAAGGTGCGCTTTTACTGTCGGCCATCAGCACTCACAGTTTTGGCCAATTCTGACCCGTTACGTGGACTATTACTCACTGTTTTGGGGTCCCGAAGCGGTTTCCTTAGTTGTTGAACCCGAAGGTGCGCTTACGTGTCGGTCATCAACACTCACAGTTTTGGCCGATTCTGGCCCGTTTCATGGACTATTACTCACTGTTTTGGGGTCCCGGAGTGATTTCCACGATTAACGAACCCTAGGTGCGCTTTACGCTCGGCCATCAACACTCAGTTTTGGCCGATTCGCCCGCTTCATGGACTATTACTCACCGCTTTGGGGTCAGGAGTGATGTCCTTATTTGTTATACCCCCAACGTGCGCTTACGTGTCGGTCATCAACACTCATAGTTTTGGCCGATTCTGGCCCGCTTTCATGGACTATTACTCACCGCTTTGGGGTCCCGAGTGATTTCCATAGTTGTTGAACCCTAAGGTGCGCTTACGTGTCGGCCATCAACACTCAGCTTTTGGCCGATTCTCGCCCGCTTCATGGACTATTACTCACCGCTTTTGGGGTCCCGAGTGATTTCCATAGTTGTTGAACCCTAGGTGCGTTTACTTCTCGGTCATCAACATTCGCAGTTTTGGCCGATTCTGGCCCGTTTCATGGACTATTACTCAATGTTTTGGGGTCCCAGAGAGATTTCCATAGTTGTTGAACCCCAAGGTGCGCTTACGTGTCGGTCATCAACACTCGCAGTTTTGGCCGATTCTGGCCCGTTTCGTGGACTATTACTCACCGTTTTGGGGTCCCGAAGCGATTTCCATAGTTGTTGAACCCAAAGGTGCGCTTACGTGTCGGTCATCAACACTGGCAGTTTTGGCCGAGTCATGGACTATTACTCACCGTTTTGAGGTCCCGGAGCGATTTCCATAGTTGTTGAACCCCAAGGTGCGCTTACGTGTCGGTCATCAATACTCACAGTTTTGGCCTATTCTGGCCCGTTTCGTCGACTATTACTCACTGTTTTGGGGTCCCGGAGTGATTTCAAAGATTAACGAACCCTGGGGTCCGTTTACCTGTCGGCCATCAACACTCGCAGTTTTGGCCGATTCTAGCCCGTTTCTTGGACTATTACTCACCGTTTTGGGGTCCCGGAGTCATTTCCATAGTTGTTGAACCCCAAGGTGCGCTTATGTGTCGGTCATCTACACTCACAGCTTTTGGCCGATTCTCGCCCGCTTTCATGGACTATTACTCACCGCTTTGGGGTCCCGAGTGATTTCCATAGTTGTTGAACCCCAAGGTGCGCTTACGTGTCGGTCATCAACACTCACAGTTTTGGCCGATTCAGGCCCGTTTCGTGGACTATTACTCACTGCTTTGGGGTCCCGGAGTGATTTCCACGATTAACAAACCCCGGGGTGCGTTTACGTGTCGGCCATCGACACTCGCAGTTTTGGCCGATTCTAGCCCGCTTTCGGACTATTACTCACCGCTTTGGGGTCCCCAAAGCGATTTCCATAGTTGTTGAACCCCAAGGTGCGCGCTTTACGTGTCGGGTCATCAACACTCATAGTTTTGGCCGATTCGCCCGCTTTCATTGACTATTACTCACCGCTTTGGGGTCCCGAGTGATTTGCATAGTTGTTGAACCCCAAGGTGCGCTTACGTGTCGGACATCAACACTCGCAGTTTTGGCCGATTCTGGCCCGCTTCATGGACTATTACTCACCGCTTTGGGGTCCCGAGTGATTTCCATAGTTGTTGAACCCTAAGGTGCGCTTTACGTGTTTGGCCATCAACACTCACAGTTTTGGCCGATTCTCGCCCGCTTTCATGGACTATTACTCACCGCTTTGGGGTCCCAAAGCGATTTCCATAGTTGTTGAACCCCAAGGTGCGCTTTACGTGTCGGCCATCAACACTCGCAGTTTTGGCCGATTCTCGCCCGCTTCATGGACTATTACTCACCGCTTTGGGGTCCTGAGTGATTCCCATAGTTGTTGAACCCCAAGGTGCGCTTACGTGTCGGTCATCAACACTCACAGTTTTGGCCGATTCTGCCTGTTTCATGGACTATTACTCACCGCTTTGGGGTCCCAAGCGATTTCCATAGTTGTTGAACCTCAAGGTGCGCGCTTACGTGTCGGCCATCAACACTCACAGCTTTTGGCCGATTCTCGCCCGCTTTCATGGACTATTACTCACCGCTTTGGGGTCCCGAGTGATTTTCACATGTTGAACCCTAGGTGCGCTTTTACGTGTCGGTCATCAACACTCACAGTTTTGGCCGATTCTCGCCCGCTTTCATGGACTATTACTCACCGCTTTGGGGTCCCGAGTGATTTCCATAGTTGTTGAACCCCAAGGTGCGCTTACGTGTCCGCCATCAACACTCACAGTTTTGGCCGATTCGCCCGCTTCATGGACTATTACTCACCGCTTTGGGGTCCCTGAGTGATTTCCATAGTTGTTGAACCCTGTGCGCTTACGTGTCGGCCATCAACACTCGCAGCTTTTGGCCGATTCTCGCCCGCTTCATGGACTATTACTCACCGCTTTTGGGGTCCCAAAGTGATTTCCATAGTTGTTGAACCTCAAGGTGCGCTTTACGGTTTGGTCATCAACACTCGCAGCTTTGGCCGATTCTCGCCCGCTTTCATGGACTATTACTCACCGCTTTTGGGGTCCCCGAGTCATTTCCACATTTGTTGAACCCCAAGGTGCGCTTACGTGTCGGCCATCAACACTCATAGTTTTGGCCTATTCTCGCCCGCTTTTGACTATTACTCACCGCTTTGGGGTCCCAAGCGATTTCCATAGTTGTTGAACCCCAAGGTGCGCTTACGTCGGTCATCAACACTCAGCTTTTGGCCGATTCTCGCCCGCTTTCATGGACTATTACTCACCGCTTTGGGGTCCCGGAGTGATTTCCATAGTTGTTGAACCCCGGTGCGCTTACGTGTCGGCCCTCAACACTCGCCCTTTTGGCCGATTCTGGCCCGCTTCATGGACTATTACTCACCGCTTTGGGGTCCCGGAGTGATTTCCATAGTTGTTGAACCTCAAGGTGCGCTTACGTGTCGGCCATCAACACTCGCAGTTTTGGCCGATTCTCGCCCGCTTTCATGGACTATTACTCACTGCTTTGGGGTCCCGGAGTGATTTCCATAGTTGTTGAACCCTAAGGTGCGCTTACGTGTCGGCCATCAACACTCACAGTTTTGGCCGATTCGCCCGCTTTCATGGACTATTACTCACCGCTTTGGGGTCCCGGAGTGATTTCCATAGTTGTTGAACCCCAAGGTGCGTTTACGTGTCGGTCATCAACACTCGCAGATTTGGCCGATTCTGGCCCGTTTCTTGGACTATTACTCACTGATTTGGGGTCCCAGAGTGATTTCCACGATTAACGAACCCTGGGCTGCGTTTACGTGTCGGTCATCAACACTCGCAGTTTTGGCCGATTCTGACCCGTTTCCTAGACTATTACTCACCGTTTTGGGGTCCCGAAGCGATTTCCATAGTTGTTGAACCCCAAGGTGCGCTTACGTGTCGGTCATCAATACTTGTAGTTTTGGCCGATTCTGGCCCGTTTCTTAGACTATTACTCACCGTTGTGGGGTCCCGAAGTGATTTCCATAGTTGTTGAAAACCAATGTGCGCTTACGTGTCGGTCATCAACACTCGCAGTTTTGGCCGATTCTAGCTCGTTTCATGGACTATTACTCACCGTTTTCGGGTCCCGAAGTGATTTCCATAGTTGTTGAAAACCAAGGTGCGCTTATGTGTTTGGCCATCAACACTCGAGCTTTTGGCCGATTCTCGCCCGCTTCATGGACTACTCCTCACGGTTTTGGGGTCCCGCAGCGATTTCCATAGTTGTTGAACCCCAAGGTGCGCTTACGTGTCGGCCATCAACACTCGCAGTTTTGGCCGATTCTGGCCCGTTTCATGGACTATTACTCACTGTTTTGGGGTCCCGGAGTGATTTCCATAGTTGTTGAACCCCAAGGTGCGCTTATGTGTCGGTCATCAACACTCACAGTTTTGGCCGATTCTTGCCCGCTTTCATGGACTATTACTCACCGCTTTGGGGTCCCGAGTGATTTCCATAGTTGTTGAACCCCAAGGTGCGCTTACGTGTCGGTCATCAACACTCACTGTTTTGGCCGATTCTGGCCCGTTTCATGGACTACTACTCACTGATTTGGGGTCCCAGAGTGATTTCCACGATTAACGAACCCTGGGCTGCGGTTACGTGTCGGTCATCAACACTCAGCTTTTGGCCGATTCGCCCGCTTGTGGACTATTACTCACCGTTTTGTTGTCCTGGAGTGATTTCCATAGTAGTTGAACCTCAAGGTGTGCTTATGTGTCGGTCATCAACACTCATAGTTTTGGCCGATTTTGGCCCTTTTCGTGGACTATTACTCACTGTTTTGGGGTCCCTGAGTGATTTCCATAGTTGTTGAACCCCAAGGTGCGCTTATGTGTCGGTCATCAACACTCACAGTTTTGGCCGATTCTGGCCCGTTTCATGGAATATTACTCACCGTTTTGGGGTTCCGGTGTGATTTCCACGATTAACGAACCCTAGGGTGCGTTTACATGTCGGTCATCAGCACTTGTAGTTTTGGCCGATTTTTGCCCGTTTCATGGACTATTACTCACTGTTTTGGGGTCCCCAAACGATTTCCATAGTTGTTGAACCCTGGTGCGCTTTATGTGTCGGGCCATCAACACTCATAGTTTTGGCCGATTCTCGCCCGCTTTCATGGACTATTACTCACCGCTTTGGGGTCCCGAGTGATTTCCATAGTTGTTGAACCTCAAGGTGCGCTTTACGTGTCGGCCATCAACACTCGCAGTTTTGGCCGATTCTCGCCCGCTTTGGACTATTACTCACCGCTTTGGGGTCCCGAGTGATTTCCATAGTTGTTGAACCCAAGGTGCGCTTACGTGTTGGCCATCAACACTCACAGTTTTGGCCGATTCTCGCCCGCTTTCATGGACTATTACTCACCGCTTTGGGGTCCCAAAGTGATTTCCATAGTTGTTGAACCCCAAGGCGCGCTTATGTTTCGGTCATCAACACTCATAGTTTTGGCCGATTCTGTCCCGTTTCTTGGACTATTACTCCCCGTTTTGGGGTCCCGGAGTGATTTCCATAGTTATTGAACCCCAAGGTGCGCTTACGTGTCGGTCATCAACACTGGCAGTTTTGGCCGATTCTGGCCCGTTTCAAGGACTATTACTCACCGTTTTGGGGTCCCGGAGCGATTTCCATAGTTGTTGAACCCCAAGGTGCGCTTACGTGTCGGCCATCAACACTCACAGTTTTGGCCGATTCTGGCCCGTTTCATGGACTATTACTCACTGTTTTGGGGTCCCGGAGTGATTTCCACGATCAACGAACCCTAGGTGCGTTTACGTGTCGGTCATCAACACTCATAGTTTTGGCCGATTCTGGCCGATTCACCGTTTTGGCGTCCCGAAACGATTTCCATAGCTGTTGAACCCCAAGGTGCGCTTATGTGTCGGCCATCAACACTCACAGTTTTGGCCGATTCGCCCGCTTTCCTGGACTATTACTCACCCTTTTGGGGTCCCGAAGCGATTTCCATAGTTGTTGAACCCCAAGGTGCGCTTACGTGTCGGTCATCAACACTCGCTGTTTTGGCCGATTCTGGCCCGTTTCATGGACTATTACTCACTGTTTTGGGGTCCCGGAGTGATTTCCACGATTAACGAACCCCAAGGTGCGCTTACGTGTCGGTCATCAACACTCGCTGTTTTGGCCGATTCTGGCCCGTTTCATGGACTATTACTCACTGTTTTGGGGCCCCAAACAAATTTCCATAGTTGTTGAACCCTCAAGGTGCGCTTATGTGTCTGGCCATCAACACTCATAGTTTTGGCCGATTCTCGCCCGCTTTCATGGACTATTACTCACCGCTTTGGGGTCCCAAGTGATTTCCATAGTTGTTGAACCCCTAAGGTGCGCTTTACGGGTCATCAACACTCGCAGTTTTGGCCGATTCTCGCTTCATGGACTATTACTCACCGCTTTGGGGTCCCGAGTGATTTCCATAGTTGTTGAACCCAAGGTGCGCTTACGTGTCGGCCATCAACACTCACAGTTTTGGCCGATTCGCCCGCTTCATGGACTATTACTCACCGCTTTGGGGTCCCAAAGTGATTTCCATAGTTGTTGAACCTCAAGGCGCTTACGCGTGTCGGTCATCAACACTCAGCTTTTGGCCGATTCTCGCCCGCTTCATGGACTATTACTCACCGCTTTTGGGGTCCCGGAGCGACTTCCATAGTTGTTGAACCCCAAGGTGCGCTTACGTGTCGGTCATCAACACTCACGGTTTTGGCCGATTCTGACCCCTTTCAAGGACTATTACTCACCGTTTTGGGGCCCCAAAGTGATTTCCATAGTTGTTGAACCCCAAGGTGCGCTTACGTGTCGGTCATCAACACTCACAGTTTTGGCCGATTCTGCCCCGTTTCGTGGACTATTACTCACAGCTTTGGGGTACCGGAGTGATTTCCACGATTAACGAATCCTGGGGTGCGTTTACGTTTCGGTCATCAACACTCGCGGTTTTGTCCGATTCTGGCCCGTTTCTTGGACTATTACTCACCATTTTGGCGTCCCGAAACGATTTCCATAGTTGTTGAACCCCAAGACGCGCTTACGTGTCGGTCATCAACACTCATAGTTTTGGCCGATTCTGGCCCGTTTCTTTGACTATTACTCACTGTTTTGGGGTCCCGAAGCGATTTCCATAGTTGTTGAACCCCAAGGTGCGCTTACGTGTCGGTCATCAACACTCGCAGTTTTGGCCGATTCTAGCCCGTTTTCGGACTATTACTCACCGCTTTGGGGTCCCGGCGATTTCCATAGTTGTTGAACCAAAGGTGCGTTTACGTGTCCGTCGTCAACACTCATAGCTTTGGCCAATTCTGACCCGTTTCGTGGACTATTACTCACCGTTCTGGGGTCCCGAAACGATTTCCATAGTTTTTGAACCCCAAGGTGTGCTTACTTGTCGGCCATCAACACTCGCAGTTTTGGCAAATTCTGACCCGTTTCATGGACTATTACTCACTGTTTTGGGGTCCCGAAGCGATTTCTATAGTTGTTGAACCCCAAGGTGCGTTTACGTGTCAGTCATCAACACTCACAATTTTGGCTGATTCTAGTCTGTTTCGTGCACTATTACTCACCGTTTTGGGGTCCCGTACCGATTTCCATAGTTGTTGAACCCCAAGGTGCGCTTACGTGTCGGTCATCAACACTCTCAGTTTTGGCCGATTCTGGCCCGTTTCGTGGACTATTACTCACTGTTTTGGGGTCCCGGAGTGATTTCCACGATTGACGAACCCTTAGGTGCGTTTACGTGTCGGTCATCAACACTCGCAGTTTTGGCCGATTCTTGCCCGTTTCGTGGACTATTACTCACCGTTTTGGGGTCGCGGAGTCATTTCCATAGTTGTTGAACCCAAAGGTGCGCTTATGTGTCGGTCATCAACACTCACAGTTTTGGCCGAATCTGGCCCGTTTCGTGGACTATTATTCACTGTTTTGTGGTCCCGGAGTGATTTCCATAGTTGTTGAACCCCAAGGTACAATTATGTGTCGGTCATCAACACTCACAGTTTTAGCCGAATCTGGCCCATTTCATGGACTATTACTCACTGTTTTGGGGTCCCGGAGCGATTTCCACGATTAACGAACCCTAGGGTGCGTTTACGTGTCGGTCATCAACACTCGCAGTTTTGGTCGATTCTGGCCCGTTTCTTGGACTATTACTCACCGTTTTGGGGTCCCGAAGCGATTTCCATAGTTGTTGAACCCCAAGGTGCACTTATGTGTCGGTCATCAACACTCACAGTTTTGGCCGATTCGCCCGCTTTCGGACTATTACTCACCGCTTTTGGGGTCCCGAAGTGATTTCCATAGTTGTTGAACCCAAGGTGCGCTTTACGATCGGTCATCAACACTCGCAGTTTTGGCCGATTCTCGCCCGCTTTTGACTATTACTCACCGCTTTTGGGGTCCCGAGTGATTTCCATAGTTGTTGAACCCAAGGTGCGCTTACGCGTGTCGGGCCATCAACACTCAGCTTTTGGCCGATTCTCGCCCGCTTTCATGGACTATTACTCACCGCTTTTGGGGTCCCAAAGCGATTTCCATAGTTGTTGAACCCTCAAGGTGCGCTTACGTGTCGGCCATCAACACTCGCAGTTTGGCCGATTCGCCCGCTTCATGGACTATTACTCACCGCTTTGGGGTCCCGGAGTGATTTCCATAGTTGTTGAACCCTAAGGTGCGCTTATGTGTCGGCCATCAACACTCACAGCTTTGGCCGATTCGCCCGCTTTCAGGACTATTACTCACCGCTTTGGGGTCCCGAGCGATTTCCATAGTTGTTGAACCCCAAGGTGCGCTTTACGTGTCTCCATCAACACTCATAGTTTTGGCCTATTCTGGCCCGTTGCGTGGACTATACTCACCGTTTTGGGGTCCCGGAGTGATTTCCACGATCAACGAACCCTAGGTGCGCTTACGTGTCGGTCATCAACACTCACAGTTTTGGCCGATTCTGGCCCGTTTCGTGGACTATTACTCACTGTTTTGGGGTCCCGGAGTGATTTCCATAGTTGTTGAACCCCAAGGTGCGCTTATGTGTCGGTCATCAACACTCACAGTTTTGGCCTATTCTGGCCCGTTTCATGGACTATTACTCACTGTTTTGGGGTCCCGGAGTGATTTCCATAGTTGTTGAACCCCAAGGTGCGCTTATGTGTCGGTCATCAACACTCACAGTTTTGGCCGATTCTGGCCCATTTCATGGACTATTACTCACTGTTTTGGGGTCCCGGAGTGATTTCCACGATTAACGAACCCTAGGGTGCGTTTACGTGTCGGTCATCAACACTCACAGTTTTGGCCGAATCTGGCCCATTTCATGGACTATTACTCACTGCTTTGGGATCCCGAACGATTTCCATAGTTGTTGAACCCAAGGTGCGCTTATGTGTCGGGTCGTCAGCACTCATAGTATTGGCCAATTCTGACCCGTTATGTGGACTATTACTCACTGTTTTGGGGTCCCGAAGCGATTTCCTTAGTTGTTGAACCCGAATGTGCGCTTACGTGGCGGTCATCAACACTCATAGTTTTGGCGAATTCCAACCCGTTTCGTGGACTATTTCTCACCGTTTTGGGGTCCCGAAGTGATTTCCGTAGTTGTAGAACCCAAGGTGCTCTTACGTGTCGGCCATCAACACTCACAGCTTTTGGCCGATTCTCGCCCGCTTCATGGACTATTACTCACCGCTTTGGGGTCCCAAAGTGATTTCCATAGTTGTTGAACCCCAAGGTGCTTTACGTGTCGGCCATCAACACTCAGCTTTTGGCCGATTCTCGCCCGCTTCATGGACTATTACTCACCGCTTTTGGGGTCCCGGAGTGATTTCCATAGCTGTTGAACCCCAAGGTGCGCTTATGTGTCGGCCATCAACACTCACAGTTTTGGCCGATTCTCGCCCGCTTTCATGGACTATTACTCACTGCTTTGGGGTCCCGAGCGATTTCCATTGTTGTTCAACCCAAGGTGCGCTTATGTGTCGGTCATCAACACTCACAGTTTTGGCCGAATCTGGCCCATTTCATGGACTATTACTCACTGTTTTGGGGTCCCGGAGTGATTTCCACGATTAACGAACCCTAGGGTGCGTTTACGTGTCGGTCATCAACACTGGTTTTGGCCGATTCTCGCCCGCTTTTGGACTATTACTCACCGCTTTGGGTCCCCAAACGATTTCCATAGTTGTTGAACCCTAAGGTGCGCTTATGTGTCGGTCATCAACACTCATAGTTTTGGCCGATTCGCCCGCTTTCATGGACTATTACTCACCGCTTTGGGGTCCCGAACCGATTTCCATAGTTGTTGAACCCCAAGGTGCGCTTTACGTCGGTCATCAACACTCGCAGTTTTGGCCGATTCTCAATTCGCTTTCGGACTATTACTCATCGCTTTGGGGTCCCGAGTGATTTCCATAGTTGTTGAACCCAAGGTGCGCTTACGGTTTGGCCATCAACACTTCAGTTTTGGCCGATTCTCGCCCGCTTCATGGACTATTACTCACCGCTTTGGGGTCCCAAAGTGATTTCCATAGTTGTTGAACCCAAGGTGCGCTTACGTGTTTGGCCATCAACACTCGCAGTTTTGGCCGATTCGCCCGCTTTCTTGACTATTACTCACCGCTTTTGGGGTCCCGGAGTGATTTCCATAGTTATTGAACCCCAAGGTGCGCTTATGTGTCGGACATCAACACTCAGTTTTGGCCGATTCTCGCCCGCTTTCATGGACTATTACTCACCATTTTGGTGTCCCGGAGCGATTTCCATAGTTGTTGAACCCTAAGGTGCGCTTACGTGTCGTTCATCAACACTCACAGTTATGGCCGATTCTGGCTTGTTTCATGGACTATTACTCGTTGTTTTGGGGTCCCGGAGTGATTTCCACGATCAATTGAACCCTAGGTGCGCTTACGTGTCGGCCATCAACACTCATAGTTTTGGCCGATTCTCGCCCGCTTTCGTGGACTATTACTCACCGCTTTTGGGGTCCCGAGTGATTTCCATAGTTGTTGAACCCCAAGGTGCGCTTATGTGTCGGGCCATCAACACTCACAGTTTTGGCCGATGCTGGCCCGCTTCATGGACTATTACTCACTGTTTTGGGGTCCCAGAGTGATTTCCATAGTTGTTGAACCCCAAGGTGCGCTTATGTGTCGGTCATCAACACTCACAGTTTTGGCCGAATCTGGCCCATTTCATGGACTATTACTCACTGTTTTGGGGTCCCGGAGTGATTTCCACGATTAACGAACCCTAGGGTGCGTTTACGTGTCGGTCATCGACACTCGCAGATTTGGACGATTCTGGCCCGTTTCATGGACTATTACTCACCGTTTTGGGGTCCCAGAGTGATTTCCATAGTTGTTGAACCCAAGGTGCGCTTATGTGTCGGTCATCAACACTCATAGTTTTGGCCGATTCGCCCGCTTCATGGACTATTACTCACCGCTTTGGGGTCCCGAGTGATTTGCATATTTGTTGAGCCCTAAGGTGCGCTTACGTGTCGGTCATCAACACTCACTTTTTTGGCCGATTCTGGCCCGCTTCTTGGACTATTACTCACCGCTTTGGGGTCCCGAGTGATTTCCATAGTTGTTGAACCCAAAGGTGCGGTTACGTGTCGGACATCAACACTCGCAGTTTTGTCCGATTCTGGCCCGTTTCTTTGACCATTACTCACCATTGTGGGGTCCCAAAGCGATTTCCATAGTTGTTGAACCCCAAGGTGCGCTTTACGTGTTTGGCCATCAACACTCGCAGCTTGGCCGATTCTCGCCCGCTTCATGGACTATTACTCACCGCTTTGGGGTCCCGGAGTGATTTCCATAGTTATTGAACCCCAAGGTGCGCTTATGTGTCGGTCATCAACACTCAGCTTTGGCCGATTCGCCCGTTTCGTGGACTATTACTCACCGTTTTGGGGCCCCAGAGCGATTTCCATAGTTGTTGAACCCCAAGGTGCGCTTACGTGTCGGTCATCTACACTCACTGTTTTGGCCGATTCTGGCCCGTTTCGTGGACTATTACTCACTGTTTTGGGGTACCGGAGTGATTACCACGATTAACGAACCCTGGGGTGCGTTTACGTTTCGGTCATCAACACTCACAGTTCTGGCCGATTCTGGCCTGTTTCATGGACTATTACTCATTGTTTTGGGGTCCCGGAGTGATTTCCATAGTTGTTCAACCCCAAGGTGCGCTTATGTGTCGGCCATCAACACTCACAGTTTTGGCCGATTCTGTCCCGTTTCGTGGACTATTACTCACGGTTTTGGGGTCACGGAGTAATTTCCATAGTTGTTGAACCCTAGGTGCGCTTATGTGTCGGGTCATCAACACTCAGCTTTTGGCCGATTCTCGCCCATTTCATGGACTATTACTCACTGCTTTTGGGGTCCTGAGTGATTTCCACGATTAATCTAACCCTAGGGTGCGCTTACGTGTCGGGTCATCAACACTCGCAGCTTTGGCCGATTCTCGCCCGCTTTCATTGACTATTACTCACCGCTTTGGGGTCCGAAACGATTTCCATACCTGTTGAACCCCAAGGTGCGCTTATGTGTCGGACATCAACACTCATAGTTTTGGCCGATTCTCGCCCGCTTTTCTGGACTATTACTCACCGCTTTGGGGTCCCAAAGTGATTTCCATAGTTGTTGAACCCTCAAGGTGCGCTTACGTGTCGGTCATCCACACTCGCAGATTTGGCCGATTCTGGCCCGTTTCATGGACTATTACTCACTGTTTGGAGTCCCGAAGCGATTTCCATAGCTGTTGAACCTCAAGGTGCGCTTACGTGTCGGTCATCCACACTCGCAGATTTGGCCGATTCTGGCCCGTTTCATGGACTATTACTCACTGTTTGGAGTCCCGAAGCGATTTCCATAGTTGTTGAACCCCAAGGTGCGCTTACGTATCGGTCATCAACAATCGCAGTTTTGGCCGATTCTGGCCCGTTCCGTGGACTATTACTCACTGTTTTGGGGTCCCGGAGTGATTTCCATAGCTGTTGAACCCCAAGGTGCGCTTATGTGTCCGCCATCAACACTCACAGTTTTGGCCGAATCTGGCCCGTTTCGTGGACTATTATTCACTGTTTTGGGGTCCCGGAGCGATTTCCATAGTTGTTGAACCCCAAGGTGCGCTTATGTGTCGGTCATCAACACTCACAGCTTTTGGCCGATTCGCCCATTTCATGGACTATTACTCACTGCTTTTGGGGTCCTGAGTGATTTCCACGATTGTTGAACCCTAGGTGCGCTTACGTGTTTGGTCATCAACACTCGCAGTTTTGGCCGATTCTGGCCCGCTTTCTTGGACTATTACTCACCGCTTTGGGGTCCCCAGTGATTTCCATAGTTGTTGAACCCCAAGGTGCGCTTATGTGTCGGCCATCAACACTCATAGTTTTGGCCGATTCGCCCGCTTTTGACTATTACTCACGGTTTTGGGGTCCAGGAGTCATTTCCATAGTTGTTGAACCCCAAGGTGCGCTTACGTGTTGGTCATCAACACTCGCAGTTTTGGCCGATTCTGGCCCGTTTCATTGACTATTACTCATCGTTTTGGGGCCCCGAAGCGATTTTCATAGTTGTTGAACCCCAAGGTGTGCTTACGAGTTGGTCATCAACACTCCCAGTTTTGGCCGATTCTGACCCGTTTTATGGACTATTACTCACCGTTTTGAGGCCCCAAAGCGATTACCATAGTTGTTGAACCCCAAGGTGCGCTTACGTGTCGGTCATCAACACACAGTTTTGGCCGATTCTGGCCCGTTTCATGGACTATTACTCACTGCTTTGGGGTCCTGGAGTGATTTCCAAAGTTGTTGAACCCTAAGGTGCGCTTACGTGTCGGCCATCAACACTCACAGTTTTGGCCGATTCTCGCCCGCTTTCATGGACTATTACTCACCGCTTTTGGGGTCCTGAGCGATTTCCATAGTTCTTGAACCCAAAGGTGAGCTTATGTGTCGGCCATCAACACTCACAGTTTTGGCCAACTCTGGCCCATTTCATGGACTATTACTCACTGTTTTGGGGTCCCAGAGTGATTTCCACGATTAACGAACCCTAGGTGCGCTTTTACGTGTGGCCATCAACACTCGCAGCTTTTGGCCGATTCTCGCCTGCTTTCGTGGACTATTACTCACCGCTTTGGGGTCCAAGTGATTTCCATAGTTGTTGAACCCCAAGGTGCGCTTATGTGTCGGCCATCAACACTCATAGTTTTGGCCGATTCGCCCGCTTTCATGGACTATTACTCACCGCTTTGGGGTCCCAAGTGATTTCTATAGTTGTTGAACCCCAAGGTGCGCTTATGTGTCGGTCATCAACACTGGCAGTTTTGGCCGATTCTAGCCCGTTTCTTGGACTATTACTCACCGTTGTGGGGTCCCGAAGAGATTTCCATAGTTGTTGAACCCAAGGTGCGCTTACGTGTCGGTCATCAACACTCACAGTTTTGGCCGATTCTGGCCCGTTTCGTGGACTATTACTCACCGTTTTGGGGCCCCAAAGCGACTTCCATAGTTGTTGAACCCCAAGGTGCGCTTACGTGTCGGTCATCAACACTCATAGTTTTGGCCGATTCTCGCCCGCTTTCATGGACTATTACTCACCGCTTTGTGGTCCCGGAGTGATTTCCATAGTTGTTGGACCCCAAGGTGCGCTTAAGTGTCGGCCATCAACACTCACAGCTTTGGCCGATTCTGGCCCGCTTTCATGGACTATTACTCACTGCTTTGGGGTCCCGAGTGATTTCCATAGTTGTTGAACCCCTAAGGTGCGCTTACGTGTCGGCCATCAACACTCACAGTTTTGGCCGATTCGCCCATTTCATGGACTATTACTCACTGCTTTGGGGTCCCGGAGTGATTTCCACGATGTTGAACCCCTAGGTGCCTTTACGTGTCGGTCATCAACACTCGCAGTTTTGGCCGATTCTCGCCCGCTTTCGACTATTACTCACCGCTTTGGGGTCCCGAGTGATTTCCATAGTTGTTGAACCCCAAGGTGCGCTTACGTGTCGGGTCATCAACACTCGCAGTTTTGGCCGATTCTCGCCCGCTTTCAGGACTATTACTCACCGCTTTGGGGTCCCGAGTGATTCCCATAGTTTTTGAACCCCAAGGTGCGCTTACGTGTCGGTCATCAACACTCGCAGTTTTGGAAAATCCTGACACGCTTCGTGGACTATTACTCACCGTTTTGGGGTCCCAAAGTGATTTCCATAGTTGTTGAACCCCAAGGTGCACTTACGTGTCGGTCATCAACACTCATAGTTTTGGCCGATTCTGGCCCGTTTCGTGGACTTTTACTTACTGTTTTGGTGTCCCGGAGTGATTTCCATAGTTGTTGAACCCCAAGGTGCGCTTATGTGTCGGCCATCAACACTCACAGTTTTGGCCGAATCTGGCTCGTTTCATGGACTATTACTCACCGTTTTGGTGTCCTGTACCGATTTCCATAGTTGTTGAACCCCAAGGTGCGCTTACGTATCGGTCATCAACACTCACAGTTTTGGCCGATTCGCCCGCTTCATGGACTATTACTCACTGCTTTGGGGTCCCGGAGTGATTTCCACGATCAACGAACCCTAGGTGCGCTTACGTGTTTGGTCATCAACACTCGCAGCTTTGGCCGATTCTCGCCCGCTTTCGTTGACTATTACTCACCGTTTTGGGGTCCCGGAGTCATTTCCATATTTGTTGAACCCCAAGGTGCGCTTATGTGTCGGCCATCAACACTCACAGTTTTGGCCGATTCTGGCCCGTTTCATGGACTATTACTCACTGTTTTGGGGTCCCGGAGTGATTTCCATAGTTGTTGAACCCCAAGGTGCGCTTATGTGTCGGCCATCAACACTCACAGTTTTGGCCGAATCTGGCCCATTTCATGGACTATTACTCACTGTATTGGGGTCCCGGAGTGATTTCCACGATTAACGAACCATAGGGTGCGCTTTACGTGTCGCCATCAACACTCGCAGCTTTTGGCCGATTCTCGCCCGCTTTTGGACTATTACTCACCGTTTTGGCGTCCCGAAACGATTTCCATAGATGTTGAACCCCAAGGCGCGCTTATGTGTCGGTCATCAACACTCATAGTTTTGGCCGATTCTGGCCCGTTTCTTGGACTATTACTCACCGATTTGGGGTCCCGAACCGATTTCCATAGTTGTTGAACTCCAAGGTCCGCTTACGTATCGGTCATCAACAATCGCAGTTTTGGCCGATTCTGACCCGTTACTTGGACTATTACTCATCGTTTTGGTGTCCCGACGCGATTTCCATAGTTGTTGATCCAAAGGTGCGTTTACGTGTCGGTCATCAACACTCACAGTTTTGGTCGATTCCGACATGCTTTCAGACTATTACTACTCACCGCTTTGGGGTCCCAAAGCGATTTCCATAGTTGTTGAACCCCAAGGTGCGCTTACGTGTCGGTCATCAACACTCGCAGTTTTGGCCGATTCTGGCCCGTCTATTGGTCTATTACTCAGTGTTTTGGGGTCCCGGAGTGATTTCCATAGTTATTGAACCCCAAGGTGCGCTTATGTGTCTGGCCATCAACACTCACAGTTTTGGCCGATTCTCGCCCGCTTTCGGACTAGTACTTACCGTTTTGGGGTCCCGGAGCGATTTCCCTAGTTGTTGAACCCCAAGGTGCGCTTACGTGTCGGGCATCAACACTCACAGTTTTGGTCGATTCTGGCCCGTTTCGTGGACTATTACTCACTGTTTTGGGGTCCCGGAGTGATTTCCATGATAAACGAAGCCCAAGGTGCGCTTACGTGTCGGGCATCAACACTCGCAGTTTTGGCCGATTCTGGCCCGTTTCGTGGACTATTACTCACTGTTTTGGGGTCCCAGAGTGATTTCCATAGCTGTTGAACCCCAAGGTGCGCTTATGTGTCGGCCATCAACACTCACAGTTTTGGCCGAATCTGGCCCGTTTCATGGACTATTATTCACTGTTTTGGGGTCCCGGAGAGATTTCCATAGTTGTTGAACCCCAAGGTGCGCTTATGTGTCGGTCATCAACAATCGCAGTTTTGGCCGATTCTGGCCAGTTTCATGGACTACTCACTATTTTGGGGTCCCGGAGTGATTTCCACGATTAGGGAACCCCGGGGTGCGTTTACGTGTCGGTCATCAAAACTCACTGTTTTGGCCGATTCTGACCCGTTTCATGGACTATTACTCACTGTTTTGGGGTCCAAACGATTTCCATAGTTGTTGAACCCAAGGTGCGCTTACGTGTCGGTCATCAACACTCGCAGTTTTGGCCGATTCTAGCCCGCTTTCGGACTATTACTCACCGCTTTGGGGTCCCGAGTGATTTCCATAGTTGTTGAACCCAAGGTGCGCTTACGTGTTTGGCCATCAACACTCACAGTTTTGGCCGATTCTCGCCCGCTTTCATGGACTATTACTCACCGCTTTGGGGTCCCAAAGCGATTTCCATAGTTGTTGAACCCTCAAGGTGCGCTTTTACGTGTCGGCCATCAACACTCGCAGTTTTGGCCGATTCTCGCCCGCTTCATTGACTATTACTCACCGCTTTGGGGTCCCGAGTGATTTCCATTGTTATTGTACCCCAAGGTGCGCTTATGTCTCGGCCATCAACACTCACAGTTTTGGCCGATTCTCGCCCGCTTCAGGACTATTACTCACCGCTTTGGGGTCCCGGAGCGATTTCCATAGTTGTTGAACCCCAAGGTGCGCTTACGTGTCAGTCATCAACACTCGCAGTTTTGGCCGATTATGGCGCGTTCGTGGCCTATTACTCACTGTTTTGGGGTCCCGGAGTGATTTCCACGATCGACGAACCCCAAGGTGCGCTTAAGTGTCGGTGATCAACACTCGCAGTTTTGGCCGATTCTGGCCCGTTTCGTGGACTATTACTCACTGTTTTGGGGTCCCGAAGTGATTTCCACGATTGACGAACCCCAAGGTGCGCTTACGTGTCGGTCATCAACACTCAGCTTTTGGCCGATTCGCCCGCTTTCATAGACTATTACTCACTGTTTTGGGGTCCCTGAGTGATTTCCATAGTTGTTGAACCCCAAGGTGCGCTTATGTGTCGGTCATCAACACTCACAGTTTTGGCCGATTCTGGCCCGTTTCATGGACTATTACTCACTGTTTTGGGGTCCCGGAGTGATTTCCACGATTAACAAACCCTGGGGTGCGTTTACAAGTCGGTCGTCAACACTCCAAGTTTTGGCCAATTCTGGCCCGTTTCGTGGACTATTACTCACCGTTTTGTTGTCCCGTAGTGATTTTCATAGTTGTTGAACCCGAAGGTGCGCTTATGTGTCGGTCATCAATAATCACAGTTTTGGCCGATTCTGACCCGTTTCGTGGACTATTACTCACTGTTTTGGGGTCCCGGAGTGATTTCCATAGTTGTTGAACCCCATGGTGCGCTTACGATTGGTCATCAACACTCGCAGTTTTGGCCGATTCTCGCCCGCTTTTGACTATTACTCATCGCTTTTGGGGTCCCGAGTGATTTCCATAGTTGTTGAACCCAAGGTGCGCTTTACGTGTTTGGCCATCAACACTCACAGTTTTGGCCGATTCTGCCCCGTTTCGTGGACTATTACTCACTGTTTTGGGGTCCCTAAGCGATTTCCATAGTTGTTGAACCCCAAGGTGCGCTTACGTGTTGGTCATCAACACTCGCAGTTTAGGCCGATTCTGGCCCGTTTCATTGACTATTACTCATCGTTTTGGGGCCCCGAAGCGATTTTCATAGTTGTTGAACCCCAAGGTGTGCTTACGAGTTGGTCATCAACACTCCCAGTTTTGGCCGATTCGCCCGCTTTCATGGACTATTACTCACCGCTTTGGGGTCCCGAGCGATTTCCATAGTTGTTGAACCCTAAGGTGCGCTTTTACTGTCGGTCATCAACACTCACAGCTTTTGGCCGATTCTGGCCCATTTCATGGACTATTACTCACTGCTTTGGGGTCCCTGAGTGATTTCCACGATTAATCTAACCCTAGGTGCGCTTACGTGTCGGGCCATCAACACTCAGCTTTTGGCCGATTCTCGCCCGCTTTCGTGGACTATTACTCACCGCTTTGGGGTCCCAAACGATTTTCCATAGTTGTTGAACCCCTAAGGCGCGCTTATGGTCGGCCATCAACACTCATAGTTTTGGCCGATTCTCGCCCGCTTTGACTATTACTCACTATTTTGGGGTCCCGAAGTGATTTGCATAGTTGTTGAACCCCAAGGTGCATTTACGTGTCGGTCATCAACACTCGCAGTTTTGGCCGATTCTCGACGCTTTTGGACTATTACTCACCGCTTTGGGGTCCCGAGTGATTTCCATAGTTGTTGAACCCCAAGGTGCGCTTTACGTGGCCATCAACACTCACAGCTTTGGCCGATTCTCGCCCGCTTTCAGACTATTACTCACCGTTTTGGGGCCCCAAAGCGATTTCCACAGTTGTTGAACCCCAAGGTGCGCTTACGTGTCGGTCATCAACACTCACAGTTTTGGCCGATTCTGGACCGTTTCGTATACTATTACTCACTGTTTTGGGGTCCCGGAGTGATTTTCATAGTTGTTGAACCCCAAGGTGCGCTTATGTGTCGGTCATCAACACTCATAGTTTTGGCCTATTATGGCCCGTTTCATGGACTATTACTCACTGTTTTGGGGTCCCGGAGTGATTTCCATAGTTGTTGAACCCCAAGGTGCGCTTATGTGTCGGTCATCAACACTCACAGTTTTGGCTGATACTGGCCCATTTCATGGACTATTACTCACTGTTTTGGGGTCCCGGAGTGATTTCCACGTTTTTCTAACCCTCTGGTGCGATTACGTGTCGATCATCAACACTCGCAGTTTTGGCCGATTCTAGCCCGTTTCTTGGACTATTACTCACCGTTGTGGGGTCCCGTAGTGATTTCCATAGTTGTTGAAAACCAATGTGCGCTTACGTGTCGGTCATCAACACTCGCAGTTTTGGCCGATTATGGCCCGTTTCTTAGACTATTACTCACCGTTTTGGGGCACCAAAGCGATTTCCATAGTTGTTGAACCCCAAGGCGCGCTTACGTGTCGGTCATCAACACTCAGAGATTTGGCCGATTCTGGCCCGTTTTGGCCGCCGCTTCATGGACTATTACTCACCGTTTTGGGGCCCCAAAGCGATTTCCATAGTTGTTGAACCCCAAGGTGCGCTTACGTGTCGGTCATCAACACTCGCGGTTTTGGCCGATTCTGGCCCGTTTCATGGACTATTACTCACTGTTTTGGGGTCCCTGAGAGATTTCCATTTTTGTCGAACCCCAAGGTGCACTTACGTGTCGGTCATCAACACTCATAATTTTGGCCGATTCTCGCCCGCTTTCATGGACTATTACTCACCGCTTTGGGGTCCCTGAGCGATTTCCATAGTTGTTGAACCCAAGGTGCGCTTACGTGTTTGGCCATCAACACTCACAGTTTTGGCCGATTCTGGCCCGTTTCATGGACTATTTCTTATTGTTTTGGGGTCCCGGAGTGATTTCCACGATTAACGAACCACTAGGTGCGCTTACATGTCGGTCATCAACACTCACAATTTCGGCGGATTCTGGCTCGTTTCATGGACTATTACTCACCGTGTTGTTGTCCCTGAGTGATTTCCATAGTTGTAGAACCCCAAGGTGCGCTAATGTGTGTCGCCATCAACACTCACAGTTTTGGCCGAATCTGGCCCGTTTCATGGACTATTATTCACTGTTTTGTGGTCCCGGAGTGATTTCCATAGTTGTTGAACCCCAAGGTGCGCTTATGTGTCGGTCATCAACACTCACACTTTTGGCCGATTCTGGCCCATTTCATGGACTATTACTCACCGTTTTGGGGTCCCGGAGTTATTTCCACGATTAACGAACCCTAGGGTGCGTTTACGTGTCGGTCATCAATAATCGCAGTTTTGGTCTATTCTGGCCCGTTTCTTGGACTATTACTCACCGTTGTGGCGTCCCGAAACGATTTCCATAGTTGTTGAACCCGAAGGCGCGCTTATGTTTCGGTCATCAACACTCATAGTTTTGGCCGATTCTGTCCCGTTTCTTGGACTATTACTCACCGTTTTGGGGTCCCGAAGCGATTTCCATAGTTGTTGAACCCCAAGGTGCTCTTACGATTTGGTCATCAACAATCGCAGCTTTTGGCCGATTCTCGCCTGCCATTTGACTATTACTCATCGCTTTGGGGTCCCGAGTGATTTCCATAGTTGTTGAACCAAAGGTGCGCTTACGTGTCGGCCATCAACACTCAGTTTTGGTCGATTCTCGACATCGCTTCATGGACTATTACTCACCGCTTTGGGGTCCCAAAGCGATTTCCATGGTTGTTGAACCCCAAGGTGCGCTTACGTGTCGGCCATCAACAATCGCAGTTTTGGCCGATTCGCCCGCTTTCTTGGACTATTACTCACCGCTTTGGGGTCCCGGAGTGATTTCCATAGTTATTGAACCCCAAGGTGCGCTTATTTGTCGGGTCATCAACACTCACAGTTTTGGCCGATTCTCGCCCGCTTTCGTGGACTATTACTCACCGCTTTGGGGTCCCGGAGCGATTTCCATGGTTGTTGAACCCCAAGGTGCGCTTACGTGTCCCATCAACACTCACAGTTTTGGCCGATTCTGGCCCGTTTCGTGGACTATTACTCACTGTTTTGGGGTCCCGGAGTGATTTCCACGATTAACGAACCCTTGGGTGCGCTTATGTGTCGGTCATCAACACTCACAGTTTTGGCCGATTCTGGCCCGTTTCGTGGACTATTACTCACTGTTTTGGGGTCCCGGAATGATTTCCATAGTTGTTGAACCCCAAGGTGCGCTTATGTGTCGGTCATCAAAACTCATGCTTTTGGCCGACCTGGCCCGTTTCGTGGACTATTACTCACTGTTTTGGGGTCCCGGAGTGATTTCCATAGCTGTTGAACCCCAAGGTGCGCTTATGTGTCGGCCATCAACACTCACAGTTTTGGCCGAATCTGGCCCATTTCATGGACTATTACTCACTGTTTTGGGATCCCGGAGTGATTTCCACGATTAACGAACCCTAGGGTGCGTTTACGTGTCGGTCATAACCACTCGCAGTTTTGGCCGATTCTGGCCCGTTTCTTGGACTATTACTCACCGTTGTGGGGTCCCGAACCGATTTCCATAGTTGTTGAACCCCAAGGTGCGATTATGTGTTTGGCCATCAACACTCATAGTTTTGGCCGATTCTCGCCCGCTTTTGGACTATTACTCACCGTTTTGGGGTCCCGCAGCGATTTCCATAGTTGTTGAACCCCAAGGTGCGTTTACGTGTCGGTCATCAACACTGGCAGTTTTGGCCGATTCTGGCCCGTTTCAAGGACTATTAGTCACCGTTTTGGGGTCCCGCAGCGATTTCCATAGTTGTTGAACCCCAAGGTGCGCTTACGTGTCGGCCATCAACACTGGAAGTTTTGTCCGATTCTGGCCCGTTTCATGGACTATTACTCATAGTTTTGGGGCCCCGGAGTGGTTTCCATGGTTAACGAACCCTGTGGTGCGTTTACGTGTCGGTCATCAACACTTGCAGTTTTGGCCGATTCTGGCCCGCTTTGTGGACTATTACTCACCGCTTTGGGGTCCCGGAGCGATTTCCATAGTTGTTGAACCCCAAGGTGCGCTTTACGTCGGGCCATCAATGCTCGCAGTTATGACCGATTCTGGCCCGTTTCATGGACTATTATTCACTGCTTTGGGTTCTCGGAGTGATTTCCATGATGAACGAACCGCGGGGTGCGCTTACGTGTCGGTCATCAACACTCGCAGTTTTGGCCGATTCTGGCTCGTTTCTTGGACTATTACTCACCGTTTTTGGGTCCCGAAGTGATTTCCATAGTTGTTGAAAACCAAGGTGCGCTTATGTGTCGGTCATCAACAATCGCAGTTTTGGCCGATTCGCCCGCTTTCATGGACTATTATTCACCGCTTTTGGGGTCCCAAAGTGATTTCCATAGTTGTTGAACCCCAAGGTGCGCTTATGTGTCGGTCATCAACACTCACAGTTTTGGCCGATTCTGGCCCATTTCATGGACTATTACTCACTGTTTTGGGGTCCCGGAGTGATTTCCACGATTAACTAACCCCGGGGTGCGTTTACGTGTTTGGCCATCAACACTGCAGCTTTTGGTCGATTCTCGCCCGCTTCTTGGACTATTACTCACCGCTTTGGGGTCCCAAGCGATTTCCATAGTTGTTGAACCCCAAGGTGCGCTTATGTGTCGGTCATCAACACTCATAGTTTTGGCCGATTCTCGCCCGCTTTGGACTATTACTCACCGCTTTGGGGTCCCGAACCGATTTCCATAGTTGTTGAACCCTAAGGTGCGCTTTACGTGTCGGCCATCAACAATCGCAGTTTTGGCCGATTCTCGCCCGCTTTTGGACTATTACTCATCGCTTTGGGGTCCCGAGTGATTTCCATAGTTGTTGAACCCAAGGTGCGCTTACGTGTCGGCCATCAACACTCACAGTTTTGGTCGATTCTCGACACGCTTTCGTGGACTATTACTCACTGTTTTGGGGTCCCGAAGCGATTTGCATAGTTGTTGAACCCCAAGGTGCGCTTACGTGTCGGTCATCAACCCTCGCAGTCTTGGCCGATTCTGGCCTGTTTCGTGGAGTATTAATCACCGTTCCGGGGTCCTAGAGTGATTTCCATAGTTATTGAACCCTAAGGTGCGCTTATGTGTCGGCCATCAACACTCACAGTTTTGGCCGATTCTCGCCCGCTTTCGTGGACTATTACTCACCGCTTTGGGGTCCCGGAGCGATTTCCATAGTTGTTGAACCCTAGGTGCGCTTACGTGTCGCCATCAACACTCACAGCTTTGGCCGATTCGCCCGCTTTCATGGACTATTACTCACCGCTTTGGGGTCTCTGAGTGATTTCCACGATTGACGAACCCATAGGTGCGCTTACGTGTCGGTCATCAACACTCGCTGTTTTGGCCGATTCTCGCCCGCTTGTGGACTATTACTCACTGCTTTGGGGTCCCGGAGTGATTTCCATAGTTGTTGAACCTCAAGGTGCGCTTACGTGTCGGTCATCAATACTCACAGTTTTGGCCGACTGTGGCCCGTTTCGTGGACTATTACTCACTGTTTTGGGGTCCCGAAGCGATTTGCATAGTTGTTGAACCCCAAGGTGCGCTTACGTGTCGGTCATCAACACTCGCAGTTTTGGCCGATTCTGGCCCGTTTCATGGACTATTACTCACTGTTTTGGGGCCCCGAGTGATTTCCATTAATCTAACCCTAGGGTGCGCTTACGTGTCGGCCATCAACACTCATAGTTTTGGCCGATTCGCCCGCTTTTGACTATTACTCACCGTTTTGGGGTGCCGAACCGATTTCCATAGTTGTTGAACCCCAAGGTGCGCTTAAGTGTCGGTCATCAACAATCTCAGTTTTGGCCGATTCTCGAATTCACATTTGACTATTACTCATCGCTTTGGGGTCCCGAGTGATTTCCATAGTTGTTGAACCAAAGGTGCGCTTACGTGTTTGGCCATCAACACTCACAGTTTTGGTCGATTCTCGACATCGCTTCGTGGACTATTACTCACCGCTTTTGGGGTCCCAAAGCGATTTCCGTGGTTGTTGAACCCCAAGGCGCCGCTTACGTGTTTGGTCATCAACAATCGCAGCTTTGGCCGATTCTCGCCCGCTTCTTGACTATTACTCACCGCTTTTGGGGTCCCGGAGTGATTTCCATAGTTATTGAACCCCAAGGTGCGCTTATGTGTCGGTCATCAACACTCACAGTTTTGGCCGATTCTGGCCCGTTTCGTGGACTATTACTCACCGTTTTGGGGTCCCGGAGCGATTTCCATGGTTGTTGAACCCCAAGGTGCGCTTACGTGTCAGACATCAACACTCACAGTTTTGGCCGATTCTGGCCCGTTTCATGGATTTTTATTCACTGTTTTGGGGTCCCGGAGTGATTTCCACGATCAACGAACCCTAGGTGCGCTTACGTGTTTGGCCATCAACACTCGCAGCTTTTGGCCGATTCTCGCCCGCTTTCGGACTATTACTCACTGTTTTGGGGTCCCGGAGTGATTTCCATAGCTGTTGAACCCCAAGGTGCGCTTATGTGTCGCCATCAACACTCACAGCTTTTGGCCGATTCTGGCCCGTTTCGTGGACTATTATTCACTGTTTTGTGGTCCCGGAGTGATTTCCATAGTTGTTGAACCCCAAGGTACGCTTATGTCTCGGTCATCAACACTCACAGTTTTGGCCGAATCTGGCCCATTTCATGGACTATTACTCACTGTTTTGGGGTCCCGGAGCGATTTCCACGATTAACGAACCCTAGGGTGCGTTTACGTGTCGGTCATCAACACTCACAGTTTTGGTCGATTCTGGCCCGCTTTGGACTATTACTCACCGCTTTGGGGTCCCAAACGATTTTCCATAGTTGTTGAACCCCAAGGCGCCGCTTATGTGTCGGCCATCAACACTCATAGTTTTGGCCGATTCTCGCCCGCTTTTGACTATTACTCACCGTTTTGGGGTCCCGAACCGATTTCCATAGTTGTTGAACCCCAAGGTGCGCTTACGTATCGGTCATCAACAATCGCAGTTTTGGCCGATTCTAACCCGTTACTTGGACTATTACTCATCGTTTTGGGGTCCCGAAGCGATTTCCATAGTTGTTGACCCCAAGGTGCGCTTACGTGTCGGTCATCAACACTCACAGTTTTGGTCGATTCTCACCCGTTTCGTGGACTATTACTCATCGTTTTGGGGTCCCGAAGCGATTTACGTGGTTGTTGAACCCCAAGGCGCGCTTACGTGTCGGTTATCAACAATCGCAGTTTTGGCTGATTCTGGCCCGCTTCTTGGACTATTACTCCCCGTTTTGGGGTCCCGGAGTGATTTCCATAGTTATTGAACCCCAAGGTGCGCTTATGTGTCGGTCATCAACACTCATAGTTTTGGCCGAATCTGGCCCGCTTTCGTGGACTATTACTCACCGCTTTGGGGTCCCGAGCGATTTCCATAGTTGTTGAACCCCAAGGTGCGCTTACGTGTCGGTCATCAACACTCACAGTTCTGGCCGATTCTGGCCTGTTTCATGGACTATTACTCAGTGTTTTGGGGTCCCGGAGTGATTTAGACGATCAATCTAACCCTAGGTGCGCTTTACGTCGGTCTTCAACACTCATAGTTTTGGCCGATTCTGGCCCGTTTCGTGGACTATTACTCACTGTTTTGGGGTCCCGGAGTGATGTCCATAGCTGTTGAACAATAAGGTGCGCTTATGTGTCGGCCATCAACACTCATACTTTTGGCCGACTCTGGCCCGTTTCGTGGACTATTACTCACTGTTTTGGGGTCCCGAAGCGATTTGCATAGTTGTTGAACCCCAAGGTGCGCTTACGTGTCGGTCATCAACACTCGCAGTTTTGGCCGATTCTAGCCCGTTTTGGGGTCCCGGAGCCCGAAGTGATTTGCATAGTTGTTGAACCGCGAGGTGCGCTTACGTGTCGGTCATCAACACTCGCAGTTTTGGCCGATTCTCGACTGCTTCGTGGACTATTACTCACCGATTTCGTGTCCCTAAGCAATTTCAATAGTTGATAAACCCCAAGGTGCGATAACGTGTCAGACATCAACACTCGCAGATTTGGACGATTCTCGCCCGCTTTCGGACTATTACTCACCGCTTTGGGGTCCCGGAGTGATTTCCATAGTTGTTGAACCCCAAGGTGCGCTTATGTGTCGGCCATCAACACTCACAGTTTTGGCCGATTCTCGCCCGCTTCATGGACTATTACTCACCGCTTTTGGGGTCCCTGAGCGATTTTATAGTTGTTGAACCCTATGGTGCGTTTATGTGTCGGTCATCAACACTCACAGTTTTGGCCGAATCTGGCCCATTTCATGGACTATTACTCACTGTTTTGGGGTCCCGGAGTGATTTCCACGATTAACGAACCCTAGGTGCGTTTACGTGTCGGTCATCAACACTCACAGTTTTGGCCGATTCTGGCCCGTTTCGTGGACTATTACTCACTGTTTTGGGGCCCCGGAGTGATTTCCATAGTTGTTGAACCCCAAGGTGCGCTTATGTGTCGGTCATCAACACTCACAGTTTTGGCCGATTCTGGCCCGTTTTGTGGACTATTACTCACTGTTTTGGGGTCCAGGAGTGATTTCCATAGTTGTTGAACCCCAAGGTGCGCTTATGTGTCGGTCATCAACAATCGCAGTTTTGGCCGATTCTGGCCCGTTTCAAGGACTATTACTCACTGTTTTTGGGTCCCGCAGCGCTTTCCATAGTTGTTGAAACCCAAGGTGCGCTTACGTGTCGGCCATCAACGCTGGCGGTTTTGTCCGATTCTGGCCCGTTTCATGGAGTATTATTACTCACAGTTCTGGGGTCCCGAAGCGATTTCCATAGTTTTTGAACCCCAAGGTGCGCTTACTTGTCGGTCATCAACACTCGCAGTTTTGGCAAATCCTGACCCGCTTCGTGGACTATTACTCACCGTTTTGGGGTCCCGAAGTGATTTCCATAGTTGTTGAACCCCAAGGTGCACTTACGTGTCGGTCATCAACACTCACAGTTTTGACAAATTCTGACCCGTTTCATGGACTATTACTCACCGTTTTGGGGTCCCGAAGCGATTTCCATAGTTGTTGAACAACAAGGTGCGCTTACGTGCCGGTCATCAACACTCATTGTTTTGGCCGATTCTGACCCATCTCATGGACTATTACTCACCGTTTTGGGGCCCCAAAGCGATTTCCATAGTTGTTGAACCCTAAGGTGCGCTTTACGTGTTTGGCCATCAACACTCAGCTTTTGGCCGATTCTCGCCCGCTTTCATGGACTATTACTCACAGTTTTGGGGTCCCTGAGTTATTTCCACAATTAACGAACCCTTGGGTGCGTTTACGTTTCGGTCATCAACACTCGCGGTTTTGGCCGATTCTGACCCGCTTCGTGGACTATTACTCACCGTTTTGGGGCCCCAAAGTGATTTCCATAGTTGTTGAACCCCAAGGTGCGCTTTAGTGTCAGTCATCAACTCTCACAGATTTGGCCGATTCTGGCCCGTTTCGTGTACTATTACTCACTTTTTGGGGTCCCGTAGTGATTACACGATTAACGAACCCTGGGGTGCGTTTACGTTTCGGTCATCAACACTCGCGGTTTTGGCAGATTCTGACCCGCTTCGTGGACTATTACTCACCGTTTTGGGGTCCCGAAGTGATTTCCATAGTTGTTGAACCCCAAGGTGCGCTTATGTGTCGGCCATCAACACTCACAGTTTTGGCCAAATCTGGCCCGTTTCATGGACTATTATTCACTGTTTTGGGGTCCCGGAGTGATTTCCATAGTTGTTGAACCCCAAGGTGCGCTTATGTGTCGGTCATCAACACTCACAGTTTTGGCCGAATCTGGCCCATTTCATGGACTATTACTCACTGTTTTGGGGTCCCGGAGTGATTTCCACGATTAACGAACCCTAGGGTGCGCTTCACGTGTTTGGCCATCAACACTCGCAGCTTTTGGTCGATTCTCGCCCGCTTTGACTATTACTCACCGTTTTGGCGTCCCGAAACGATTTCCATAGTTGTTGAACCCCAAGGCGCGCTTATGTGTCGGTCATCAACACTCATAGTTTTGGCCGATTCTGGCCCGTTTCTTGGACTATTACTCACCGTTTTGGGGTCCCGAAGCGATTTCCATAGTTGTTGAACCCCAAGGTGCGCTTACGTATCGGTCATCAACAATCGCAGTTTTGGCCGATTCTGACCCGTTACTTGGACTATTACTCATCGTTTTGGGGTCCCGAAGCGATTTCCATAGTTGTTGAACCAAAGGTGCGCTTACGTGTTGGTCATCAACAGTCACAGTTTTGGTTGATTCTGACACGTTTCGTGGACTATTACTCACCGTTTTGGGGTCCCAAAGCGATTTCCGTGGTTGTTGAACCCCAAGGCGCGCTTACGTGTCGGTCATCAACAATCGCAGTTTTGGCCGATTCTGGCCCGCTTCTTGGACTATTACTCCCTGTTTTGGGGTCCCGGAGTGATTTCCATAGTTATTGAACCCCAAGGTGCGCTTATGTGTCGGTCATCAACACTCACAGTTTTGGCCGAATCTGGCCCGTTTCGTGGACTATTATTCACTGTTTTGGGGTCCCGGAGCGATTTCCATAGTTGTTGAACCCCAAGGTGCGCTTACGTGTCCGTCATCAACACTCACAGTTTTGGCCGATTCTGGCCCGTTTCATGGACTATTACTCACTGTTTTGGGGTCCCGGAGTGATTTCCATAGTTGTTGAACCCCAAGGTGCGCTAATGTGTCGGGTCATCAACACTCAGTTTTGGCCGATTCGCCCGCTTTCATGGACTATTACTCACTGCTTTTGGGGTCCCGAGTGATTTCATAGTTGTTGAACCCCAAGGTGCGCTTATGTGTCGGTCATCAACACTCGCAGTTTTGGCCGATTCTGGCCCGTTTCGTGGACTATTACTCACTGTTTTGGGGTCCCGGAGTGATTTCCATAGCTGAACCCCAAGGTGCGCTTATGTGTCGGCCATCAACACTCACAGTTTTGGCCGAATCTGGCCCGTTTCGTGGACTATTATTCACTATTTTGGGGTCCTGGAGCGATTTCCATAGTTGTTGAACCCCAAGGTGCACTTATGTGTCGGTCATCAACACTCACAGTTTTGGCCGAATCTGGCCCATTTCGTGGACTATTACTCACTGTTTTGGGATCCCGGAGTGATTTCCACGATTAACGAACCCTAGGGTGCGTTTACGTGTCAGTCATCAATAATCGCAGTTTTGGTCGATTCTGGCCCGTTTCTTGGACTATTACTCACCGTTTTGGCGTCCCAAAACGATTTCCATAGTTGTTGAACCCCAAGGCGCGCTTATGTGTCGGTCATCAACACTCATAGTTTTGGCCGATTCTGGCCCGTTTCTTGGACTATTACTCACCGTTTTGGGGTCCCGAAGCGATTTCCGTAGTTGTTGAACCCCAAGGCGCGCTTACGTATCGGTCATCAACAATCGCAGTTTTGGCCGATTCTTGCCAGTTTATTGGACTATTACTCACCGTTTTGGGGTCCATTAGTGATTTCCATAGTTGTTGAACCCAAGGTGCGCTTATGTGTCGGTCATCAACAATCACAGCTTTTGGTCGATTCTCGACACGCTTTCGTGGACTATTACTCACCGCTTTGGGGTCCCAAAGCGATTTCCGTGGTTTTTGATCCCCTAGGTGCGTTTACGTGTCGGTCATCAACACTCGCAGTTTTGGTCGATTCTGGCCCGCTTCGTGGACTATTACTCACTGTTTTGGGGTCCCCGAGTGATTTCCATAGCTATTGAACCCCAAGGTGCGCTTATGTGTCGGTCATCAAAACTCACAGTTTTGGCCGAATCTGGCCCGTTTCATGGACTATTATTCACTGTTTTGGGGTCCCGGAGCGATTTCCGTGGTTGTTGAACCCCAAGGTGCGCTTATGTGTCGGTCATCAACACTCACAGTTTTGGCCGAATCTGGCCCGTTTCATGGACTATTATTCACTGTTTTGGGGTCCCGGAGCGATTTCCAAGATTGATCTAACCCTAGGTGCGTTTACGTGTCGGTCATCAACACTCGAAGTCTGGCCGATTTTGGCCCGTTTCGTGGAATATTACTCACTGTTTTGGGGTCCCGGAGTGATTTCCATAGCTGTTGAACCCCAAGGTGCGCTTATGTGTCGGCCATCAACACTCACAGTTTTGGCCGAATCTGGCCCGTTTCGTGGACTATTACTCCCTGTTTTGGGGTCCCGGAGTGATTTCCATAGTTATTGAACCCCAAGGTGCGCTTATGTGTCGGTCATCAACACTCACAGTTTTGGTCGAATATGGCCCATTTCATGGACTATTACTCACTGTTTTGGGATCCCGGAGTGATTTCCACGATTAACGAACCCTAGGGTGCGTCTACGTGTCGGTCATCAACACTCGCAGTTTTGGCCGATTCTCGCCCGCTTTCTTGGACTATTACTCACCGCTTTGGGGTCCCGAGTGATTTCCATAGTTGTTGAACCCCAAGGTGCGCTTATGTGTCGGCCATCAACACTCATAGTTTTGGCCGATTCTCGCCCGCTTCTTGGACTATTACTCACCGCTTTGGGGTCCCGAGTGATTTCCATAGTTGTTGAACCCCAAGGTGCGCTTACGTGTCGGTCATCAATACTCAGCTTTTGGCCGATTCGCCCATTTCATGGACTATTACTCACCGATTTTGGGTCCCGGAGTGATTTCCATAGTTACTGAACCCCGGGTGCGCTTACTTGTCGGTCATCAACACTCGCAGTTTTGGCAAATTCTGACCCGCTTCGTGGACTATTACTCACCGTTTTGGGGTCCCGAAGTGATTTCCATAGTTGTTGAACCCCAAGGTGCACTTACGTGTCGGTCATAACCACTTGCAGTTTTGGCCGATTCTGGCCCGCTTCGTGGACTATTACTCACCGTTTTGGGGTCCCGAAGTGATTTCCATAGTTGTTGAACCCTAAGGTGCGCTTTACGTGTCATCATCAACACTCACAGTTTTGGCCGATTCTGGCCCGCTTTCATGGACTATTACTCACCGCTTTGGGGTCCCTGATTTCCACGATTGTTGAACCCCAAAGGTGCGCTTACGTGTCTGGTCATCAACACTCACAGTTTTGGCCGATTCTGGCCCGCTTTCTTGGACTATTACTCACCGCTTTTGGGGTCCCGAGTGATTTTCCATGATGAACCCCAAGGTGCGCGTACGTGTCGGCCATCAACACTCGCAGTTTTGGCCGATTCGCCCGCTTTCGTGGACTATTACTCACCGTTTTGGGGTCCCGGAGCGATTTCCATAGTTGTTGAACCCCAAGGTGCGCTTACGTGTCGGTCATCAACACTGGCAGTTTTGGCCGATTCTGGCCCGTTTCAAGGACTATTACTCACCGTTTTGGGGTCCCGGAGCGATTTCCATAGTTGTTGAACCCCAAGGTGCGCTTACGTGTCGGTCATCAACACTGGCAGTTTTGGCCGATTCTGGCCCGTTTCAAGGACTATTACTCACCGTTTTGGGGTCCCAGAGCGATTTCCATAGTTGTTGAACCCCAAGGTGCGCTTACGTGTCGGTCATCAACACTCGCAGTTATGGCCGATTCTGGCCCGTTTCGTGGACTATTACTCACGGTTTTGTGTACCGGAGTGATTTCCATAGTTGTTTAACCCACGGTGGACTTATGTGTCTGTCATAAACACTCACAGTTTTGGCCGATTCTCGCCCGCTTCGTGGACTATTACTCACCGCTTTTGGGGTCCCGAGCGATTTCCATAGTTGTTGAACCCCAAGGTGCGCTTTCCTGTCGCTCATCACCACACACAGTTTTGGCCGAGTTTGGCCCGCGTCATGGCCTCCTACTCACTGTTTTGGGGTCCCGGAGTGATTTCCACGATCAACGAACCCTAGGTGCGCTTTACGTGTTTGGCCATCAACACTCGCAGCTTTTGGCCGAATCTGGCCCATTTCCTGGACTATTACTCACTGTTTTGGGGTCCCGGAGTGATGTCCATAGCTGTTGAACAATAAGGTGCGCTTATGTGTCGGCCATCAACACTCACAGTTTTGGCCGAATCTGGCCCGTTTCGTGGACTATTATTCACTGTTTTGGGGTCCCGGAGCGATTTCCATAGTTGTTGAACCCCAAGGTGCGCTTATGTGTCGGTCATCAACACTCACAGTTTTGGCCGAATCTGGCCCATTTCATGGACTATTACTCACTGTTTTGGGATCCCGGAGTGATTTCCACGATTAACGAACCCTAGGTGCGTTTACGTGTCGGTCATCAACACTTGCAGTTTTGGTCGATTCTGGCCCGTTTCTTCGACTATTACTCACCGTTTTGGCGTCCCGAAACGATTCCCATAGTTGTTGAACCCCAAGGTGCGCTTACGTATCGGTCATCAACAATCGCAGTTTTGGCCGATTCTGACCCGTTACTTGGACTATTACTCATCGTTTTGGGGTCCCGAACCGATTTTCCATAGTTGTTGAACCCCAAGGTGCGCTTTACGTGTCGGTCATCAACAATCGCGTTTTGGCCGATTCTCAATTGCATTTGACTATTACTCATCGCTTTGGGGTCCCGGAGTGATTTCCATAGTTGTTGAACCCCCAGGTGCGTTTATGTTTCGGTCATCAACACTCGTGGTTTTGGCCGATTCTGACCCGTTTCGTGGACTATTACTCACCGTTTTTGGGCCCCAAACACATTTCCATAGTTGTTGAACCCCAAGGCGCGCTTACGTGTCGGTCATCAACACTCAAATATTTGGCCGATTCTGGCCCGTTTCGTGGACTATTACTCACTGTTTTGGGGTCCCGGAGTGATTTCCATAGTTATTGTAGCCCAAGGTGCGCTTATGTGTCGGTCATCAACAATCACAGTTTTGGCCGAATCTGGCCCGTTTCGTGGACTATTACTCACTGTTTTGGGGTCTCGGAGTGATTTCCATAGCTGCTGAACCCCAAGGTGCACTTATGTGTCACTCATCAACACTCACAGTTTTGGCCGATGCTGGCCCATTTCACTGTTTTGGGGTCCCGGAGTGATTTCCACGATTATCGAACCCTAGGTGCCTTTACTTTATCGGTCATCAACACTTACAGTTTTGGCCGATTCTGGCCCGTTTCTTGGTCTATTACTCACCGTTTTGGGGTCCCGAAGCGATTTCCGTAGTTGTTCAACCCCAAGGTGTGCTTATGTGTCGGTCATCAACACTCACAATTTTTGCCGATTCTGGCCCGTTTCTTGGACTATTACTCACCATTTTGGGGTACCGAAGCGATTTCCTTAGTTGTTGAACCCTAAGGTGCGCTTATGTGTCGGTCATCAACACTCACAGCTTTTGGCCGATTCTGCCCGCTTCATGGACTATTACTCACTGCTTTGGGGTCCCGGAGTGAGTTCCATAGTTGCCGAACCCTGGGGTGCGTTTACGTGTCGGTCACCAACACTCGCAGTTTTGGCCGATTCTGACCCGTTTCATGGACTATTACTCACCGTTTTGGGGTCCCGAAGCGATTTCCATAGTTGTTGAACCCCAAGGTGCGCTTACGTGTCGGTCATCAACACTCACAGTTTTGGCCGATTCTGGCCCGTTTCGTGGACTATTACTCACCGTTTTGGGGTCCCGGAGTGATTTCCATAGTTGTTGAACCCCAAGGTGCGCTTACGTGTCGGTCATCAACAATCGCAGTTTTGGCCGATTCTGGCCCGTTTCTTGGACTATTACTCACCGTTTTGGGGTCCCGGAGTGATTTCCATAGTTGTTGAACCCCAAGGTGCGCTTACGTGTCGGTCATCAACACTCACAGTTTTGGCCGATTCTGACCCGCTTCGTGGACTATTACTCACCGTTTTGGGGCCCCAAAGCGATTTCCATAGTTGTTGAACCCCAAGGTGCGCTTACGTGTCGGTCATCAACACTCACAGTTTTGGCCGATTCTGCCCCGTTTCATGGACTATTACTCACAGCTTTGGGGTACCGGAGTGATTTCCATAGTTGTTGAACCCCAAGGTGCGCTTACGTGTCGGTCATCAACAATCACAGTTTTGGCCGATTCTGGCCCGTTTCATGGACTATTACTCACCGTTTTGGGGCCCCGGAGCGATTTCCATAGTTGTTGAACCAAAGGTGCGCTTACGTGTCGGTCATCAACACTCAGCTTTTGGCCGATTCTGGCCCGCTTTCATGGACTATTACTCACCGCTTTTGGGGTCCCAAAGTGATTTCCATAGTTGTTGAACCCCAAGGTGCGCTTTACGTGTCGGGTCATCAACACTCGCAATTTTGGCCGATTCTGGCCCGCTTTCTTGGACTATTACTCACCGCTTTGGGGTCCCGGAGTGATTTCCATAGTTATTGAACCCCAAGGTGCGCTTATGTGTCGGGTCATCAACACTCACAGCTTTTGGCCGATTCTCGCCCGCTTTCTTGGACTATTACTCACCGTTTTGGGGTCCCGCACCGATTTCCCTTGTTGTTGAACCCCAAGGTGCGCTTACGTGTCGGTCATCAACACTCACAGTTTTGGCCGATTCTGGCCCGTTTCATGGACTACTACTCACTGTTTTCGGGTCTCGGTGTGATTTCCATAGCTGTTGAATCCCAAGGTGCACTTACGTGCCGGTCATCAACCCTCGCAGTTTTGGCCGATTCTGGCCCGTTTCGTGGACCATTACTCATGATTCTGGCCCGTTTTGGGGTCCCGGAGCGATTTCCATAGTTGTTGAACCCCAAGGTGCGCTTATGTGTCGGTCATCAACACTCACAGTTTTGGCCGAATCTGGCCCCATTTCATGGACTATTACTCACAGTTTTGGGATCCCAGAGTGATTTCCATAGTTGTTGAACCCTAGGGTGCGTCTACGTGTCGGTCATCAACACTTGCAGTTTTGGTCGATTCTGGCCCGTTTCTTGGACTATTACTCACCGTTTTGGGGTCCCGAACCGATTTCCATAGTTGTTGAACCCCAAGGTGCGCTTAAGTGTCTGTCATCAACACACATAGTTTTGGTCGATTCTGGCCCGTTTCATGGACTATTACTCACTGTTTTGGGGTTCCGGAGCGATTTCCATAGTTGTTGAACCCCAAGGTGCGCTTACGTGACGGTCATCAACAATGGCAGTTTTGGCCGATTCTGGCCCGTTTCGTGGACTATTACTCATCGCTTTGGGGTCCCGGCGATTTCCATAGTTGTTGAACCAAAGATGCGCTTACGTGTCGGTCATCAACAAATACAGCTTTTGGTCGATTCTCGACACGCTTCATGGACTATTACTCACCGCTTTGGGGTCCCGAGCGATTTCCGTGGTTGTTGAACCCCAAGGTGCCCTTTTGTGTCGGTCATGAACACTCGCAATTTTGGCCGATTCTGGCCCGTTTCATGGAATATTACTCACTGTTTTGTTTTCCCAGAGTGATTTCCATAATTGTTGAACCCCAAGGTGCGCTTATGTGTCGGTCATCAAAACTCACAGTTTTGGCCGATTCTGGCCCATTTCATGGACTATTACTCACCGTTTTGGGGTCCTGGAGCGATTTCCATGGTTGTTGAACCCCAAGGTGCGCTTACGTGTCAGTCATCAACACTCACAGTTTTGGCCGATGCTGGCCCGTTTCATGGACTATTATTCACTGTTTTGGGGTCCCGGAGTGATTTCCATAGCTGTTGAACCCCAAGGTGCGCTTATGTGTCGGCAATCAACACTCACAGTTTTGGCCGAATCTGGCCCGTTTCATGGACTATTATTCACTGTTTTGGGGTCCCAGAGCGATTTCCATAGTTGTTGGACCCCAAGGTGCGCTTATGTGTCGGTCATCAACACTCATAGTTTTGGCCGAATCTGGCCCATTTCATGGACTATTACTCACTGTTTTGGGGTCCCGGAGTGATTTCCACGATTAACGAACCCTAGGTGCGTTTACGTGTCGGTCATCAACACTCGCAGTTTTGGTCGATTCTGGCACGTTTCTTGGACTATTATTCACCGTTTTGGCGTCCCGAAACGATTTCCATAGCTGTTGAACCCCAAGGTGCGCTTATGTGTCGGCCATCAACACTCACAGTTTTGGCCGAATCTGGCCCGTTTCTTGGACTATTACTCACCGTTTTGGGGTCCCGAACCGATTTTCATAGTTGTTGAACCCCAACGTGCGCTTACGTATCGGTCATCAACAATCGCGGTTTTGGCCGATTCTGAACCGTTACTTGGACTATTACTCATCGTTTTGGGGTCCCGAAACGATTTCCATAGTTGTTGAACCAAAGGTGTGCTTACGTGTCGGTCATCAACAGTCACAGTTTTGGTCGATTCTGACACGTTTCGTGGACTATTACTCACCGTTTTGGGGTCCCAAAGCGATTTCCGTGGTTGTTGAACCCCAAGGCGCGCTTACGTGTCGGTCATCAACAATTGCAATTTTGGCCGATTCTGGCCCGCTTCTTGGACTATTACTCCCTGTTTTGGGGTCCCGGAGTGATTTCCATAGTTATTGAACCCCAAGGTGCGCTTATGTGTCGGTCATCAAAACTCACAGTTTTGGCCGATTCTGGCCCATTTCATGGACTATTACTCACCGTTTTGGGGTCCTGGAGCGATTTCCATGGTTGTTGAACCCCAAGGTGCGCTTACGTGTCAGTCATCAACACTCACAGTTTTGGCCGATTCTGGCCCGTTTCGTGGACTATTACTCACTGTATTGGGGTCCCGGAGTGATTTCCATAGCTTTTGAACCCCAAGGTGCGCTTATGTGTCGGCAATCAACACTCACAGTTTTGGCCGAATCTGGCCCGTTTCGTGGACTATTATTCACTGTTTTGGGGTCCCGGAGCGATTTCCATAGTTGTTGAACCCCAAGGTGCGCTTATGTGTCGGTCATCAACACTCACAGTTTTGGCCGAATCTGGCCCATTTCATGGACTATTACTCACTGTTTTGGGATCCCGGAGTGATTTCCACGATTAACGAACCCTAGGGTGCGTTTACGTGTCGGTCATCAACACTCGCAGTTTTGGTCGATTCTGGCCCGTTTCTTGGACTATTACTCACCGTTTTGGCGTCCCGAAACGATTTCCATAGTTGTTGAACCCCAAGGCGCGCTTATGTGTCGGTCATCAACACTCATAGTTTTGGCCGATTCTGGCCCGTTTCTTGGACTATTACTCACCGTTTTGGGGTCCCAAACCGATTTCCATAGTTGTTGAACCCCAAGGTCCGCTTACATATCGGTCATCAACAATCGCAGTTTTGGCCGATTCTGACACGTTACTTGGACTATTACTCATCGTTTTGTGGTCCCGAAGCGATTTCCATAGTTGTTGAACCCCAAGGTGCGCTTACGTATCGGTCATCAACAATCGCAGTTTTGGCCGATTCTGGCCCGTTTCATGGACTATTACTCACCGTTTTGGGGTCCCGGAGCGATTTCCGTGGTTGTTGAACCCCAAGGTGCGCTTACGTGTCAGTCATCAACACTCACAGTTTTGGCCGATGCTGGCCCGTTTCATGGACTATTATTCACTGTTTTGGGGTCCCGAAGTGATTTCCATGATCAACGAACCCTAGGTGTGTTTACGTGTCGGTCATCAACACTCGCAGTTTTGGCCGATTCTGGCCTGTTTCGTGGACTATTACTCACTGTTTTGGGGTCCTGGAGTAATTTCCATAGCTGTTGAACCCCAAGGTGCACATATATGCTGACGACGGACGGACGGACGGACGGAGAGGTGGGATCTGGCGAGCTGACCGGAGACGGAGAGGATGGAATGGACGGAGCGGAGGCGTGATGGGTGCGAGGGATTTGGTTGGTTGGTTGTTGAAGAGTGTGGCGGTCGAGCAGCCGTCCCTGCGGGCCGGGCCGACAGTGGAGCCAGCTGGGCCGCCAATGGGAGGAGAGGCCTCGGCGGCCGATTGGCTGGCCGGGTCGGCTGGGCCGACTTGGTCAAGGGCACGTGGGCCGATCCTGGCCGCCGAGGACTCGTGATGGCCGTCCCGGCAACGTCGTCTCGTCCCGACTGTACAAGAGACGGATCGATGCCGGCCAGAGAAAAACTAGTCACAAACTCGGCCGAGACACAAGGTTAGGTTTTTCCCTCTCGCTAGGGTTTCTCTTTCTCTCGGGGCGACTCCCGCCGCCATTGAGGTTTTGCTCCCCTACCACCGTCGATCAACCCTTCTCCGTTGGTGTTGTGCGGGGGGTGGCCACCAAGGCTGTCTCCTCGCCCACGCCGGGGGAGGTAGCGGAGGAGATTAGGGTTCCACACCAAGCCCGATCTGTTTTCTTTTCAGGCCAGAGATCCAATGGTGAATTCCGGGGGCTCGAGTTCTTCCGGGATAACTGAAGTTGAGAAGATGATGCAAGAGCTGGGATTAAGAGAGGAGGACCTGGATGATGTGATCTTTGACGAGCAAGTCGCGTCGCCGGAGGGGCCTAGATGGGTTGCCCTAGCTAGGGTTAACACAACAAAGAGCTATAGCCAGACCTGGTTTTACAGAAACATGAGATCGGCATGGGACATCGCGCAAGAGGCCAAGTTCAAACCTCTGGAGGAAAATTTGTACACTGTCCAATTCACCTGCCTAGGAGATTGGGAGAGAGTCATGAACGAAGGCCCTTGGAACTTCAGGGGGGCGCGGTGATCCTGCTGCCGTATGATGGAATCACGAAGCCCTCCACTATAAAGCTTGATACAATCAAGATATGGATTCAAATCCATGATGTCCTAGAACTGTATGCTCATCTGGTGGCTCCGCTGGCAGCAAAAGTGGGAGAAGTTCTTTTCTCAGAATCGAACTCACATGACTTTGTGGGCAATTTTCATCGAGTTTGGGTCAGCACCAATGTCCATAAACCCCTCAAGAACGATGTATCTATGATAAGAGATGGAAAGAGGCAGATTTACAGGGTAAAGTACGAAAAGCTTCCGGACTGGTGCGCTGTTTGTGGCATGCTAGGTCACTTATACAAGGAACACGGCAATGGTATCCACCCTCCATCGGCGCTTGTTTTCAAGGATCTCCGTGCCAGCTGGGCCATGCGGTCCGGTCGTGGTCCAGGAGAAGGCCGCAGCCAGAGGGGCGGAAGGAGAGGAGGCCGATCAGGCGGCCGAGCCAACTCCCAGTCAGGGGGAGGCCGTGGCGATGTTTCAGATCAACATGCCCATACTGTATATCAGGTGGTAGACCCAAGCAGGGGGGCCAGCGATGCGGAGATGGAGGACTGGAACAGAAAGAGAAACGCGGCAGCTGAGTTGGGAGCCAAAGTCACCATGCCTCAAAGCACTAAATCTTCAGGAGAGCCTGTTAACCCGTTGGCAATTGTGCCAGCAACTTTAGCTGCTGTTAGCCCACCGCCTCATAGAGAGATGAAGAGAACCAAGAAGACGGAGGAAGATATCGAGGCTGCAACCTCAAGAGTGAAGAACTTGGCGGGCTCCTTCGGGGAGCACCGCCAGGCCAATGAGTGCGCTATGTTGGAACTGTCGTGGCGTGGGCAAAGCCGCGACAGTTCAAGAAGTTCGCGAGTTCGCGAACAAATTTGCCCCTACCGTCTTATGTATTGTGGAAACCCAGTTAGAAGGCTTGAGGGTAGAAGCATTAGCTGGTACTTTTGGTTATGATCACAGTTTTGCTATTGATAGTCGTGGTAGAAGTGCAGGAATAGGCATTTTCTGGAATAATGAAATAAAGTTGGAAATCTTTGGTTATTCGGACTACCATGTTGATTGTTCTGTTGAGGAAGGGGGCCGGGAGCCTTGGAGAGCTACTGTGGTTTATGGCGAAGCACAGACACATCTTCGATATAAAACTTGGGATACTCTGAAAAACATAAGCACTTCCAGCAGCCTGCCTTGGCTTTGCCTTGGCGATTTTAATGAAGTTCTACGTCCCGATGAGCATGATGGAGTTGGGCAAAGGAGTAATGCGCAGATACAACATTTTCGTGATGCGGTTGACGTGTGCATGTTGCTAGATATGGGTTATGTGGGTCGTTTCTGGACCTTTGAAAAGAAAGTGAGGGGGGGATCCTACACGAGGGTACGGCTGGATCGCGCCCTAGCTAATCCTGAATGGCGCGCACTGTTTCCACTTGCAGACCTGACTCACTTGACGGCAGCGTCCTCAGATCATTGCCCCATCTTGCTGCGTCTGAATAGGGAGTAGCCACGAACCAGGCAGCCGAAAGCTTTTCGTTATGAAGTAATGTGGGAGGGCCATGAATCGTGGAGAGATACAATCAGTGCAGCATGGACGGGAGGGCGAATGAGCAATAGAGTTGAGGATCTTCGGGCTGAACTGCAAGCTATATCCCAGGATTTGGGGCGGTGGAATAATGATACCTTTGGAAACGTTCGAAAAGAGATCAAGAAGTTGAAAACGGAGCTTGAGAAGTTGCGGGCTGATCCTAGTAGAAGTGCTCCGTCACACGTCGAGCTCAAAATAAATGAGAACCTAGTGGAACTTTACCATCGGGAAGAAATATTATGGAGGCAGCGTTCACGGATTGAGTGGCTAACATCCGGAGACAAAAATACAAAGTTTTTCCACTTAAGAGCAAGCATCCGCAGGAAGAAGAATATGATAAAGGTGCTACAAAATTCCCTTGGCGTGTTGACTAATGATCCAGATGAGCTCAAAGCAATGGTACACCAATTTTATGAAACTCTGTATACATCAGAAGGTGTAAACAATATGGAAGCAGTCCTAAATTGTGTACCAACCAAGGTGACCGTGGAGATGAATGAGCTACTGGTTGCACCATACAAGGAAGAGGAGGTAAAGACAGCCCTCTTTCAGATGTTTCCGACCAAGGCACCGGGCCCTGATGGTTTCCCAGCTCACTTTTATCAGCATCATTGGGATCTGTGCAGTCCCGAGGTAACGGAGGCGGTTCTCAGGATCATTCGAGGAGAGGAAAGTCCGGAAAGCATCAATGATACGGTCCTGGTTCTCATACCTAAGGTAATGAATCCTACTATGCTAACTCAGTTTAGACCCATTAGCTTATGCAATGTATTATATAAGATTGCGTCCAAGGTGATTGCGAACAGATTGAAGATGATTCTTCCGGACATCATTTCAGAGGAACAATCAGCCTTTGTGCCAGGCAGGCATATCACAGACAATATCATCAGTGCTTATGAATGTCTTCACTTTATGAAACGCGGCAAGGCCAAAGTTAATAGTTTTTGTGTGCTTAAATTGGATATGATGAAGGCATACGACAGACTTGAGTGGGATTATCTACAGGCGATGATGATAAAACTCGGCTTTGCTACATCATGGGTCCAGATAGTAATTAGTATGGTTCGGTCAGTATCCTTCTCTATACTTTTCAATGGTGAGAGGCTTCACACTTTCAATCCATCCAAGGCATTTGGCAGGGAGATCCGATATCCCCATATCTCTTTTTAATCGCAGCGGAGGGCCTTTCGTGCCTACTGAAATCCAGTTCATCTTTGTCTCAGCTAGAAGGGATAGAGGTGGCATCCACGGCGCCAGCCGTGAACCATCTCCTTTTTCCTGACGACAGCCTGTTGTTGTTTAAATCGAGTGTTGAAGGGGCTGTGGCAGTATCAAACTTGCTGGAGAGTTACTGTGTGGCATCTGGACAGCGGATAAATCATGATAAATCCTCAATTTTCTTTAGTAAAGGTTGCACACAAGCCATGAGAGAGAGCATCAAAAATATTTTAAACGTTCAAAATGAATCGCTCAGTGAAAGATACCTGGGGATGCCTACAGATGTGGGGCACTCAAAGAATGGCACATTCAGATATTTGAGAGATCGTGTGTGGGAGAAGATTAGAGGGTGGATGGAGAAACTGTTATCTTCAGCGGGCAAAGAAATTCTTATCAAATCGGTAGCTCGGTCAATACCGGTTTTTTCCGATGTCTTACTTCCGTCTCCCACGAGGTTTATGTGAGAATATTACATCCCTGATCAGACAGTTTTGGTGGGGGGGCAAGAGAGGAAAACGCAAGCCGAGTTGGGTAGCCTGGGAGGAGATGACAAAGCCAAAGCACCTAGGCGGCCTGGGTTTCAGGGATCTGGAGATCTTTAATCTTGCCTTACTGTCGAAGCAGGCATGGAGGTTGATACAAAACCCTATATCTTTGAGCGCCCGTATTCTCAAGGGGGTCTATTTTCCTGATGTATCTCTCTTTGAAGCAACTCTTGGGAACCATCCATCACAAATTTGGCGGGCAATCCTTGATGGACGAGATATCATGGTGCAGGGACTTGTGAGAAGAATTGGAAACGGCGAAACCACGAACATATGGCGTGATAACTGGCTACCTCGTACACACATGAAGCGACCATTAACCTCTCTGATTCAACATCCTCCTCATAAAGTGTCTGAACTCATCAACACTGCTACCGGCTCCTGGAATGAGCAATAGTTCGGGCAACCTTTGTTCCAATCGATGCAGAAACTATCATGCAAATTCCTCTCTACACTAGACAGATTGAGGACTTTTGGGCTTGGAGCGAGGACAGACCGGGTATATTCTCTGTCAGATCTGCTTACCACATGATCCACCAGAAGAAGCTGAGCAGAGAAGCATGGTTCTATGAGCAAGGGGGGCCGTCCCACTCACAAGCTAATAATGAAATCTGGACAAAGCTATGGGGTTTGAACGTTCCATCAAAGCTCAAGATGTTCCTTTGGAGATTTGTGAAGAACACCACACCAACCGGGGCACTTTTGCATCACCGGAACATGGCGGACATGCCGGCGTGCGGTCTTTGCAGAGCGGAAGATACTTGGAGACATGCTTTGCTAAATTGCATGGTTTCCCGGAGCACATGGGCTTTGTCATCTGAGCATATCATTGAAGCACTGAGTAAGAATGAGGAAGGGGATGCGAAGAGATGGCTCTCTGCCATGCACGATGTTCTATCCCATGAGAGTTTTACAACACTTGTGGTCACACTATGGGCCTTGTGGGGAGCGCGCCGTAAGGCGATCTATGAGCAAATATACCAAAGCCCTTTTCAGGTTCATAGATTTATTCAGTCTTACATAAGGGAATTGGAAGCTATCAAAATTGTTAAAACAAGGCAGGGTGGCAACACTGTTCCTCGCCCAACAAGGTGGATTCCACCTCCATCAGGGATGACAAAACTGAATGTAGATGTTGCAGTGGGGAGGGGCAGTAGACACGGCTCGGTAGCGGCAATATCAAGAGACTCTGATGGCCTTTTTCTGGGAGCATCGACTGTGGTTTTTGCAGGAATTTCCGATCCGGCCACGCTTGAGTGCATGGCGGTCAGGGTGGCGTTGGCCCTTGCGGATGACCTCAATGTTTCAACTATACAAGTGGCGTCCGACTTGAAGGTGGTGGTCGAAGACATCCAAGCCAACAATCCTACAGCTTATGGTGCGATCATACATGAAACAATAGAGCATAGATCCAATTTCCTTTTCTGTAATATTATCCACGAATTTAGGAGCTCGAATGTCGAAGCTCACAAGCTCGCGAAGCACGCTTTATCCCTTCCGGCTGGCCGACATGTTTGGTTGGGACAGCCGGACGGACTTTCTTTCGTCCATGTAAACATTGTGACGACGTAATAAAGCTTTGGAGTTTTCCTAAAAAAAGCCAAGACACCACCCGATCGAAGACTCTGGTAGGAAGGAAGCTGGTGTTCGATCAGTGGTGCACGTCACCGGCCGGCCGGCCGGCTGGTTACTTGCTCCACTTCCGGGCACAATCAGAATAAGCTAACGATGCCACTCACTCTCTAGCCTCTTCTGGACGCTGGATGCGCGATGCACGCCGAGAACCATCCAACTCGTAGTAAAAAAACAACCCCCCCCCACCCCCACACCTGCCTCGCCGCCGACAGAGGGCGCGTGCCGGCGAAGCCGGGCGAGGAAGGCGGCGGCAGGGCTCTATCCCCCTGCTGGTGCGGCATGCCGAGAGGGGCCACTTCACGACGCGTCGAGGAGATCCACCGGAGCTCGGCGGGGCAATGGATCTGCGGCTCGCGCGTCGAGAGGGGACGCTTCATGACGCGCCGAGGAGATCCACCGGCGCTCGGCGGGTGAGGGAGTCCCGGATTAGGGGGTGTCCGGATAGCCGGACTACCGTCATCGGCCGGACTATCATTTGCCGGACTATCATCATCGACCGGACTCCAAGACTATGAAGATAGAAGATTGAAGACTTCCCCGTGTCCGGATGGGACTTTCCTTGGCGTGGAAGGCAAGCTTGGCGATACTGGATATGTAGATGTCCTACCATTGTAACCGACTCTATGTAACCCTAGCCCTCTCCGGTGTCTATATAAACCGGATGGCTTTAGTCCAGAGGACAACAATCACAACAACCCTTACAATCATACCATAGGCTAGCTTCTAGGGTTTAGCCTCCTTGATCTCGTGGTAGATCCACTCTTGTAAACATCCACAATATCAATATCAATCAAGCGGGGCGTAGGGTTTTACCTCCATCAAGAGGGCCCGAACTGGGTAAACATCGTGTCCCTTGTCTCCTGTTACCATCCGCCTAGACGCACAGTTCGGGACCCCCTACCCGAGATCCGCCGGTTTTGACACCGACATTGGTGCTTTCATTGAGAGTTCCTCTATGTCGTCACCGATAGGAAGGATGCCTCCTCCCGTCTTCAAGGACGGTATCTTCACCAAAGGAGCCTTGGCCGGCGGCCAAACTATCCGGCTAGGTGGTTTTCTTATGACCGCCTGTCCGGCCATCGCTTCGATAACGACCTCTCAAGTCGTCAAAAGCAATCTTCACGTCAGCTCGAATTACCGAGCGGCTGGATCAATAGAGCTCTCGTCTCAGAACGAGCTCTCGGATCGCATCGCCGCCACAGAGTCGCTACAGACTACGATCAGATTAGGCTTAAACCCGATCTGAGAGAAATTAACTCTCCCCAGGTCACCCACCACGTTGCAGTGGTAGAGGAACAATGCGGCGACGCTTCTCTTGTATTGAAAACTAGTCATGTCCGGATCCCCGAACCCCTCATGCCGGATTCCCACGGAGGGACGGGCTTCGGTCAAACACTGAACTTAAAGTCTGGCATCGGACCAGACTCGTTGGACAACGTCCAGAAATCCAAGCTTCCAAAATTGGAAACTTCTCGGCCTTCGAGCCCTGAGATGGGTAGGGTTCCGGACTTAGTTCCACCCACCCGCCCAGACATATGCGATCTAACTCTAATTCGGCAAGAGCCCGCCGAGACAGTACATCACTACTGGGCCAGATTCCTCCTGGTTATGGACAGGATAAAGGACTGCCGAGAGGAAAACGCAATCTCGCCTTTCTCGCAATAATTGCACGGACAAGGAATCCTAAACGCCATAAGTCGCCGCGACATCACGCTGTCATTGACGACTTAGAGACCATCGTGACAAAAGTATCTTATGCGATGGACAGCTACCGAAAACCGAAAGTAAATTTTGGGATAATCCGGTCCCGAATACATCCCTAGTCCGGAACCAAAGGGTGCATCATTATCAAGCACCTGGGCTGAATACCAAAAAACCAAAACCCCCTAAAGGGTACGGAACCGTACTGGAGGGTTGGCTAAACGGACCCTGCAAAATTCATAGCACAGAGGGCGCCACTCCAACTCATAGCCTTCGAGCATGTTGGATACTACGGCAGGTGGCCAAAAGTGGCGAGGAGCTTCTAGCTCCAGAATCCCAGCCCAGCAACACCAGTACGGTGTTAACAGTCTTCGAGACTTTCGCATCCAATAACATGCGAAAACGACAACTCCGCAACCTTGCCGAAGTCTACTAAGTAGCAACAATACATCCATGGAGCGACACGGCTATTACCTTCAATGCCGGATTTAACCTAAATTCCGAACTGCCGGGCACTACCGCATTGGTCCTCAGCCCAATAGTAGACGGCTTTCGCCTTACTAAGGTACTCATGGATGGCGGCAGCGGACTAAACCTCATCTATGAGGAAACCCTCCGAAAAATGGAAATAGACTGGAACCGCATTGAGCGAAACAGCACAACCTTTAGAGGAATAATCCCCAACAGGGAAGCATGCTGCACAGGAAAAATCACGCTGGACGTAGTGTTCGGCTCGCAGGACAACTATAGGTCCGAGGAGGTCACGTTTCAAGTGGCCCCATTCAGCAGCGGTTATCATGCTCTATTAGGACGAGAGGCATTCACAATTTTTCAAGCTATACCCCATTATGGGTACATGAAGCTTAAAATGCCCGGTCCCAACGGAATTATCACCCTCGCTAGTGATCCGGACATAGCACTCCGCTACCAAAACAAGACAGCCGCACTAGCCCACGAGGCACTATCCAAGCCCAAGCGGCCGAGGAACTCACCGCGATGCGCTCCACGGTGAACAGGGACGATGTGATACTTGATAAAAGATCCAAGTCCACCTCTTTTAAACCAGCGGAAGAAATAGTCAAATGCCAGGTCCACCGAACGGACCCCACGAAGACGGCCTCCATCGGGCACAATTGAACCTCGATGTAGACGCCGCTGCGAGAATTCCTTCGAAAATTTGGACATTTTTGCACGGCACCCATCGGATATTGCCGGAATCCCACGCAGATTGGCGAACACAGCCTAAACATCCTAACAGGATTCAAGCCAGTCAAACAGGCTCTTCGACGATTTTCCGAACCCAAAAGACAGGCAATGGGAGAAGAGCTAGCCAAGCTATTGGAAGCCGGATTCATCAGAGACATCAAGCACCCGGATTGGCTAGCAAACTTGGTGATGGTACCAAAGAAGGACAAATCCACAGGCGCCTATGTGTCGATTTCAAAGACCTAAATAAGGCCTGCCCAAAGGATCCCTTCCCCCTCCCCCGCATCGACCAAATCATCGATGCCACCGCAAGGCACGATTCATTGTGCTTCCTGGACGCATACTCCGGCTATCATCAAATCAAGATGGCAGAAGCGGATCAAGCCGCAACAGCATTCATTACTCCATATGGACAATTCTGCTTCAACACGATGCCCTTCGGACTTAAAAACGCCGGCGCAACATATCAGCGCATGATTCAGACATGTCTGGCTACCCAGATCGGCAAAACAGTAGAGGCATATGTGGACGACGTAGTCGTCAAAACCAAACACGTCGAAACTCTAGTAGACGACTTGAGGCTCACATTCGACAACCTCAGAGCATATGACATCAAGCTGAATCCGGAAAATGTGTTTTCGCGTGCAATTTGGAAAAGCTTTGGGCTTCATCGTATCCGGTAGAGGAATTGAAGCAAACCCAGCTAAGATCCGAGCTCTGTCACAGCTAGATATCCCAAAAGACCTCAAGCAAATACAAAAATTGACCGGATGCGTAGCGGCTATAAGTCGCTTTACCTCCCGTCTAGGAGAAAAGGCATTACCCCTCTATCACCTCCTCAGGCGCACCGAACACTTCGAGTGGACGGATGCTGCCACCGCCAGACTCGAAGAAATATAGGCCATATTGGCAACAAATCCGGTCCTAGCTGCGCCCAACCTTGGTGAACCAATGTTGTTATACATCGCAGCTACGCATCAAGTTGTAAGCGCGGTACTCGTCGTCGAACGAGAAACAGAAGGGCATAAATTCCCTCTTCAAAAACCAGTATATTATGTATCCACTGTGTTAACCCCTTGCAAGTCCGTTACCCGCACTATCGTAAGATAGCGTCGCGGTGTTCATGGCATCCCGGAAGCTCCGACACTACTTTCAAGAGTGTTCGATAACGGTGGCCTCTCAAGTACCACTTAACGACATTATAAATAATCATGACGCGACGGGCAGGATTGCAAAATGGGCCATTGAGCTCTTACCATTTGATATATCTTACAAACCTCAGCGAAGCTATCAAGTCTCAAGTTTTGGCTGATTTTGTCGCTGAATGGACCGGGAACTCCCTAAAGAATACGGCGCATACTCCAATTGGATTATGCACTTGACGGCTCCAAAATGTTAGCCGGATCGGGGTCAAGGCGTCGTATTGACGTCCCCAACCGGAGACATAGTCCAATACGCATTTCAGATAATGTACACGGACTCTAACAACGCAGCCGAATACGAGGCCCTTTTACACGGTCTCCGGATGGCAATCTCCATGGGCATTCAACGCCTAGAGGTGCGCGCGGACTCAAACCTCGCAATATCCCAAATAAACGGAGACTTTCCCTCCAAAGATCCGACAATGGCAGCACATCACAACGCTGTCCTCAAAATGTCAGCCCGGTTCGAAGGACTTGAATTCCATCACGTCACCCGGGATAATAACCAAGCGGCCGACGTACTGGCACGCATTGGCGCAAAACGCGACGTTGTCCCTCCTAACATCTTCCTGGAACGGCTCTTCAAGCCATCCGTACTATGGGAAGAGGAGTCCGAACTAACAATCCGGAACAAGCCGCACCAACCGCGATCCAGCCGATGACATAACACCTTCCGCCCACGACATAATGGCAGTAATTGCCCCTGCGGATGTAACCATTCCTCGCCTACTTGCTTAGGCAGGAGCTTCCCGAAGACCAAAATGAGGCCCGCTGCATTATCCGACGATCAAAAGCCTACAAGGTCTATGAGGGAGAACTTTATAAGAAAAGCACAACCGGAGTCCTTCAAAGGAGTATCTCCGAAGAGGAAGGGCGAAACCTCCTGGCTGAAATTCATGCCGGACTAGGCGGACACCACGCGGCAGCTCGGGCCCTTGTAGGAAGGCATTCCGTACAGGATTTTATTGGCCGGCTCGGCAGATGCCCGTGACTTAGTCCAAAGATGCGTCGGTTGTCGCCTCTTTGCTAATCAGAGCCATAAGCCACCTACCGCCCTCAAAACTATACCAATTACCTGGCCGTCATGTCCTGGGGGCTTGACATGGTTGGACCACTTAAAGGGGGAACCAACAAGCAAAGGTACCTATTGGTCATGGTGGATAAATTCACCAAATGGATAGAGGCCAAGCCAGTTAAAACGGCAGAGTCCGGACCAGTGATAGACTTTATATTCCGGGTAGTACACCGTTATGGTGTCCCCCACAGCATCATCACCGATAACGGCACGAACTTCACCGCCGACGAGGTTAAATCATGGTGCAAAAATATGGGCATCAAGCTCGATTACGCTTCAGTCTATCATCCTCAAACCAACGATCAAGTGGAATGAGCAAATGGTCTCATAATGAGCGGCATCAAACCTAGACTAGTGCGGTCCCTTACGAAATCTGACACGCACTGGGTAGAGGATCTCGACTCTGTACTCTGGGGACTGCGGACAACGCCTAACCGTACCACCGGATTCACACCATTTTTTATGGTGTACGGCGCAGAAGCAGTTTTGCCCTGCGACATCATTCATGACTCACCTCGAGTGCGCGTATGCGAAGAAAGAGAAGCCGAGTTGGATCGGCAGGACAGCTTGGACACATTGGAGGAAGATCGCGACGTCGCCAAGGCTCGTTCCGCATTCTATCAACAGCAGGCTCGAAGATACCAAAGCAGAGAAGTACGGGCCAAGACTTACAACGTTGGCGAACTGGTTCTACGCCTGCCGGACAAGAAAAAGGACAAGCTCAAGCCCAAATGGGAAGGCCCCTTCATCATTGATCAAGTATTGACCGGCGGAGCGTACCGTCTACGAAATGCATCGGATAACCGACTCGAGCCGAACCCATGGAACGCAGCCCGCCTCCGGCGATTCTATGCCTAGCGCCGAACTAAGAGTTCGTCCCCTTTCCCCGTCCAAAAATTTTTCTTTTATTTATTTCAGCTGCCTTTTGTTCATCTTTTTCTTCTCAAACCTATTCATCCAAGCCTTAAAGGGCTTTACCAGCATAGCGTTCACAAGACAATTGATGTGCTACCCGCACTCATTATACTCCGGGGCTTCTTTACCGAAGCTTAATTATACTGAGCTTTATGCCCAGCACATGTGTCAAGCCTCCACATGTACCTTTTATTCACCATTATATGCATCGATATGACTTAAGTTTTGGCCAAGCTGGGTTGCACGGCTCTGTGCTTACCCCTCGTTCCGATTGTTCGGCTAGGAGGTAAAGGGAGCACCTCTGCGATTGTTACTTCCGTGTCGATCGGATGTGTACCTCGGGACCGGGTGAAGCCGAAGCTAAGCGTTCTTAAGGGAATATTCGGTCGGTGACTTAAAAGATGATTTTTATCCACTTATTTATGTGCCCCCAGATGTTTTCTGCTTTTTTCGCAGCCGGACATGCACTTTAGGGCATGCCACCCCAAATGAAAGGAACCCTTAACGGAACTATTCTCCCCGGAAGATGTTTCTTACTAACCATGTAATATAACATAACTAGTTGGGCACTTATGCGATAAAGCACTGATGACCCCTACGCCTGGTCTCCACGCATACCCGGTTGTTTCATAACCGAGAAGGTATTCGACACACTCCGGACTCTAGGGTCCCGAGGTCGGGCGAAAAGGTCGGCAAAGACAAACGATCTACAATCCGGCTAGAAGACATTTTGTATGTCATTTTATAATACATTGTCAAATCGACCGATTGTATTCTTCCTCAATCCCGTCTAACAGGTTGTCTAATTTACAGATCCTGTTGGGAAAATTTTATGACCAACTCCACTTGGCCGTATACTAAACCGACAGGATCTCCTTCCCATCGTGCCCCACAGGTCCGACTTCGCCATGTGGTTGGGATCCACCTTCTTGTACCGCGTCTTTACCATGGCCTGTGCTTCCTCGGCACCTTGGCGGCAGTCGAAATCTTCCATATATGGAAGCGCTGCCGCACTTCAGTAGCTTCTCCGCAAGCTCCCCAAGACCCTCGGGTATGGAGAAGGCCGGCCATAACGCCTGGACGACGCCTCTCATAGCCTGCCGAACTCGTTCGATCAGTTGCAACAATTCGGGAAGTTGATCACCCGTTGTTACGGGAATCTCCTCAGCAGGCGACACTGTGAGCATACCTACTGAGACATATTACATCAAATTGACTTCCTCACCGAACTCTTCTTTTCAAAGGAGTTCGCTCAAGCACTACTATATATGCCGCGAAGCCGCTGATTCTCCTTAACGGAGCCCGACAGCTCGGCCCGAACGCCTTTCAGCTCTTCTCCAAGCTGGGCATGGGCATCCTGAGCTTGTTCCTTTCATGCTGCACCTTGTGCAAGACCCTCTCGCCGACCTTTAGTTGGCGCAAAAGTTCTTACTGCCCGGATCTTGTCCGCAAAGCACCGCAACGTCGTTTTTTAGACTTGCGCAAAGGCCAAACGCTACTTATCCTTCTAAAATAATGCGTTACTGTGAGAGGTCCCTGCGTTTCCTCTGCGCCTGCATAATGCGGCCTCAAGTTGGGCCTTGCACTCTTGCAGCTCTGAGACAGTTGGGTATTCTTCTCGGTAAGATCCTGCATTTCATATGATCCTTAAATCAGTTAATATAACTACTTTAAGTCTCGGGGGCTACTGGCATATACAACCATTAAAATCTCTTACCCATATGTCTTTTACATACTGCTCCGTGGCTCTGGTAAAACTATCTTGAGCGGCATGAAGGTGCGCGTCCCCCGTGTTAAAGGCATTCAACGCCTCGGGGGAGAAGCACGCGTCACGAAAATCTTGTCTGGCGGCGCTGTGATTCAGGCACTCTCCACCTCGGACTTGGTGGCGGACAGTCTTCGGCATCCTCTGTCGGAGGAACGTCCGGCTCGCGCCTTGCGCTCGCCTCCCCCTCCTGACCGGGTGCGGGAGCCCGGCTGGTAGAGGCTGGATTGACAACTTCCACGCCCGCAGTCCGGCGGACGCTTTTTTCCCTATAAAAGTCATGAGGACTCAAAACGCTTCCTAGGAACATTGCTCTAAAAATAAGGAATTGTGAGCTACACCTTTGCGGCGACGCTTCAGTCCGCGCCGCGCTCCTCTTCCGCCTACCGGTCCGGATCGCCCTTGTTGGTCGACCACCGCTGGCTCGGCTTCTCGCCCTGAGGGCACCTCCTGAACAGTGCCAACATGTACGGTGGTCAGAAATAAGCAAGGAAGGAATGACGGTGTCGGGGCTTGATGCAATCACACAGGAGCCGGGTTTAGTCCGGTAGTCGGCCGTGATGGCGACTAAAGCATTATCCATGCTGAGCTGGTGGAACACCCCATCGATTAGCTCCACCTTTATGTCCGGATCCTCTTCGGAGGCCGGATCCCGGGATCTCTCTGGATCCTCAGGCTGCGGAGCCGGACTTAGCATTCCCTCCACAGTCCGGCGCAGTTCCTGCGTCGAAAGAATAACACAATGTAAGAAACTTAAGTTTCGAAAGGCACGGGTCGGACACGCTAAGTGTTCACTTACCCAAGGCCGGGGATTGTTCATGGAAAACCCATTTAACGGGTTCGTCTGAAGGAAATCCTCCTTCTCCCCCTTATACAGGCCGGACAAGATCGTCACCAGATCTTCGGCCGATTCCGGCCCTTTGCGGCCATGACGGGTGGCATCATCCTCCCCGTTGAAATCCCACATGGGGTGGGCCCTGTATTGTAGTGTAGTGGCTGCACCCCCCGCGTAATGCATGTTGCCATGACTCCGATCATGGTCAACCGGGCATGGGCAGGTAACCTTATTCGGCCCATCAGATAATGGACGCTCTTGTCTTCCTCCAGTCGGGGGCTCCGCGGACGCCAACTAAGGCGTTTCTTCAGAGGAGCATTGCTGAACTCTGGGAGGCCGATCCGAACAGGGTCCGGCAATGAGGCGTCTTCTATATAAAACCATTCCGAAGGCCAGTCTTCGTGCGCCTTCTTAGGGGTTCCGGATGGATATCCGGTCCCGGCAATGCGCCATATTTCGGCGCCGCCCACTTGATATATGGACCCCTCGTGAGAGCGGGGGACAAGGCAAAACAACCTTTTCCACAGCGCGAAGTGGGGCTCGATGCCCAGGAAAAGCTCGCAAAGAGCTACGTAACCCGCGATATGCAGGATTGAGGCGGGCGTGAGGTGATGGAGCTGGAGTCCGTAGAACTCCGAGAGCCCATGGAGGAATGGATGTACAGGAAACTGAGCCCCTTATTAGATAGGGGACGAAGCATACCCGCTCCCCTTTGTTGGGATTAGGGGTAACCTCTGCTAGCTTCCCACCTTTGTAGGTGGCGAGCCCGGCTCGAACCGGAACCATGAAGGCCGGAGGGAGATATCCCCCCATTTGGAGCTTCACCAGCTCGCAGCGAAACAGAGCATCTCCTCCAATCTCTGGCGAAGGGGGCCGCGAGAAGTGGAGCAGCGTTGACGGTCCATGATGGAATGGATTCTTGGTCGAAAGCGCTCCGATGAGTATTTGCGAGAGGAAGATGGTGATTTGGATCTGGATTCTTGCCTCCCTTATAGGCAGATTATTCGCACAACTAGGGGGTAAAACATAAAAGACACCCTGGCTTTTCACATTCGCACGACGCGTGGAAGAAGGCCCTTATTGGCCGTGGAAGCCAAGACGCGCATAACATTGATGAGGAAGCTGGACACTGTTCGGCGGTACATGGAACTTAAAGGAGAACCCGCCTTTGCAACGCCAAGACTACACGCATGCCGGACTTATCGTCATTGAAGCCTGGTTCGGGGCTACCGAGGAGTCCGGATTAGGGTTGTCCGGATAGCCGGACTACCGTCATCGGCCGGACTATCATTTGCCGAACTATCATCATCGACCGGACTCCAAGACTATGAAGATAGAAGATTGAAGACTTCCCCCCGTGTCCGGATGGGACTTTCCTTGGCGTGGAAGGCAAGCTTGGCGATACGGATATGTAGATCTCCTACCATTGTAACCGACTCTATGTAACCCTAGCCCTCTCCGCTGTCTATATAAACTGGATGGCTTTAGTCCGTAGGACAACAATCACAACAACCCTTACAACCATACCATAGGCTAGCTTCTAGGGTTTAGCCTCCTTGATCTCGTGGTAGATCCACTCTTGTAAACATCCACAATATCAATATCAATCAAGCAGGACGTAGGGTTTTACCTCCATCAAGAGGGCCCGAACCTGGGTAAACATCGTGTCCCTTGTCTCATGTTACCATCCGCCTAGACGCACAGTTCGGGACCCCCTACCCGAGATCCGCCGGTTTTGACACCGACAGCGGGGCTCTGGATCTGCGGCTCACGCGCCGAGAGGGGCCTCTTCACGACGCGCCGAGGAGATCCACCGGCGCTCGGCGGGGCTCTGGATCTGCGGTTCACGCGCCGAGAGGGGCCGCTTCATGACGCGTCGAGGACATCCACTGGCGCTCGGCGAGGCTCTGGATCTGCAGTTCGCACACCAGTTCCGCGCGATGCGGGTCCTTGGCGGCGTGGTTGAGGTGGCTGGCCGCGCGCCCGTCCAACCACTGGTGCGTGCGTGCATCTGGGCGCGCGTTGGGGCGTTGGGCGCGGTCACTGCGGCGTTGAGGTCCAGGGGCGTCGCGAACGCGCGCGTCACCGTCGAGGGGGGGTGCTATTGGGGGGACACGGGCTCCCTCGGCTGGCAGCCACTGGCTAAGAGTGGTCGGATCTGACGGGCCTTGGCGGTCGGATCTCGAGCTAGGGCGGCTGGAGGCCCGGAGGTGGCTCGGCCAGTGACTGTTTGCAAGCGGATTGCATGGTGGCTTCCTGTCGGTATGGTGGTCTGGGGTTGAGTGGTCTGGGCAGTGCCTCCGGGATGCTCTGGGCTTGCACCGCCGGTGGTGCTCCGGCTAGCTTTGTGCGGGGCAGCAAGTGGCATCTGCTGCTTTGGTCTGGTGCTGGTGTGTCGGCGACGTCGTCCCGGCATAGGTGCTCGGTTTCCTGACGAAAGTCATGCTCAACTCGGTTTGGGATGATGGCGAATGATGCCTTCAGGTTGGATTTTCCTTGTGGGAGGCGTCATCGAGGGGATCCGACACCTCTCCCAGCTCCATGTTCTTGTCTCCCGGCAAAAACTGTGTGTAAGGGTGGCGTCGGTGGTGTCATTACTTTGTTGGAAGCATTGCCTTGGGGTCAAGTTCGGTGTGGGGAGCACTTGGTCTGTCGTGGTGTGGTGGATCTAGAGCGGGCAACATTTTTGGTGAGCTTGGAGCTTTTGGTGGTGCATCCTTTTGGGGCTGGTCGTTCGGTCGACGGTGAGAGCAGCAGGAGCAACCTTCGCATACAAAAGTAGCATCGGGCAACCTATGTCTACTTGCCTCCTGGGATCGGAGCGGCATATGTCTCGCTCTTTCGGGCATATCGTTCCTCTCAGGTGTCCTCGATGTTTGCATATATGCTCGTGGTAGCCCGGTACAATACGACGATTGTCGGTGTGCACTCTGGTAACAGCATAGGCGCTCGAGTGCCCGCTCAGGTGTGTTGTGGGCTTTTTTGGCTTTCCGACGCCTTGTATGTGTCATGTTGCTTTAGGCCTAGTCTAGCTAGGCGCTGATTGGTTTTTGCCCGGCTTTCCTCCATAAATTGCGCAACACTATTTTTATTTTTCTTTTTTACCATTCACCTTTATGTGGTGCTTTCCTCCTTTGGGGGTGTTCTTGTAAATACATCTTTTTGATCAACAAATTTGGCAGCTCTCTAGCCAACGTTCAAAAAAATAACCATCGATCTCAACCCTGGACACATCAGCCTCGTCCGTAGTTCAAGAGGCTGCCAGACACTTTGCTCCAAACGTCATGCCTTGGCGTCCGAGGTGCTTCATGAAGATTAACCATTGAATCTTTAGAGATGAACACTCTGAAAGATCTTTCGGTGACCATCATTTTCGTGGAGGTGTAGAAGGTAACTGGAGCACAGTCTGTAATCACCCCGCTCGTTCGACCGTATCTGAATCACCACCATCAAGCCATGGACCATATCGCTATCGGCCTGTCACCGCCAACGTAGAAGTGCAAAACCTCGCAGTCACTGCCCGACGCACGCGATCCCAACCAGATGCCGCACTTGCCACCTACCTTCACTAGCCGCAAGGAGCAGCTAGCGATCGGGAAAATATTGATGCACCAGAGCTTGTGGTGCTACCGATGCACCGAACTCATACTGCGCTTTTAAAATTTTCAAAGGATTTTGAAAAAATTAGCACATTCACACAACATCAATGTAGGTTTTCACAAAATTTTAAGTCAAAATTTGAAACATAAGTCAAAAAAAATGACAAATTCAACACTGAATAGTACATAACATAACTTGGGCTTTAGATTTGGCCCATTATCGCACTAATGTCAAATTAGTCATTTTTGTATCTTAAAAATGTTTTAAACTTTCATACAAAATTTTGTGACATCATACATTGATGTGCTAATTTCTTTAGATTTTTTAAAATGTTCTATAGCATCCGGTGCACCGGTAGCACCATTAGTGCGGGTGCACAAGATACATCCCCGCGGGCGATCCATGGATGGCTTGGTGCGGACGGGCACGTGCGGTTGCCGATCCATATATTCTTGACCTCGGGTTTAGCAACAAGATCCTCCGTTGCATGCCACATCCATGGCTCCAACGAGCCAGATTCGCGTGTATATATGTGAAGGAAATATGCCCTAGAGGCAATAATAAAGTTATTATTTATTTCCTTATTTCATGATAAATGTTTATTATTCATGCTAGAATTGTATTAACCGGAAACTTGATAAATGTGTGAATACATAGACAAAAAGAGTGTCACTAGTATGCCTCTACTTGACTAGCTCGTTGAATCAAAGATGGTTAAGTTTCCTAGCCATAGACATGAGTTGTCATTTGATTAACGAGATCACATCATTAGGTGAATGATGTGATTGACTTGACCCATTCCGTTAGCTTAGCACTTGATCGTTTAGTTTACTGCTATTGCTTTCTTCATGACTTATACATGTTCCTATGACTATGAGATTATGCAACTCCCGATTACTGGAGGAACACTTTGTGTGCTACCAAACAACACAAAGTAACTGGGTGATTATAAAGATGCTCTACAGGTGTCTCCGATGGTACTTGTTCACTACTAGGGAAAAACCTTATACACAGAATCTTAGCAGCAGCGCGGCACAAAAAGAAGCTCTATCACATTAGCGATGGCCGGGTTTTTAACCCTCGCTACTACTAAGTTGATAGTAGTAGCGGGTTTTAACCCTCGCTACTACTAAGCGGTCTCTACCGTGCCCCCGACACATGCCATAGCAGTAGCGAGGGTTTTTAACCCGCGCTACTACTAAGTTGATAGTAGTAGCACGATTTTATACCCCTCGCTACTACTAAGTATGAGGTAGGTGAAGTCGCCATATCCTCAGCCGAATCCCCATATCCTTCCCCAAATCCCTCCTCTCTTCCACCACTCTCTCCTCTCACTTTCCATACGCTCTCACATGGACCTCTTTCCCATGCACCCATCCTCCTCCATGGCGCCAAAAGAGGCTGCCGCCTCGCGCCACCGGCGTCTAGGAGCTCGCCGGTCTTCCACCGACGTCTAGGAGGCCGCCGCCCCACGCCACCACACCGGAGCACCTTGCCACCGGTGACTAGCTCCGCTGCTCCCTACATCACCTTCCTCTCTCCCTCGGTTTTCCTTTTCTCTCTCTCCCTCTGGTTTGACTCACCCTCCCATGTCCATGCCCGTGCAGGTCGTCGCCATGGATGACCCGGAGCTATCTGGCATGGTCGGGAAGAGGAGCCCCACGCCGCGGCATGGCTCTGCCATAGAAACGGGCCCTATCCAACAGCCACTGCTGGATCTGGTCTTCCGCTGTCCGTTCATGCCTCCGGCGACGCCAATCATCGCTACATCTTACCATTGCTGCCATTGACAGCGCGCACGGGATCGAGATTTTTTTTGTTTTTGAAAGTAATAGCAGTAGCGTGGGGTATAAGACCCGCTACAGCTAATTAGCAATAGCGCTGTTTGCAACGCACGCTAGAGCTAACCATGTATGGCAGTAGCGTGTGTCAACACGCGCTACTGTTACAAGTTAGCTGTGGCGCCGTATCAGTAGCACGGGCACCCGCGCTACTGATACACCCAAAACCCGCGCTGCTGCTAGGCTTTTCCCTAGTAGTGGTTGAGTTGGCATAGATCGAGACTAGGATTTGTCACTCCGATTATCGGAGAGGTATCTCTGGGCCCTCTCGGTAATGCACATCACAATAAGCCTTGCAAGCAATGTGACTAATGAGTTAGTTACCGGATGATGTGTTACGTAATGAGTAAAGAGACTTGCCAGTAACGAGATTGAGCTAGGTATTGAGATACCAACGATCGAATCTCGGGCAAGTAACATACAGTTGATAAAGGGAACAATGTATGTTGTTATGCGGTTTGACCGATAAAGATCTTCATAGAATAAGTAGGAGCCAATATGAGCATCCAGGTTCCGCTATTGGTTATTGACCGGAGACGTGTCTCGATCATGTCTACATAGTTCTCGAACCCGTAGGGTCCGCACGCTTAATGTTCGATGACGATCGATATTATGAGTTTATGTGTTTTGATGTACTGAAGGTAGTTCGGAGTCCCGGATGAGATCGGGGACATGACGAGGAGTCTCGAAATGGTCGAGACGTAAAGATCGATATATTGGACGAATATATTCGGACATCGAAAAGGTTCCGAGTGATTTGGGTATTTTTCGGAGTACTCGGGGAGTTACGGGAATACTTGAGTACATATGGGCCTTAGTGGGCGTTAAGGGAAAAAGAGAAGAAGCCACGAGGGCTGGCCGCGCGCCCCCCATGGGCCTAGTCCGAATTGGACTACGGGAGGGTCTGCGCCCCCTCTTTCCTTCTCCTCCCCCTCTCCTTCCTTCCCCCTCCTAGTGGGACTAGGAAAGGGGAGTCCTACTCCCACTAGGAGGAGGACTCCTCCTCCTGGCGCGCCCTGCAAGGGCCGGCCGGCCTCCCCCCTTGCTCCTTTATATAGGGAGCAGGGGCACCCCAAGACACACAACAATTGATCATTGTTCTCTTAGCCGTGTGCGGTGTCCCCCTCCACCATAATCCACCTCGGTCATATCGTAGCGGTGCTTACGCGAAGCCCTGCGTCGGTAGCATCATCATCACCGTGATCACGCCGTCATGCTGACGGAACTCTCCCTCGAAGCTTTGCTGGATCAGAGTTCGTGGGACGTCATCGAGTTGAACGTGTGCTGAACTCGGAGGTGCTGTGCGTTCGGTACTTGGATCGGTCGGATCGTGAAGACGTACGACTACATCAACCGCGTTGTGCTAACGCTTCCGCTTTCGGTCTACGAGGGTACGTGGACACACTCTCCCCTCTCGTTGCTATGCATCACCATGATCCTGTGTGTGCGTAGGAAAATTTTGAAATTACTACGTTCCCCAACAGTGGCATCCGAGCCAGGTTTATGCGTAGATGTTATATGCACGAGTAGAACACAAGTGAGTTGTGGGCGATACAAGTCATACTGCTTACCAGCATGTCATACTTTGGTTCGGCGGTATTGTTGGATGAAGCAGCCCGGACCGACATTACGCGTACGCTTACGCGAGACTGGTTCTACCGACGTGCTTTGCACACAGGTGGCTGGTGGGTGTTAGTTTCTCCAACTTTAGTTGAACCAAGTGTGACTACGTCTGGTCCTTGTTAAAGGTTAAAATAGCACTAACTTGATGAAATATCATTGTGGTTTTAATGCGTAGGTAAGAACGGTTCTTGCTAAGCCCGTAGCAGCCACATAAAACTTGCAACAACAAACTAGAGGACGTCTAACTTGTTTTTGCAGGGCATGTTGTGATGTGATATGGTCAAGATGTGATGAGATATAAGTTGTTGTATGAGATGATCATGTTTTGTTGAAGTTATCGAATCTGGCGTAAGCCTTATGGTTGTCTCTCTATTGCATAATATGCAAGCGCCAAATAATTGCTTTACTTTATCGCTATGCGATAGCAATAGTTGCAAGAGCAATAGTTGGCGAGACGACCATGTGACGACACATTGATTCAGATCAAGATGATGGAGATCATGGTGTCATGCCGGTGAAAATGAAGATCATGACAGTACTTTGGAGATGGAGATCAAAAGCACAAGATGATGATGGCCATATCATGTCACATATTTTGATTGCATGTGATGTTTATCTTTTATACATCTTATTTTGCTTAGTTAGACGGTAGCTTTATAAGATGATCCCTTACTAAAATTTTAAGGTATAAGTGTTCTCCCTGAGTATGCACCGTTGCGACAGTTCTTCGTGCCGAGACACCACGTGATGATCGGGTGTGATAAGCTCTATGTTCAAATACAACGGGTGCAAGCCAGTTTTGCACACGCATAATACTCGGGTTAAACTTGACGAGCCTAGCATATGCAGATATGGCCTTGGAACACTGGAGACTGAAAGGTCGAGCGTGAATCATATAGTAGATATGATCAACATAGTGGTGTTCACCATTGAAAACTACTCCATCTCACGTGATGATCGGACATGGTTTAGTTGATTTGGATCACGTGATCACTTAGATGATTAGAGGGATGTCTATCTAAGTGGGAGTTCTTAAGTAATATGATTAATTGAACTTTAATTTATCATGAACTTAGTCCTAATAGTATTTTTCAAATAATGTTGTAGATCAATAACTTGCATTGTTGCTTCCCTATGTTTTATATATGTTCCTAGAGAAAACTAAGTTGAAAGATGATAGTAGCAATGATGCGGACTGGGTCCGTGATCTGAGGTTTATCCTCATTGTTGCACAGAAGAATTATGTCGTTGATGCACGGCTAGGTGACAGACCTATTGCAGGAGCAGATGCAGACGTTATGAATGTTTGGCTAGCTCAATATGATGACTACTTGATAGTTTAGTGCACCATGCTTAACGGCTTAGAATCGGGACTTCAAAGACGGTTTGAACGTCATGGACCATATGAGATGTTCCAGGAGTTGAAGTTAATATTTCAAGCAAATACCTGAGTTGAGAGATATGAACACTCCAGCAAGTTCTGTAGCTAAAAGATGGAGGAGAATAACTCAAGTAGTGAGCATGTGCTCAGATTGTCTGGGTACTACAATCGCTGAATCAAGTGGGAGTTAATCTTCCAGATAAAATAGTGATTGACAGAATTCTCTAGTCACCATCACCAAGTTAGTAGAACTTTGTGATGAACTATAGTATGCAAGGGATGACGAAAATGATTCCCGAGCTTTTCATGATGATGAAATCGATGAAGGTAGAAATCAAGAAAGAGCATCAAGTGTTGATGATTAACAAGACCACTAGTTTCAAGAAAATGGCAACGGGAAAGAAAGGGAACTTCGTGTAGAATGGCAAGCAAGTTGTCACTTCCGTGAAGAAGCCCAAAGCTAGACTAAAGCCTGAAACTGAGTGCTTCTACTACAAAGGAAATGGTCACTGGAAGCGGAAATGACCTGAATATTTGGTGGATAAGAAGGATGGCAAAGTGAACAAGGGTATATTTGATATACAGGTTATTGATGTGTATCTTACTAGTGTTTATAGTAGCCCCTGGGTATTTGATACTTGTTCGGTTGCTAAAAATTAGTAGCTCGAAATAGGAGTTACGTATAACAGAGACTAGTTGAGGGTGAAGTGACAATGTGTGTTGGAAGTGGTTCCAAGATTGATATGATCATCATCGCACACTCCCTATACTTTCGGGATTAGTGTTAAACCTAAATAAATGTTATTTGGCGTTTACGTTGAGCATGAATATGATTTGATCATGTTTATTGTAATACGTTTATTCATTTAAAGTCAGGGAATAATTGTTGTTTTGTTTACATGAATAAAACCTTCGATGGTCATACACCGAATGAAAATAGTTTGTTGGATCTCGATCGTAGTGATACACATATTCATAATATTGAAGCCAAAAGATGCAAAGTTAATAATGATAGTGCAACTTATTTGTGGCACTGCCGTTTAGGTCATATTGATGTAAAGCGCATGAAGAAAATCCATGCTGATGGGCTTTTGGAATCACTTGATTATGAATCAGTTGATGCTTGCGAACCATGCCTCATGGGCAAGATGACTAAGACTCCGTTCTCCGGAACAATGGAGCGAGCAACAGATTTGTTGGAAATAATACATACTGATGTATGCAGTCCAATGAGTGTTGAGGCTCGCGGCGGGTATCGTTATTTTCTGACCTTCACAAATGATTTGAGCAGATATGGGTATATCTACTTGATGAAACATAAGTCTGAAACATTTGAAAAGTTCAAAAAAAAATTAGAGTGAAGTGTAAATTTATCGTAACAAGAAAGTAAAGTTTCTACGATCTGATCGCGGAGATGAGTATTGAGTTACGAGTTTGGTCTTCATTTGAAACAATGCGGAATAGTTTCGCAACTCACGCCACCTGGAACACCACAGCATAATGGTATGTCCGAGCATCGTAACTGTACTTTATTAGATATGGTGCAATCTATGATGTCTCTTACCGATTTACCACTATCGTTTTGGGGTTATGCATTAGAGACAGCTGCGCTCACGTTAAATAGGGCACCATCTAAATCCGTTGAGACGACACTATATGAACTGTGGGTTGGCAAGAAACCAAAGTTGTTGTTTCTTAAAGTTTGGGGTTGCGATGCTTATGTGAAAAAGTTTCATCCTGATAAGCTCAAACCCAAATCGGAGAAATGTGTCTTCATAGGATACCCAAAGGAGACAGTTGGGTACACCTTCTATCACAGATCCGAAGGCAAGATATTCGTTGCTGAGAATGGATCCTTTCTAGAGAAGTAGCTTTTCTCGAAAGAAGTGAGTGGGAGGAAAGTAGAACTTGTTGAGGTAATTTTACCTTCTCTCGAATTGAAAAGTAGCTCATCACTGAAATCAGTTCCAGTGATGCCTACACGAAATTAGCGAGGAAGTTAATGATGATGATCATGAAACTTCAGATCAAGTTTCTACCAAACCTCGTAGGTCAACCAGAGTAAGATCCGCACCAGAGTGGTACGGTAATCCTGTTCTGGAAGTCATGTTACTAGACCATGACGAACTTGCGAACTATGAGGAAGCGATGATGAGCCCATATTTCGCGATGGTTTGAGGCCATGAAATCTGAGATAGGATCCATGTATGAGAACAAATTGTGGACTTTGGTTGACTTGCCCGATGATCGGCAAGCCATAGAAAATAAATGGATCTTCAAGAGGAAGACAGACGCTGATAGTAGTGTTACTATCTACAAAGCTAGACTTGTCGAAAAAGGTTTTGACAAAGTTCAAGGTGTTGACTACGATGAGATTTTCTCACTCGTAGCGATGCTTAAGTTTGTCCGAATCATGTTAGCAAATTGCCACATTTTATGAAATCTGGCAAATGGATGTCAAAACTACATTCCCTAATGGGTTTCTTAAAGAAGAGTTATATATGATGCAACCAGAAGGTTTTGTCGATCCTAAAGGTGCTAACAAAATGTGTAAGCTCCAGCGATCCATCTATGGACTGGTGCAAGCATCTCGGAGTTGGAATATACGCTTTGATGAGTTGATCAAAGCATATAGTTTTATACAGACTTGTGGTGAAGCTTGTATTTACAAGAAAGTGAGTGGGAGCACTACAACATTTCTGATAAACATATATGAATGACATATTGTTGATCGGAAAGAATGTCGAATTTCCTGGAAAGCATAAAGGAGTATTTGAAAGGAGTTTTTCAAATAAAGACCTCGGTGAAGCTGCTTACATATTGAGCATCAAGATCTATAGAGATAGATCAAGACACTTGATAAGTTTTTTCAATGAGTACATACCTTGACAAGATTTTGAAGTAGTTCAAAATGGAACAGTCAAAGAAAGAGTTCTTGCCTGTGTTACAAGGTGTGAAATTGAGTAAGACTCAAAGCCCGACCACGGCAGAAGATAGAAAGAAAATGAAAGTCATTCCCTATGCCTCAGCTATAGGTTCTATAAAGTATGCCATGCTGTGTACCAGATCTATTGTATACCCTACACTGAGTTTAGCAATGGAGTACAATAGTGGTCTAGGAGTAGATCACTGGACAGTGGTCAAAATTATCTTAGTGGAATAATAAGGATATGTTTCTCGATTATGGAGGTGAAAAAAGGTTCGTCGTAAAGGGTTACATCGATGCAAGTTTTGACACTGATCCAGATGACTCTAAGTCTCAATCTGGATACATATTGAAAGTGGGAGCAATTAGCTAGAGTAGCTCCGCAAGAGCATTGTTGACATAGAAATTTGCAAAATACATACGAATCTGAATGTGGCAGACCCGTTGACTAAACTTCTCTCACAAGCAAAACATGATCACACCTTAGTACTCTTTGGGTGTTAATCACATAGCGATGTGAAATAGATTATTGACTCTAGTAAACCCTTTGGGTGTAGATCACATGACGATGTGAACTATGGGTGTTAATCACATGGTGATGTGAACTATTGGTGTTAAATCACATGGCGATGTGAACTAGATTACTGACTCTAGTGCAAGTGGGAGACTGAAGGAAATATGCCCTAGAGGCAATAATAAAGTTATTATTTATTTCCTTATTTCATGATAAATGTTTACTATTCAAGCTAGAATCGTATTAACCGGAAACTTGATACATGTGTGAATACATAGAAAAAAAGTGTGTCACTAGTATGCCTCTACTTGACTAGCTCGTTGAATCAAAGATGGTTAAGTTTCCTAGCCATAGACATGAGTTGTCATTTGATTAACAGGATCACATCATTAGGAGAATGATGTGATTGACTTGACCCATTCCGTTAGCTTAGCACTTGATCGCTTAGTTTATCGCTATTGCTTTCTTCATGACTTATACATGTTCCTATGACTATAAGATTATGCAACTCCCGATTACCGGAGGAACACTTTGTGTGCTACCAAACATCACAACATAACTGGGTGATTGTAAAGGTGCTCTACAGGTGTCTCCGATGGTACTTGTTGAGTTGGCATAGATCGAGACTAGGATTTGTCACTCCGATTATCGGAGAGGTATCTCTGGGCCCTCTCGGTAATGCACATCACAATAAGCCTTGCAAGCAATGTGACTAATGAGTTAGTTACAGGATGATGCATTACGTAACGAGTAAAGAGACTTGCCGGTAACGAGATTGAGCTAGGTATTGAGATACCGACGATCGAATCTCGGGCAAGTAATATACCGATGACAAAGGGAACAATGTATGTTGTTATGCGGTTTGACCGATAAAGATCTTCGTAGAATATGTAGGATCCAATATGTAGAATATGTTGGTTATTGACCGGAGACGTGTCTCGGTCATGTCTACATAGTTCTCGAACCTGTTGGGTCTGCATGCTTAAAGTTTGGTGACGATCGGTATTATGAGTTTATGTGTTTTGATGTACCGAAGGTAGTTCGGAGTCCCGGATGAGATCGGGGACATGACGAGGAGTCTCAAAATGGTCGAGACGTAAAGACCGATATATTTGACGACTATATTCGGACATCTGAAAGGTTCTGAGTGATTCAGGTATTTTTCGGAGTACCGGGGGAGTTACGGGAATACTGGAGTACATATGGGCCTTAGTGGGCTTTAAGGGAAAAAGAGGAGAAGCCACGAGGGCTGGCCGCGCGCCCCCCATGGGCCTAGTCTGAATTGGACTAGGGGAGGGGCTGCGCCCCCTCTTTCCTTCTCCTCCCCCTAGGAGGAGGACTCCTCCTCCTGGCGCGCCCTGCAAGGGCCGGCCGGCCTCCCCCTTGCTCTTTTATATACGGGGGCAGGGGGGCACCCCAAGGCACACAACAATTGATCATTGATCTCTTAGCCGTGTGCGGTGTCCCCCTCCACCATAATCCACCTCGGTCATATCGTAGCGGTGCTTAGGCGACGCCCTGCGTCGCTAGCATCATCATCACCGTCATCACGCCGTCGTGCTGACGGAACTCTCCCTCGAAGCTCTGTTGGATCGGAGTCTGTGGGACGTCATCGAGTTGAACGTGTGCTGAACTCGGAGGTGCCGCGCGTTCGGTACTTGGATCGGTCGGATCGTGAAGACGTACGACTACATCAATCGGGTTGTGCTAACGCTTCCGCTTTCGGTCTCATTTAGGTACGTGGACACACTCTCCCCTCTCGTTGCTATGCATCACCATGATCCTGTGTGTGCGTAGGAAAATTTTGGAATTACTACGTTCCCCAACAATATGATATGTCTCCAACGTATTTACTTTTCGTTTTGGCCTCTAACTTACATGATTTGAATGAAACTAACCAAGACTAACGTTGTTTTAAGAGGAACTATGTTAGTGTTATTTTTTGTGCAGAAATAAAAATTCTCGAAATTGGACAAAACTTCACAGAGATTTTTATGGAGTAAATAAAAAATACTAGAGCCGTCGGCATCCGTCTTCCCAAGAAAATAAGAGAGAATGTTTCATTGCGTTTTACGATATGGAGCTGTCACCTTCTCTTGTCTTCATTGGGAGCCCGGATCTGGAGCCCGTTTGTGGCTCTGGAGAGAGGGATTCGTCGTTGTCGTCATCACCAACCCTTCTCCATCAATTATTTCCTGATTCTCACCACTAAGAGTGTGTAATCCCTTGCAGGCATACTAGAGGTAGATGGAGATGAATGAGATTTATTATGTAATCATGTTAATTTGTTAGGGCTTGATCCCTAGTATCCACTATGTTCTGAGATTGATATTGTTATGACTTTGCTATGCTTAATGCTTGTTAGTAGGGCCTGAGTGTCATGATTTCATATCTGAACACTTATGCTCTCATGGATATATTTGAGATGCTGATCTTACCTGCCAGTTGTATACCCCTGTTATCGTTCTGAACCTTAGACTTCCAAGGCGACCATTAAAAGTGCTAGCGATCGACTAGATGGGGTGAATAGACAATTTTTTAAAAAGTCTTCGAAACAGGCAATGTCCTCGAAGATGTGGAAGAAAAATAGTCACTAAACAGGATACAACGGAAGATAAACTACACTAGGCAAGTCGGTATGTCAACAACAATTGAAGTAAGATGCGAAGATAGACAACTAGGTAGTAGAGAAGAATTGAGGAAGAGTGTGAAGACAAAGATGTAATCAGAAAAATGTCTTCACACAATGTCTTCGAATAGAATGAGCATGCAAAGGCTTCACGAAACTAAACAGTAAGTAAAGGAGTGAAGTGATATACCCAGTTGCTTGGAGAAGACACATGATTTGTTTGACCAATTCCAGCTACTGTGGCAGCTGTATGTGGTTAAGGAGGCTAAGATTAAACTCTGAAGATCTAGTCTTCACCTTATTCCCCTTGAGCTAATTGATATATTTCCAACGTATCTATAATTTTTTATTGTTCCATGCTATTATATTATCTGTTTTGGATGTTTTATATGCATTAATATGCTATTTTATATTATTTTTGGGACTAACCTATTAACTTAGAGCCCAGTGCCAGTTCCTATTTTTCCTTGTTTTTGAGTTTCGCAGAAAAGGAATACCAAACGGAATAAAACCTTCGCGATAGTTTTTCTTGGACCAAAAGACAACCAGAATACTTGGAGATGAAGTCGGAGGAGCCACGAGGCGGCCACAAGGACGGAGGGCGCGCCCCCACCCTTGTGCGCCCCTCGTGCACCTCCTAACCTAATTTCTTCGCCTATATATATACTCTTATATCCCCAAACCAACAGGGGGAGCCACAAAAACACTTTTCCACTGCCGCAACCTTCTGTTCCCGTGAGATCCCATCTAGGGACCTTTTCTGGCGTCCTGCCGGAGGGGGATTCGATCACGAAGGGCTTCTACATCAACTCTATTGCCCTTCCAATGAAGCGTGAGTAGTTTACCACAGACCTACAGGTCCATAGCTAGTAGCTAGATGGCTTCTTCTCTCTCTCTTTGGTTCTCAATACCATGTTCTCCTTGATGTTTTTGGAGATCTATTCGATGTAATACTCTTTTGCAGTGTGTTTGTTGAGATCCGATGAATTGTGGTTTTATGATCAGCTTATCTATGAATATTATTTGAATCTCCTCTGAATTCTTTTATGCATGATTTGATATCTTTGTAGTTCTCTTTGAATTATTGGTTTGGTTTGGCCAACTAGATTGGTTTTTCTTCCAATGGAAGAAGTGCTTAGCTTTGAGTTCAATCTTGCAGTGTCCTTTCCCAGTGACAGTAGGGGTAGCAAGGCACGTCACATATTGCTTGAGTTAATTTCTCTACATCATGTCATCTTGCTTAATGCGTTACTCCGTTCTTTATGAACTTAATACTCTAGATGCATGCTGGATAGCGGTCGATGTGTGGAGTAATAGTAGTAGATGCAGAATCGTTTCGGTCTACTTGACACGGACATGGTGCATGTATTCATGATCATTGCCTTAGATATCGTCATAACTTTGCGCTTTTTTATCAATTGCTCGGCAGTAATTTGTTCATCCACCGTATTATTTTCTATCTTGAGAGAAGCCTCTAGTGAAACCTATGGCCCCCAGGTCTATTTTCCATCATATAAGTTTCCGATTTACTCTTTTGCAATCTTTTACTTTCCGATCTATAAAGCAAAAATACCAAAATTATTTACTTTGCCGTTTATCTATCTCTATCAGATCTCACCTTTGCAAGTAACCGTGAAAGGATTGAAAACCCCTTTATCGCGTTGGGTGCAAATTGTTTGATTGTTTGTGCAGGTATTCGGTGACTTGTGGGTTATCTCCTACTGGATTGATACCTTGGTTCTCAAACTGAGGGAAATACTTATCTCTACTTTGCTGCACCACTCTTTTCTTTTCAAGGGAAAAACCAATGCAAGCTCAAGAAGTAGCACTAATATCTGTAAATCTCACCCAATCACTCGGGTAAGTCTTCAAGGTAGACTTCCAAACCTTCACAGACTTCGTTCGTCAGTAATCCACAATGACTCTTGGATGCTCAGAACACGAAGCCTAACCGGCTGGAAGATCATAGTCTTCAAATGTAACAGGTCTTTGGTTCACGCAGAACAGAAAGGCTTCTGTGATGCTCAATCACTTTGGGTTCTTGGTGTTTTGGGTTTGTCCTCGCAAGGAATTTCTCTCAAAGGCTTAAGAGGTGGGTTGCTCTCAAATGACAACAGCCGTGTAATAACTCGGAGCAGCCACCAACTTATGGTGGAGGGGGTGGGTTATTTATAGCCAGGAGGCAACCCGACATGATATGACCAAAATGACCCTATGTCAGTGGCCAACCGACACGTGTCCAACAGTCGGATTTCAAACACACGCGGCAACTTTACTTGAGCTCCAAGTAAAGCTTACTCAACCAAAGGTGGAAAAGGTTCCCTCTCATTGTCTTCACTGGAAGACATAGGATTTTAGGTTGAGCATCACGTCAGTTTTTAACTTTGTTTACATCTACCGCACTTAACAGCACGGTTATTCCTATGATTCAAGAAAGAAGAAATTGAAACTATCAAAAGACTATGTCGTCGCACTCCATTGTCTTTGAAGCAAAAGTCTTCACGTTGCATTGTCTTCAAACGAATGTCTTCACGTACCATCATTATCTTCAATGTCTTCATACATTTTTAGGATTCATCTTTGATGGGTAAGCCGAATCTCTAGGGACTTTTACCTGTGTTTTCCTATGAATCTCATAAACACATTAGTCCCTCCACCAAGTTTGTCGTCAATACTTCAAAACCAACAAGAGGTAGCACTAGATGCACTTACAACCATGAATTGAGATATCGACGGGGAGTACTTTAATTTTAGAAGTTTATGTATTCACCATGTGTTAATGTTTTCTTTCAGTTATGTATTAAAAGGAGCGCCTTAATTGCCCTTAGCTTCCGTTAGGTCCCGCTGCCACGGGAGGGTAGGACAAAAGATGTCATGCAAATTCTTATCACAAACACGTATGACTATATACGGAATACATGTCTACATATGACTGATGAATTGGAGCTATTGTGTATTACTCTAGGTTGTGACAGTTACATATTGAATCTCATCTGAATATCGATCACTACTCCATACCTATGCTTTAATATTATTGTCTGTGCTCACGTTACAACTGCTGCTTTGTTTGCACAAAACTGCCTCTATTGTTACTACTGTTGTTACTTTGTTACTATTGCTATCATATTGTTGTGATACTAATAAATTGCTGCAATGAAGTGATTCTTAGGTTTGGTAGAATTGACAACTCAAGTGTTAAGACTTATAAATATTCTTTGGCCCCCTTATCTCGAATCAATAAATTTGGGTGAAATACTACCATGAAGACTATTGTGATGTCATCAGTGTGCTCCGCGAATGAGCCATCGGCAGCCCTCTCCATCCTAATGCAGCACCACCGGGAGCAGTCGAGACGCCTCGCCATCACCATCCTCGAAGACGTGTCGGGATTTCTGGCCGGCCTACTCATGCGACAACACGGGGAGGACACGGAGGAGGCGGCGGCGGCGCTCTTCGCCGCCCGATTCGCCTGCGAAGGAACACCGCTGGGGCAACTGTTACGCAGAGTGGTTGCTACAAGCATATCGGATCCAATTATCTTGACATGATCCCTCTTACCTTACAAGATATGAAGTGTTGATGCTATTAAGTACTTAGCCCAAGCAATTAGCATGTTTAAATTTATTTCCTTCAGCCGGTCACCTCCTACCTCAGGCTGATAAGAAAACGCCCCGACTCTCTTGTCATATCAACAGGAGAGATAATCACGAAGAAAAAAAATCAATTATTCTGAATCTCTCATCCCAAAAACTCCTCCCGTGAATCTCCACCCATTCGAATCCTTTCTCTGGTTTTTTTTTTTTTTTGGAGAGTGAGGTGTTGCTGCGCAATTCAAAGGAAACTGAAAAGTTGAGGACGCATTGCAAAGAAGAAATGAGTAACATTATATCTCCTCTGAAGAAGAAAGCGGATCCTCACACTTCAACTGCAGATGCTCTTGCGGAATTTTCACTACAAAATGTATGTAAAACTGGAATGGATCTGATTCTGAGCTTACATCTTATTTCAGTCCGGAGCATATACAAACATTCAGGAAGAAGATGCCAAGCGAAATACTGCTTTGGTCCTCAAATAAGACTAGTGTTGTTGGAAAAGAAGCTCATGACATGGCTGATGTTTAGTTTCCAACAGTGGTGCATATACCTGTTTATGATAGTGAATCGTAGCAGACTTACGTAATTTTTTAGGGGAAGCAACACACATTTGCTCATAAATTTGAAGTTTTTCCATCTGAGGTAAGATGGTGCTACTCGTAATTCATGTGTAATTTTTTAGTTCGATTACCCAACTTTTGTGCAAAATTCATGTACACTAGTAGCTAGGGCAGGCCATCGCGCACCTCCCGAATGTTATTGGGAAGAGAAAAGTATACTTTTCGTCCCTTAACTTTTGAGGAAGTCTAGATTTAGTCCCCGAACTACAAAACCGGACAACTTACATCCTTAACTATTGAAACCGGACAAGTCTAGTCCCTAGTCTTGGCTGACCCGGTATCGTTGCTGACTCAAGGTGGTTTTGACCGGTCTTCGTCCACGTGGCCGCATATCTCTCTCCTTCCTTCTTCCTTCTCACATTGGCTTACTGATACATTTCATCAAACACCTAGCACACATTGACTGCGCCGACCACGACCAAACAGCGGTGGCTAGCTACTCCCGCCGGTGCTCACGTTGCTCGTGCAGGTGCACTACGCAGTGGACGGCTGCTGGCCGACACTCTGTGCGCCGGCGTGCTGCTTCGCTTAGGCAAAAGAAAGCCACGGTTGGGGCCAGTGCAGCTCAGCATCAACATCTCCGTCATGCTCTGCCCCATGTTGGTCGCAAACTCGCAACTCGCCAGGGAGCAGCGAAGCTCGGCATCGTCTCGGCTGCTGCGGTCCTCGCCGACGGAGCCCTCGCTGCAGCAACCGGGTGATATGGCTGTTTGGCTCGGCACGCGGCGTCCGAGGAAAACGCCTGTCGTCCACCAGTCATTGTCGCCTGATTTGATCGGGACTCCTTCATCAACCACGCCTCCATCCAGCTCAGTTGCACCACACGGCTCCATGCATGGCACTGTGGCACCATGCTATGTGCATAGGTATACACCAATGCACAAATGTGGATGGCTGGTTGCACGTCCTGCGTTGACCTGCTGGCTCGCCAATCCACGTACACCAACACCGTCCATAAGCCAGCTACGCGTACGCGACGCACCAGCCAAAGCAGCATATCTACAGCGGATTCTCCTGGCTTCCTGCATGGTGGCACGCCATGTGCAGCAGGAGTACGCTCTGGCCGATGCGCGTTCGTGACGCCGTGTGCAACAGAATGATCATTGTCGTCTACATGCCCTGACTTCATGAGCGAGCGAATTGATCGTCCGAGAGCACGGGAGTTCACACGCACGCCGGCACGCCAGCTTGTCCGCCACCAGCCGCACCACGTCCACCACCGTCACCTTGGAGAGGCTGTACCGGACCTCCGCGACCCCGCCCAGCATGCCCGTGGTGCTGCCTCGTCCCGCTGCTACCGTGCGCCAGATGGAGATGGCGGACGCGCTCTTGAGCTTCTCCTCGTCGCCACCCCTGCACTGAGTTCCACATGCTCCCAGGCAGTGGAGAATAGGAAGTTGAGGACGAGCACGAGGTAGCGCCACCGCGCGCGTGGCTTGCCTGCATGCCTGGACGTGGGACACAGTGCATGCAAGGTGTTCGATGAAATACCCCAATAAGTGAATATGAGAAGGAAGAAAGGAGAGAGAAATACTGCCACATGGACGAAGACCGGTCAAAACCATGTTGATACCGGGTTTGCGCAGACAATGGACTGAACTTGTCCGGTTTCAAAAGTTTGAAGTGCAAGTTGTTCAGTTTTAGAGTTGAGGGACTAAATTTAGACTTCACGACGAATTGTGGGACGAAAAGTATACTTTTCTCTATTGGGAAACACTAGTCAAGTGGTCATGCATGCGGCATTGTCGCACGATGGAACTGTTGTTGTAGTGCACTTTCCCAACCGTTTAATACACACCATTTAATATATGTTGATGAAGAGCCATCCCGATATACATGATAAATGTATAATATGTATGAAAAAGCAGTCATCAAACACAAATGTTAATCATTTATAAGAAAATTATTCCTGATGAAGAAAATGTACAATATGTATAAAAAAACTAGTTCTCAAACTAATATATTTAAAAAGTGGGAATCATGATTTTTTTTAAATGTATAAAATCCTTTTGGATTTTCTGTTTTTAAAATATTTTATCTCTTAAATGAAAAACCCGATTGAAGATCCGTTTTCATCATTAAATATCTCGCGACGAGATCTTCGGAACTATATCTCATATCAATAATTTTGATGATTTTTTGGGTTAAAAAGTTGTCATGTCTATTACACATGAATTGCCATGATGTTTATAGTGAAATTGCCATGATATGTTTCAGCTATTTTCTTCTACATTTAAAAGTCAGTTTTGACATATTATAAAATGGGGAACTAAGAAACTAAACTTGCCATGAACCATAAACTAAAATTACCATGATACATGCACTTAAAATTGCCATGATTCATACAAAAAAAATTTTATGGTCAAAGTACTGAAATTGCCATCATATAAAAACTAAAATTGCCATGCTCTACAAACTAAAATTGCCACATGGTAACTTTATTTTAAGCACTATGGCAACTACAGTGTAAACATCATGGCAACTTTTCGGCAAATTTTTTTCATCAAAACATATCAACACGGGGTCTAGTTTTGAATATCTCGTCGAGACGGATTTAATGGTAAAAATGGATTTTTAATTTGATTTTTTAATTAGGAGATAAAGTATTTTTAAGTCAAAACACCAAAAAGATTCCTGCCGACGTCATCTGTTCATACAGGCAAAATGAGTGGTGACAAAGGCGTGTGGGGATGTACAAAATGCCACACGTGTGGGCGTTAGTTTTTTTTAGAAAAGAAAGGAAACCAATGAAAACAAAGAAAATAGAAGTTTACAAAGTGAAAAAAAACCTCGAAGGAAGCCGGTAAAAAAAACAAGAGGATTGAATAACAAACCGAAAGAAAATTAAAAAAATACGGAGCACGGCGAACGTACAGCGAGCGAGTCGAACGCTAATGGACTGGCCCACTCGCGCTGCCAGTGACGCGAGATATAGCTAGCCACCTAGCACGTACGCCCTACAATCTGCCACCGATTATCTTTTGGACTCCTTCCCCACGGGTTTTAGGAAGGTTCTAGAACTTTCCACGACTAGTAAGTTTGCACGTGCGTCAACAAATATAAATATTAATAACCACTGCAATAACGAACAATTGTGCGCACAATATTGAAGCAGTACTATCTCAAATACATCACACGCACTAAAATATTAGAAATGTTTTTCAACATTTTTTTTGATTGATACAAATGTTCCAATAACATAGATATATTCAAGTCCAAGATGAATAGTGATGAACACTAATGTTGTCATTATTCTAATCACAACATCCATTTGAAAGATTTGATGCTTATACAGAAAACAAACAAGTATAACATGGTTCTTTATCAGAACCAGAATTATTCCTTCAAAAGATGCTGAAAATTGTCACTGATAAATAGATAGGGGCTATCAACCAAGCACCAAAATTTGGTTGACTGACTGCAAAGCTAAAAGTTAACTCAATTTATAGCAGGGGGCTCTTGCAATGCTATTTGTTCATATTATCTGGTGGAAGTATGAACATATGAAGCTACAAAGCAAATAAAAATCTCAACAGTAAACCTCTCTTTGAAACAAATGATCATAGTCCTCAATGTAGTAGAAAAGCAATGGAGCAGAATTTCTTGATACCAACTGCAGGGCAGGTGTACTGAATGTAGTATCCCAGGGGAGAGCTACATACATCAGGGAGGACCTACTACAGATAAGAATTCTTACCACCCATGGATTCCAAAGCACCTAAAATTCTGGAGTGCAGAAACCAAAAGTATTAGTTAGAAACAATGAAGTACAGAACAAATTGCAAGTTTAAAAATCAAGTATATATTCCCATGATCCCCCTTTCACCAGTCGAATCATGTCGAATATAATGAAAAGGGAACTACTTTTATATCTTCTTTATTAACATTATTACCCGAAAATTGCCTTTGGAGCTCGGCCTCCATGGAGGCCTCCAAATTAAAATTTCAAATTTCATCACAATTCATATTTTTACATTTCAGAAAATTCTAAAAAAATACAGATATACATGAAGGCATAACACACGTGTGTAAATTTTCAGTATGCAACGCTGATAAATTTAGTCTAATGTAAAAATATATAGGGTACTTAAGTGCTTGTACAGAAAAAAGAATAAGACATACGTAGTTTGTAGAACATGCCATGTACTCCCTCCGTTCAGAATTACTTGTCACAGAAATGGATGTATCTAGACGTATTTTAGTTCCAGATACATCCATTTTCGAGACAAGTAATTCCGAACGGAGGGAGTATATTTTTATGGTAAAGAAGACACTCCACTACCATTATCATTTATCAATGTCTACACCTTCTTTTCTCTCACAAACCCAGAAGCAGCAAAGTAAGTACAATACCACCAAAGACATTTATGTAAAAAGAGTTATTAGCACAAAAAATCCACTATAAACCGAACCGATCATAACCTAGTAATTCATAATAGCAGGTGAACATCTTAAATTTTATCAAGATATCTCGATGTAGTAGCCAAGGGGGCCTTTTTCGTCTTAAAATTTCCTGAAGCATGTCGAGCTTCCTAACACTAATAATCAGTAAACAAAGCCATTTAGATTTGTCGCTAAACAAGTAAAAGTAGCATGTGATACCCGCACACAAAATTTATGTACTTGGAATTTCCATCACTATCTCATACGTTGTCACCATTGAATGGATCTAGATGACAAATAATCAAATCAGACTAAAATCTAAGAATGTTAGCTCCATGATGCTACAGGTGGGTTCAAGCATCAAGTGCTTTCACGGCAGTTTCTGAGCTCAACTTCCCAACACGGTCAACGCCAAAGGAACAAGTATCGAGGTGCCCACCGTTACAATTTATATGAAAAAATATACCGAGATGCAGAAAGCAAGATGCAAGCCCTCATAAGCAACCCTTTCCTAGAGTGTGTCTCTCTCCTGAGTTGAACAAATATTCACTCCATCTAATTATACTGAAAAGAGGCTCCCGATGTTGTAATCAAACGCTTTATTGGGGTTCCTTGAACCCATGTCTTAGCATCTTGGTAATGAATATAGGTTCATACTAACCAGAAGACAACTATCAAGAATATATGTAGGATAACATGTTGCCACCAATCTAACCTCTATCATCAGAGATAGTGGAGATAAATTGTAAGAGCTCAGACCTTCCCACTTCAATGGCAGTTTTAAGATCTTCAGGAATGGGGGGAGGTGTAACCTCGGGACAGGTGGAATATTTCCTTCCTCAACCTGCAAAAAATATATCAACCCCAAGCTTTGATTCCCACTAACACATTCCCAACAAAAACTTGCAAAAGACATCAGCCGTGATGTACCAGCTTCTGAAATCCTTAATCCTTTTAAGAGCTTCAAATGAAGTAGGAACAACAGCCGCAACATCCCTTAGTGCCTGATTCTTAGCTTGTGCAGATTCCAACTCACCACCACTCATCGCACCCTGTTATACCAAAAAATAAATAAACCACATCTGCGCATACTTGTTCAGCTCACCAGAACTTGAGGAAAGAAATTTACAACTCACAGCATGGCAAAATTGGACTCAAATTTCAACAGACGTGCACACGTCCCACTAACCCGAGCAACAACAGGTTTCTCGACCTTTCCTTGTTCCAAGGATTCGAGTAGTGAATACTCATCACTTCCTCCAAGCTCCCCAAGAACAACTGTCATTTTAACCTAAAGCCAACAAATGAGGTCAAACTAAATTTCCAGGACTCAATCAAACTAAAGTATCTTAACATGTCCATGTAACTGAACTAATTAATCAAAAAGCAACCCAGTTGGCATTACCTCAAACAGTTTATGTGCACCGTAATGCGGGATCAGCAGCAATAGAACATGGGCGTGTCTGGCGTGGGTCGTGGGAGGACGACTGCTGATGTGTGCTATTCACCACCTTCTTCCTCCTCTCCGTCACCTAGATCCCCTCTACGGCGGACCTCTCTGCCTCCATGCCCTTGCGCCGCACCTGGGCGCGCTCGTGGCAGCGCCGCTCCTTGTTGGTGAGCGCCCGGTCGAGCACCGAGAGCAGCGCGCTCCTGCGGGAGATGAGACGGCAATGGGTGACGCGGAGCGGGGCGAGGGAGAAGAGAGAGTTGGCGGTCGTCCTTTCCGCCATTATCTGCCGCGCACTTGGGAAATAAGGGAGAGATGCCTCCGTCGCGTGGGGAGGCGGCGGCGACGAGCGGTGGCGACGACGGGCGATGTGGCCGTGGGGAGAGGTGTGCGGGAGGTACTGAGGGGAGGGAGCAGTTTTTTTTTGGAGAAAGAGATCGAGAGAAAAAAGGAAAACTTCGGTTGTTAAGGATATCGTGTCACGTACTAACTGCGTTCCGCAAATCAGGGAGGGCCGTGCGGATTAGAGGGATGCGAGCGCGGACAATTGGCAGACCAGGGCGTCTGCTTGGCAGAACATTCAATCTGAAACGTTGATTTTGATGGCAGAGTATTGATCTAATACGGACAGTCAGATGCGTTTCAGTTGGTTTGATCCAAAGGTTCTGGTTATCCCGTGTACAATTTGTTGTGTGACTTTAGAGGAGTTTATGTTTGCTCTTTTAATAATAGTAGAGAAACATTTTTTTCTTTTTCCTTTGTCTTTTTTGTTCTTACTTTTTCTCTTTTCCTTTTACGTTATTTTATACTCTCTATTTTTTGTTTTCTTTTTTCCCTTCTTTTCTTATATTTTCCCTTTCCTTTCTTAGTTTTTCCTTTCCATCTTTTTTTCTTTCTTTCCTATTCTTTTTCTCTATTGCGACCATCTTTCAGATTTGTGAACATAATTCTCAAATCATGAATAATTAAGAAAATCATGTACATTTTTCAAACTCTTGAACATTTGTTGAAATCATGAAAGAAAATGTGCATTTAGGATTGCAGGTAAAGGTAACAACTGTTGCAACAATGACAGGCTATGCAGCAGAATAGGATTAATCGAAAGCAGTAACATGCTACACTACTCTAATGCAAGCAGTAGAGAGAAGGAATAGGCGATATCTGGTGATCAGGGGGAGGGGGGCGCTTGCCTGGTTGCTCGGGCAAGAAGGAGGGGTCGTCGTCGATGTAGTCGATCATAGGGGTATCGGCAGCGGTCTCGGGGTCAACCAGAAAGAAGTAACGAAGAGGGAACATAATAAATAACAGAGCAATCAAAACATCACAAAGTATAACATGGCAATACGTGGTGCTAGGGGTGAGCTAACGCAGTGCTAGATGATACCGGAAAAGGGGGAAACATCCGGAAAAGTATTCCCGATGTTTCGTGTTTTCGGACAAACGGACCAAAGGGGGAAAGTTGCATGTTTGCTATGCTAGGGATGTGTGGCGGACGAACAGACTGCGTATTCGGATTCGTCTCGTCGTTCTGAGCAACTTTCATGTAGAAAGTTTTTTCATCCGAGTTACGGACTATTTTATATTAATTTTCAAATTTTATTCATTTTCTAGAATATATTAATTCGAATTAAAAACAGTAAATAGTTTTGTCACGTAGTGCTACTCTAGTCAGAGTGTATTACAGGTGGGGCTAGGGGGTTTAGTCAGCAGTTGTCCAGTCAAGGTTGACTGGTCAACAGGGTCATGCGGGCCCATCTGTCATCCTTTAGTTTAATTAAATTGGTATTTAACCAAGGTGGTCCCACATGTCATTGTCACTAGTTCCAATAGTTTATTTAATCCAGGTTAACTAACAGGAGGTGGCCCATATGTCATAGGGTACAATTAAAACTAAACCTACTATAAAATAGTCTAACAAAAAGGGGTTTGTTTTAATTGGGGATTAGCCCCATGTGCTAGAGACACATACGTGCACTTGGCTGTGCACACACACGCTCACAAAGCACACGGCCATGGACATGGCCGTGGCCAACAACAGCAACATCAGACGGAGTAGAAGCAGCACCACCAGCAGAGCACCACTTGCAGCGGCAGCAGCAGTACAGCACAACGCAGCACCTAGAGAGCAGCAGCAGGAGGAGGAACGGCAGCAGCGCAGCCGCAAGCAGGCAGCAGGAGCAGCAGCTACGGGAGCAGGGGGCACGGCCCAGGCGAACATGCCCGCGAGGGGGGGGGGGGGGGCGAGCAGCGACGGGAGCGGGGCCGCAGCGGACTGCAGCAGGCAGGCGAGGAGCAGGCAGGCAGGTGCCCGCCACGATCCCCTGCCTCTCTGTAGCAGGAGGGGATGAGTGGGGGTGTGGGCTGGGCCTGGCACTGTGTGAGCTGGCCCGTGTGCTGTGACCACTAGGGCCCAGCGCACCGTAGTTGTTTCTTTCTTTTCTTTTCTGTTTATTTTATTTCTTTAATGGTTACAGTTTTATAAAATACACAAATGGTTTCTAAATTAGTATTACTATATTTATTACTGCCACATTAATTTGGGTAACTAAATAAAATAGTTTAACATTTTATAAATAATAAAAGGCATTTATTAAATTCGTTATGCTGCTGTTTCATTCATATTTGAGTATTTAAACATTTTATAAAAGGGTGATTTCTCCACCATAATTACCTATGCATTACTTGATACAACCCGAACATTTTTGTGACGCCCGGATAACTAAGCTACAGTAATTCTCTGCTAATGACGCCACGTCACTTCGATTACTGATGCTAATCTCACGTTAGTTCGAAACCGATTCAAATTCAAATTCGAAATCAAGCAAACAATAAAAAATTTTAAATATTAAAACTAAAATGTCCGGAGTGAAAAGAATATTGCATAGGTAATTATGGTGGAGAAACCACACCTTTTGTAAAATGTCTAAGTACTATAAGATGAATAAAATAGCAGTAAACACAATTATTTAAATATCTTTTGTAATTAATAAAATGTCAAACTAATTTATTGAAGGACTAGACTTTTTGTGACTAGGAGCTAAGTTGAAATACTAATTTAGATGTTGCGTGTATATTTTACTAAAACTAAAATAATAGAAAACAAAACTAAAAGAGTAAAAGCAAAAGAAATATAAAGAAAAGAATAAAACAAAGCAAAAGAAAAAGGAGGACCTCTCCCACTAGGCCTCGGCCCAGCTGGCCATCGGGCCAACCAGGCCGACCCACTTGGCCCAACCGGCCGCGCCCCCGCTCCCATATCCCTTCAACCCCCCGCAAACCCTAACCCACGCACCCACTCCCCCCCCCACTCGCGCCCCACTCTCCCTTTCCCCCGATCCACTCGGGATCGGGCTCGATGCCGACGCCGCATGGTGCTGCCCTGCCTCACGCCGGTGCCTCGCCGCCACACCGATGCCGTCCCGTCCTCACCTCCTCCCTGAACAACGACCTAGGGCAACGGCACCCCTCGCCGCACGCCCGACGCCGCGCCTCCCCGGATCCCGTCGCCGGAACCACGCTGCTTGCCTCTCCGACGTCGACGCGTCCCCGTCCTCCTCCACACCGTCCTTCCTCCTCTTCGTCGCATCTTCTCCGACCTCCACCTCGCGCCCCGCTGCCACGAACCACCTACACCCCTGTGAGCGACCCCGATCCTCCTCTCTTCCTTCCCCGCGCACGCGCTCGAACCCGTGCCGCGCACCTCACCCCGCGGTGAGCGCCGTGCTGCGGTCCTAGCGCCCGCCCCAGTCGCGCTGCCGCTCGCGCCTCCGGCCAGCTCGTGCTAGCCTCAAACCGCCTCGTCTGCGCGCCCGCCGTGCGTTCGGCCACCGCCGACCTCACCGCACCGCCACCGCCTGTTGCTCCCGTGCCGCACTGCGCCACTCCGGCGCCCTGCAGCCGCCCCCCTCGTGACTGCTCGCTTCACCAAGACCGCTGCCGTGTCGCCTTTGGGTTCGCCTGTCGCCCATTGGCGTGCGCCCCTGCGGGCTGGCACCCGATGCCCGCTATGCCCGCCCGACCCGCATAGGCCACAGGGGCCTATGACAGCTGGGCCCCGCCCCCCTGTGACAATGACTGGTGGGCCAAGCCCTAGAACGTTTTAAAATAAAAATGAATTAATAAAATTTATAATTAATTAACTTATTAATTATTGAATTAATTAAGTTAATTAATCTTATTTAATTAATCTAATTAACTTGTTAGTTTAATTAAACAGTAATTAGTTTAACTAAACCCTAATTAACCTAAACAGAGTATGACAGGTGGGTCCCACTGGACCCACACATTAGTTTGACCCAGTCAACGTCCTGTTGACTGCTGACGTCATGATAACGTCAGCATACACTATTCTGGATAATGTTGATTTAAAATAATTAAGTAAATCCTAAAAATGATTTAAATCTTTTAACATTAATATAAAATAAACCGTAGCTCAGATGAAAATACTTTCTACATGAAAGTTGCTCAGAACGACGAGACGAATCCGGATACGCAGCCCGTTCGTCCGCCACACATCCCTAACCTATTGAACTCGCAACTTTCCCCCTCCAGTTCATCATTCCGAAAACGCGAAACACCGGGAATACTTTCCTGGATCTTTCCCCCCTTCGCCGGTATCACCTACTACCGCGTTTGGGCACACCTAGCATCACACTTTGTTATGTCATGCATCATCATGCATTGGTTTGCATTGTATTTATTGTTTCTTCCCCCTCTTCTCTCGCTAGACACCGAGACCGACGCCGCTGCTACCCAGTACGACTATGGTGTTGACGACCACTCCTTCTTGCCAGAGCAATCAGGCAAGCCCCCCCCCTTGATCACCAGATATCGCCTATTCTTCTCTATACTACTTGTATTAGAGTAGTGTAGCATGTTACTGCTTTCCGTTTATCCTATCCTGATGCATAACCTGTCCTTGCTACTACTGTTGTTACCTTTACCTGCAATCCTACATGCTTAGTATAGGATGCTAGTATTCCATCAGTGGCCCTACATGCTTAGTATAGGATGCAATCCTGCTTGTTTGTCGTTATGTCTGAATTTGGGGAAATTATTGCCGATATGGACAATAATAATATCATATAAAATTCTGATGCTCCTGCTGAAGAACCCCCTACCTTGCATACAAAAAGATTTCGAATTGGTAGTGGTAATATTATTGGAAAAGGAGTTATTCAAGATTTCTTTACTTGTGCCGGTGCTTTGCCTTCTATGGGCGGTTCTATTCTTCATAGAACTAGTAGTCTTGCGGACGCTATTGCCATGCTTATAGTTGAACTTGAAAGGCAATTTATGCACATGCATCCTTGCATACAAAGATTTTTCTTAGAATTCTCTAATATTGAGCATTCTTCTGTTAAGCGTGCCGCCTATATCTTTTTGGCTCATGAGTTTAGATTTATAATAATAGAGGCCAAAGAAATCTTTGCGCATTATAGGGTAGATGCTAGTCATCCTCCCATTGAAGCTATCCTTTTTAATCAAGAAGACATGATGCGTTTACAATCTTTATTCATATTGCTTATAATGAAAATCTTAGGAAAAAGGTTCCTGTCGATGTTCTAGTTGATAGAATTTCCGAGCTTAATGACAATTTTGCTATTCGGAATAATGGACTAGGTTTTCCTCTTGAACGAAGGCTTGTGACTTTTTTCCAAAAGAATGCTCTTAATCATGAATTGCTTGTGCAATACAAAGGGCCTAGGGAGGAACCCATACCTCCCGAGATTGATCTGGGGGACTTTTGTCCCATTAAATTTAGCCATTTTGATTATTTTTGCTTGCCTCAAAGAAAACTTGCTGCTGAACATAGAGAATATGAGAGAAGTTTTCATGATTTGCCATACCACTATTATGGCAATACCTAGATCTATCCTTGCTTTTATGCCTAGCTAGGGGCGTTAAACGATAGCGCTTGTTGGGAGGCAACCCAATTTTATTTTTAGTTTTTTTTGCTTTTGCTTCTGTTTAGGAATAAATCTTTGATATAGCCTCTGGTTAGATGTGTTTTATATTTTAATTAGTGTTTGTGCCAAGTTAAACCTATTGGATCTTCTTGGATGATAGTTACTTGATCTTGCTGTAATTTCCAGAAACTTCCTGTTCACGAAAACAATTGTTAAAAATCACCAGAACGTGATAAAATAGTGATTCCAATTGCTGCTGATCAATAAACAAATTTCCTAGGTCATCCTATTTTGGCTGATGTTTTTGGAGTTCCAGAAGTTTGCGTTAGTTACAGATTATTACAGACTGTTCTGTTTTTGACAGATTCTGTTTTCCGTGTGTTGTTTGCTTATTTTGATGAATCTATGGCTAGTAAAATAGTTTATAAAACATATATAAGTTGGAATAAAGTAGGTTTAACACCAATATAAATAAATAATGAGTTCATTACAGTACCTTGAATTGGTCTTCTGTTTTCTTTCGCTAACGGAGCTCACGAGATTTCTGTTGAGTTTTGTGTTGTGAAGTTTTCAAGTTTTGGGTGAAATCTTTTGATGGATTATGGAACAAGGAGTGGAAAGAGCCTAAGCTTGGGGATGCCCATGGCACCCCCAAGATAATTTAAGGACACCAAAAGTCAAAGCTTGGGGATGCCCGGAAGGCATCCCCTCTTTAAATCTACTTCCATCGGTAACTTTACTTGGAGCTATATTTTTATTCACCACGTGATATGTGTTTTGCTTGGAGCATCTTGTATGATTTAAGTCTTTGCTTTTTAGTTTACCACAATCATCCTTGCTGTACACACCTTTTGAGAGAGCCATACATGATTTGGAAATTATTAGAATACTCTTTGTGCTTCACTTATATCTTTTGAGTTATATAGTTTTTCTCTAGTACTTCACTTATATCTTTTAGAGCACGGTGGTGGATTTGTTTTAAAGAAACTATTGATCTCTCATGCTTCACTTAGATTATTTTGAGAGTCTTAAATAGCATGGTAATTTGCTTAAATAATCTTAATATGCTAGGTATTTAAAATAGTAAAAACTTTCTTATGAGTGTGTTGGATACTAAGAAAAGTTTGATGCTTGATGATTGTTTTGAGATATGGAGGTAATAATATCAAAGTCGTTCTAGTTGAGTAGTTGTGAATTTGAGAAATTCTTGTATTGAAGTTTGCAAGTCCCGTAGCATGCACGTATGGTAAACGTTATGTAACAAATTTGAAACATGAGGTGTTCTTTGATTGTCCTCCTTATGAGTGGCGGTCGGGGACGAGCGATGGTCTTTTCCTACCAATCTATCCCCCTAGGAGCATGCGCGTAGTGCTTTGGTTTTTGATGGCTTGTAGATTTTTGCAATAAGTATGTGAGTTCTTTATGACTAGGGTTGAGTCCATGGATTATACACACTCTCGCCCTTCCATCATTGCTAGCCTCTTCGGTACCGTGCATTGCCCTTTCTCACCTTGAGAGTTGGTGCAAACTTCGCCGGTGCATCCAAACCCCGTGATATGATACGCTCTTTCACACATAAACCTCCTTATATCTTCCTTAAAACAGCCACCATACCTACCTATTATGGCATTTCCATAGCCATTCCGAGATATATTGCCATGCAACTTTCCACCATTCCGTTCATCATGACACATTCATCATTGTCATATTGCTTAGCATGATCATGAAGTTGACATAGTATTTGTGGCAAAGCCACCATTCGTAATTCTTTCATACATGTCACTCTTGGTTCATTGCATATCCCGCACATCACGAGGCATTCATATAGAGTCATACTTTGTTCTAGTATCTAGTTGTAACCATTGAGTTGTAAATAAATAGAAGTGTGATGATCATCATTTTCTAGAGCATTGTCCCAAGTGAGGAATATATAAAAAAAAGAAAGGCCATATAAAAAAATAGAAGGCCCCCCCAAAAAAGAGAAAGGACATAAAAAAAGAGAAGGCCCAAAAAAATGAGAGAAAAAGAGAGAAGGGACAATGCTACTATCCTTTGCCACACTTGTGCTTCAAAGTAGCACCATAATCATCATGATAGAGAGTCTCTTGTTTTGTCACTTTCATATACTAGTGGGAATTTTTCATTATAGAACTTGGCTTGTATATTCCAACAATGGGCCTCCTCAAGTGCCCTAGGTCTTCGTGAGCAAGCAAGTTGGATGCACACCCACTTAGTTTCTTTTGTTGAGCTTTCATACATTTATAGCTCTAGTGCATCCGTTGCATGGCAATCCCTACTCCTTGCATCAACATCAATCGATGGGCATCTCCATAGCTCATTGATTAGCCTCGCTGGTGTGAGACTTTCTCCTTTTTTATCTTCTCCACATAACCCCCATTATCATATTCTATTCCACCGATAGTGCTATGTCCATGGCTCGCGCTCATATATTGCGTGAAAGTTTATAGGTTTGAGATTACTAAAGTATGAAAGAATTACTTGGCTTGTCATCAGGGTTGTGCATGATGAGAGCATTCTTGTGTGTGAAAATGGAGCATGACTAAACTATATGATTTTGTAGGGATAAACTTTCTTTGGCCATGTTATTTTGAGAGGACATAATTGCTTAGTTAGTATGCTTGAAGTATTATTATTTTTATGTCAATATGAACTTTTGTCTTGAATCTTTCGGATCTGAATATTCATACCACAATTAAGAAGAATTACATTGAAATTATGCCAAGTAGCACTCCGCATCAAAAATTCTGTTTTTATCATTTACCTACTTGAGGACGAGCAGGAATTAAGCTTGGGGATGCCTGATACGTCTCCAACGTATCTATAATTTTTTATTGCTCCATGCTATATTATCTACTGTTTTGGAAAATATTGCGCTTTACTTTCCACTTTTATATTATTTTTGGGACTAACCTATTAACCGGAGGCCCAACCCAGAATTGCTGTTTTTTGCCTATTTCAGAGTTTTGAAGAAACGGAATATCAAACGGAGTCCAAACGGAATGAAACCTTCGGGAACGTGATTTTCTCACCGAACATGATCCAGGAGACTTGGACCCTACGTCAAGGAAGCTTCGAGGAGGGCACGAGGTAGGGGGGCGTGCCCTCCACCCTTGTGGGCCCCACGATGCTCCACCGACGTACTTCTTCCTCCTATATATACCTATGTATCCCCAAACGACCAGAGACGGAGCCACAAACCTAATTTCACCGCCGCAACCTTCTGTACCCACGAGATCCCATCTTGGGGCCTGTTCTGGAGCTTCGTCGGAGGGGGCATCCACCACGGAGGGCTTCTACATCATCACCATAGCCCCTCCGATGAAGTGTGAGTAGTTTACCTCAGACCTTCGGGTCCATAGTTAGTAGCTAGATGGCTTCTTCTCTCTTTTTGGATCTCAATACAATGTTCTCCCCCTCTCTCGTGGAGATCTATTCGATGTAATCTTCTATTTGCGGTGTGTTTGTTGAGACCGATGAATTGTGGGTTTATGATCAAGATTACTTATGAACAATATTTGAATCTTTTCTGAATTCTTTTATGTATGATTGGTTATCTTTGCAAGTCTCTTCGAATTATCAGTTTGGTTTGGCCTACTAGATTGGTTTTTCTTGCAATGGGGGAAGTGCTTAGCTTTGGGTTCAATCTCGCGGTGTCCTTTCCCGGTGTGATGAGGGGCAAGGAGGCACGATAGTATTGTTGCCATCGAGGATAACAAGATGGGGTTTTTATCATATTGCATGAATTTATCCCTCTACATCATGTCATCTTGCTTAAGGCGTTACTCTGTTTTCATAAATTTAGTACTCTAGATGCATGCTGGATAGCGATCGACGAGTGGAGTAATAGTAGTAGATGCAGGTGAGTCGATCTACTTGTCTCGGACGTGATGCCTATATACATGATCATACCTAGATATTCTCATAACTATGCTCAATTCTGTCAATTGCTTAACAATAATTCGTTCACCCACCATAAAATACTTATGCTCTTGAGAGAAGCCACTAGTGAAATCTATGGCCCCCGGGTCTATCTTCATCATATTAATCTTCCATCACTTTATTATTGCCTTTGCTTTTTATTTTACTTTGCATCTTTATCACAAAAATACCAAAAATATTATCTATCATCTCTATCAGATCTCACTCTCGTAAGTGATCGTGAAGGGATTGACAACCCCTTATCGCGTTGTTTGCGAGGTGTTATTTGTTTTGTGTAGGTATGAGGGACTCACGCGTAGCCTCCTACTAGATTGATACCTTAGTTCTCAAAAACTGAGGGAAATACTTACGCTACTTTGCTGCATCATCCTTTCCTCTTTAAGGAAATCCAACGCAATGCTCAAGAAGTAGCATCGGCGTTCGCGGTTACTTTAATAACACGCTTAATGAGATCTTGATATTTGATCTGAGTTGGGTCGTTGACCTTATACGCACTAACCGCCACGTGGGCCAAGATATGGGCAAGCGGCGTCGTGGTATCAGCCGAAGCCTTCGTGACGTCAGCGACTGAGTGGCGCGCGCCGGATTGGACTAGAATACCTGCTAGGCTAGGTCTGCTTCCGGGCGCGTTCGCAACGTGCAGGTGTGCAATGGGCGATGGCAGGGGCAGAGCCAGGATTTGACCATAGGGGGGCGAAGGACACATTGAAACACACAAGAGACATAATACAAAAAAAAAATCAAATTTTAAATATTGTAGCGATATCAAATACTTAACTGCAGAAGCTTTGCAATAAAAAAAACTACTCCCTTCGATCGATAATATTTGACGTTGGTTTTGTATAAAGTTGATACAATTTTATACTAAGCCAACATCAATTAATTTGGATTGGAGAGATACATTTCTACTAGTTTGAACGAGGATCTACGCCCCCCATTCAGTTGGTCAAACAAATCAATAATCTCAAAAACATTGAACTTTGCAGCTATGAATAGGGACATTATGTCCAGTTGATTGCTCTTTGATATCTAACATCCCCAATTGGATTTGCATTTTCAACCGAAGACCTAGAGTTTGTAGCAATTGGCTTGAAAAATTTACTAATCGGTGGTGCCTTTTTTTCATGACCTATGAAATTTTGCAATGTGTAATTGATCTGTGTAATCAAACTGACCGACAAGTGACAAAATAATTAATTGATTTGTGTAATCAAACCGACCGACAAGTGACAACTACAATTGTATGAAGCTGTAGACAATAATACCTTCCTCTAATAGTCTGATTCATGGGATCAAGTAAGAATTGGGTGGATTTACCGTCCGGCTGGTCGTAGTCCGTAGAATCGCACAGTCTCCATTACTTGGCTGACGTGCGGCAAACGGCAGGCGGGCAGCTTTGCTGATCACCAACGCTGACGGCACGATGCCTGGCGGCCGGCGACAACGAAGACCTAGCGCGCCGTCGAAGAAACAGTCCACAAAGTCCTCAACCGCATGACTGCGTGCGTGTGTGTTGTTGATCGATCAGCGAGGATCGATTAGCGAGTATGTGATGTGGTCCGTGGCAGGCTTAGCCATGTTCCATTCGTTTTAGCCTTTTGGGCTTGACACTTAGTTTAGCCCATATCTTTGCTAATGTCCGGATAATTAAGTCTGATAGTTAGTACAGTCCCCGCTTCAACTCACTAGGAGGGGCCGAACCATACTGGGGTCTGCAACCGCCGCTTCAGTTGGCTCCGCCTGGCGATGGGCCTGCACTGCACGCATAGGATTTAGACCGGCGTGCATACCTCTCTTTTGTGCCTAGGTGTTGGGGATCGTTGCAGAAATTAAAAATTTTCTACGCATCACCAAGATCAATCTATGGAGTAACTAGCAACGAGAGAGAGGGGAGTGCATCTTCATACCCTTGAAGATCGCGAGTCGGAAGCGTTGCAAAAACGCGGTTGGACGAGTCGTACACGTAGCGATTCATATCACGGCCGAATCCGATCTTAGCACCGAACAACGATGCCTCCACGTTCAACACAACGTGCAGCCCGGTGACGTCTCCCACGCCTTGATCCAGGAAGGAGGAGGGAGGGGTTGAGGAAGAGGGCTCCAACAGCAGCACGACGGCATGGTGGTGATGGAGTGGTAGTTCTCCGGCAGGGCTTCGCCAAGCTCTTGCGGGGGAGGAGAGGTGTTGGGGAGGGGAGGGATCTTGATAACCCACAAGTATAGGGGATCGCAACAGTTTTCGATAAGTAAGAGTGTCGAACCCAACGAGGAGCTACAGTTAGAACAAATATTCCCTCAAGTTCTATCGACCACCGATACAACTCTACGCACGCTTGACGTTCGCTTTACCTAGAACAAGTATGAAACTATAAGTACTTTGTAGGTGTTTTTGGGTAAGCTTGCAAGAAAGTAAAGAGCACAAAAATAAAACTAGGGGCTGCTAAGGTAAAGACACAACTAAAGTAAATATGGCGAGTGTGGAAAAGTGGTGGTAGGAGTTGTGGAATTGTCCCTAAGCAACTGACTATATCACTAGACCGGTAATCACTATTGTAATTTTATTTGAGGGAGAGGCATAAGCTAACATACTTTCTCTACTTGGATCATATGCACTTATGATTGGAACTCTAGCAAGCATCCGCAACTACCAAAGATTCATTAAGGTAAAACCCAACCATAGCATTAAAGTATCAAGTCCCCTTTATCCCATACGTAAATAACCTACTTACTCGGGTATGTGCTTCTGTCACTCACGCTACCCACCATAAGCAAATCATAAACATATTGCAAACCCTACAGCGGGGATCCCTCACGCTTGCGCGACACGGAGGGCACAATAGGACATCACCAATAATAAAACATGCAACTCAAACCAATCATAGAAATTCATCAATCACCGATAGGACAACGAAAATCTACTCAGACATCATAGGATGGCAACACATCATCGAAAAATAATATGAAGCATAAAGCACCATGTTCAAGTAGAGGGTACAACGGGTTGCGGGAGAGTGGACCGCTGTAGATAGAGGGGGGGGGGGGGAAGGTGATGGAGATGTTGGTGAAGATGGCGGAGTGTTGGTGTAGATCGCGGTGATGATGATGGCCCCCGGCGGCGTTCCGGCGCCACCGGAAGCAAGGGGGAGAGAGCCCCCCTTTCTTCTTCTTCTTCTTCTTCTTCCTTGACCTCCTCCCTAGATGGGAGAAGGGTTTCCCCTCTGGTCCTTGGCTCGCATGGCGTGGGAGGGGCGAGAGCCCCTCCGAGATTGGATCTATCTCTCTGTCTCTCTCTGTTTCGCGTTACATTACGGCTCTGTTTCACCGTTTCGCGTATATATGGAGATCCGTAACTCCGATTGGCCTGAAACCTTCGCCCAGATTTTTTTCTGAATATTATCTTTCTTGCGGCAAAAGAAGAGCATCAACCGCCTTACGGTGGGCTCACGAGGGTAGGCGGCACGCCTGGGGGGGAGGGGCGTGCCCCCCTGCCTCGTGACCACCTCGGGCACCGTCTCGCGTGAATTTTTCTTCTAGAATTTTCCATATATTACAAAAATAAGCTCCGTCCGTTTTTATCCCGTTTGGATTCCGTTTGATATGGATATTCTGCGAAACATAAAACATGCAATGACGAGGAACTGCATCAAGCAATCGGATCAATATGTTAGTCCCAAAAATAATATAAAAAGTTGCCAAAAAGTATATGAAAGTGAATAATACTGACATGGAACAATCAAAAATTATAGATACGACGGAGACGTATCAGCATCCCCAAGCTTAATTCCTGCTCGTCCTCGAGTAGGTAAATGATAAAAAAGAATAATTTTTGATGTGGAATGCTACCTAGCATAATCTTGATCATATGTCTAATCATGACATGAATATTAAGACACGAGTAATTCAAAGCAATAGTCTATCCTTTGACATAAAAACAATAATACTTCAAGCCTACTAATAAAGCAATCATGTCATTTCAAAATAACATGGCCAAAGAAAGTTATCCCTACAAAATCATATAGTCTGGCTATGCTCCATCTTCACCACACAAAATATTCAAATCATGCACAACCCCGATAACAAGCCAAGCAATTGTTTCATACTTTTGATGTTCTCAAATCTTTTCAACTTTCACACAATACATGAGCGTGAGCCATGGACATTGCACTATAGGTGGAATAGAATATAATGATGGGGGTTATATGGAGAAGACAAAAAAGAAGAAAGTCTCACATCGACTAGGCGTATCAACGGGCTATGGAGATGCCCATCAATAGATATCAATGTGAGTGAGTAGGGATTGCCATGCAACGGATGCACTAAGAGCTATAAGTGTATGAAAGCTCAAACTGAAACTAAGTGGGTGTGCATCCAACTTGCTTGCTCATGAAGACCTCGGGCATTTGAGGAAGCCCATCATCAGAATATACAAGCCAAGTTCTATAATGAAAATTCCCACTAGTATATGAAAGTGATAACTCAAGAGACTCTCTATATGAAGAACATGGTGCTACTTTGAAGCACAAGTGTGGTAAAAGGATAGTAACATTTCCCCTTCTCTCTTTTTCTCTCATTTTTTTATTTTATTTTTTGGTGGGCTTCTTTGGCCTCTTTTTTTATTTGGGCTTCTTTGGCCTCTTTTATTTTTTTGTAAAGTCCGGAGTCTCATCCCGACTTGTGGGGGAATCATAGTCTCCATCATCCTTTCCTCACTGGGGCAATTCTCTAATAATGATGATCATCACACTTTTATTTACTTACAACTCGATATTACAACTCAATATCTAGAACAAAGATATGACTCTATATGAATGCCAAGGCGGTGTGCGGGATGTGCAATGATCTAGCGTAGCAATGACATCAAAAAGCGGACAAGCCATAAAAACATCATGCTAGCTATCTTACGATCATGCAAAGCAATATGACAATGAATGCTCAAGTCATGTATATGATGATGATGGAAGTTGCATGGCAATATATCTCGGAATGGCTATGGAAATGCCATGATAGGTAGGTATGGTGGCTGTTTTGAGGAAGATATAATGAGGCTTATGTGTGTGACAGAGCGTATCGTATCACGGGGTTTGGATGCACCGCAAAGTTTGCACCAACTCTCGAGGTGAGAAAGGGCAATGCACAATGCATCAAGAGGCTAGCAATGATGGAAGGGTGAGAGTGCGTATAATCCATGGACTCAGCATTACTCATAAAGAACTCACATACTTATTGCAAAAATCTATTAGTCATCGAAACAAAGTACTACGCGCATGCTCCTAGGGGGATAGATTGGTAGGAAAAAACCATCGCTCGTCCCCGACCGCCACTCATAAGGAAGACAATCAATAAACACCTCATGCTCCGACTTCGTTACATAACGGTTCACCAAAGTTTGCACCAACTCTCGAGGTGAGAAAGGGCAATGCACAGTACCGAAGAGGCTAGCAATGATGGAAGGGTGAGAGTGCGTATAATCCATGGACTCAGCATTACTCATAAAGAACTCACATACTTATTGCAAAAATCTATTAGTCATCAAAACAAAGTACTACGCGCATGCTCCTAGGGGGATAGATTGGTAGGAAAAGACCATCGCTCGTCCCCGACCGCCACTCATAAGGAAGACAATCAATAAACACCTCATGCTCTGACTTCGTTACATAACGGTTCACCATACGTGCATGCTACGGGACTTGCAAACCTCAACACAAGTATTTCTCAATTTCTCAATTACTCAACTAGCACGACTCTAATATCACCATCTTTATATCGCAAAACTATTGCAAGGAATCAAACATATCATATTCAGCGATCTACAAGTTTATGTAGGATTTTATGACTAACCATGTGAATGACCAATTCCTGTCATCTCTCTAAATAGATATAAGTGAAGCAAGAGAGTTTAATTCTTTCTACAAAAGATATGCCCAAGCTCTAACAAATATAAGTGAAGCAAAAGAGCATTCTACAAATGGCGGTTGTCTATATAAAGAGAAACAGCAATCCAAACTTCAAATGATATAAGTGAAGCACATGAAGCATTCTATAAAGCCATACTCAAAAGATATAAGTGAAGTGCATAGAGCATTCTATAAATCAACCAAGGACTATCTCATACCAGAATGGCGCATAAAAGAAAAATAAAGACCTAATTGCAAAAGACGCTCCAAGACTTGCACATAATGCATGAACAAAACGAATCCGAAAACATACCGATACTTGTTGAAAAAGAGGATGCTCTCCCAGCATCCCCAAGCTTAGACGCTTGAGTCTCCTTGAATATTTACTTGGGGTGCCTCGGGAATCGCCAAGCTTGAGCTCTGGCCTCTCTTCCTTCTTCTCACATCGAAACATCCTCGATTAGACACTACATCCACACAAAACTTCAACAGAAAACTCGGTAAGATCCGTTAGTATAATAAAGCAAATCACCACTCTAAGTACTGTTGCAAACCAATTCATATTTTGTTTTTGCATTGTGTCTACTGTAATATAGCTTTTTCATGGCTTAACCCACTGATATAAATTAACAGTTTCATCAAAACAAGCAAACTATGCATCAAAAACAGAATCTGTCTAAAACAGAACAGTCTGTAGAAATCTGAACATCCACCATACTTATGATACCCCAAAAATTCTACCAAAATTAGGAAAATAAACAATTTGTACATCAAGACAGTGCAAAACGAATCAGAACCATTTGACGTTCCAGTAAAAAATTAAAATTCTCGCACTACAGCTAAAGTTTCTGTCCTGCACCGTACAAACCAACAAGCATTGTAAACATCCTAAAGGCAAACCTTGGCACATTATTTTTATAATACAATGGAATTGTACAAGGGGATAATTATTTTTGTTGAAAAGTTTCTATAATCAAGATTCAGAAAGTTGCCGTGAGCATGAACAAAGTTCAAGGAGCTCTCCCACTTCAACGATGCTTGTCTTTCTTACTTTCACTTTTCTTTTTGAAAAAGTTTTGGGTTCCCCTCTTTATTTTTGTTGTTTTTAAACTATATGAAAGCACTCAACAGAAATAAATGACTCTCTAAAACTTCCGGTTGTCTCCACTGGCAGCGCTTTCTTTAAAGCCATTAAGCTAGGCATATAGTGCTCAAGTAGTGAATCCACCCGGATCCCAGGGTATATCAAAGCCAATTTTAATTAACAATGATTTGTAATTTAGTAGTGAGCACAAAGTAACATATATCATGTAATGACGAAGTCTAACTCTCTTCCTATGCATCGGCATGTCATAAAAGAACAATTCATGCACACATAGTAAAGGCCAATGCATAGTATAAACAGTTTCTTGCAATTTCATCATATTGGAAACATAAAGAGGCGGAGATATAGTTCCTCTCTCATAATAATTGCAAGTAGGAGCAGCAAGCACATGCATATTATATTCATCAAAATCATCATGTGCAACGGTAAAAGGCAACCCATCAATATAATCCTTAATAAGCACAAACTTCTCCGATAAAGCGTAGTAGGGAGAATTCAAAAAGATAATATAGGACTATCATGCGTGGGTGCAATAGCAACAATTTCATGTTTAACATAAGGAACTATAGCAGGTTCATCTCCATATTCATAATTCATATTGGCATCTTGGCCACAAGCATAACAAGCATCATCAAAAAGGGATATTTCAAAAGAATCAACGGGATCATAACAATCATCATATCAATCATCCTTCGGTAAGCACGAAGGGGAATTAAATAATGTATGAGTTGGAGGGTTACTCTCATTAGAAGGTGGGCACGGGTAGCTAATCCGCTCTTCCTCCTTTTGTTCTTCGCTCTCCTCATCATCTTTTCATCCAATGAGCTCACAGTTTCATCAATTTCTTCTTCCATAGATTCCTGCAAAATATTAGTCTCTTCTTGGACAGCGGAGACTTTCTTAATAAGTGCATTAATTTCATAATTGTATTTATAATTCTCATAGCAATATTTGGGGATAGCTAAATTTTCAGATCTAGAAACAGCATCATCAAAATCCTCAAACTCTTTACACATAGCTTCAATTTCATAAGCACCCATAAAAGCAACAAATTCTTCTATTTGTTCCACATCATAGTAATCATATATACCTCTAGCATAAGAAGCTAAGGTTTCATTATCATTAAATTTGCATGAAAAGGGAAGGTGTGGAGAATTCATCCTAGAGCAACAAGTATAATCATATTCCACGCATAGTTGCCAAGCATACCACTTCAATATATGAATTTGATCCCATAATAGTTTCCCTTTTTGTGTCAAGCGATAATCCCTAAAGTATTGACGTTGATCCAACGTTACTCCCATTACATAATTGAATGGGGTTTTCTCAGGATTATTAAAGTAGTACATAATATCTTTCACATAACCAGCATCGAGGGTTTTAGGAGGTTCCCCATCTCCATGAGTGGCAAGTACACCTAATTTTTTTGGTATCTCGTGTTCCATATCCATAACTAAAGATAGAGAACAACTAAGAATAGCAAATAAAAATTACTTAGTGATAAAGCAAACAAGCACACACGAGAATATTCACCCCACGCTATGACTCGCCAGCGGCGCCAAAAAAAGGTCTTGATAACCCACAAGTATAGGGGATCGCAACAGTTTTCGATAAGTAAGAGTGTCGAACCCAACGAGGAGCTAAAGGTAGAACAAACATTCCCTCAAGTTCTATCAACCACAGATACAACTCTACGCACGCTTGACGTTCGCTTTACCTAGAACAAGTATGAAACTAGAAGTACTTTTTTTGGCGAGTGTGGAAAAGTGGTGGTAGGAGTTGTGGAATTGTCCCTTGGCAACTGACTATATTACTAGACCGGTAATCACTATTGCAATTCTATTTGAGGGAGATGCATAAGCTAACATACTTTCTCTACTTGGATCATATGCACTTATGATTGGAACTCTAGCAAGCATCCGCAACTACTAAAGATTCATTAAGGTAAAACCCAACCATAGCATTAAAGTATCAAGTCCCCTTTATCCCATACGTAAATAACCTAATTACTCGGGTCTGTGCTTCTATCACTCACGCCACCCACCATAAGCAAATCATAAACATATTGCAAACCCTACAGCGGGGATCCCTCATGCTTGCGCGACACGGACGACATAATAGGACAGCACCAATAATTAAACATGCAACTCAAACCAATCATAGCAATTCATCAATCACCGATAGGACAACGAAAATCTACTCAGACATCATAGGATGGCAACACATCATCGGAAAATAATATGAAGCATAAAGCACCATGTTCAAGTAGAGGGTACAGCGGGTTGCGGGAGAGTGGACCGCTGTAGATAAAGGGGGGAGGGGGAGGTGATGGAGATGTTGGTGAAGATGGCGGAGGTGTTGGTGTAGATCGCGGTGATGATTATGGCCCCCGACGGCGTTCCGGCGCCATCGGAAGCAAGGGGGAGAGAGCCCTCCTTTCTTCTTCTTCTTCCTTGACCTCCTCCCTAGATGGAAGAAGGGTTTCCCCTCTGGTCCTTGGCTCCCATGGCGTGGGAGGGGCGAGAGCCCCTCCGAGATTGGATCTATCTCTCTGTCTCTCTCTGTTTACTGCGTTACATTACATCTCATTTCACCGTTTGGCGTATATGGAGATCCGTAACTCTGATTGGCCCAAACCTTCGCCCCAGATTTTTTTCGAATATTATCTTTCTTATGCGGCAAAGAAGAGCATCAACCGCCTTCTGGTGGGCTCACGAGGGTAGGCGGCGCGCCTGGGAGGCGCGCCCTGCCTTGTGACCACCTCGGGCACCGTCTCGTGTGGATTTTTCTTCTGAATTTTCCATATTTTCCAAAAATAAGCTCCGTCCGCTTTTATCCCGTTTGGATTCCGTTTGATATGGATATTCTCACAAACATAAAACATGCAACAATCGGGAAATGGCACTGGGCACTGGATCAATATGTTAGTCCCAAAAATAATATAAAAAGTTGCCAAAAAGTATATGAAAGTGAATAATATTGGCATGGAACAATGAAAAATTATAGATACGACGGAGACGTATCAAGGGGCTGCGCCTTGGATGTGGTGCTGCAGCCCTCCCCTCGCCCCTCTATTTATAGGGAGAAGGGGGAAGGGGGCCGACCCCTCTAGATGGGATCTAGAGGGGGCAGCGGCCAAGGGAAGGGGCTTGCCCCCCAAGCCAAGGGGGGCGCCCCCTTTAGGATTCCCCCCCAACCCTAGGCGCATGGGCCCTAGGGGGGTTGGCGCCCCAGCCCACTTGGGGCTGGTTCCCTTCCACCTACTGCCCATAAGGCCCTCTGGGGCAGGTGGACCCTCTCGGTGGACCCCCGGAACCCCTCCGGTGGTCCCGATACAATACCGGTATGCCCCCGAATATTTCCTGCGACAGTATGATGACTTCCCATATATAAATCTTCACCTCCGGACCATTCCGGAACTCCTCGTGACATCCGGGATCTCATCCGGGACTCCGAACAACATTCGGTAATCACATACAAATCTTCCTTATAACCCTAGCGTCATCGAACCTTAAGTGTGTAGACCCTACGGGTTCGGGAACCATGCAGACATGACCGAGACAACTCTCCGGCCAATAACCAATAGCGGGATCTGGATACCCATGTTGGCTCCCACATGTTCCATGATGATCTCATTGAATGAACCACGATGTCGAAGATTCAAGCAATCCCGTATACAATTCCCTTTGTCAATCGGTATGTTACTTGCCCGAGATTCGATCGTCGGTATCCCAATACCTCGTTCAATCTCGTTACCGACAAGTCACTTTACTCATTCCGTAATGCATGATCCCGTGATCAACTACTTAGTAACATTGAGCTCATTATGATGATGCATTAACGAGTGGGCCCAGAGATACCTCTCTGTCATACGGAGTGACAAATCCCAGTCTCGATTCGTGCCAACCCAACAGACACTTTCGGAGAAACCTGTAGTGCACCTTTATGGCCACCCAGTTACGTTGTGACATTTGGTACACCCAAAGCATTCCTACGGTATCCGGGAGTTGCACAATCTCATGGTCTAAGGAAATGATACTTGACATTAGAAAAGCTCTAGCAAACGAACTACACGATCTTGTGCTATGCTTAGGATTGGGTCTTGTCCATCACATCATTCTCCTAATGATGTGATCCCGTTATCAATGACATCCAATGTCCATAGTCAGGAAACCATGACCATCCGTTGATCAACGAGCTAGTCAACTAGAGGCTCACTAGGGACATGTTGTGGTCTATGTATTCACACATGTATTACGATTTCCGGATAACACAATTATAGCATGAACAATAGACAATTATCATGAACGAGGAAATATAATAATAACCATTTTATTATTGCCTCTAGGGAATATTTCCAACAGTCTCCCACGTGCACTAGAGTCAATAATATAGTTACATTGTGATGAATCGAACACCCATAGAGTTCTGGTGTTGATCATGTTTTGCCCGTGGAAGAGGTTTAGTCAACGGATCTGCGACATTCAGATCTGTATGCACTTTACAAATATCTATGTCTCCATCTTGAACATTTTCACGAATGGAGTTGAAGCGACGTTTGATGTGTCTGGTCTTCTTGTGAAACCGGGGCTCCTTGGCAAGGGCAATAGCTCCAGTGTTGTCACAGAAGAGATTCATCGGGCCCGACGTATTGGGAATAACTCCTAGGTCGGTAATGAACTCCTTCATCCAGATTGCTTCATGCGCTGCCTCCGAGGCTGCCATGTACTCCACTTCACATGTAGATCCCGCCACGTCGCTTTGCTTGCAACTGCACCAGCTTACTGCCCCACCATTCAAAATATACACGTATCCGGTTTGTGACTTGGAGTCATCCAGATCTGTGTTGAAGCTAGCATCGACGTAACCCTTTATGACGAGCTCTTCGTCACCTCCATAAACGAGAAACATATCCTTAGTCCTTTTCAGGTACTTCAGGATATTCTTGACCGCTGTCCAGTGTTCCATGCCGGGATTACTTTGGTACCTTCCTACGAAACTTACGGCAAGGTTTACATCAGGTCTGGTACACAGCATGGCATACATAATAGACCCTATGGCTGAGGCATAGGGGATGACACTCATCTTTTCTCTATCCTCTGCCGTGGTCGGGCTTTGAGCCGAGCTCAATTTCACACCTTGCAATATGCATAAGAACCCCTTCTTGGACTGATCCATATTGAACTTCTTCAATATCTTATCAAGGTATGTGCTTTGTGAAAGACCTATGAGGCGTCTCGATCTATCTCTATAGATCTTGATGCCAAATATGTAAGCTGCTTCTCCAAGGTCCTTCATTGAAAAACACTTATTCAAGTAGGCCTTTATGCTTTACAAGAGTTCTATATCATTTCCCATCAACAGTATGTCATCCACATATAATATGAGAAATGCTACAGAGCTCCCACTCACTTTCTTGTAAACGCAGGCTTCTCCATAAGTCTGCATAAACCCAAACGCTTTGATCATTTCATCAAAGCGAATGTTCCAACTCCGAGATGCTTGCACCAGCCCATAGATGGAGCACTGGAGCTTGCACACCTTGTTAGCATTCTTAGGATCGACAAAACCTTCCGGCTGCATCATATACAATTCTTCCTTAAGGAAGCCGTTAAGGAGTGCCGTTTTGACGTCCATTTGCCATATCTCATAATCATAGAATGCGGCAATTGCTAACATGATTCGGACGGACTTCAGCTTCGCTACGGGTGAGAAGGTCTCATCGTAGTAAACCCCTTGAACTTGTCGATAACCCTTAGTGACAAGTCGAGCTTTATAGATGGTAACATTACCATCCGCGTCCGTCTTCTTCTTAAAGATCCATTTATTTTCTATTGCTCGCTGATCATCGGGCAAGTATGTCAAAGTCCATACTTTGTTTTCATACATGGATCCTATCTCGGATTGCATGGCTTCAAGCCATTTGTTGGAATCTGGGCCCGCCATCGCTTCTTCGTAGTTCGAATGTTCACCGTTGTCTAACAACATGATTTCCAGGACAGGGTTGCCATACCATTCTGGTGTGGAACGTGTCCTCGTGGACCTATGAAGTTCAGTAGCAACTTGATCCGAAGTACCTTGATCATCATCATTAACTTCCTCTCTAGTCGGTGCAGGCACCACATGAACATGTTCCTGAGCTGCGCTACTTTCCGCTTCAAGAGGCAGTACTTCATCAAGTTCTACTTTCCTCCCACTTCTTTCGAGAGAAACTCTTTCTCCAGAAAGGACCCATTCTTGGCAACAAAGATCTTGCCTTCGGATCTGAGGTAGAAGGTATACCCAATGGTTTCCTTAGGGTATCCTATGAAGACGCATTTTTCCGACTTGGGTTCGAGCTTTTCAGGTTGAAGTTTCTTGACATAAGCATCGCATCCCCAAACTTTTAGAAACCAAAGCTTAGGTTTCTTCCCAAACCATAATTCATACGGTGTCGCCTCAACGGATTTCGACGGATCCCTATTTAAAGTGAATGCGGCAATCTCTAAAGCATAACCCCAAAATGAGAGCGGTAGATCGGTAAGAGACATCATAGATCGCACCATATCCAATAGAGTGCGATTACGACGTTCGGACACACCATTACGCTGAGGTGTTCCTGGCGGCGTGAGTTGTGAAACGATTCCACATTTCCTTAAGTGTGTGCCAAATTCGTGACTCAAATATGCCCCTCCATGATCTGATCATAAGAACTTTATTTTCCTGTCACATTGATTTTCAACCTCACTCTGAAATTCGTTGAACTTTTCAAAGGTCTCAGACTTGTGTTTCATTAAGTAGACATACCCATATCTACTTAAGTCATCAGTGAGGGTGAGAACATAACGATAGCCACCGCGAGCCTCAATGCTCATTGGACCGCACACATCAGTATGTATGATTTCTAATAAGTTGGTTGCTCGCTCCATTGTTCCGGAGAACGGAGTCTTGGTCATTTTACCCATGAGGCATGGTTCGCACGTGTCAAATGGTTCGTAATCAAGAGACTCCAAAAGTCCATCTGCATGGAGCTTCTTCATGCGTTTGACACCAATATGACCAAGGCGGCAGTGCCACAAGTATGTGGGACTATCATTATCAACCTTACATCTTTTGGTATTCACACTATGAATATGTGTAACATCACGCTCGAGATTCATTAAGAATAAACCATTGACCAGCGGGGCATGACCATAAAACATATCTCTCATATAAATAGAGCAACCATTATTCTCGGATTTAAATGAGTAGCCATCTCGTGATTAAACGAGATCCGGATACAATGTTCATGCTCAAAGCTGGCACTAAATAACAATTATTGAGGTTTAAAACTAATCCCGTGAGGTAAATATAGAGGTAGCGTGCATTTATCGATCACATCGACCTTGGAACCATTCCCAACGCGCATCGTCACCTCATCCTTCGCCAGTCTCCGCTTATTCCGCAACTCCTGTTTTGAGTTACAAATATGAGCAACCGCACCGGTATCAAATACCCAGGAGCTACTACGAGCACTGGTAAGGTACACATCAATAACATGTATATCACATATACCTTTGGTGTTGCCGGCCTTCTTGTCTGCTAAGTGTACTTGGGGAAGTTCCGCTTCCAGTGACCACTTCCCTTGCAATAAAAACACTCAGTCTCAGGCTTGGGTCCATTCTTTGGCTTCTTCCCGGCTTGCTTTATCGGGCGCCGGCAACTCCCTTGCCGTCTTTCTTGAAGCCCTTTTTACCCTTTCCTTTCTTGAACTTAGTGGTTTTATTCACCATCAACACTTGATGTTCCTTTTTGATTTCCACCTCCGCTGATTTCAGCATCGAATATACCTTAGGAATGGTTTTCTCCATCCCCTGCATATTGAAGTTCATCACAAAGCTCTTGTAGCTCAAAGGAAGCAATCAAGGATTCTCAATCCATCAAGCGTCATCCGGGAGATTAACTCCCAGCTGAGAGAAGCGGTTGTGCAACCCAGACATTTTGAGTATGTGTTCACTGACGGAACCATTCTCCTGCATCTTACAACTATAGAACTTGTCGGAGACTTCATATCTCTCGACCCAGGCATGAGCTTGGAAAACCATTTTCAGCTCTTGGAACATCTCATATGCTCCGTGCTGCTCGAAACACTTTTGGAGCCCCGGTTCTAAGCTGTAAAGCATGCCGCACTGAACCAGGGAGTAATCATCAACACGGGACTGCCAAGCGTTCATAACGTCTTGGTTTGCTGGGACTGGTGCTTCACCTAGCGGTGCTTCAAGGACATATGCTTTCTTGGCAGCTATGAGGATGATCCTCAAGTTCCGGACTCAGGCCGTATAGTTGCTACTATCGTCTTTCAGCTTGGTTCCTCTAGGAACGCGTTGAAGTTGAGGGCAACATTAGCGTGGGCCATTTGATCTACAAGACATATTGCAAAGTTTTAGACTATGTTCATGATAATTAAGTTCATCTAATCAAATTATTTAATGAACTCCCACTCGGATAGACATCCCTCTAGTCATCTAAGTGATACATGATCCGAGTCAACTAGGCCGTGTCCGATCATCACGTGAGATGGACTAGTCATCATCGGTGAACATCTTCATGTTGATCATATCTTCTATACGACTCATGTTCGACCTTTTGGTCTTCCATGTTCCGAGGCCATGTCTGTACATGCTAGTCTCGTCAAGTTAACCTAAGTGTATTGCGTTTGTAAATCTGGCTTACACCCGTTGTATTCGAACGTTAGAATCTATCACACCTGATCATCACGTGGTGCTTCGAAACAACGAACCTTCGCAACGGTGCACAGTTAGTGTCACGACCGGTTTTCCAATAAAAAGTTTATTGAGAAACCGACCTTTTGAGTCCAGTACGAGAAAAAAGTTCTCCTGACTAGTAGACAAAATCTTGATACAATAAGCTAGTAGCATTAGAATATATTACTGGGTCGAGCTGGGGTGCTCAACCATTTGTTACAAGCACGCCAATAATTATACATAATGGTGGATATGACACAATGGAGTGGGGTGGCATACTACTGACTCGAGGTAAAGTGGTGGTGGAATAACACAGTGGAGTGGATAATATGACTCCTACACTGGCGGCTCATCGAGCGTCTAGGTGAGGCTCGATGAAATTATTTGGGTAGCGGAAGCGGATATAACATGCTGACCAAAACCAGGGTCGACGAGACTGACCGATTCCTCTAGGCGCCGGACTCGCTATCGAACTCTTCATCCATGAGATCGCCTTTCACAAGATTCGACCAAATCAACAAGCCGTGAGTACTTTGAAAGTACTTGCAAGACAGTTCGGACATAAGATATAACAAATGCATGCATGAATGCGTCATGAGCAATTAGTATGGTACATCCAAATGAGGAAGTAACACGACATTAATTAGTAAGAAGGAAGTCAGGTGGTAGTAAAAATAACTGAAAACCGATCGGGTGTCTGAAGCGATGCCTCGAAGGGTGAACAAATAAATAAATCATGCCACGATCGCGTCTGAGCGACACCACATAAAGGGCTTATATTGAAAATAAGAGACATGCGTGCCACAGTCGGACGTCGGGGCGACATCACAGAAAGGGCTTATATTGAAAGTAAATGACAACAATGCCGCAGTCGGACGTCGGAGCGACATCGCAGAAAGGGCTTATATCAAAAGTAAATGATAACAATGCTGCAGTTGGACGTCTGAGCGACATCGCAGAAAGGGCTTATATCAAAGTAAGTAATAACAATGCCGCGGTCGGACGTCTGAGCGACATCGCAGAAAGGGCTTATATCAAAAGTAAATAATAACATTGCCGCAGTCGGACGTCTGAGCGACATCGCAGAAAGGGCTTATATCAAAAGTAAATAATAACAATGCCGCAGTCGGACGTCGGGGCGACATCACAAAAAGGGCTTGAAATTCACTTTTCATAATCATAACTTGCAAGAAATAGTGCTCATAGGAAAATATTCAACACATGATAATAAACGGGTTAGTTCATCCACGTGAAATAAACATTTGATCGGACTTAACACTCATATGGTTCTCGGAGTTTACATCACCGAGACCCGACATCGACGGAAGATAATGAGCACGGTACTTGGACATGGATAAGATGGTTTCAAAGATTTTTGACTCTGCAGAGCTTGTACTAAATTTCCAACAGCCAACGGGTTTCCTAGTCACAAGGACTAGTTCCGTTTATGGTATTTCGGAAGAAAACACATCTAACCAGTACACACCCATCCCACCTTACGTTGCCAGGAATCACCCTGGACAGTGTTCAAGAAAAACTTTGAGATGGGGAGATCACAATCTCGAATAGCATGGGATCAAATTTATATACGCGCGCTCTAAGGGGTGCCTCCCTCTCGGTCCCAACCAAAAACACCCATGCCCCCTGACCGGATGATAGGCTTTAATCCAGGGCCATGGAACCCTCATCCCGGCCTCTCGATTTGGTGTGTACCGGCGGTTTGCAACTTACTAAGCCATATTTCCTTGCGGAAAAACATGTGGTAGTACAGGAGGGAAACGGATGGAAACTGGACCGATTCATGTTGACACTGGTCAAACAGTCAGGCATAAGACTGGCATCCTACAACACTGCCATCTTACCCATTCTTACGCCACATGGCCATGCAAACTCGTATCCAATATCTTATGGATTTTCAAAACTCACTTGTCTCCACTTTGCATGTAATATGACATTCATCGAGGTGCTCATGATCATGCCATGCAACTACTTAATGCAAACATGCCAAAACACTCATCATATCGAAAGCTCAAACATGCTTGCCTGGTTCGGAGTAGTCGGGGCCTAGCTCGGTGAAGTTTGCGGTTCCGTCACCTCCTTCGGTATCTAAGGTATACAAAAATACACGCGCTATCGTAAATACCATGAGGTGCACAAACATATTCCAAATATTTTTCAAATAAATCTGATAAAAAACTAGACAAAATTTTAAAGAGGACAGAAAAAGAATCAATCAAAAATCCTTTTCTGTTTAAAAGTTTAAGTGTTTTGGTCCAATGACCTTTCTGTAATGAAACAGAAACTTCCCAGGGGGTTAAGCAGAAAAGTACAGAAAACGATTCAGAATGGAAAGCGCATTTTGCCAGAATACGCTTTCAGAAAACGGTTCGTTTTAAAAAGAAATGAGAGACTGACAGGCGGGTCCCACCCGTCAGGTTTGAAATTTTAAATGGGGAGACGGAGCTCGTCGGAGCCCGAGAGCTGTGGTGGTCGCCGGCGGCGATCCACGGCGAGGCAGGGGGATCGGGTGGTACCTCCGTGCTCAGTGCATCCTTCCGCGTCAGTGGGTGGTGGTGGTGGTCGCCGGCGAGCACCACATCGATGGCGGCCCTTGCTCCGGCGGACGGCGGTTCGGGTGGAGTTGGATCCCGCCGGAGAGTGCTGCGAAGGGAAAATTGAAGTGGGGGTTAGACTTCTGGGTGCTCGAGGGGATTGCTGACGAGGTTTGGGTGCCGGGGACGGCCTCACCGGAGTGAATCGAGGTGGAGGTCGAGGCGGAACGGGGCGGCCGGAGTTGGGGGAGGAGACCTCCTCGAGGTCCTCCTAGTGGCCTGGCGGAGTGTTGGTTAGGTGCAGAGGTGGTGCGTGCTCGAGGGCGAGCTCGGGGCCCCTTTTTATAGGCTATCCGAGGTGATGGCCGTGAACTGAGTTCTCCGGCGAAGGTTACGGTGGCACAGGGCTTGGTCGGGGTGGTTTAGTGGTTGAGCGTCATCGTGGAGGTCCACTGGCTCCATTTAGGCACTAAACGAGCTTGGATTAGAAGCTTTGGGGTGGGTTCGACGGAACGGGGCGGCGCGGGCCCGTCGGCGGCAGAGGGCGTGCCCTGTGCTTGCCGGGCCACGGCGACGGTGCAGCGGGAGTGCGCTGGCATGCATGAGCCACGCGGAGGGCCAGGGAGCGATGGGCGGCGCCGGGTGGCGTGGCGAGCTGGCTCAGGCCCTCGCTGGCCGCCACGGGTGGCGCAGCCACCGCAGAAACTGCCAACGCCGGTGAGGCTCGCCACCACCGACGCCTGCACCCGGCGTTTTGGTGGAATTCCGGTGAGGCTCGCCGCCACCAACGTAGTTGCAACTGGGGGTTGCCTGAATTTTGGTGGAATTTTTGGAGAAGAGGAGATATGAATTTCACCAAATTTGACAAATCTGGTCCAAACTTGCAGAAGCTAAAACTTGAAAATTTTGAAGAGAAGAAGAGTGGATCTTGATGGTTCTAGGTTGTGGGTGCTAGGGACTATCTAGAGGAGTTGGTTTGAGATCAAAGTTCAAAGGCAATTAGGTACTTGCTTTGCAAATCACCTAGGCTCAAAATAATGGACAAAATTGTTTTGGGGAAAGAGATAAATGAAATAAAATCCAAAAATGAGTTGGACTTGTTGGGACAAAATATTTGGACTGCCCCCAAAGTAGAAGGAGGGGTTTTGAAAGGATTTACCACAAGAGGCATGGTAAAACCATGGGTGGTTTCAATATAAGAGAAGACCCAAAACTCCTAGGGTTTTCTTTTAAAAGAAAATGAATCCCAAAAATAAATTTGAGAAGGGGAGAATCAGAAGAAAGGTTTTTTTAATAACCAAACACGAGAGTTGAAGAAGACATCAACAATGAAATCCTTGCCAAGGGAGAAGTTTTGAGAGAGAGGTTTTTGGAAGAATTTAAATGACCTTCTTCAAATCTAACAAAGTTTTTGTTGAAAACCAAACAAAAATTTTGAGTGTCACAGTTAGGGGAACACTTTCTTGAAATTATTGCGAGGGATCATCTTATTTAAGCTACCGCCGTTCTAAGCAAATAAGATGTAAAACATGATAAACATCACATGCAATCAAATAGTGACATGATATGGCCAATATCATTTTGCTCCTTTTGATCTCCATCTTCGGGGCGCCACGATCATCATTGTCACCAGCATGACACCATGATCTCCATCATCATGATCTCCATCATCGCATCTTCATGAAGTTGTCCCGCCAACTATTACTTCTACCACCATGGCTAATGGTTTAGCAATAAAGTAAAGTAATTATATGGCGTTACTCAATGACACGCAGGTCATACAATAAATTAAGACAACTCCTATGGCTCCTGCCGGTTGTCATACTCATCGACATGCAAGTCGTGATTCCTATTACAAGAACATGATCAATCTCATACATCACATATATCATTCATCACATCCTTTTGGCCATATCACATCACACGGCATATGCTGCAAAAACAAGATAGACGTCCTCTAATTGTTGTTTCAAGTTTTTATGTGGTTGTTATAGGTTTCTAGCAAGAACATTTCTTTCCTACGCCAAAACCACAACATGATATGCCAATTACTATTTACCCTTCATAAGGACCCTTTTCATCGAATCCGATCCGACTAAAGTGGGAGAGATAGACACCTGCTAGCCACCTTATGCAACTAGTGCATGTCAGTTGGTGGAACCTGTCTCACGTAAGCGTACGTGTAAGGTTGGTCCAGGCCGCTTCATCCCACGATGCCGCCGAATCAAGATAAGACTAGTAACGGCAAGTAAATTGACAAAATCGACGCCCACAACAACTTGTGTTCTACTCGTGCATAGAAACTACGCATAGACCTAGCTCATGATGCCGGGGATCGTTGCAGAAATTAAAAAATTTCTACGCATCACCAAGATCAATCTATGGAGTAACTAGCAACGAGAGAGAGGGGAGTGCATCTTCATACCCTTGAAGTTCGTGAGTCGGAAGCGTTGGAAGAACGCGGTTGGAGGAGTCGTACACGTAGCGATTCAGATCGCAGCCGAATCCGATCTTAGCACCGAACAACGGTGCCTCCGTGTTCAACACACGTGCAGCCCGGTGACGTCTCCCGCGCCTTGATCCAGCAAGGAGGAGGGAGAGGTTGAGGAAGAGGGCTCCAACAGCAGCACGACGGCGTGGTGGTGATGGAGTGGCAGTTCTCCGGCAGGGCTTCGCCAAGCTCTTGCGGAGGAGGAGAGGTGTTGGGAGGGAGGGCTGCGCCTTGGATGTGGTGTTGCAGCCCTCCCTCGCCCCTATATTTATAGGGAGAAGGGGAAGGGGCCAGCCCTCTAGATGGGATCTAGAGGGGGGCGGGCGGCGGCCAAGGGAGGGGCCTTGCCCCCAAGCCAAGGGGCGCCTTTAGGTTCCCCAACCCTAGGCGCATGGGCCCTAGGGGGGTTGGCGCCCCAGCCCACTTGGGGCTGGTTCCCTTCCACCTACAGCCCATAAGGCCCTCCGGGGGAGGTGGACCCTCCCGGTGGACCCCCGGAACCCCTCCGGTGGTCCCGGTACAATACCTGTATACCCCCGAATATTTCCGGCGGCCGTATGATGACTTCTATATAAATCTTCACCTCCGGACCATTCCGGAACTCCTCATGACGTCCGGGATCTCATCCGGGACTCCGAACAACATTCGGTAATCACATACAAATCTTCCTTATAACCCTAGCGTCATCGAACCTTAAGTGTGCAGACCCTACGGGTTCAGGAACCATCTTGCGACATGACCGAGACAACTCTCCGGCCAATAACCAACAACGGGATCTGGATACCGATGTTGGCTCCCACATGTTCCACGATGATCTCATCGGATGAACCACGATGTCGAGGATGCAAGCAATCTCGCATACAATTCCCTGTGTCAATCGGTACGTTACTTGCCCGAGATTCGATCGTCGGTATCCCAATACCTCGTTCAATCTTGTTACCGGCAAGTCACTTTACTCGTTTCGTAATGCATGATCCCGTGACCAACTACTTAGTCACATTGAGCTCATTATGATGATGCATTACTGAGTGGGCCCAGAGATACCTCTCCGTCATACGGAGTGACAAATCCCAGTCTCGATTCGTACAACCCAATGCACACTTTCGGAGATACCTGTAGTGCACCTTTATAGCCACCCGATTACGTTGTGACATTTGGTACACCCAAAGCATTACTACAAAGATCCGGAGTTGCACAATCTCATGGTCTAAGAAAATGATACTTGACATTAGAAAAGCTCTAGCAAACGAACTACACGATCTTGTGCTATGCTTAGGATTGGGTCTTGTCCATCACATCATTCTCCTAATGATGTGATCCCGTTATCAATGACATCCAATGTCCATAGTCAGGAAACCATGACCATCTGTTGATCAACGAGCTAGTCAACTAGAGGCTCACTAGGGATATGTTGTGGTCTATGTATTCACACATGTATTATGATTTCCGGATAACACAATTATAGCATGAACAATAGACAATTATCATGAACGAGGAAATATAATAATAACCATTTTATTATTGCCTCTAGGGAATATTTCCAACACTAGGTGGGGCTGCGACGTGTTGATCTTCCGAGGCCGGGCATGACCCAGGGAAGTGTGTCCGGCCAAAGGGGATCGAGCGTGTCGGGTAATGTGGTGCACCCCTGCAGGGAAGTTTATCTATTCGAATAGCCATGATCTTCGGTAACAGGACGACTTGGAGTTGTACCTTGACCTTATGACAACTAGAAGAGGATACTTAATAAAACACACCCTTCTAAGTGCCAAATACAACCCGGTGATCTCTCTCTAATAGGGTGACCAGGAGGGGATCGCCAGGTAGGAGTATGCTATACGATGCTTCTTGGTGAACTTACCATCTACTCTCTTCTACATGTTGCAAGATGGAGGTGGCCAGAAGCGTAGTCTTCGAGAGGATTAGCTATCCCCCTCTTATTCTGGCATTCTGCAGTTCAGTCCACCGATATGACCCTTTACACATATACACATGCATATGTAGTGTAGCTCCTTGCTTGCGAGTACTTTGGATGAGTACTCACGGTTGATTTTCTCCCTCTTTTCCCCCTTTCCCTTCTACCTGGTTGTCACAACTAGATGCCGGAGCCCCGGAGCCAGATGCCACCGTTGACGACGACTCCTACTACACTGGAGGTGCCTACTACTACGTGCAGGCCGCTGACGACGACCGGGAGTAGTTTAGGAGGATCCCAGGCAGGAGGCCTGCGCCTCTTTCGATCTGTATCCCAGTTTGTGCTAGCCTTCTTAAGGCAAACTTGTTTACTTATGTCTATACTCAGATATTGTTGCTTCCGCTGACTCGTCTATGATCGAGCACTTGTATTCGAGCCCTCGAGGCCCCTGACTTGTATTATGATGCTTGTATGACTTATTTTATTTTTAGAGTTGTGTTGTGATATCTTCCCATGAGTCCCTGATCTTGACCATACACGTTTGCGTGTATGAGTAGTGTACGATTGAATCGGGGGCATCACAAGTTGGTAACAGAGCCGACTGCCTGTAGGAATCCCCCTTTCCAACTCCTTGGCCGAAGTTGAGTCTAGTCATTGAAAAAGTTTTTACTAACATGGCTGTGCGGCCCGTGGGCCCACGTCGCCATTGGGTGGTATTATGATCTTTTATTCCTCGTCTATACTCTGGGACTCTGATCTCTCTACTATTCGAGTTAAATGAATTTGCTAACTCTGACATTAGGATCTCGTGATCGCATCCACCTGGAGAGCCCCTTATTGCAGAGGATCGCCTGCTGCATGAAAAGATTCCGAAGATACTCTCTGATGTTCTCACGAGACTCTATGCCAATCGCTTTTGCATTCCCCTACCACCGATACATCCCTATGGATAAATACTTACACCTGTTCTTCTTACTTTCATCCCCAGCTTCCCTTGTTATTACAAGTTGCATCAAATTATTCTTCGACTTTTAAGAACCTCTTGAGCCACTGCCTTACATATCCTTGCCGCATGAATACCCTTACGAATAATTCCTCGCACTTATCGAGTATCCGCTCATTCCCAGTTCTTCATGTGTTTTGCAAAAGACTTCGAAATACCATTCGATCTTCCGAAAATCCTTAGTAGCCTATTTCTCTTGATTTTCTTTACCTGCTTGTATAATGGTTACTTCCATATGTCAAGCAATATTCATTCAAATACTTTGTGATCGACATTCTGATTCTGTTGATCCAGCATGTGTGTGAAAGCACAATTCATCAGTATTCCTTGAAAATTATCCTTTCAGCTCGGACGTCATTTTGAACATGAGCTGGTTGTCGACTAATCGAATTGCCACCGTTTGTGCCTCTAAGTCTATTCGACTTATTTATCTTTTGATCAGAGCATCTGCTCGATCCCCAATTTGGAAATCATAATTCCTTGTATTTAAGCTCTCGAATTATCAAGATATTTCTATAATCCGATGCCTTTTGCATTATTTCTTCTTCTGGTTGAACATATATGCTCACATCAGATTCTTGGTGGTCCGCCAGATCGTTTGGTAGATTATTATCCGACCGTTCCTGAATAATGTCAAAACCTTGAGTTCTTCCCCTGATACATAATGCCTTTGGTAAATTGTATCCTCTACTTTCTCAACCTTGCTCTGCTTTCGAGATGGTGATATTTACTCTTGAAGCTTGTGGTATATGTTTCTAAGATGCCCCGATGGGTTGAACCTATACCTTCTCTAAAACCGTGTGAACCCGAAAGTTTTCACGAGTCATACTCTTCTGGTGCTTCGCCAGCTAAAATTTCAACACTGCAACTTTTTCGAAGACGAGAAGTGAATGAAAGATTATGCATTAAAGAAGTGGGAGTCGACCTTGAACTTTGTGTTCATGCCCATGGACCCGATGTGGAACTTATCATGGAAGCTTCTTGTAGTAATAACTATTTCCTTGATATAATATCCTTTGGTATCGCTGAATTGATCCTTTGCAATCGTAGTTTCGACCATCTGTCCTTCTTAGATCCCATTTCCCGGGCAAGTTTAAGCACTTGTCTTCTGTGGATCAATACACCATTCCAACCTTTACTTTGATCTTTCTTCGAGTATTACCCCCTGGTATCTCAAGATTATCTTGGAACTGCACAACTTCTTATGAGTTCTTCATCAAGTACTATATTCTCACTGATTACAATTTTTCATGGGCTCTGAGTTATTAAACACTCGAAGACACTGATAACTAAACCGAGTCCGCACTACGGTTCAACAACTTTTAGTAATCTTATTTAAGTATGATTTTGTATCCGATCAAGTCATTCCTAGCCTGATCGGCTATATCATTATCGTGCTAAATTTTAATTGTGCCACCCGGTCCTTATTCTCGGAGTACAACTTTCGACTATGAGCTAAGCTTACGTCGATTTCCTTGTCTTATCGTTTCACCTCGAACCACACACTTTGATTCCGAGTTTGTGTCGTATATGTGGTTCCAATAATCTTTCGTCGCATCAGTCCTTTTGGTTGATGCAGTCGTTGATCGATTGCCTCTCCGTGGAGCCGATCGACAAAAATTGTCGTGATCATCATCAACATTTTTGACTCCTTCCAGGATATCGATCGAATTCATGATGATAAGTGCCATCCTCGTTCCTTGGTAACTTCATTTACCATCAACTACATCCTTACCTTCCTTTTATCACAAACTTGTTCCGGTTGTGGATGCAACTTGCTATCCAGCTTGTATTATGTTCTACCTTGAAGTATTACCATCTTTTATGTCAAGAATGTCATGAGGATTACTCCACCTCTTAAGAATTCTTGGTATAGTGATACTTCTCACCATCACCATTCTTTCTTGGTCCCCATGTTGATTCCAACAAGTGAACGGTGTTGGTTGGATTCTTTCCTTCTAGCAACTCTATTGCTTTGAAGTTAATGTCGACATTTCATTCTTAGACCATTGGTTATCGAATCACCATTATAACATCGGTCATGCTACCTAAGCCCATATTTCAGGTGCACTTTTCAACCAATGTTTAAATTGGGTATGTTTTCCTCGAGCATACCTGTTTATATCATTTGATCCGACAAATGTTATCTTCTTGTTCACATAATTGTGGAAATCCATCTTTTGGAAATCTGAATGAGTCGTCGCTGAGTTCATCAACTACCTCCTCATCCTCTCCTTGGTTTAATAATGAACTCTTGTTTTGGAACTCGCTTCCTTAGTTCATGGCCCGAGAATCTTACAATGTCATCTCGACAATTTGTGTTGCACCTTTTCTTCTCAGACATCAATCAGATCTGAATCTTGGTCAGATATGATGGTTGGAATATATTTCCAAGAGTTATAACATTGGTCTTTTATATGGCCCGGTAAGATGATGCCATGCCCAACGCACCTGGCTATAGGACCTATTGTTATAGTTCCCTTCTTAGCAAGGTTAGCCATTCTTCAATGAGGAAATTGTAAGACTTATTCAACAAGTTGGTCTTGATGGATCTTTCGTGTATCCGTAGTCCGACCTTTGCTTGAAGACCATGTCAATGCTATCTCGAAGCTTGTCCGTGGTACTCTGATCTTCAATAAGAACATTGGAAGCGCAATGCTAAATGTTTCTTTCTCAATTATCCAAACACCATTGTTTGGGTAATGTTATTAACTTCCTCTCCCCTAACCTAAGGGGTTTTCCACAATTATATCCTGTCATGGATATCATGCTCTGCTTGTGCTTGGGAAGGTTATACCCCCTGAATAATGTGTTTAAACACATTTTACTTTCCATTGTTCTATTTAATCTGATGATCACTGAGGGAGTCCTGGACTAGGGGGTGTCCGGATAGCCGAACTATCATCTTTGGCCGGACTCCTGGACTATGAAGATACAAGATTGAAGACTTCGTCCCGTGTCCGGATGGGATTTTCCTTGCCGTGGAAGGCAAGCTTGGCGATACGGATATGTAGATCTCCTACCATTGTAACCGACTCATGTAACCCTAACCCTACGGTGTCTATATAAACCGGAGGGTTTTAGTCCGTGGGGACGAACAACAATCATACCATAGGCTAGCTTCTAGGGTTTAGCCTCTCTGATCTCGTGGTAGATCTACTCTTATACTACCCATATCATCAATATTAATCAAGCAGGAGTAGGGTATTACATCCATCGAGAGGGCCCGAACCTGGGTGAAAACATTGTGTCCCTTGTCTCCTGTTACCATCCGCCTAGACGCACAGTTCGGGACCCCCTACCCGAGATCCACCGGTTTTGACACCGACATTGGTGCTTTCATTGAGAGTTCCTCTGCCGTCAGCCGTCAGGAAGGATGCCTCATCCCGTCTTTAAAGACGATACTATCGCCAAAGGAGCCTTGGCCACTGGTCAGACTCTTCGGCTAGGTGGTTTTCTTATGACCACCAGTTCGGCCACCGCGCCGACGATGACTTCTCGGGTCATCGAAACCAATCTTCACGTTAACTCGGAGCTTGCCGAGCAGTTAGATCCGATCGAGCTCTCCTCCGTAAACGAGCTCTTGGATCGCATCGCCGCCCCGGGAGTCGCCACATACTACGACTAGATCGGGCCTAAAACCGATCTGAGAGAGATCAACTCTCCCCAGGCTACCCATCATGTTACTGTGATAGAGGAGCAATACAGCTATTCTTCTTCTATCTTAAGGACTAGCTACGTCCGGATTCCCGATCCCTCCATGCTGGATTCCCGCAGAGGGACGGATGTCGATCAAGCCCTGAACTTAGAGTCAGGCGGCGGGTTGGCTTCATTGGATAGCATTCAAAAATCCAAACTTCCAAGTTCAGAAACTTCTCGGCCCCTGAGTCTTAAATTGGACGAGGTTCCAGATCTAGTTCCACCCGCCCACCCAAACATTAGCGATCTATCCCGAATTCGGCAAGAGCCCGCTGAAACAGTACATCATTACTGGGCCACATTCCTCCTGGTTATGGACAGGATAAAGGACTGCCGAGAGAAGGACGCAATCTCACTTTTTTGCAATAATTTCACGGACAAGGGAATCCTAAACGCCATAAGTCGTCGCGAAATTATACGCTTTGCTGACTTGGTGACCATAATACAAAAGTACTGTGTGATGGAGAGTGCTTGGAAAACCGAGAGTAAATTTTGGGATAATCCGGCCCCGAATACAGCCCTAGTCCGAAATAAAAGGGTGCATCATCACCAAGCACCTGGGTTATACATCAAAAAACAAAAAACCCCTAAAGGGCAAGGAACCGTACGGCTGAACGGACCCTGCAAAATTCATAGCACAGAGGGCGCCACTCCAACTTATAGCCTTCGAGCATGTTGGATACTACGGCAGGTGGCCAAAAGTGGCGAAGAGCTTCTAGCCTCAGAATCCCAGCCCAGAAACACCAGTACGGTACTAACAGTCTTCGAGACTTTCGCATCAAATAACATGCGGAAACGAACACTCCGCAACCTTGCCGAAGTCTACCAAGTAGCAACAATAAATCCATGGAGTGACACGGCTGTTACCTTTAATGCCAGTGAGGAACCCAAATTTCGAACAGCCCGAGCACCACCCGCATTGGTCCTCGGTCCAAAAGTGGGCTGACTTTCGCCTTACTAAGGTACTCATGGATGGCGGCAGGATTAAACCTCATATACGAGGAAACCCTCCGAAAAATGGAAATAGATCGAACCGCATTGAGCGAAGCAGCACAACCTTTAGAGGAATAATCCCTAGCCGGGAAGCATGCTGCACAGGAAAAATCACACTGGACGTAGTGTTCGGCTCGCCGGACAATTACAGATCTGAGGAGGTCACATTTCAAGTGGCCCCATTCAGCAGCGGATATCATGCTTGAAAGTGCGTTATATCGACTAGAGGGGGGTGAATAGGCGATTTTTATGAATTCTTCAATGAGGAATTTGCCGGTGAGGAAATTCCTAAGTGAAGAACTACTTGCAGTGGAATAAGTACTCAGAAGTAAGCGTAAGAGAATGCGGGCATGGTCATCATGATGAAATGAAGACAATCAAAGAGTACAGAAAGCGTAAACACAGGATAATACAAGATGAAGACAAACAGACTGAATAAATTGAACTGTGGAAATTGAGAAAGTCTTCAGTCAAAGTCTTCAAACACAAATATGAATGAACACTCAACACAGTAATGAGGAAATGAAAGAGTTGAGGAAATAGAACCAGTTAGGTTGGTGAAGACAATGATTTGGTAGACTAGTTCCAACTGCTGTCTCGGCTTGTAACGTCCCGTTGGAGCGGCTGAGTATTTAAACTCGAGGACACACAGTCCGGACACCGATCGCCGAAAGCACGCAGCTCAGGACACCAAGTCCTCACCGTAGTCTCCTTGAACTAAGGTCGCACAAACCTCGTCCAATCACTCGTGGTAAGTCTTCAGGCGACTTCCAAACCTTCACAGACTTGGTCACTCGGCGATCCACAATTCCTCTTGGATGCTCTAGACCATGACGCCTAACCGTCTGGAAGGAGCATAGTCTTCAAAGGTAACAAGCGTCGGATCCACGTAGGATCAATCTCTTCAGTGATGCTCAATCACTTTGGGTTTGTAGGTGTTTGGTTTTGGGTTTTTCCTCACTCGATGATTTTCGCTCAAAGTCCTCGGAGGATGGGTTGCTCTCAAATGACAAGTGTCAAGTTCTCTCGGAGCAGCCAACCAGCTAGTGGTTGTAGGGGGGGGGGGCTATTTATAGCCTAGGGAACAACCCGACATGATAAGACATAAATTCCCTTCAATGATATGATCGTTAGGTGGATAAGATATTTTGGGACAGGCGGCCAAGAAGACAAAGAACGGTCGGAAATTTGACTCTCAAATTCCTCGGGGCTATTATGTTCCTCACTGTAGGAAATCTGCCTTTGGAGAATTCCTAACTCCTCGGTCAGAACAAACTCCTCAAATGACTGTAAGAACTTCGTCTCACATCCTTTGAAGAAATTGACCGAAATGTATGAGATTTCCAAAGGCTTCACTCGTGAGGGGATTGGTAGGTGTAGGATTTTGAGTTGAGCATCACATGGAAATTTTTCCTTAGTATTTCCTCGACCCGTTTAACAAAGACGGTGTTTCCTATGACTAAAGAAAGAGAAAACGAAACTACGAAAACAAAAGTCTTCACGCTTCATGTTCCTCAAATGAATACCAAGTCTTCAAGGTCACACCAATTTCTTCACTTTCAAAGTCTTCAGAATATCAAAGTCTTCAGTAGAAGAACTTCATTTTTAGGGGTCGACTTTCTCTGTAAATATCAAACTCCTCATAGACTTATAGACCTGTGTACACTCATAAACACATTAGTCCCTTAACCTATAAGTCTTCAATACACCAAAATCACTAAGGGGCACTAGATGCACTTACAATCTCCCCTTTTGGTGATTGATGACAATATAGGTTAAGTTTTCAACGGGGATAAACATATGAAGTGTAAATACTGATATTGAGGAATTTGATTGCAAGATATAGAAGAACTTCCCCTGAAGATGTGCATAGTGAGGAATTTGCTTTTGAGGCATTGCACATTTGAAGAGTTGAATCATGGAGATCTCCCCCTATATCTTGTAATTCATACGCATTTGACATATAATATGAAGAATTTGAAATGCATGATGAAATATGGTGATCGATGTAGTTCAAAGACATGCGTGTATTAACATATAATGAGGAATAAGCATGCAGAGGAACACATCAAAAGTATCAGAGCACCATCGGGTTTAAGATTACAACTCGATCCAATAAAGTTTCAGAAGAACGAGAGTTGTAACTTCGCAAAAAAAAATTGCCCATATAATAGACCCGCTTGAAGACTAACTCACATTTCTCCCCCTTTGTCATCAAATGACCAAAAGGATTGAAACTGAGGACTAACGCTCCCGAAGAATTTCAAGTTGATGAAGGAGCGCCAGCGTTGTCGGGGTCGGTTGTCGTAGTAGGGCCTGCCGCAGTGTCGTCCAAGTCTTCATTCTCATCAGTGTCTCGCGATGAAGAATAGGAGCAGGCCACCAAGGAAGGAACTTTGACCTTCTTGTATTTCTTCGGTGGAGGTGCAGACCAGTCAAATTCTTCCTTGAGACCCATTGTCTTCGATTCGTCTGTAGACATTAGAAAGAACAGCCCAAAAGTGCGGTTGAAGGTTTCATGGAGGTAGTATTGGTTTTTCTTCACCGCATTGTGTGTAGAGGTCATGTTGTGAAGAATTGAACCAAACCGACGCTTGACCCATTTATGATTGCTATCAACCTTCCGATGAAGACCGAGGAGTAACTCACGCTCAGTCATCACCCCGGTGCTTTGTGGCTTGAGGATTTTGCTTGGCTGAGGTATTGGCGGCGAGTCATGTGTGGCGTAGTCATCATTGGTGGAGTAGGATGCAGCTTTGCGAAAATTGACCATCCAATGGACGAATGCCTTCATCTATCACAGCAGTATCCTTGCCCTTGTCATCAGCTGAGGAAAATGTCCGTTTGAGGACTTTAATCGGGGGCAAGTAGCTGCAGTGGTTCAGAGTGTCAGCCTTGTAATTGAGTGAATACCTTGTCCTGATGAACCTCATAATCCATGGCGCATAAGGCTTCAGCTCAAAAGGTGACATAGCAATATCCGCTAGAGTCCTCATGAAGTAATCATGGAAGTTGACGGGAACGCCATGAATGATATTGAAAAGCATATTCGTCATGATGCCAACAACTTCTTCATCATTTGAGTCGTGGCCTTTGATAGGACTCATTGTCTTCGTCAAAATCCGATAGACAGTCCGAGGCACATGTAGTAATTCCTTGACGAGGAATTTGGTTCGAGGTGCCTGTCCGGGCTTCAAAGGCTTCATCAACACTTGCATGTAGTGATTTGAAAGCTCAGGTTCGTTGTAGATACAACGAGCACCATCAAGGGAGGGCGAGTGGTAGGGCACGAAGCAATTCAATTCTTTGGTGCCTTGTAGTGAGTATTTTCAGACATCCAGTCCAACACCCATGAGTTCACATCTTCAACGTCTCCGGTGATGTGCAGCGTCGCATAGAATTGAAGAATGAGTTCTTCATTCCAATCACAGATGTCAGTGCAGAAATTCAGAAGTCCTGAATCGTGAAGAACACTGAGGACTGGCTCGAAGCCTGGCGGAGATTCCATGTCCACATGAGGAATATGTGCATGATCGAAGACTTTGTCTTTGTTGAAGAGCATTGAGGAATAGAAGTTGGCTTGACTAGCAGTCTAGAAACGCCTCTTCCTTATGTGAGCAGAGTCCTGTGGGCTGTAATCCGTGAAGAAAACGTGCTCGCCAAAGAAGTCTTCAGCCTTGAACTTTTGCTTCGTTGAGAATGGATTCTTTGGCTTTGTTAATGGAGTGCCTGTGAGTTGCATCACGACCTCTGGAATCGCAATCTCAGGTTCTTCAGGCTGAGGAATTTCTGGTTCCTCTACATGTGCGATCGAGGATCGGCTGACAGGTTCATCGGTAGCTAGTGGCTGGAATTTCTTCATGTACAGATGAAGTGGGATGAGTTTCTTCAGAGCCCATTTGAACTGTTGGAGCAAGGGACCGAGGAATCTGTTGGATTGGGGTGAAGAGTGGAGAATTTGGATGCTGACTTTCCCAAACATCATCGTTCATCACTAGCGTTGTGCTTCCAATATCCACATCTTCTTCAATTTCCTCAACACCAGCCTCTTCAGCTGTGAACTGAGGCATAGGCGAGGAAATGATTGGGGTTGAAGGGATTGCTTCCACTTCAATTTCTTCAAGCAATCTGCTTTCGTGAAGTAGCAGAATGATTTTCTTCATCAGATCCGCTTGGGATCTCATAATCTTCACCAAAAGGAACAAGGTCCTTTCATGGCATGGAGGAAATTGGAACAACATCAATGGTATTTTGAAATGAGCTGGTCATTGTCTTCATCTTCTTCGGGGCTGAAGAATTTGAAGCAGCAGATGCTTTCCTTTTCTTCACTGCAGCTGCTCTGCGGCCTTGGTCTTCTTCACATCGGATGCGTATGGAAGGACTGGAGTTGGTGTAGGCGCAGGAGGAGCTGAGGAATCTGGTTGAATTTCCTCAGGCGCAACTGATGCAGTTGCCCTGACTTCTTTAGTTTCTTCAGGCGCACCACTAGTGGATGCCCTGGCAATTTCTTCAGCGGCTGGAATGGAATCATCAGCCCTGGAACTAGCATTGTCTTTAGCAGCCTGAACTTCATCAGCGGTGCTGGCATGTTCTTCAGTCGGCTGAGCAGAGGCTCCAGCCTAAGGAATTTCTTGTTGCGTTGGGGCAACAACATTTGAGAACTTCTTTGTCAGATTGACAAATCTGACTTTGGCTCCTTGCCAATCAGCATAGTATGAGTCAAATTTGTCGCTGAGGGCTTTGATGTCAGCCTGCATCTTGATAAGTTCTTCAATTGTCATCTTGACAACATTTTTCTTCAGCAGCTTCTCTTTTCTCAGATCACGATTTCTTGATTTCTCTGGCGTATCAAATTTCCATTTCTCCTCTTGGATGAAATGAGTCAAGATGTGACTTTGGCCAGGTGTCACCTTGAAGTCGTGCATAGGAGTGTTTGGGTCCTTGTGCGAGAGATCAATGTAGTCTAGGATTGCTCGATCCAACAAAGAAGGCACAGTGTGCCTTTGGCTCTAGCGGCCCTTTCTTGTCGGTCTCTGATGATTTCTGCAAGTTCATCATCATCAGCCTCATCATCTTCAGGTGGCTCTTGGAAGGCGACCTGTTTCTTCTTGGGACTTGGCCGTGGACCTCATCCAGCTATGGCCTTAGTCTTCAGCAGAGTTGGGCCAGATGAAGAATTTGGTGCAGCTGAGGAACTTGCTGAAACACCAGAGGCAATGGAGATGCCTGCAGTCCTTTGGCACGTGGCCAGATGCACAGGTGCTGAGGACTTTGTCGGAACTGCTGAGGACTTTGTAGGAGCTGCTGAGGACTTGGGAGGAGCAGGAGCAGCATGAGGAATTGGCCGTGAGGGCACAGCTGAGGAACTTGGCCGTGAGGGCACTGTTGGTGAAGCACTTGGCTTGTGTGCGGGCTTCTTTGCCATAGATTTTCTTGGCTTGACAGAGGCCTCAGTGGCAGCAGCAGTAGCAGAGTCCTCATTAAATTTCCTCACTACCTCGTTGGCTTGTCTTGCCAATTTGGCTTGGCGCTTGGCCCATTCTTCAGGAAAGTCCTCACCACACATGATGCTGGTGGGATCAGCTTCTTGACCAGGTGCCAATGGAGCTCTTGGGCATGGAGGATTGAGAGTGAATTTCTTCATGTACTTTGGAGTAACATATCTGTACTCCCTCCATTCCTTTGCCCATCTCCTTTCAATCCTTTGAATGCGCACCTTGCGCTGATTTTTCTTTTCTTTTCCGAACTCGGCTTCATCAGGTGTGCAATAATCAGCATAAATGTCCTCAGGTATCTCAAACGCAGTCATGACCTCAGGCCTCTTTCCTCCTTTCTGTGGATTCTTTCCTTCGCCATATTCTTCACCGAGGAATTTGAACAATCGAATTCTTCGAAGAAGTATGCAGCTTTTCTTCGAGGAACACCGCAAATGAGTTAAGTTGATGAGAACCTAGTGATTCAGCAGCGGACATGAGTACCGTGAACAGAGTATAGTTGCGAGGAATTTGGAGAGGTCATATGCGTTCTCGTAAGGTTTTTCAAAAGAACTAGTTTGAGGAATTTGACCAGATGAGCCTTGAAGAATTTCACTAAGCGATCTTTGTCTTAGGTTCCAGAGTTGTATAGATCGAGGATCCACCCAATTGAGGAATCTTGAAGAAAAATCATTGTTTAGAGAAACGAATCAAGAGCATATTTTGTTTGAGGTGTTCATATGTGTGAAGATTTGAAGAATAAACACCTTTGAAGATTTTCAGGAAGGTTTGAGAATCAAAGCGAGTAATAAAAGTAACTTTTAATTACCCGAACTAAAGAACACGATGAACTGAGAAGAACAGATGGGAAGTTCGTCAGGTTAGATCTTCCATGCCCTAACTCGGCGGAGGAAGACAGCTACGGCAGCGACGGAGTGAAGATTTCCGCGGTCGGCGCGAGTACGACGGAGACGAGGTCGAGGCAGTGAAGCTCTTCCTCACCGGGCGATTTATGGAGAAGCGGCGGCGCTTAGGGTTTGAGAAGCTCGAGCGAGAGAGAGAGAGCGGTCGAGCGGAGTAAAGGAAGTGAGGAAGGGGAGAGGGGGTATATATAGCCACGGTGAAAAACTGTTCGCCCAAAGATTTAGGACGAACGTGCCCCTGACCCTTCTCATTCGCTTGACATGTGTCACCCACGTACTGAAAAGTGGAGATTGTGTTAGATCGTGGGTGAATAGATAAATCTATCATGGGAAGCGGAACGGTTTGAGCGGCAAAAACGAAAGTTTGGATAAGATCAGTTTTAAAGTTCCGTTCACAATTTCTTCAGCTGACAAGGACACAATGAAGATTTTGAACGAGTTTCAAATAGAACGCACATGAAGAATTTGTGAATAGATTGGGTTGAGTATAGCATAGAAGGGGAAGGGTCCGATCACATTCACTTAGCAGAAAAAGCAACTTGAAGAAATAGCCATAAGTGAATGTTGTAGAGGACATAAACCCATATATATATATAGCCAATGAAGAAAAACGACGGAAACAGTGAAGATTTTGCAAAGTTGAAGAATTTGAAAAACTGAAGAATTTCAAAACTGAGGAAAAACTCAAATTGAAGATTTTCAATTTTGGTGGTGGCGTGACCCACCGTATAAGAATGATGATTTCAGACACCGCGTACAATTGTCGTAGGGTTCTAAGAATCAAATTCTTCATTAATTTCTTCACACTTAAAGTGTTATTCTTCATTGATTGAAAAAAAACGTTTCTTCATGTGTTGCACATCTAAGTCATCAATTTTGCATAAGTGTCAGGATGTGTGTCCTTTTCAAAGAACATTCGAAGATTCTAAGATATTTAGCTCACACCTCAACTTGCTAAATCTCTTCTCATCTAAGGGCTTTGTGAAGATATCGGCTAGCTGTTCTTCAGTCTTCACATGCTCGATGGAGATGTCGCCCTTCAACACATGATCACGAAGAAAATGATGACGAATTTGAATGTTCTTTGTCTTCGAGTGCTGAACTGGGTTGTGAGCAATCTTGATGGCACTCTCATTGTCACGATGAGAGGCACATTCTTCACGTTGATGCCGCAGTCCTTGAGAGTTTGCTTCATCCACAACAATTGAGCACAACAAGAGCCAAGAGCAATGTATTCAGCTTCCGCAGATGAGCGGTGATACGCAGTTCTGCTTTCTTCGAGGACCAATGCACCAAAGATCGTCCGAGGAAATGACAAGTACCAGATGTTGACTTGCGGTCCACACGATCACCAACATAGTCAGTCGAGAATATCCAATGAGATCAAAAGTAGAGCCCTTGGGGTACCATAATCCTAGTGTTGGTGTGTGAGCTAGATATCGAAGAATATGCTTCACAGTACCTTATGGTGTGATTCCTTGGTGTAGCTTGAAATCGAGCACACATGCAAACACTAAGCATTATATCTGGCCTAGATGCACATAAGTACAATAGAGAGCCAATCATGGAGCGGTATACCTTGTGATCAAGTCAATACCATTTTCATCGATTGCATAGATGGCCATTTGTGGGCATAGGAATTTTGACACCTTTGCAATCTTGCATGCCGAATTTCTTGAGGACATCTTTGAGGTATTTCTCCCGAGATATGAATATGCCATTGTGTTGTTGATTTAATTTGAAGACCTAAGAAGAATTTCAATTCTCCCATCATAGACATTTGATATTCTTCACTCATCATGTAGGCAAATTCATCACTATAACGTTAAATCGATGCAGCCAAAGATAATATCATCAACATATATTTGGCACACAAACAGTTCACCATCATATGATTTAGTAAAGAGAGTAGGGTCGAGTGAACTGGATGCGAATCCATTTTTCACAAGGAATTCCTTCAATGTATCATACCGCGCCCATGGGGCCTGTTTGAGACCATAGAGGGCCTTGTTGAGTCTGAAGACTTTGTCAGGATTCTTTGGATCTTCAAAACCCGGGAGTTGAGCAACATATACTTCTTCCTCAAGCTTACCATTAAGGAATGCACTTTTCACATCCATTTGATATAAAGTGATATTATGATGGTTAGCATAAGCAAGTAGTATGCGAATAGCCTCAAGTCTAGCAACAGTGCAAAAGTTTCATCGAAATCAATTCCTTCAACCTGTGTAGCCTTGAGCTACCGATCGTGCCTTATTCCTCACCACAAGGCCATTTTCATCTTTCTTGTTGCGGTATATCCACTTTGTGCCAATGATATTATGCTTGCGAGGATCTCGACGTCAATTGACGGTTCCTGGACATTGTTGAACTCGAATCGATGTAATTCTTCTTGCATTGCCTGAATCCACTCGGGCTCCGTAAATGCTTCATCTACCTTAGTGGGCTCGTGATAGAGACAAAAGCATAGTGCCCACAAAATTTAGATAAATGTGAAGCTTTTTGGCGTGTGAGAGGACTGGCGCTTCAATGTCATCGATGATCTTGTCAACTTGCACTTCTTTTGCAACGCGAGGATGAGCTGGTTGTCGTCGAGGAATTTGATCAGCATTTTATTCAGTACCATTTTCTTCAGCATTATCCTCAGGTGCATCAGCTCGACATTCTTCGCGTTCTGGAATGAATTCGTCAGCAGATTCTTCAGTAGGAATGACATCCTTAGTTGCCTTGAACTTGATAGATTCCTCAGGTGCTGGTTCATCTAACACAGAAGGTAGGTGCTCTCTTTGCGAGCCATTAGTTTCATCGAACCGCACATCTACAGTATCAACAATCTTGTGAAGAACGATGTTGAAGACTCTGTAGGTGTGCGAGTCCTTTCCGTAACCAAGCATAAAACCTTCATGTGCTTTCGGTGCAAATTTAGAATTGTGATGAGGATCTCTAATCCAACATTTAGCACCGAAGACTTTGAAATAACTCACATTGGGTTTCTTGTCAGTGAGGAGTTCATAGGCAGTCTTCTTGAAGAATTTGTGAAGATATACTCTGTTGATGATGTGGCACGCGGTATCAATTGCATCAATCCAAAAGCGACGAGGCGTTTTGTATTCATCAAGCATAGTGCGAGCCATCTCAACAAGAGTTCTGTTCTTGCGCTCCACGACGCCATTTTGCTGAGGAGTATAGGGAGCAGATAACTCATGAGTAATACCAAGTTCATCAAGATAGTCATCAAGACTGGAATTCTTGAACTCAGTTCCATTGTCACTCCTGATGTGCCTGATCTTCACACCAAAGTTGGTTGAAGCCCTCGAGGAAAATCATTTGAAGACTTCCTGCACTTCATTTTTGTAAGTAACAATGTGTACCCATGTGTAACGAGAGTAATCATCAACAATAACAAAGCCATTAGAGATGCATCATTTGTGACTGCTGAGTAATGATTTGGACCAAAGAGGTCCATGTGAAGCAATTCGAATGGACGAGTAGTGGTCATGATAGTCTTCATTTGGATGCTTGGCCTTGGTCATTTTTCCAGCTTCACAGGCTCCACACAAGTGATCCTTGAGGAATTTGACATTCTCAATGCCAATGACATGCTTCTTCTTCGCATGGCGTGTGCAAATTCCTCATGCCTGTGACCAAGTCGCCGATGCCATAGCCAACCTTCCAAGCTTTTGCAAGTAGACACCACGGCTGGTTGTGGTCCTGTAGAGAAATCAACAATATACAAGTCTCCTCTCCTAAAGCCTTCGAAGACTTTGGAATTGTCAGCTTCCATGATCACAACACAACGATACTTGCCAAAGAGAACAACCATATCAAGATCACAAAGCATTCAGACTGACATGAGGTTGTATCCTAAGGACTCAACAAGCATGACTTTGTCCATGTGTATGTCCTTAGAGATCGCAACCTTACCAAGACCCCAGACCAGACTTTTGCCTTTGTCAGCAAAGATGATATGCTTCAGATGTGACGGTGATAAGGGAGTATCCATCAATAGATTCTTGTCACCAGTCATGTGATTTGTACATCCACTATCGAGGACCCACTCATTGGCTTTGGATTGATCATCCTGCAGATGAATTAGTGCAACTTACGATCTCATATACTTCATCAGTGAAGAATATGATATCAATTTCATCAGATGAATTTCATCAGGCGTTATATGAGATAAGCGATGAAGAGGACGTGTGAAATGAAAGTTCATTTCTTCATGATTAGCCTGCGTCCATTCAGGCATTTTTGTCAGGACCCCAGCAAATTCTTCAGACGTTAAAGCACGTCTGGAGGCCTGTCCCTGCAGAAGAGATTAGTTCTTTTTCTTCACCACCCACATCTGAAGGGGTGGCAAAGAGTTCATCACTCTGCGAGCTCCATATGACAATGGTGGCATAGAGGCCAATCCATTTCGTTTCACATAAGAGGGGTTAGGGTAAGCATATGAATAAGAAGAGAAATTCTTCGAGGACTTATAAACATATTGGTTTGAAGAATAATGCACATATTCATAGCCCTTAGCTCTACCTGCGAAATGTAGTTGTTAGCACGATGATAATCATATGAGGACTTTGATCCTTTTGAGGAATTTCATCCACGTGAGGAATTTGGTCCGTGTGAGGACTTGCATTCATATGAAGAATTTGGTCCATATGAAGAGTTTGATCTGGGGTACCTTTTCTTCACAGGTGGTGTCATGAGGACATTCACCTGAAGACTTTCAAGGCACTTCTTGGGAACCCAGATTTTCTTCATAGGGGAACCGTTCCTGCAGTTTGTGCCAACATATCTAGCAAATACTTCACCATTCTGATTTTTGAACAGTTTATAGTTGGAGTCAAATGACTCATCAGAAGAATGAGGAGATTCACATGTAAAGCCAGATAAGTTAGATGGATCAACTGGAGGTCCCTTTGCAGCAACCCATGAGGTTTTGGGGTACCGCTCGGGCTTCAATATGTTCCATCAAGATTGAGTTTCCTCTCAAAGGCAATACCCTCTTTCCTAGGGTTTACATTGAGGATCTGCTTTTTAACCACATCACAAAGAGTCTGATGCCCTTTGAGGCTTTTGTACATGCCACATGTCATACGATTTCTTCAACCACTGCATAAATCGGTGATACTAGCAATGTCCTCAGATGAGGAATTAGTGATAGCCGAGGCAGGTGAAGAATTTGTAACAGTTGAAGCATTTGAACATTCAGGTGAAGAATTAGGAGATTCACGTTCAATGCACTTTAAGCATGGAGGAACAAATTCTTCCTGAGAAGCGCTGATTTGTTGAGCAAGTAATGAATCGCGCTCCTTCTGAAGATCTTCATAACTCACTCTTAGCTTCTCAAGATCTTGCTTTCTTTAAAGAAATTCATAAGAAAGTTTCTCAAGATCAGACAAGAGAGTGTTATGATGACCTTGAAGACTGTCAAGCCTAGACTGAAGTCTCTGAAGATTTTCAGTCAGGGCTTTAGTGCGATCCATTTCTTCACCCAACATATCATCACTTTTATCTAGCATGTTTTGAACCTTTTCAAAAGCCCTTTGTTGTTTTACGGCAATCTTAGCAAGTTTTGAGTAGCTGGGCTTTAGATCTTCATCAGATTCATTTTCACTAGATTCAGAGGAGGTATATTTGAGTACCTTGGCACCCTTTGCCATGAAGCAAAAGGTGGGGCGTAGTCATCACTATCTTCATCGCCTTTGTTGGTGAGTTCATTTTCTTGAGTTGAAGATGGACTTGCTGACGAAAGCGATGCGAGAGCCGACTCGCCACACTGCACTGGATTCTTCTGATGCCTCCTCTTCCTCTTGTTCCTCAGATTCAGCTTCAGAGTCCATTTCCTTGCCAATGAATGCCCGAGCCTTCTTGGAGCTGCTCTTCTTGTGAGAAGAAGGCTTTGAGGATTTTGATGATGAAGATTTCGACGATTTCTTCTTCTTCTTAGCGTCATCAGAACTGTAATCCTTGTATTTCTTCTTCTTTAATTCCTTTTCCCACCGAGGACAATCTTGAATGTAGTGACCAGGTTTCTTGCATTTGTGGCAAAGTCTTCTCTTATAGTCATTTGGATGAGGAATCACTGCTCCTTGAGGATTTTCCAAAGCGACCACGTCTTGAGAACTTCTGGAATTTCTTCACGAGCAGTGCTAGCTCCTGGCTCAATTCTTCAGGATCTCCAAGGCTACTACCAGAGTCTTCACAATCAGATTTAGACACAGCCTTGGCCTTCAGGGCACGTGATTTTCCATAGCTAGAACCATAGAGATCTCTCTTTTCAGCAAGCTGGAACTCATGAGTATTTAGCCTCTCGAGGATATCAGCTGGATCAAGTGACTTGTAGTCAGCACGCTCTTGTATCATCGGTGCCAGAGTATCAAATGAGGAATCAAGTGATCTCAAGAATTTCTTCACCACCTCATGGTCGGTGATGTCAGTGGCACCAAGCGCTTGAAGCTCATTTGAGATGTCAGTGAGGCGATCGAAGGTTTGTTGAACATTTTCGTTGTCGAGTCTTTTGAAGTGGTTGAAGAGATTGCGAAGAACATCAACTCGAGTCACGCTGAGTTGAGACTCCTTCATTTACTTTGGACAACCTGTCCCAGATGAGCTTAGCAGTTTCCAAAGCACTCACTCTTCCATATTGTCCTTTGCTCAGATGGCCACATATGATATTCTTCGCTTGAGAATCGAGTTGCTTGAATATCTTCACATCGGCAGCATTCAGAGAAGGTGTGACTGAGGGAACACCATTTTCCACAACATACCAGAGATCGTTGTCAATTGCCTCAAGATGCATTCACATCTTGTCCTTCCAGTAGGGGTAGTCCGTCCCATCAAAGGTAGGACACCTAGCTGAGACCTTGATCATACCTACGGTCGACATAACTAAAACTCCAGGTGGTTAAACCAAAATCACACGTAACAAGGGAGTACCTTGCTCGATACCAATTGAAAGTGCGTTATATCGACTAGAGGGGGTGAATAGGCGATTTTTATGAATTCTTCAATGAGGAATTTGCGGTGAGGAAATTCCTAAGTGAAGAACTACTTGCGATGGAATAAGTACTCGAAGTAAGAATAAGAGAATGAGAGCATGTTCAACAAGATGAAATGAAGAAAATCAAATAGTACAGAAAAGCGTAAACACAGGATAACACAAGATGAAGACAAAGCAGATCAAGAAATTGAACTGAGGAAATTGAGAAAGTCTTGATCAAAGTCTTCAAACACAGATATGAATGAACACTCAACACAAGAATGAGGAAATGAAAGAGTTGAGGAAATAGAACCAGTTAGGTTGGTGAAGACAATGATTTGATAGACCAGTTCCAACCGCTGTCTCGGTTATACGTCTGGTTGGAGCGGCTGAGTATTTAAACTCGAGGACACAGTCCGGACACCCGATCCGAGCACGCAGCTCAGGACACCAAGTCCTCACCGTATTGTCCTTGAACTAAGGTCACACAGACCTCGTCCACTCACTTGTGGTAAGTCTTCAGGCGACTTCCAAACCTTCACAGACTTGGTCACTCGGCGATCCACAATTCCTCTTGGATGCTCTAGACCATGACGCTTAACCGTCTGGAAGAAGCACAATCTTCAAAGGTAACAAGCATCGGATCCACGCAGGATCAATCTCTTCAGTGATGCTCAATCACTTTGGGTTTGTAGGGGTTTGGTTTTTGGGTTTTCCTCACTCGATGATTTTCGCTCAAAGTCCTCGGAGGATGGGTTGCTCTCAAATGACAAGTGTCAAGTTCTCTCGGGCAGCCAACCAGCTAGTGGTTGTAGGGGCGGCTATTTATAGCCTAGGGAGCAGCCGACATGATAAGACATAAATGCCCTTCAATGATATGACCGTTAGGTGGATAAGATATTTTGGGACAGGTGGCGCCAAGATGACGGAATAAATGGAAATTTGACTCTCAAATTCCTCGGGGCTATCATGTTCCTCCTTTGTGTAGGCAATCCGCCGGCGAATTCCTAACTCCTCGGTCAGAACAAATTCCTCAGAACCAGAAGAACTTCGTCTCATCCTTTGAAGAAATTGGTAGGCTGTATGAGATTTCCAAAGGCTTCACTCGAAGGGATTGGTAGGTGTAGGATTTTGAGTTGAGCATCACATGGAAATTTTTCCTTAGTATTTCCTCGACCCCCTTTAACAGTACGGTGTTTCCTATGACTCAAGAAAGAGAAAACAAAACTACGAAAACAAAAGCCTTCACGCTTCATGTTCCTCAAATGAATACCAAGTCTTCAAGGTCACACCAATTTCTTCACTTTCAAAGTCTTCAGAAAGTCTTCGTAATATCAAAGTCTTCATCGAAGAACTTCATTTTTAGGGGTCGACTTTCTCTGTAAATATCAAACTCCTCATAGACTTATAGACCTGTGTACACTCATAAACACATTAGTCCCTTAACCTATAAGTCTTCAATACACCAAAATCACTAAGGGGCACTAGATGCCCTTACAACGCTTTATTAGGACGAGAGGCATTCACAATTTTTCAAGCTATACCGCATTATGGGTACATGAAGCTTAAAATGCTCGGACCTAACGGAATCATCACTCTCGCTAGTGATCCGAACATAGCACTCCACACCGAAAACAAGACAGTCGCACTAGCCCTTGAGGCACTATCCGAAGCCCTAGCGACCGAGGAACTCATTGCGATGCGCTCCACGGTGAACAGGGACGATGTGATACTTGATAAAAGATCCAAGTCCACCTCTTTTAAACCAGCGGATGAAATAGTCAAATTCCAAGTCCACCCAACGGAACCTACAAAGACGGCCTCCAGTGGAGCACAACTAAACCCTGATGTAGACGCCAGCACTACGAGAATTTCTATGAGAAAAGCGGGACATTTTTCCTGGCACCCTTCGGACATGCCAGAATCCCACGTCGGCTGGCCGAAAGCACAGCCTAAATACCCTAAAAGGATTCAAGCCAGTCAAACAGGCTCTTGGCGCTTTTCAACCCAAGAGACAGGCCATGGGAGAGGAGCTAGCCAAACTTCGAAACCGGATTCATCAGAGATATAAAACATCCGGACTGGCTAGCAAATCTGGTGATGGTACCAAAAAGGATAAATCCTGGCGCCTATGTGTTGATTTCAAAGACCTTAATAAGGCTTGCCCAAAGGATCCCTTCCCCCTCCCTCGCATTGATCAAATTATCGACGCTACAGCAGGACACGACTCATTGTGCTTCCTTGGCTGCATTTCCGGCTACCACCAAATCAAGATGGCGGAGCCTGACCAAGCCGCAACAGCATTCATCACTCCATACGGCCCATTCTGCTTCAACACAATGCCCTTCGGGCTCAAAAACGCCCGTGCAACATATCAGCGCATGATTCAGACATGTCTGGCAAACCAGATCGGCAAAACAGTGGAAGCATATGTAGATGACGTGGTCGTCAAATCCAAGCATCTCGAAACTCTAGTAGACGACTTGAGGCTCACATTCGACAATCTTCGAAAATATGACATTAAGCTCAATCTGGAAAATGCGTCTTCGGCGTTCCAGCCGGAAAGCTCTTGGGCTTCATTGTGTCCGGTAGAGGAATTGAAGCAAACCCAGCCAAGATCCGAGCTCTGTCACAATTGGATATCCCAAAAGACCTCAAACAAATACAAAAACTGATCGATGCGTGGCGGCTCTAAGCCGCTTTATTTCCCGCTTGGGAGAAAAGGCGTTACCCTTTACCGCCTCCTCCGGCATCGAACACTTCGAGTGGGACGGATGCCGCCACGGCCGGACTCGAAGAAATAAAAGCCATATTGGCAACAAATCCGGTCTGGCGCGCCCAACAAGGGCGAACCAATGCTATTCTATATCACCGCAACAGATCAAGTTGTCAGCGCGGTACTCGTCGTCGAACGAGAAACGGGCGGACACAGGTTCCCTCTTCAAAAACCGGTTTACTATGTGTCCACTGTCCTAACTCCATGCAAGTCCCGGTACCCACATTATCAAAAGATAGCATACGCGGTGTTCATGGCATCCGGAAGCTGCGACACTACTTTCAAGAGTGTTCGATAACGGTAGCCTCCGAAGTACCTCTTAACGACATTATAAACAACATGACGCGACGGGCGGATTGCTAAATGGGCCATAGAGCTCCTTCCATTCGACATAACCTATAAGCCACGACAAGCTATTAAGTCGCAGGTTTTGGCCGACTTCATGGCGAATGGACCGTCGAACTCCCTAAAGAGTACGGCGCATACTCCAATTGGATCATGCACTTTGAAGGCTCCAAAATGTTGGCCGGCCTGGGGGCTGGTGTCGTCCTGACGTCCCCAACCGGGGACACAATCCAATACGTCCTTCAAATAATGTATACGGACTCCAACAACGCAACCGAATACGAGGCCCTTCTGCATGGCCTCCGGATGGCAGTCTCCATGGGCACTAAACGCCTAGAGGTGCGCGAGATTCGAACCTCGCGATATCTCAAATAAACGGAGACTTTGATGCCAAAGATCCGAAAATGGCAGCGTATCGCAATGCGGTCCTAAAAATGTCAAGACGGTTCAAGGGCTCAAATTTCATCATATAGCCCGGGAAAAAAACCAGGCGGCGGACGTATTGGCACGCATCGGCGCAAAACGCGATGCCGTCCCGCCCAACATCTTCCTGGAACGGCTGTTCAAGCCATCCATACTATGGGAAGGGGAGTCCGGAAATACCAATCCGGACCCAACCGCACTGCCTGACACCGAGCAATCTGACACAATCGGAGGCTCTGCCAACGAAATAACACCCTCCGCCCACGAAATAATGGCGGTTATCGCCCCGTGGATGGAACCATTCCTAGCCTACCTAACTAGGCAGGAACTCCCTGAAGACCAAAATGAGGCTCGCTGCATAGTACGACGATCCAAAGCCTATAAAGTCCATGAGGGAGAGCTCTATAAGAAAAGCACAACAGGAGTCCTTCAAAGGTGTATCTCTGAAGAGGAAGGGCAAAACCTCCTGCCTGAAATTCATGCCGGACTGGGTGGGCACCATGCCGCAGCCCGGGCCCTTGTAGGCAAGGCCTTCCGTACAGGATTTTATTGGCCGACGGCCCGGGCAGACGCGCAGGATTTAGTCCAATGATGCGTCGGTTGCCAGCTTTTTGCTAACCAAAGCCACATGCCACCCACCGCCCTCAAAACTATACCCATCACCTGGCCGTTCGCGGTCTGGGGGCTTGACATGGTTGGACCCCTTAAGGGATGGACTGTCGGTGTCAAAACCGGCGGATCTCGGTTAGGGGGTCCCGAACTGTGCGTCTAGGCGGATGATAACAGGAGACAAGGGACACGATGTTTACCCAGGTTCGGGCCCTCTTGATGGAGGTAAAACCCTACGTCCTGCTTGATTGATATTGATATTGTGGATGTTTACAAGAGTGGATCTACCACGAGATCAAGGAGGCTAAACCCTAGAAGCTAGCCCATGGTATGATTGTAAGGGTTGTTGTGATTGTAGTCCTACGGACTAAAGCCATCCGGTTTATATAGACACCGGAGAGGGCTAGGGTTACATAGAGTCGGTTACAATGGTAGGAGATCTACATATCCGTATCGCCAAGCTTGCCTTCCACGCCAAGGAAAGTCCCATCCGGACATGGGGTGAAGTCTTCAATCTTGTATCTTCATAGTCTTGGAGTCCGGTCGATGATGGTAGTCCGGCAAATGATAGTCCGGCCGATGATGGTAGTCCGGCAATCCGGACACCCCCTAATCCGGGACTCCCTCAGTAGCCCCCGAACCAGGCTTCAATGACGATAAGTCCAGCATGCGTGTAGTCTTCGGCGTTGCAAGGCGGGTTCTCCTTTAAGTTCCATGTACCTGCCGAACAGTGTCCAGCTTCCTCATCAATGTTGCGCGTCTTGGCTTCCACGCCCAATAATGGCCTTCTGCCACGCGTCGTGTGAATGCGAAAAGCCAGGGTGCCTTTTATGTTCTACCCCCTAGTCGTGCAAACAATCTGCCTATAAGGGATGCAAGAATCCAGATTCAAATCACCATCTTCCTCTCGCAAATACTCATCGGAGCGCTTTCGACCAAGAATCCATTCCATCATGGATCGTCAACGCGGCTCCTCTTCTCGCGCTCCCGGCCCTTTGCCAGGAGATTGGAGGAGGTGCTGTTTCGCAACGAGCTGGTGAAGCTCCAAATGGGGGATATCTCCTCCGGCCTTCATGGTTCCGGTTCGAGCAGGCTTGCCACCTACAAAGGTGGGAAGCAAGCGGAGGTTACCCCTAATCCCAACAAATGGGAGTGGGTATGCTTCGTCCCCTATCGATAAGGGGCTCGGATTTCCTGTACATCCATTCCTCCATGGGCTCCACAGGTTCTACGGACTCCAGCTCCATCACCTCACGCCCGCCTCAATCCTGCATATTACGGGTTACGTAGCTCTTTGCGAGCTTTTCCTGGGCATCGAGCCCCACTTTGCGCTGTGGAAGAGGTTGTTTTGCCTTGTCCCCCGCTCTCACGAGGGGTCCATATATCAAGTGGGCGGCGCCGAAATATGGCGCATTGTCGGGACTGGATATCCATCCGGAACCCCTAAGAAGGCGCCCGAAGACTGGCCTTCGGAATGGTTTTATATAGAAGACGCTCCGCTGCCGAACCCTGTTCGGATCGGCCTCCTGGAGTTCAGCAATGCTCCTCGGCAAACGCCTTAGTTGGCGTCCGCGAGCCCCCGATCGGAGGAAGACAAGAGCGTCCATTATCGATGGGCGAATAAGGTTCTTGGCCCATGCCCGATTGACCATGATTGGAGTCATGGAAACATGCATTATCTGAAGTGCAGCCACTACAATACAGGGGCCAGCCCATGTGGGATTTCAACGGGGAGGACGATGCCACCCGTCATGGCCGCAAAGGGCCGGAATCGGCCGAAGATCTGGCGACGATCTTGTCCGGCCTGTACAAGGGGGAGAAGGAGGATTTCCTTCGGGCGAACCCGTTAAATGGGTTTTCCATGAACAATCCCCGGCCTTGGGTAAGTGAACACTCAGCGTGTCCGACCCGTGCCTTTCGAAACTTAAGTTTCTTACATTGTGTTCTTCTTTCGGCGAGGAACTGCGCCGGACTGTGGAGGAATGCTGAGTCCGGCTCTGCAGCCCGAGGATCCAGAGATCCGGGATCCGGCTTCCGAAGAGGAACCGGACATAAAGGTGGAGCTAATCGACGGGTGTTCCACCAGCTCAGCATGGACAATGCTTTAGTCGCCATCACGGCCGACTACCCCTGCACTAAATCCGGCTCCCGTGTGATTGCGGCGAAGCCACGACACCGTCATTCCATCCTTGCTTATTTCTCGACCACCGTATATGATGGCACTGCAGGTGAGGCGCCTAGGGCGAGAAGCCGAGCCAGCGGTGGCTGACCAACAAGGGCCGATTCGGACCGGTAGGTGGAAGAGGAGCGCGCCTTGGATCAAACGTCGCCGCAAAGGTGTAGCTCACAATTCATTATCTTCAGAGCAACGCTCCTAGGAAGCGTTTGAGTGCTCATGACTTTTATAGGGAAAAAAGTGTCCGCCGGACTGCAGGCGTGGAAGTTGTCAATCCAACCTCTACCAGCCGGGCTCCACTTTTTGGCGAGGAGGGAGGCGGCGCAAAGCGCCGAGCCGGACGTTCTTCCGACGGAGGATGCCGAAAGACTGTCCGCCACCAAGTCTGAGGTGGAGAGTGCCCTGAATCACAGGCGCCGCCGGACAGTATTTCGTGACGCGTGCTTCTCCTCGAGGCGTTGAATGCCTTTAACACGGGGGCCAGCACCTTCGTGCCGCTCAAGATAGTTTTACCAGAGCTACGGAGCAGATGTAAAAGACATACGGGTAAGAGAATTTAATAGTTGTATATGCCAAGAGTCTCCCCGAGACTTAAAGTAGTTATATTAACTGACTTAAGGATCATATGAAATGCAGGATCTTACCGAGAAGAATACCCGACTGTCTCAGGAGTTGCAAGAGTGCAAGGCCCAACTTGAGGCCGCATTTTCTGGCGCAGGAGGAAATGCGAGGACCTCTCCTGGTAACGCATTATTTTTAGAAAGATAAGTAGCGCTTGGCCGTTGCGCAAGTCTAAAAAATGACATTGCAGGTGCTGCCGGACAAAATCCGGACAGGCAAGAACTTCTGCATCAACTAAAGGCCGGCGAGAGGGTGCTGCATAAGGTGCAGCATGAAAGGAACAAGCTCCAAGATGCCCATGCCCAGCTTGGAGAAGAGCTGAAAGGCGTTAAGACCCAAGCTGTCGGGCTCAGATTAAGGAGAATCAACGGCTTCGTCATGCGAATATATAGTAAGTGCTTGAGCGAACTCCTTTGAAAAGAAGAGTTCTGCGAGGAAGTCAATTTGACAGAATATGTCTGTAGGTATGCTCACAGGTCGCCCTGCGGAGGAGATGCCCGTAACAACGGGTGATCAACTTCCCGAATTGTTGCAACTGATCGAACGAGTTCGGCAGGCTATGAGCGGCGTCGTCCAGGCGTTATGGCCAGCCTTCTCCATACCCGAGGGTCTTGGGGAGCTTGCGGAGAAGCTGCAGGGAGTGTGGCAGCGCTTCCATATATGGAAGATTTCGGCCTGCCGCCAAGGTGCCAGGGAGGCCTGGGCCATGGTGAAGACGCGGTACAAGAATTCGGATCCCAACCACATGGCCGAAGTCGGACCTATGGGGCCCGGTGGGAAGGAGATCCCTGTGAGTTTAGTATACGGCCAAGTGGAGTTGGCCGCAAAATTTTCCCAACAGGACTGTCAATTAGACAACCTGTTAGACGGGATTGAGGAAGAATACAGTTAGTCGATTTGACAATGTATTATAAAATGACATACGAAATGCCTTCTAGCCGGATTGTAGATCGTTTGTCTTTGCCGACCTTTTCGCTTCGACCTCGGGACCCTATAGTCCGGAGTGTGTCCGAATACCTTCTCGGTTATGAAACAACCGGGGTATGCATGGAGACTAGGCGTAGGGGTCATCAGTGCTTTATCAGACAAGTGCCCAACTAGTTATGTTATATTAGATGGTTAGTAAGAAACATCTTCCAGGGAGAATAGTTCCGTTAAGGGTTCCTTTCCATTGGGGTGGCATGCCCTAAAGTGCATGTCCGGACTGCGAAAAAAGCAGAAAAACATCTGGGGGCAGATAAATAAGTGGATAAAAAATCATATTTTAAGTCACCGACCGAATATTCCCTTAAGAACGCTAGCTTTCGGCTTCACCCAGTCTGAGGTACACATCCGGCTGACCCGGCAGTAACAATCGCAGAGGTGCTCCCTTTACCTCCTAGCCGAACAATCGGGAACATAGGGGTAAGCACAGGAGCCAGGCAACCCAGCTTGGCCAAAACTTAAGTCATATCGATGCATATAATGGTGAATAAAAGGTACATGTGGAGGCTTGACACATGTGCTGGGCATGAAGCCCGTATAATTAAGCTTCTGGTAAAGAAGCCCCCAGTATGATGAGTGCGGGTAGCACATCAATTCTGTGTGAGCGTTGCGCGGTGAAACCCTTTAAGGTTTGGATGAATAGGGTTGAGGAGAAAAGATAAACAAAAGGCAGCTGAAGTAAAAAAATTTGGGCCGGGGAAGGGCGAACTCTTAGTCCGGCGCTAGGCATAGAATCGTCGAGGCGGGCTGCATTCCATGGGTTCGGCTCGAGTCGGTTATCAATGCATTTCATAGGCGATGCGCTCCGCCGGTCAGGACTTGATCGATGATGAAGGGCCTTCCCATTTGGGCTTGAGCTTGTCCTTTTCTTGTCCGTGAGCGTAGAACCAGTTCACCAACGTTGTAAGTCTTGGCCCGTACTTCTCTGCTTTGATATCTTGAGCCTGCTGTTGATAGAATGCGGAGCGAGCCTTGGCGGCGTCAGCGCTCTTCCTCCAATGTGTCCAAGCTGTCATGCCGATCCAACTCGGCTTCTCTTTCTTCGTACATGCGCTTTTCGAGGTGAGTCATGAATGATGTCGCAGGGCAAAACTGCTTCTGCGCCGTATACCATAAAAATGGTGTGAATCCGGTAGTACGGTTAGGCGTTGTCCGCAGCCCCCAAGTCTGAGTCGAGCTCCTCTACCCAAAGGCGTGTCGACTTCGTAAGGGACCGCACTAGTCTGGGTTTGATGCCGCTCATTATTAGACCATTTGCTCGTTCCACTTGACCGTTGGTTTGAGGATGATAGACTGAAGCGTAATCGAGCTTGATGCCCATATTTTTGCACCATGATTTAACCTCATTGGCGGTGAAGTTCGTGCCGTTATCGGTGATGATGCTGTGGGGGACACCATAACGGTGTACTACCCCGGATATAAAGTCTATCACTGGTCCGGACTCTGCCGTTTTAACTGGTTTGGCCTCTATCCATTTGGTGAATTTATCCACCATGACGAATAGGTACCTTTGCTTGTGGGTTCCCCCTTTAAGTGGTCCAACCATGTCAAGCCCCCAGACCGCGAACGGCCAGGTAATGGGTATAGTTTTGAGGGCAATGGGTGGCATATGGCTCTGATTAGCAAAGAGTTGACAACCGACGCATCTTTGGACTAGGTCCTGTGCATCTGCTCGGGCCGTCGGCCAGTAAAATCCTGTCTGAATGCCTTTCCTACAAGGGCCCGAGCTGCGGCGTGGTGTCCGCCTAGTCCGGCATGAATTTCAGCCAGGAGGTTCCGCCCTTCCTCTTCGGAGGTACACCTATGAAGGACTCCGGTTGTGCTTTTCTTATAAAGTTCTCCCTCATAGACCTTGTAGGCTTTAGATCGCCGGACAATGCTGCGGGCCTCATTTTGGTTTTCGGGAAGCTCCTGCCTAAGCAAGTAGGCGAGGAATGGTTCTTTCCACGGGGCAATTACTGCCATTATGTCGTGGGCGGATGGTGTTATGTCATCGGCTGAATCGCCGGTTGGCGCAGCTTGTTCCGATTTGTTAGTTCCGGACTCCTCTTCCCATAATACGGATGGCTTGAAGAGCCGTTCCAGGAAGATATTAGGAGGGACAGCGTCACGTTTACGCGTAATCGTGCGTGCAAGATCGTCGGCCGCTTGGTTATTATCCCGGGTGACGTGATGGAATTCAAGTCGTTCGAACCGGGCTGACATTTTGAGGACAGCGTTGCGATATGCTGCCATTTTCGGATCTTTGGCGTCAAAGTCTCCATTTATTTGGGATATTGCGAGGTTTGAATCCCCGCGCACCTCTAGGCGTTGAATGCCCATGGAGATTGCCATCCGGAGACCATGTAAAAGGGCCTCGTATTCGGCTACGTTGTTGGAGTCCGTGTACATTATCTGAAGTACGTATTGGACTGTGTCCCTGGTCGGGGACGTCAGTACGATGCCCGCCCCAATCCGGCTAACATTTTGGAGCCGTCGAAGTGCATAATCCAATTGGAGTATGCGCCGTATTCTTTAGGGAGTTCGGCTTCGGTCCATTCAGCGACAAAGTCAGCCAATACTTGTGACTTTATAGCTCGCCGAGGTTTGTAAGATATATCAAATGGTAAGAGCTCAATGGCCCATTTTGCAATCCTGCCCCGTCGCATCGCGTTGTTTATAATGTCGTTAAGTGGTACTTGAGAGGCCATTGTTGCGAACACTCTTGAAAGTAGTGTCGAGCTTCCGGATGCCATGAACAACGCATATGCTATCTTCGATAGTGCGGGTAACGGGACTTGCAGGGGTTAACCACAGTGAATCGTAGTATACTGGTTTTGAAGAGGGAATTTATGCCCTACATTTTCTCGTTCGACGACGAGTACCGCGCTTACAACATGATGTGTAGCTGCGATGTATAACAACATTGGTTCGCCCAGGTTGGGCGCAGCCAGGACCGGATTTGTTGCCAATATGGCCTTTATTTCTTCGAGTCCGGCGGTGGCGGCATCCGTCCACTCGAAGTGTTGGTGCGCCTAAGGAGGCGATAGAGGGTAATGCCTTTTCTCCTAGGCGGGAGATGAAGCGGCTTAGAGCATACGCATCCAATCAATATTTGTATTTTCTTGAGGTCTTTTGGGATATCTAGCTGTGTGAGCTCGGATCTTGGCTGGGTTTGCTTCAATTCCTCTCTAGGATACGATGAAGCCCAATGACTTTCCGGTGATGCGCCGACAACGCATTTTTCCGGATTCAGCTTGATGTCGTATGCTCTGAGGTTGTCGAATGTGAGCCTCAAGTCGTCTACTAGATTTTCGACGTGTTTAGTTTTGACGATTACGTCGTCTACGTATGCCTCTACTATTTTGCCGATCTGGGTAGCCGGACATGTACGAATCATGCGCTGATATGTTGCGCGGCGTTTTTAAGTCCGAAGGGCATCGTGTTGAAGCAGAATGGTCCGTATGGAGTAATGAATGCGATTGCGGCTTGATCCGCTTCGCCATCTTGATTTGATGATAGCGAAGTATCGTCCGGGAAGCACAATGAATCGTGCCTGCGGTGGCATCGATGATTTGGTCGATCTTGAGAGAGGAAGGGATCCTTTAGGCGGGCTTTATTTAGGTCTTTGAAATCGACACATAGGCGCCGTGGATTTGTCCTTCTTTGGTACCATTACCAGATTTGCTAGCCAATCCGGATGTTTGATGTCTCGATGAATCCGGCTTCCAATAGTTTGGCTAGCTCCTCTCCCATTGCCTGTCTTTTGGGTTCGTAAAATCGTCGAAGAGCCTGTTTGGTGGCTTGAATCCTTTAGGATATATAGGCTGTGCTCGGCCGGTGACGTGGGATTCTGGCATGTCACGAAGGGTGCCGGCGAAGATGTCCCAGTTTTCTTGTAGAAATTCTCGTGGTCTGGCGTCTACATCGTGGTTTAATTGTGCCCGATGGAGGCCGTCTTTGCGAGTCCATTGGGTGGACTTGGAATTTGACTATTTCATCCGCTAGTTTAAAAGAGGTGGATTTGGATCTTTTATCAAGTATCACATCGTCCTGTTCACCGTGGAGGGCATCATGGCGAAGTTCCTCGGCCGCTAGGGCTTCGGATAGTGCCTCGAGGGCTAGTCTGGCTGTCTTATTTTTGGTAGCGGAGTGCTATGTTCGGGTCACTAGCGAGAGTGATGATTCCGTTGGGACCGGCATTTTAAGCTTCATGTACCCATAATGGGGTATAGCTTGAAAAATTGTGAATGCCTCTCGTCCTAATAAAGCATGATATCCGCTTTGAGCGGAGCCACTTGAAATGTGACCTCCTCGGACCTGTAATTGTCCGTGAGCGAACACTACGCCCGGCGTGATTTTTCTGTGCAGCATGCTTCCCGGTGAGGATTATTCCTCTAAAGGTTGTGCTGCTTCGCTCAATGCGGTTCCAGTCTAATTCCATTTTTCGGAGGGTTTCCTCATAGATGAGGTTTAGTCCGCTGCCGCCATCCATGAGTACCTTAGTAAGACAAAAGCCGTCTACTATCGGGCCGAGGACCAATGCGGTGGTGCCGGGCAGTTCGGAATTTAGGTTCGTCACTGGCATTGAAGGTAATAGCCGTTTCACTCCATGGATTTATTGTTGCTACTTGGTAGACTTCGGCAAGGTTGCGGAGTTGTCGTTTTCGCATGTTATTTGATGCGAAAGTCTCGAAGACTGTTAACACCGTACTGGTGTTGCTGGGCTGGGATTCTGAAGCTACAAGCTCTTCGCCACTTTTGGCCACCTGCCGTAGTATCCAACATGCTCGAAGGCTATGAGTTGGAGTGGTGCCCTCTGTGCTATGAATTTTGCAGGGTCCGTTTAGCCAGCCCTCTAGTACGGTTCCGTACCCTTTAGGGGGTTTTGGTTTTTTGGTATTCAACCCAGGTGCTTGATGATGATGCACCCTTTGGTTCCGGACTAGGGATGTATTCGGGGCCGGATTATCCCAAAATTCACTTTCGCTTTTCCAGGCGCTCTCCATCGCACAGTACTTTTGTACAATGGTCACCAAGTCAGCAAAGCGTGTAATTTCGTGACGACTTATGGCGTTTAGAATTCCCTTGTCCGTGCAATTATTGCAGAAGACTGAGATTGCGTTTCCCTCTCGGCAGTCCTTTATCCTGGCCATAACCAGGTGGAATCTGGCCCAGTAGTGATGTACTGTCTCGGCGGGCTCTTGCCAAATTAGAGTTAGATCGCGTATGTCTGGGCGGGTGGGTGGAACTAAGTCCGGAACCCTACCCATCTCAAGGCTCGAAGGCCGAGAAGTTTCCAATTTTGGAAGCTTGGATTTCTGGACGTTGTCCAACGAGTCTGGTCCAATGTCTGACTTTAAGTTCGATGTTTGATCGAAGCCCGTCCCTCCACGGAATCCGGCATGGGGGGTTCGGGGATCCGGACATGACTAGTTTTCAATACAGGAGAAGCGTCACCGCATTGTTCCTCTACCACTGCAACATGGTGGGTGACCTGGGGAGAGTTAATCTCTCTCAGATCGGTTTTAAGCCCAATCTGATCGTAGTCTGTAGCGACTCCCAGGGCGGCGATGCGATCCAAGAGCTCGTTCTGGATGAGAGCTCTATTGGATCCAGCCGCTCGGCGAATTCGAGCTGGCGTGAAGATTGCTTTTGATGACTTGAGAGGTCATTGTCGAGCGATGGCGGACGGTGATCATAAGAAAACCACCTAGCCGGATAGTTTGGCGGTGGCCAAGGCTCCTTTGGCGAAAATACCGTCCTTGAAGATGGGAGGAGGCATCCTTCCTATCGCTGACGCAGAGGAACTCTCAATGAAAGCACCAATGTCGGTGTCAAAACCGGCGGATCTCGGGTAGGGGGTCCCGAACTGTGCGTCTAGGCGGATGGTAACAGGAGACAAGGGACACGATGTTTACCCAGGTTCGGGCCCTCTTGATGGAGGTAAAACCCTTCGTCCTGCTTGATTGATATTGATATTGTGGATGTTTACAAGAGTGGATCTACCACGAGATCAAGGAGGCTAAACCCTAGAAGCTAGCCTATGGTATGATTGTAAGGGTTGTTGTGATTGTAGTCCTACGGACTAAAGCCATCCGGTTTATATAGAAACCGGAGAGGGCTAGGGTTACATAGAGTCGGTTACAATGGTAGGAGATCTACATATCCGTATCGCCAAGCTTGCCTTCCACGCCAAGGAAAGTCCCATCCGGACACCGGGTGAAGTCTTCAATCTTGTATCTTCATAGTCTTGGAGTCCGGTCGATGATGGTAGTCTGGCAAATGATAGTCCGACCGATGATGGTAGTCCGGCAATCCGGACACCCCCTAATCCGGGACTCCCTTAGGGACCCTCAAGCAAAAATACCTATTGGTCATGGTGGATAAATTCACCAAATGGATAGAGGCCAAGCCTGTTAAAACGGCCGAATCCGGGCGGGTGATAGACTTCATATCAGGGGTAGTGCACCGTTACGGCGTCCCCCACAGTATCATCACTGATAACGGCACCAACTTCACGGCCGATGAGGTCAAATTATGGTGCAAAACCATGGGCATCAGGCTCGATTACGCCTCAGTCTATCACCCTCAAACCAACGGTCAAGTCGAGCGAGCAAACGGTCTAATCATGAGCGGCATTAAACCCAGACTAGTGCGGTCCCTCAAGGAATCTAACACGCCTTTGGGTTGAGGAGCTTCGACTCCATACTGGGCTGCGGACCACGCCGAATCGTACTACCGGATTCACACCATTTTTATGGTGTATGCAGTGCGAGGCAGTCTTGCCCTGCGACATAATTCATGACCCACCTCGCATGCGCATGTATGAAGAAAGAGAAGCCGAGCTCGATCGGCAGGACAGTTTGGACGCATTGGAGGAGGAGCGCGACGTGGCAAAAGCTCGTTCCGCATTTTATCAACAGCAGGCTCAAGATATCAAAGCAGGGAAGTATGGGCCAAAGCTTACAACGTTGGCGAACTAGTTCTCGCTGCCGGACAAGAAAAAGGACAAACTCAAGCCCAAATGGGAAGGTACCTTCATCATCGACCACGTCCTGACCAGCGGAGCATACCGTCTGTGAAACGCATCGGATAACCGACTCGAGCCGAACCCATGGAACGCAGCCCGTCTACGAAGATTCTACGCCTAAGCGCCGGACTCCGAGTTTGTCTCCTTCCTGCGTCCACATTTTCTATTTTTGCTCTCTTTTATTTCTTTCTTTCCTCCTCCTTCTTCTTGAAGCTTTTAGAAGCTCGTTTGCGCTTTGTTCGCACATACTTGACGTGCTGTCCGTGCTCATTATACCTGGGGGCTTCTTTCACAGAAGCTTATTTATACGGGCTTCATGCCCAACACATGTGTCAAACTTCCGCATGTACCTTTTACTCACCATTATATGCATCGATATGACTTAAGTTTTGGCCAAGCTGGGTTGCACGGCTCCTGTGCTTACCCCTCGTTCCCGATTGTTCGGCTAGGTGGTAAAGGGAGCACCTCTGCGATTATTCTTGCCGGGTCAGCGGATGTGTACCTCGGTAGGTGAAGCCGAAAGCTAGCGTTCTTAAGGGAATATTGATTGGTGAACTGAAAGATGATTTTTAACTATTTATGCATCTGCCCCCAGATGATTTTCTGCTTACTTAGCAGTTTGGACATGCACTTTAGGGCATGCCTCCCAGGGAAAGGAACCCTTAACTAAACTATTCTCCCTGGAAGATGTTTCTTACTATCCATGTGATATAACATAACTAGTTGGGCACTTATGCGATACAGCAATAATGACCCCTCGCCTTTGTATCCATGCATGCCCGGTTCTTACATAACCGCGAGGGTATTCGGACACACTCGGACTATTGGGTCCCGAGGTCGAAGCAAAAAGGTCCGCTATGACAAAGCGATCTACAATCCGGCTAGAAGACATTTTTCATGTCATATTCAATTACATAGTCAACTCGACTAATTGTATTCCTCCTCAATGCCATCTAATAGGCTATCTAATTTACAATCTTCTTTGGGAATACTTGGCGGCCAATTCTACTTGGCCATACACTAAGCTTCTGAGGATCTCCTTCCCATCAGGCCCCACAGGTCCGACCTCGGCCATGTGGTTTGGGTCAGCAACCGTGTACCGCGTCTTTACCATGGCCCGAGCCTCCTGGCGCCTTTGACGGCAGGCCGATATCTTTCATAATCGGAAGCGCTGTCGTGCTCCTTGAAGCCGCTCTGCCAGCTCCCCAATGCCTTGAGCAGGGAGATAGATGGCCACAAGGCACAGGCGACGCCTTTCATCACCTGCCGAACTTCGTTCGTGCAGGTAGCCGATTCGGGAAGAAGATCGCCCGAAGAACTGGGCATCTCCTCCTCAGGACGACCTGTGAGAAAACCTACATACATGTTTATGTTAGTCGCCTTCCTCGCCGAACTCCTTCAATGTTCGTTTAAGCACTTACTGAAAATGCCGCGACCAAGCCGTCGATTCTCCTTTACGGAGTCAGCCAACTGGGCACGGACATCCTTTAGTTCCTCACCCAGTTGGGTGTTGGCATCTTGGAGGTTATTTTTCTCCTGCCGCACCCTCGTAAGCACGCTCGCCCGGCCTTTAGCTGGCTCAGAGCTGTTGCTTGTCCGGATCCATCCGGCGCTTATCTGCAATGTTAATGTCAGATTTATGCACACGCCGCACTTTGAAACTGCTTCTACTTTGAAGGGCATATATTACCGGAGGGAGTCTTCATGGCTTCCCCCGATTAGCGGCGATCTTGGCCTCAAGTTGGGCCTTGCAATCTTCAAGCTCCTGGGACCAATGGGTATTCTTTTCGGTAAGAACCTGCATTCCAAATGATCCTTAAATCAGTTATCCTAACTATTTTAAGTCTCGGGGGCTACTGGCATATATAGCTGTCAAAATTCCTTACCCGTATGTCCTTTACATACTGCTCTGTGGCTCTGGCTAGACCATCTTGAGCGGCACGGAGGTGCACATCTCCCGAATTGAAGGCATTCAAGGCCTCTTGGGAGAAACATGCGTCACGAAGAACTGTCCGGTGGCGCTTTGTGATTCATGGCGCTCTCCACCTCGGAGTTGGTGACGGACAATCTGTCGGCATCCTCTGCCGGAGGAGCATCCGGCCGACGCCTCGTGCTCGCCTCCGCTTCGACCCGGCTTTGGAGCCTGGTGGCGGAGGTTCGATTGGCAACCTCTCCGGACTCGGTCCGGCGGCGCTCTTTTTCTGAAAAGAGCACCAGCGTTAATCGCCTTCCGAGAATCAATCCTGGGAATATGGTGACGCGCCATACCGTTGCGGCGGAGTTTCGATCCGGACCGCACTTCTTTTTAGCCTGCGGGGCCGTACTGCCCCTTGTTGGCTAGCCGCCGCGGGCTCGGCCTCCTGCCTCGAAGGCACCCCCTGCGAAACACCATCAAATACGTGGTGATTAGAAGTAAAGCACGGGTGGGTCATGGTATCCGGACTTCGGTCACGGTTACCTGGGAGGCCGCAGATAATCCGAGGTAGTCGGCCGTAATGGCAACCAAAGCATTGTTGATGCTAAGTTGGTGGAACACCCCGTCGATCAGCTCCACCTTTATATCCGGGTCCTCTTCGGAGGCCGGATCGAGGGACCATTCCGGATCCTCGGGTTGTGGGGGCGGGCTGTGTATCTTTTCCACGGCTCGGCGCAGTTTCTGCGTAGAAACCATGAAATGAGATATTTAACCACGGGAACATGGATCGGACAGGCCACAAAGATATTTGCTTACCCAACTTCGAGGATTATTCGAAGAAAACCCGCTCAGTGGACTGACGCGGAGAAAATCCTCCTCTTCCCCTTTGTACATGGCGGACAAGGTATTCACCAGTTCGGTGACCGATCCCGGCCCTTTGCGCCATGGCGGGTGGCATCGTACTCCCTGTTGAAGTCCCACATGGGGTGGCCCCTATATTGGAGCAGCTGCACTCCCCTCATAATGCAGATTGCCATGACTCCAATCATGGTCAATCTGGCATGAGCCAGTAATCTTATTCGGCTCATCAAGTAAAGGACGTCCCGGTCATTTTCCCTCTGGGGCTCCATGGCGCCCGGCTTAGGCGCTTCTTGAGGAGGCGTTGCTAAACTACGTAAGGCCGATCCGAACAGGATCCGGCAGCGGGACGTCCTCCATGTAAAACCATTCCAAAGGCCAGTCTTCGGACACCTTCTTTGGGGTTCCGGATAGATATCCGGTCCCGGCGATGCGCCATAGCTCGGCTCCGCCCACTTGATATATTGACCCCTCATGAGAACGGGGTACAAGGCATAATAATCTCTTCCACAGCGCAAAATTAGCCTCGATGCCCAAGAACAGTTCGCAAAGGGCCACGAAGCTCGTGATGTGCAAAATGGAGGCAGGCGTGAGGTAGTGCAACTGGAGGCCGTAGAACTCCAAGAGTCCCCGGAGAAACGGATGAATTGGAAATCCGAGTCCTCTTACTAGAAAAGAGATAAAGCATACCCGCTCTCCTTTGGAGGGATCGGGGACACTCTCTGCTTGCTTTCCGCCCTTATAGGTGGCGAGTCCGGCTCGAACCGGAACCATGAAGGCCGGGGGAAGAAATCCCTTGGTTTGGAGTATCACTAGCTCGCTATGCGGGACTGTGCATCTCTCCCAATTTCCAGGCTGAGGGCTGGGAGCGCGAGAGGAGGAGCCGCGTCGACTGTCCATGATGGAATGGATTTTTGTCGGAGGCGCTCCGATGAAAGCTCGCGGGGGGGGGGGGATGGTGTGATTCAGATCTAGATCCTCGTCCCTTTTATAGACAGCTCATTTGCGCAGCTAGGGGGATAAGTGTAAAAATACCCTGGCTTTTCGCATTCATTCAAACATGTGGAAGATGGCCATTATTGGGCGTGGAAGCCAAGGAGCGCAACATTTATCAGAAGCCGGACACTATTCAACAAGTATATGGAATTTGGAGAAGAACCCGCCTCGCAATGCCGAAGACAAACTACGCGCCGGACTCATCGCCATTGAAGCCTGGTTCGGGGGCTACTGAGGGAGTCCTGGACTAGGTGGTGTCCGGATAGCCGAACTATCATCTTCGGTCGGACTCCTGGACTATGAAGATACAAGATTGAAGACTTCGTCCCGTGTCCGGATGGGACTTTCCTTGGCGTGGAAGGCAAGCTTGGTGGTACGGATATGTAGATCTCCTACCATTGTAACTGACTTTGTGTAACCCTAACCCTATCCGGTGTCTATATAAACCGGAGGGTTTTAGTCCGTGGGGACGAACAACAATCATACCATAGGCTAGCTTCTAGGGTTTAGCCTCTCGATCTCGTGGTAGATCTACTCTTGTACTACCCATATCATCAATATTAATCAAGCGGGGTAGGGTATTACCTCCACCGAGAGGGCCCGAACCTGGGTAAAAACATTGTGTCCCTTGTCTCCTGTTACCATCCGCCTAGACGCACAGTTCGGGACCCCCTACCCGAGATCCGCCGGTTTTGACACCGACAATCACCTTTTCCTTTTCATAGTTTTGTTTAACCTTACTGGTGATCTATATGATCCAAGCAGTAATACTCTCCTGCTTAGGTAAACACCTCGGTGTACTACTCTGTCAATAAGACCCTGTTGCTTTTGTTGATAGCATTCCGGTAACCACCTATGGACGAGAAATTTGCCTATAGGTCCGCCTTGTTTCAACGAGCAGGAAAATGGTTCTCTTCGTCCCTCGCCCTTGGTATCGAAGTTGTTGCCGACATATCTGACAGTCTCTTCTGTAACGTGCCTTACTATCATGACCATGCAATCTGTCAACGCCTTTCAACTTTTAACCCACATGGTGGGCCCATAACCCACAGTTTCACAGGATCAAAACCTGACTCTTCTGTACACCCCCTGTTCGCAAGGTTGTTCCTTGCGCGTGGCCTCATATGTAATTCATGGACCACCTACCTAGTGATCTATTCTGGTATCAAACACAAAACTTACCCCATTACTCTGGACCCCCTTTTACACTTTGTTTCAGGCTTCGAATGATTGCCTACCCACTTGAAACTTCTCAGGGTACTTTCTTACTTTGCTCTCGGTATTTCGTTAAATTTCAGTTCGAGAGTTACTTTCTGCCACCTTCCCCGATGTTAGCTACCAGATAGTCGCCCTTGCAGAGGTCTGTTCTCCCAGAATGCCGACCATTTATTCTTTCGTAAGTACGATGAAGTTCCCGAAGATAGGATGCCGACTTCATCATGATGACCTGAAACAGAGGAATGAAAACATCAAAGTATTGGACCAGCCTCTTCAAGAAGAGCAAGCCAGAATGAGAAGACCCGCTAGATTCGTTACCAAACCTTCCCCCCTTTCACTACCTCTTAAATCTCGGGACGAGATTTCTTGTAGTGGAGGAGAATTGTGACGCCCGGATAATTAAGCTACAGGAATTCTCTGCTAATGACGCCACGTCACTTCGATTACTGATGCTAATCTCGCGTTAGTTCGAAACCGATTCAAATTCAAATTCGAAATCAAGCAAACAATAAAAGTTTTCAAATATTAAAACTAAAATGTTCGGAGTGAACCAAATATTGCATAGGTAATTATGGTGGAGAAACCACACCTTTATAAAATGTTTAAGTACTATAAGATGAATAAAATAGCAGTAAAATCAATTATTTAAATACCTTTTGTAATTAATAAAATGTCAAACTAATTTATTTGAGGATTAGACTTTTTGTGACTAGGAGCTAAGTTGAAATACTAATTTAGATGCTGCGTGTATATTTTACTAAAACTGTAAAAAACTAAAATAATAGAAAACAAAACTAAAACAGAAAAAGTAGAAGAAATATAAAGAAAAGAAATAAAACAAAGAAAAAGAAAAAGGAGGACCCCTCCCACAAGGCCTCGGCCCAACTGGCCATCGGGCCAACCAGGCCGACCCACCTGGCCCAACCAACCGCGCCCCCGCTCCCATATCCCCTCACCCCCCCGCAAACCCTAACCGACGCACCCACTCCCCCACTCGCACCCCCACTCTCCATGTCCCCCAATCCAATCGGGATCGGGCTCGACGCCGGCGTCGCACGGTGCTACCCCGCCTCATGTCGGCGCCTCGTCGCCACACCGATGCCGTCCCATCCTCACCTCCGCCCTGACCAGCGACCCAGGGCAACGGCGCCCCTCGCCGCACGCCCGACGCCGCGCCTCCCCGGATCCCTTCACCAGAACCACACCCCTCGCCTCTCCGTCATTGACGCATCCCCGTCCTCCTCCTCACCGGCCTGCCTCCTCTTCACCGCATCGTCTCCAACCTCCACCTCGCGACCCGCTGCCACGAACCCTACGACCCCTGTGAGCGACTCCGATCCTCCTCTCTTCCATCCCTACGCACGCGCTCGAATCTGTGCCGCGCACCGCACCCCGCGGTGAGCGCCTCGTGCCCCCGTCCTGCAGTCCTACAACGCGCCTGCTGCCGCTCGTGGCTCCGGCCGGCCCGTGCTGGCCTCACCCCGCCTCGTATCTTGGCGCGCCCGCCGTGGCAGCGTTGCCACCGCCGACCCACGCTGCACCACCACCGCCCTGCTTTGCTCCCGTCTTGGCCACGCCCCTCGTTGTGCCACTCCTGCGCCCGTGCGGTCGCCCGCCCACCCCTTGCGACCGCTCCGCCTCCAGCCACCGGCGCCGCCTGCCCATTGGCCGCGCCCGTCGCCGCCCATTGGCGTGCACCCCTGAGCTGGCGCCCGTCGCCACGCTTCGCCCGCCAACCGCATAGGCCACGAGGGCCTATGGCGGTGAGCCCGCCCCTGTGACAATGACTGGTGGGCCAAGCCCCAGAACGTTTTAAAATAAAAATGAATTAATAAAATTTGTAATTAATTAACTTATTAATTAGTGAATTAATTAAGTTAATTAATCCTATTTAATTAATCGGATTAACTTGTTAGTTTAATTAAACAGTAATTAGTTTAACTAAACCCTAATTAACCTAAACAGAGTATGACAGGTGGGTCCCACTGGACCCACACGTCAGTTTGACCCAGTCAACGTCCTGTTGACTGCTGACGTCCGCATACACTATTTTGGATAATGTTGATTTAAAATAATTAAGTAACTCCTAAAAATGATTTAAATCTTTTAAAATTAATATAAAATAAACCATAGCTCAGATGAAAATACTTTCTAAATGAAAGTTGCTCAGAACGACGAGATGAATCCGGATACGCAGCCCGTTCTTCCGCCACACATCCCTAACCTATTGAACTCGCAACTTTCCCCCTCCGGTTCATCTGTCCGAAAACGCGAAACACTGGGAATACTTTCTCGGATGTTTCCCCCCTTCGCCGGTATCACCTACTACCGCGTTTGGGCACACCTAGCATCACACTTTGTCATGCCATGCATCGTCATGCATTGGTTTGCATTGTATTTATTGTTTCTTCCCCCTCTTCTCTCGCTAGACACCGAGACCGACGCCGCTGCTACCCAGTACGACTACGGTGTTGACGACCCCTCCTTCTCGCCAGAGCAATCAAGCAAGCCCCCCCCCTTGATCACCAGATATCGCCTATTCTTCTCTATACTGCTTGCAATAGAGTAGTGTAGCATGTTACTGCTTTCCATTTATCCTATCCTGATGCATAGCCTGTCCTTGCTACCACTACAAGAAATATGTCAACTTGTGACCTTGACTATTGGTAACTGAAAGGTCATTGTTTTTCATTTGCGACCTTTTTTTGACCAAAAATAGAAGGTCAAAAGCTAAGGGTCATTAACTGACTATAGCGACCTTCTCAGTGAGAAGGTCGTTGACGTTTCCGACCAAAATATTCCTACTGTGGCGTTTTGGTCACTAGCAACCTCCCCAGGCCACGTAGGCATCCAGCGTGGCAAGCTGATGTGGCACAAGATTCAGCCCGGTCCAATTCGGTTTTCTACATGGGCCTAGCCCAACAATTCAGCCTATTTGTGTTTTTTTTTTGTCTGTCAATTTTTGGTTGGGTTCATGGGCCAAGCCCAATATTGCAGCCTTTTTATTGTTTGGTTGTGGCCTTTCTGTCTAAACGAATTTAGTTTTTCTTTTTTTTCCAAAAGAAGGGTCCACTAGTCGATGGGTCCCAGCTTGTCATCATTAGTTGGCTGTAGCCTTTTCAGGCCTGATGCAGGAATACAATTTTATGCATATATATTGTTGAGAAATTTTCATAATTTTGCTGTCAAAGCAGCATGTACACATGAATACAATTTTGCTATCAAAGCAACATTTCAAACGTACATCTTCATGACATCGTACATAAAAACCAGCAATAAAAGATTACAATATGCCATTTGGCTCAAATCAATAACATATGACATCCAGGTTCCAAAGAACGAAAAAGATAACCACCACATCGTACCATCTGCACATTCAAAGAGAACAAACTATATGTCAAAAGAGAACTGAGCAGAAAATTGCCAATAAAAGAAAGAAGATAATATACTCTATAATTACTACAGATTTGCTCACTGGATACACACACACACTTTACATATACAGATTTGCTCCCTACAAAAACAATTCTGAACAGTTGGCTATAATAATTTACGGCAAAGAAATTCCCAAAACAGAGAATGGTACATCTCGAAATTCCCCAAAAACAGAGGAAATGCGACATCCATGACAAGCTGTGGCATTACTAGAGGATTTGATTAAACCAACATGTTGGAGTGTGTTGAATAGATAAAAGAAACTCAATTAATGGGGCAATGCAAATTCTTTACTCACTACCGCACGGCATTCACCTGTGATTGAACCCTGCGGGCACATACAAATTATCACTTGACCCGGTTATGGAATGAGCTGGTGCAAGAATGAGGTAATTCCTACTTTACGTTGGACTAACCAAACACTGTCCTTTAGTATGTAAAACCTTCATTCTTCCAAAAGATTCAAGAGAGTGGGCTAAATTCTTTACTCACTACAGTTTCAACTATTCTATATGGAAAAAATTACCGTAAAATCTCTGCAGAGAACCATTACCACCAATCGATTGCGACTCAATTCTTCTTTCTTGACCCAAATGCATTCTTTCGGGCCAAATGTAATTGAGCCTCCTAGCGAAATCTTCAACTTCCCTGTTTGTTCAGAAATGAAGCATGTCATTAATTCACACGAGGGCTTTTGTACAGGAATATGAGCCGTAAATTAGTTATAGAATTTTCAGTATACATAATAATAGAATAATCAAATATAAACAGCAGTGAGCCCAAGTACTAGCAAATAGATCTTCTGCATAGAACACTACATCTTAGAAAAGAGAACTAGGGGTAGGAGAGGGAGCCGCTCACCGATGAGCTTGTGGTCGCTGCCATACATAGCCGCCGTCACGCCGGTCACCGTCTTGCAAGAAGCGAGCACCTTTGCATCCAAGTCTAAACCGAACAAAAATTAGGAAAGGTTGCAGCCATGCTTTTTAAGGCACACAATAGTCAGGAACGCATCGGATTGATCCAGCCACGGAGAAGAGAACAAAAAGAAAGAAAGAAAGAAAGAAAGAAAAATCACTAGTATTATGTCTAAAAAATCACTAGCTAGCATGCTGCATTACTAGTTTTCCAATTATCCACGCCACAGAAATAGTGTGAATCGAACCACAACAACAAATCAAATCTGGGGCTCACATGAGGACTAAGACGGCGCTCAGGGGGCGCTTGGGCTTGTTGGAGTCTTTCTTGGCCTTGCTCTTCTTCACCACAGAAACAATAGCAGCAAATATCAACCAATGCACATACTTTTATTACTAGGCAGAGAGATAGCTCAAAACAGAACATATATAATTTGAAAGAAGGAAATCACCCATAATTGACAGGGAGAGGTATAACCAAAACAAGTTCATTTGTCTTCCAAGTATAAAACATCAAGTGCACAAACTCACATCAGTTAACATCATTACAGAATTTCAGATAACATGTTTACTGCAGAAAGTTAACATATTCTGCGCACATGTTCGATTAACGATTTAGGTGCTCTAATTCAGTTAAAACAGCAGCATATAACAAATTCAGTTAAGTAATCCGAATAGCTTGTGTTTATTGCATTTACTAAGAAAAACATATACAATGCCATTTACTGAAGTTGTGTGTAAACATGACTAAGATTGACAGATACAGGGAAGAAAAAAACTGAATAAGATAGCAGTTATTGACCTTATAGCTTTGAATGGAAACCCATAGCAAGCATATATAGAAATCAATTTAAGCATAAAAGGTATGCAAATAGTAAATAGGCATACATAATGTGGATTACATAACTAAAGTCAATTTTTAGTGGAACACATAATGTGGATTACATAACTAAAGCTCGGCTGGAAGAAGCAGATCCATCAACTGGGAAAATCATGGCTCCGCGGGAGGCTCGAGACTATCAGCCTCCAGACCTTGTCCTTCTCCGTGTTCTCCAGCAGCCCCTGCATGCATCATCCACAACAACAGACCACCACATCGACCGCAGCTTAAGGAAAGGATTTTACAACAGTATTAGGTTGCAAAAACAACTCTAAGAGACTATGGAATACAATGCTAGCATCCAGAGGCAAATAAGCTTAAGGAAAGGATTTTACAACAAGATTAGGTTGCAAAAACAACTCTAAGAGACTATGGAATACAATGCTAGCATACAGAGGCAAATACAATACTTAGTGAGAACTTACTATTGTGCATGAAAACATGAATGTACACGAGACTTTGCAAACTGGACAGACTTTGCCAACCATAACAGACAACTAAATCTCGTTCCTAATTGGTATTTTAATAACAATACATACTGGTATTTTAATAACCATAACAGATCGGCAGTCCCTTATTCAACAAAGAATGCCACAAGAAGCCATCTAGAATTGTAAATAATAGACAAATACTAATTGTGTTAGGAGAAAGAGGCTGCCATGGATGGGAGGCGAGGGTACAAACAAGGTCGCATCCATAACCCGTGGTCGTTTTCCACTTACAGAGTTAATCTAAAAGCGATGGTAAGGTAGAACTATGAGCGGTAGAGCAGATCTTTGTATTACACAAACAGACTATGAAACACATAGTCATGGGCATCATACATCACCCGAGGAAATCCGAAATTAATCTAACATAGTCATGGATGGGAGGAGAGGACTACAAGATCGATCGAACAGGCCAAGAAACTGAACGGGATGACGCTCAAGAGGAGAAGAGGAAGGGGTAACCTTGGAGGATGGGGTTACCCGGGCGTCAGCTATCTCCGTCGAGTACAACACCCCACTCCCCGGCGGCCTCCTTCCTTCCATCCCGCTGTCTCTTCTTCCCCCTTCCTGCTAGGCCATGGAAGCTCCATGGCGTCGGCAGCAGGCAACTACATCTGTCACAACAAGCGACACCAATTCAGACTAATTGTTTCCCAAATTACAGAGCCGTCACAGAAATGCAGGTGCAACAAAGAGGGAAATCACAAGATGTCAGTAACAGAGGCAGAGCGGTGGCGTACCATCATCCATCAATCACGAGGCGGCTGGACTCAAGGGAAGGGAGGCAGCGGCAGCACGACCTGCTCGGTCTCCATGGGGTCGGACCGCCAGATCTGCACACCACCAAGAGCAGCAGGCACGAATTAAGCACCATTGGGAGGACGCGGATCATGGTGCTCCCCTCGCTGGCCACCATGCTGCCCCTCTCGCTCTCCTCCCCCTCCTCAATTGGGAAGAGCAGGAGCCGAGGCTGTGCGTCTTGTGAGAAGAGGGGCTCACGAGGAGAGATCCAGGAGGGGATGGGGAGGGAGGTGGCAGCGCAATCTGCTAGGAGAGGAGGAGCGCGGGCGGGAGGGAGGGAGGTGGCGGCTGCGAGGAGTGCATCTGAATCGATGGAGAGGAGTGGAGTTAGGGTTTGGGTGCGGCGGCGAGAGAGGGGACGAGGGAGGAGGGGTTTGGGCTGTGGGTGGGGGTGGGGGTATCTCTTTTTTTTTTGCTGTACATAGATGGATGGATGGATGTGGAATGGAGAGATGGATGGATGGACGGATGGGCGCCATGTCATCGATCCGTGGGACGAGTTCTGATTGGTTCTGAAATTCAGTGATTTAAAATAGTTTCCAAGTGTTGAAAATAGAGGGATTTTGTGAAGCAGCTATCAAAAATATTTTCTAGAAGGGCATCACACAAATTTTCACGAGAGTTAGACCACAATTTATGGATAAGGACCAGTTTGTATGCATTTCTGATATTTCTAGCTATTTTTAATCATTTTTCAAGTGCTCGAAATGAGGTTTTTTTGTGAAGGACCTACCATATATTTGTTGCAAAATTGTACCAAATCAATTTTTTAAAATACTAGGACATATTTAATGCACAATTGACCAAATGGTTGGCTGTAAAAGTTTTGATCCACCTCTCGTGAAAAAGACAAATTCCATGGATTTAGTTGGAAGCGGGTCAAATTTGAACTGCAGCTGCCTCATAGTTTGCTATTTATTTTTTCCAAAAATCATTTCTAGTTACATAAGTACCTATTTAATCAGGGAAACACCAAAAAATTCCAACATTCAACCACTAGTTAGGAACGGTCATTCCTGCCGTTTTGACCGCATTTTGAAACGGCCATAAAAAATTCAAAAAAAATCAAAAAATTGGGAAACATTCGCATTGTGTCATTATATGTGGCCAAGTACCCAGGAAAAATACAAACTTGTAATACAACAATTATTTTAAAAAAGTGTTCTCAGAAATGAGCTATCATCTCTGAAGATTCATGGCTTTCAAGCCAAATGATCAATCTTATGGCCACATTCCTGGCATAGTTTGCTCAAATGATCTCATATTGTGCACAAAGGTGCATATTGGAATGGCAAACAATGTTGCCTAAGGAAGTTTTCATTTTCTTTGGACGAAAAAACCATTTTTCATTTTCCGAGTGCCCAACAGGAGGTTTTTTTGTGAAGGAACTACCAAATAATTGTTGCAAAATTGGATCAAATCAATTTTATAAAATACTAGGACATATTTAATGCACAATTGACAAAATGGTTGGGTGCAAAAAGTTTTGATCCACCTCTCGTGAAAAAGAAAAATTTCCACCGATTCAAATTTGAGCGGGTCAAATTTGAACTGCAGCTGCCTCATAGTTTGCTATTTATTTTTTCCAAAATTCATTTCTAGTTACATAAGTACCTATTTAGTCAGAGAAACACCAAAAAAATTCCAAGATTCAACCACTAGCTAGGAACGGTCATTCCCGCCGTTTTGACCGCATTTTGAAACGGGCATAAAAATTTCAAAAAAAATCAAAAAATTGGGAAACCTTCGCATTGTGTCATTATATGTGGCCAAGTTCCCAGGAAAAATAACAAACTTGTAATACCGCAATTATTTTAAAAAAGTGTTCTCAGAAATGGGCTATCACCTCTGAAGATTCATGGCTTTCAAGCCAAATGATCAGTCTTATGGCCACATTCGTGGCATAGTTTGTTCAAATAATCTCATATTGTGCACAAGGGTGCATATTGGAATGGCAAACAATGTTGCCTAAGGAAGTTTTCATTTTCTTTGGACGAAAAACCATTTTTCATTTTCCGAAAGTGCCCAAAAGGAGGTTTTTGTGAAGGAACTACCAAATAATTGTTGCAAAATTGGACCAAATCAATTTTCTAAAATACTAGGACATATTTAATGCACAATTGACAAAATTGTTGGGTGCAAAAGTTTTGATCCACCTCTCGTGAAAAAAGACAAATTTCCATGGAATTCGGTGGAAGCGGGTCAAATTTGAACTACAGCTGCCTCATAGTTTGCTATTAATTTTTTCCAAAATTCCTTTCTAGTTACATAAGTACCTATTTAATCATAAATACATGGTTTGGTGGCGATACGTCGAGGTTTGGGCGGTGGCCGAGGGCCCCAACTCTAGAGCGTGCCAGAACTCAAGATGCCGGCCAAGTGGTCACCATCGTGACGTGGCGTTGCTTTGTGTCTTGGGCGGCCTAGGTATGCGTCTAGTGGGTTGGGCACTCCCGGTAGGTGCTAGGAAGAAAATCACAACATAAGATTCTCACGAGGAGACCGATCGATGCTCAAACATGAATAAGCAGCCAAGTGTTTGATTTGCAGATGCGGAAATGCACATGGCTAATGGGCGTGAGTTTTGGCTGAGGATGATCAGTTACTAAGAAGACCGTCTTCAAAAATTTTCAGCTCAAAAGGAGGAGCCTATGTGGTACTTGCTTTGCAAACTACCACACTAAACATAAATACGAATGTTGAAGCTCGGCTCAAAATAATGAATGGATTGAGCTGACATTTGGTGGAGGATGGTTATTTGGGCATAGGAAAGCACTTTAGAAAATGGATAGTATTTGGACATGCCAAAGTGGTACTTCCTTCACAAACTTTTGTTTTGAACAGAATAGGAAAATGAATATTTTTGAATTATTTTTGAACTAGGCAAGGAAGGTTTTTACATATCTGACGAAGATATGACCCAAAGAATTGATGAGATTTTTTTGGGAATTTTGGGAATGACAGAAATATAGGCTTCACAACCTAGGGCAAAAAGTGCCACATGGACATGACACATAGGCAAAACTGATGAGGTGGCGCCTAGTCATAGCAACCCACCACAATTTACAAGGCTATGACCATCTACATTAGTCGTTAAAAACTAGAAATAAGGCAGCGGACTAGCACTGTTTGCTTTATGACCTTTTCGTGTAAGGAAATTACGACCTTTCTGACCAAAATGGTCGTTATTTAGGGTTTGGAGCCCCCCGAACAGCTTTTGACCAATTGGTCTAAAATGGTCATAGATCTATGACCAATTCTCCCAGGGTCACTGACAGAAGGTCACTAGTTGACATATTTCTTGTAGTGTACTACTTTTGTTACCTTTATCTGCAATCCTACATGCTTAGTATAGGATGCTAGTATTCCATCAGTGGCCCTACATTCTTGTCCATCTGCCATGCTATACTATCGGGCCGTGATCACTCGGGAGGTGATCACGGGTATTACTATACTTTATACATGATACATGTGGTGACTAAAGTCGGGTCGGCTCGTGGAGCACCCGCGAGTGATTCATGGATTGGGGGCTGAAAGGACCTTTGTCCCGACGGCCCTCTGTGTGGATCTTTGTGGCGGAGCGACATGGCAGGTTGAGACCACCTAGGAGAGAGGTGGGCCTGGCCCTGGTTGGCGTTCGCGGTTACTTTAATAACACACTTAATGAGATCTTGGTATTTGATCTGAGTTGGGTCGTTGAACTTATACGCACTAACCGCCACGTGGGACAAGATATGGGCAACCGGCGTCGTGGTATCAGCCGAAGCCTTCGTGACGTCAGCGACTGAGAGGCGCGCGCCGGATTGGACTGGAACGCCTGTGACACTCCAAAAATCTTTCCTTTGGTTTCTTCAAAATTTTGTTGGATTTGAAGGAGGTCACCAAAACCCTTCCAAAAATCTCTATCAAAAGCTTTTTCCCTCTGGCAAATATTTTAGTTTTTGCATCTCCTTCAACTCTAGTGTTTGGTTTTAAATTCTCTTCTGATTGCCCTCTTCTCAAAATTTCAAGAAAAATCTTTGGAGTTTATTTTCTTTCAAAAGGAAACTCTAGGAGTTCTTCATCCTCTCCCATATTTGAAACCATTCATGATTCTTCCATGCACCACATGGTAAAACCTTCCCAAAAACCTCTCCTTCCACTTTGGTACAACTCAAACATTCTGTCCAAACTAATAAAATCCATTTTTGGATTTTATTCCAATTATTTCTCCTCCCAAAATAATTCTGTCTTTTCTTTTGAGCCTAGGTGATTTGCAAAGCAAGTACCCTAATGCTTTTGATTTTTGACCTCAACTCCACACCCCTGGATAGTCCTTAGTATCCACAACCCAGAACCATCTTGATCCACTCTTCTTCATTTCAAATATTTCAAAGTTCACTCACTGCAAGTTTGGACCAGATTTGCCAAATTTGGTGAAATTCATATCTACACTTCTCCAAAAATTCCACCAAAATTCAGGCAACCTCTAGTTGCAATGAGAGACCACTCCACCAAAGATCAGCTCAAGAAAAAATCCCTGGATACCAGAATCATTTTGTCGAACACCTGGCATGCACTGTTCATTCACTTTCAGAAAATTCAGAAGTTCAGTGTCGATCTCCGTCAGTAACTTCAGTCACGAGTCCACAGTGCCCTTGGCACGTTGCTCGCAGCCTGGCCTGCCTGTCCGAAGCTCCACACGCGCGCTTGGCGCTGCTCTCGGCGTCGGTGGCGCTCGCCCGCTGCCGGGCGTGCTTTGCGGCGGCTGCACCACCGTAACGGCGACAGGAGGCAAAACTGCGGCGCAACGCCGTTCGGCGCCGCCCAAGCGTCCTGGTGGCTCCGCGTGGCCACCTCCTTGCCAGCGCACGCATGCGGCACCGTCACCGTGGCTTGGCACGCGCAGAGCACGCTCTCTGCCGCCGACGGGCCGTGCGGCCTTTCCGTGCTGAGCTGGACCCTAAAATGGCACCACTACTCCACCTAGGCGATGCTCAAGCTCCTAAGCCGACCGTCCAGCCACATCGCCGCCGTAATCAACTCGTCGGACTTATCCGTTCACGGCAACCGACTCGGGCCGGCTATATATAGCACCCCCGAGCCTGCTCTCGCCCCCGCACGACTCCACCACCTCACCAGACCCCGCCTAGCCACTGGAGGGGCCTCGAGGGGCCTTTCTTCCTCGACTCGGCCACCTCCGTCCGCCTCAGGCTCCGGCATCGTTCTCTCAGGTGAGAACTCCTCCGCCGCCCTACTTTCGCCCGTAGCCTCGTACCACCTCTAGTTGGATAACCCCCACCTCAATTTTGGCCCCGCAGCTCTCTCCGGCGAGATCCACGACCGTCCGAACCGCCGTCCGCCGGAGCAAGCGTCGCCGTCGACGTGGTACTCGCCGACGGCCACTCCCACCTCCCACAGACGCGGAAGGACGTGCAGATCACGAAGGTACCGTCCGATCACTCTGCCTCGCCGTGGATCGCCGCCGGCGACCACCGCAATTCTCGGGCGCCGTCGCACCCTATTTCCCTCTTTTAAATTTTTAAACCCAACAGGTGGAGCCCGCCTGTCAGCCTCTCAGTCATTTGCTTTAAACGAAACGTTATCTGGACTTTTCCGCAGAACCCCACAGAAGTTTTACATTTCATTACAGATGAGTCCTTGGGCTAAAACCCTTATAACGTTTTAACAGAAAGGAATTTTTGATTGATTCTTTTTCTGTCCTCTTTATAATTTTGTCTAGTTGTTTATCAGATTTATTGGAAAAATATTTGTAGTAATTTTTGTGCACCTCACGGTATTTACGTTAGCGCGTGCATTTTGTGTACCGTAGATACCGAAGGAGGTGACGGAACCGTGAACTTCGCCGAGCTAGACCCCGACTACTCCGAACTAGGCAAGCAAAGTTTGAACTTTTGATATGATGAGTGTCTGGGCATGTTTGCATTATTTTTGTATCATGGCACGTTCATGAGCATTTTTGATGATAGTTTATCTCGTGAGCATTGGGGCAAATGAGCTCGGTAAATCCGTGAGTTGCTGGAAACTTGTTGCATGGCCATGAGTTGGCATGAGTATGGGTAAGATGGCAATGTTGTAGCATGCCAGGCTTATGCCATATCGTTGACCCGGTGTCAACATAAATCGCTCAGTTTCCCGTCCGTCTTCCTTTCCGTACTACCACTTGTTTCCCGCAAGGGATACGGCCTAGTAGGTTGCAAACCACTTCCTGGTACACACCAAATCAAGAGGCCGGGATGAAGCTTCCATGGCCCTGGATTAAAGCCTTTCATCCGGTCAGGGGCATGGGTGTTTCCGGTTGGGACCGAGAGGGGTCACCCTTAGAGCGCTGCCAGATATAAATTTGATCCCATGCTATTCGAGATTGTGATCTCCCCTCTCAAAGTTTTTCTTAAACGCTGTCTAGGGTGATTCCTGGCAACGTGAGGTATGATGGGTGTGTACTAGCTAGTTGTGTTTCCTCTGAAATACCGTAAACGGAACTAGTCCTTCATGACTACGGAAATCCGTTGGCTGTGGACAAATTTTGGTACAAACTCTGCAGATTAAAAATTCTTTAATTCATCTTATTCATGTCCAAGTACCGTGACCATCTCATCTTGTCAAGTGTCAGTCTCAGTGACAGAAACTCCCGAGAACCATTTAAGTATTAAATGTTTACTTTCCTGTGAACGGACTAACCCGCTTATTGTCTTGTGGTGAATATTTTCCGTGAGCACTATATCTTGTCAGTTATGAATAATGAATTATAAGCCCTTTCTGCGATGTCGCTCAGACGTCCGACTGCGGCATTGTTGTTATTTATTTTCATTATAAGCCCTTTTTGCGATGTCGCTCAGACGTCCGACTGCGGCATTGTTGTTATTTATTTTCATTATAAGCCCTTTCTGCGATGTCGCTCAGACGTCCGACTGCGGCATTGTTGTTATTTACTTTTACTATAAGCCCTTTCTGTGATGTCGCTCAGACGTCCGACTGCGGCATTGTTGTTATTTACTTTTACTATAAGCCCTTCCTGTGATGTCGCTCAGACGTCCGACTGCGGCATTGTTGTTATTTACTTTTACTTTAAGCCCTTTCTGTGATGTCGCTCCGACATCCGACTGCGGCACGCATGTGTTTTTATTTCATTATAAGCCCTTTATGAGGTGTCTCCCAGACGCCCGACTGTGGCATGTTTTACTTATTTTCCACCCTTCGAGGCGTCACTTTAGACACTCGATCGGTTTTGAGTTTATCCTTCTTTGGGTTTTCGAGCGGACTACCGCCGATTCCCTTCTCATTCTATTTTTGCTATATTGAATTATTTGAGCATTGTTAAAATTAATCATGACTCATTCATGCATTCATTTGTTATATCTTTTGTCCGAACTGTCTTGCGAGTACTTTCAAAGTACTCACCTGGCTTGTTGATTTGGCGGAATCTTGTGAAAGCGATCTCATGGATGAAGAATTCGATAGCGAGTCCGACGCCTAGAGGAATCCCAAATCAGTCTCGTCGACCCTGGACTAGTCATTGTGATATATCCGCTTCTGCTACCCAAATAAAATTCATCGAGCCTCACCTCGACGCTCGATGAACCGCCAGTGCAGTAGACTTATTAACCACCCCGCTGTGTTATTCCACCAACCACTCGTATCCCGAGTCAGTAGTATTTCCACCCCACACCTTTGAGTCATATCCGCCACGTTGTATAATTATCGGCGTGTTTGTAATAATTGGTTGGGCATCTTCAGTCCGACCCCTGTAATATTGTAATGCTACTGGCTTATTGTATCAAAGTTTTGTCTACCGGTATGAAGGATTTTTCTCATATTGGACCTCATAGGTCGGTTGTTCAATAATTGTTTTTATTGAAAAACCGGTCGTGACAAGCTTGGTACCAGAGCCAGGCTGACTGTAGGAAGCCACTAGGTGCGATTGCTAATCGTTTATTAACATAATAGAGCTATTTTTTTCACAAATGTAGACAACTTCTGACAGTCAGCATAAATTTATGTTTTGACTACTCAGGACTTTTGCCTACTTTTGTAGATGGCTGGCAACGACTGCGAGTCGCAGATGTTCGCCAACATGCCCGATGGGTTCGTCAAGCTTCTCTCCTTCATCGTCCAAGTCGCGATGGGGCGGATGTGCGCCGATCATCTCTGTCTCTCTCAGCACAAGGTCAACGACCATCTGACCATGCACCAAGCCGCGGTGGAATTCAAGAGAGGACGAGTTGAGCGCTACCGGTTCGTGGGGAGAGCCATGCCCACAGAGAAGCAGGCGCTGCAAATGGCAGCCCGTGAGGCGATAGCTCGTCTCAGGGATATCCTTCCTTCGATGAAGACTCGTCGCTACCGCTACCTGCCATGTCACGTGCCATACACCTGCCATTACGCGTTCTCTTGCCCCAGAGGAGAACGGGGCGAAGCTTTTGAGATGCCCATCGAGTATCTCTGGGCTTAGGAGGCAGCCTTCGACAACCTGGTGGACGACTTTGTAGCTGCCCGCATGGACTCAGTCCATGGCTGTGCCGCCAACAGGAGGGAGCTCCTGCGCGCCGCACCGCCACTGACTTTCGTCTCGTCATCAGCATCGTTTGCTCCTACTGCTCGCACCGCTACTCGTCGCCTGCCTACCACGGAGGAGTTCAACCATGTCATTGCACCTACTCCGGTTCGTTCTGCACCACCCCTCGTGCCCGCTCAGATTCGAGTTGTCCCGCACAGGGCACCTGCTCCACCAACTCCGCGCAGCGCCTCGCGTCTGGAGCCTATCTCCGAAGAGGAGGTTGAGTCCCGAGCCCATCTACGCCTCACCCTGGGCAGGCCAAGGGAAATCCTTACCATCTCCAACTAAGTACGCTTAGCCGCCTTGCGATGTACCGACTTGTTTGATATGTTTATATGTAAATAGGCTGTGAGTAGTAGTTTGTTTGCGCATCATGTAGGATCTGGAGAAGTGCACTAGACTAAATAACATGTCAGGATTTATGTACGCCTATCCTGAGTGACGTATTGTATAATTACTGCTCGCGTGTAAGATATGTAATGAACAGTCCTTCTCCATGCGCAAACGTATTTTTCTCTTGAAATTTTTGGGAGCATTTGCAACTTTTTGCATCTTCTTGAATTTATTGATTTTTGCGGCTCAATTTCTTTTCTTATGAGTGTTTCAAAATATATCCCCAGAGTGAACTATGTCTCGTCCTTGGACACGCTCAATGCAAACTCCGACAGAGGAAAATTATGGCACACCCCCAGGCAACAATTTCACACAGGGGCAGACAAGTCAACAGGACGGTGAAAGCGACACTTTCCCAAATGTGCCGTCTTTATGAACAAAGTCAGCAGCAACATCAGGAAATACTGAACCAAGTCATCAATATGGGAAATCACCGTGGACAGATGTCAGCAGCAATCAAAATTATCTGAGCTACAGAAGACACGTCCCCAAACATTTTCTCACACTGACAAACCTCTTGAAGCCGAGGACTGGCTTCGAGACATGGAGAGAAAATTAATTATCGCCCAGTGTTCAGACCTTGAGAAAGTGCTTTATGCTCCACACTATCTCACTGGAGCAGCCGCATCGTGGTGGGAAAATTTCCTACACATGCACCCCAACGAAAATAATATATCATGGGAGGAATTTAAAGAAGGTTTTCGTGGGGCACATATTCCTAAGAGTCCGATGAAGATCAAAAAGAGAGAATTTGATGACCTCAAGCAAAGGACAATGACAGTGTCAGAATACAACAGTCAGTTTACCCTGCTGTCTCGCAACGCCAACAAGGAGCGTATGTCAGAAAACAAAAAGATGGAGAAATTCCTAGATGGTCTGACGCCCGCACTTAAATGCCAATTGGTCGTACACACATTTCCAGATTTCAAGACGCTGGTGGATAAGGCCATTACCTTGGAAAATGAGAGACGTAGCTTAGAAGATTTCTGCAAGCGGAAGAGGGACCAAACTAAACACACCCGCAACCACCGCAGCAAGACAGATGTTCAGAAAAACTGGACACCCAAACTCACGACAAGCGTCTCACGCCCAATCAAGAATTTCCACGCAAGGGACAAGGAGTTCACATATCGCCTAGGCGTTACCTGTTACGCTTGTGGAGAAGAAGGGCACTATGCCAAGCAGTGCCCCAAGCCAAGGAACTCGACCCCAAAGCCGAACAACGGAAGCAATAATTCGGCGCCAAAGCGCAACAATTTCAACCCAAATAACAACCACGGGAAGGGTCATCTGAACCACGTGACCAAAGAGGAAGCACAAAATGCCCCAGATATCGTGACTCGATGCGTTTCACATCAACACAATACCTGCCATGGTTTTGTTTGATTCTGGAGCTTCTCACTCATTCGTTTGAAAAGTTTTGCTTTGCAAAATAATTTTTGATGCTTCCCTTGGGAAAATCTATGATCGTCAAGTCCCACAGAATTAAGCAAGTTACCCAGAATTATTGCCGTGGTGTGGTTATCGAGTTTGAAGGGTTGAAGTTTCACGCAAATCTTATCATGTTGGAAAATAAAGGACTGGATGTCATCTTAGGGATGGATTGGTTAACTACCAACAAAGGTTTTATTGACTGTTTCAACAGGACCGTAATTCTCACCCATCACCACGGGAAGACCATAAAGGTTTCAGCCAAGGAAAGAAAAATATCCTGACAACCGAGATTGAATAAGGTGGATATTTCTGAATTGAGCAAGGTTCCAGTAGTGTGTGAATTTCCGGATGTGTTTCAAGAACTACGGGCATGCCACCGGATCGAGAGATAGAATTCAGCATCGAGCTAGCACCGGAACCGCCTCCCATATACAAGAAACCGTATGAGAATGGCGCCATCCGAATTGGTAGAACTGAAGAAGCAAATAAAGGAATTATTGGAAAAGGTACATACGAGCCAGTTCCTCACCTTGGGGTTCACCAATTTTGTTTGCCAAAAGAAGGATGGAACAACGAGATTGTGCATAGACTATCGAGCACTAATCATGGTCACAATCAAGAACAAATATCCGATGCCACGAATAAATGATTTATTCGATCAACTCGCTAAGGCCAAGGTGTTCTCAAAGATTGACTTGAGATCGGGATACCATCAACTGAAAGTGTGAACCGAAGATATTCCCAAGACCGCTGTCACCTCCAGATACAGATTGTATGAGTTCACCGTAATGCCATTCGGACTAACAAACGCCCCCGCATATTTTGTTCACCTCATGAACAAAGCATTCATGAAGTTTATGGATAAGTTTGTTGTGGTATTTATCGATGATATTCTGGTATACTCCAAAACACCAGAAGAGCATGCTGAACATCTCTGGATTGTACTAGGAGAACTCAGGAAACATCAGTTGTACGCTAAATTCAGCAAGTGTGAATTTTGACTAAAGCAAGTAGGTTTTTTGGGCCACGTACAGACTCAAGAAGGTACCGCCGTAGACCCGGAAAAGGTCAAGGCCGTACTTGGCTGGAAGCCACCAGCCGGCGTGATTTGATGTCTGAAGTTTCTTGGGAATGGCAGGATACTACCGAGATTTATTGAAGGATTCTCCACCATAGCAAAGCCAATGACGCAACTACTCAAGAAAGACAGGAAGTTTGAATGGACGGAAGCCTGCGAGAAAAGTTTCCAAGAACTAAAAGGAAGCGGCGACAACACCGATTACTAATTATGCCAGATATACACAAAAATTTTGAGGTTTTTTGTGACGCATCTCGAAAGGGCCTCGGGTGCGTATTAATGCAAGAAGGCAAGGTTGTCGCGTATGTTTCCAGACAGCTTCCCAAGCATGAGGAAAATTACCCTACCCATGACCTGGAATTAGCAGCAGTGATTCATGCACTCAAGGAATGGAGACACTTTTTACTTGGTAATCGTTGTGAAATATACACGGACCACAAAAGCCTCAAGTATATTTTCACACAACCAGAGCTAAATTTACGGCAGTGACGCTGGTTGGAATTAGTAAAGGATTATGATGTTGGGATCCACTACCACCCGGGCAAGGCAAATGTTGTAGCAGATGCTCTGAGTCGGAACCCCAGTCCGGACAATGAAGGCATGCCAGACTTAAGACCTGAATTCCTGCAGGAATTCGCAAAGCTAAACCTGATGGTGGTCACCGAAGGCAGTGTGTCAAACTTAGAAGTACAGCCTACCCTGATAGAGAAGGTTAAAGAGGCTCAACGTGGACACCCCAAAGCATTGAAGGCATAAAAGCGGAAGATAAAATTGGGCAAGGCCTCGAATTCATTATTGATGAGCAAGGAATATTGTGAATGCAGGGAATAGGCTTTGCGTGCAAATATCCATGACCTTAAACGGCAAATCCTGGCTAAAGGCCACACCGCTCCATATTCAATCCATCCTGGAGGAACAAAAATGTACAAAGATCTTCATGAATTATTTTGGTGGCATGGTATAAAAAGAGACATAGCCACGTTTATTGCATGTTGTGACTCTTGTCAACGCATCAAGGCCGAGCACCAGAAACCGGCCGGGCTATTGCAACCGAATAAGATACCCGAGTAGAAATGGGACAAGACTGGAATGGACTTTATTGTTGGACTACCTCGGTCGCGACACGGACATGATGCCATATGGGTAATCACTGATAGACTGACTAAAGTAGCACACTTCATCCCCGTGAAGACAACACACACCACTCAGAAGCTTGCTAGGCTCTACCTCTCCCGTATCGTTTGCCTACATGGAGTCCCAAGGAAAATAATCTCGAGACAGGCACTCAATTCGTCTCCCGGTTTTGGGATCACTTACAACAAGCTCTGGGAACTCAGCTGGCATTCAGTACCGCATACCATCCCCAGACAGATGGGCAGACTGAGCGAGTAAACCAGATTCTAGAAGATATGCTGAGAGCATGTGTCCTCACCTATGGGACCAGTTGGGAGGAGAGCTTACCATCTGTGAGAATTCGCATATAACAACAGCTATCAGTCCAGCCTGCAAATGGCACCATTTGAAGCTCTGTACGGACGAAGATGTCGTACCCCGCTAAACTGGTCGGAAACCGGAGACAGTCATATTTTCGGCCCAGACCTGCTCAAAGAGGCTGAAGATAAAGTAAAGGTAATTAAGGACCGACTCAAGACAGCCCAAAGTCGACAAAAGAGTTATTACGATCAGAAGCATCGTGGGGTCCAGTTTGAACCCGGTGAATTTGTGTACCTACGAGTATCACCCCTGAGAGGCCTGCACCGATTCAAGATTAAAGGGAAGCTAGCTCCAAGATTCATCGGACCATTCTACATAGTAGCACAAAGAGTCACGGTGGCCTACCAGCTAGACTTACCCGTAGAATTATCCGACATCCACGACGTATTCCACGTCTCCCAATTGAGGAAGTGCGTAAGAAACCCAGAGAAACAAGTACCCCATAAAAACATTGACATGCAACCATACCTTACATATCGGGAGCATCCGATAAAAATCTTGGAAGAGTCAGAAAGGAGAACCCGACAGAAAACCACCAAGTTCTTCAAAGTTCAGTAGAGCAACCACACCGGAAGTGAAGCCACTTGGGAAAGAGAGGATTTCCTTCGAACAGAGCACCCACAATTATTTGAGGATCAACTGGAATCTCGGGGACGAGATTTTTCCTAAGGGGGTAGGTGTTGTGACACTCCAAAAATCTTTCCTTTGGTTTCTTCAAAATTTTGTTGGATTTGAAGGAGGTCACCAAAACCCTTCCAAAAATCTCTATCAAAAGCTTTTTCCCTCTGGCAAATATTTTAGTTTTTGCATCTCCTTCAACTCTAGTGTTTGGTTTTAAATTTTCTTCTGATTGCCCTCTTCTCAAAATTTCAAGAAAAATCTTTGGAGTTTATTTTCTTTCAAAAGGAAACTCTAGGAGTTTTTCATCCTCTCCCATATTTGAAACCATTCATGATTCTTCCATGCACCACATGGTAAAACCTTCCCAAAAACCTCTCCTTCCACTTTGGTACAACTCAAACATTCTGTCCAAACTAATAAAATCCATTTTTGGATTTTATTCCAATTATTTCTCCTCCCAAAATAATTCTGTCTTTTCTTTTGAGCCTAGGTGATTTGCAAAGCAAGTACCCTAATGCTTTTGATTTTTGACCTCAACTCCACACCCCTGGATAGTCCTGAGTATCCACAACACAGAACCATCTTGATCCACTCTTCTTCTTTTCAAATATTTCAAATTTCACTCACTGCAAATTTGGACCAGATTTGCCAAATTTGGTGAAATTCATATCTACACTTCTCCAAAAATTTCACCAAAATTCAGGCAACCTCTAGTTGCAATGAGAGACCACTCCACCAAAGATCAGCTCAAGGAAAAATCCCTGGATACCAGAATCATTTTGTCAAACACCGCATGCACTCTTACATTCATTTTCAGAAAATTCAGAAGTTTAGTGTCGATCTCCGTCAGTAACTTCAGTCACGAGTCCACAGTGCCCTTGGCACGTTGCTCGTAGCCTGGCCTGCCTGTCCGAAGCTCCACACGCGCGCTTGGCGCGTTCCTGGCGTCGGTGGCGCCACAGCCGCTTCTTGCCGGCGTGCTTTGGCGGCTACACCACCGTAACGGCGACGGGGAGGCAAAACTGCGGCGCAACACCGTTCAGCGCCGCCCAGCGTCTGGTAGCTCAGTGGCCACCTCCTTGCCACCGCACGCATGCGGCACCGTCACCGTGGCTTGGCACGCGCAGAGCGCGCTCTCTGCCGCCAACGGGCCGTGCGGCCGTTCCGTCGAGGGCAATCCATAAACCTTCCTCCCATGCTGAGCTGGACCCGAAAATGGCACCACTACTCCACCTAGGCGATGCTCAAGCTCCTAAGCCGACCATCCAGCCACAGCGCCGCCGTAATCAACTCGCCGGACTTATCCGTTCACGACAACCGACTCGGGCGGCTATATAGCACCCCGAGCTTGCTCTCGCCCCCGCACGACTCCACCACCTCACCAGACCCCGCCTAGCCACTGGAGGGGCCTCGAGGGGCCTTTCTTCCTCGACTCCGGCCACCTCCTTCCGCCTCAGGCTCCGGCATCGTTCTCTCTGGTGAGAACTCCTCCGCCGCCCAACTTTCGCCCGTAGCCTCGTACCACCTCTAGTTGGATAACCCCCACCTCAATTTTGGCCCCGCAACTCTCTCCGGCGAGATCCACGACCGTCCGAACCGCCGTCCGCCGGAGCAAGCGTCGCCCTCGACGTGGTACTCGCTGACGGCCACTCCCACCTCCCACAGACGCGGAAGGACGTGCTGATCACGAAGGTACCGTCCGATCACTCTGCCTCGCCGTGGATCGCCGCCGGCGACCAAGACCTCTCGGGCGCCGTCGCGCCCTGTTTCCCTCTTTTAAATTTTTAAAACCGACAGGTGGAGCCCGCCTGTCAGCCTCTCAGTCATTTCCTTTAAACGAAACGTTATCTGGACTTCTCCGCAGAACCCCCTGGAAATTTTCTGTTTCATTACAGATGAGTCCTTGGGCTAAAACCCTTATAACGTTTTAACAGGCAGGAATTTTTGATTGATTCTTTGTCTGTCCTCTTTATAATTTTGTCTAGTATTTTATCAGATTTATTGGAAAAATATTTGGAGTAATTTTTGTGCACCTCACGGAATTTACGTTAGCGCGTGTATTTTGTGTACCGTAGATACCGAAGGAGGTGACGGAACCGTGAACTTCACCGAGCTAGACCCCGACTACTCCGAACTAGGCAAGCAAAGTTTGAACTTTTGATATGATGAGTGTCTGGGCATGTTTGCATTATTTTTGTATCATGGCACGTTCATGAGCATTTTCGATGATAGTTTATCTCGTGAGCATTGGGGCAAATGAGCTCGGTAAATCCGTGAGTTCTTTGGAAACTTGTTGCATGGCCATGATTTGGCATGAGTATGGGTAAGATGGCAGTGTTGTAGCATGCCAGGCTTATGCCATATCGTTGACCCGGTGTCAACATAAATCGGTCAGTTTCCCGTTCGTCTTCCTTTCCGTACTACCACCTATTTCCCGCAAGGGATACGGCCTAGTAGGTTGCAAACCACTTCCTGGTACACACCAAATCGAGAGGCCGGGATGAAGGTTCCATGGACCTGGATTAAAGCCTTTCATCCGTCGGGGGCATGGGTGTTTCGGTTGGGACCGAGAGGGGGCACCCCTTAGAGCGCGCGTATATAAATTTGATCCCATGCTATTCGAGATTGTGATCTCCCCGTCTCAAAGTTTTTCTTAAACGCTGTCTAGGGTGATTCCTGGCATCGTGAGGTATGATGGGTGTGTACTAGCTAGTTGTGTTTCCTCTGAAATACCGTAAACGGAACTAGTCCTTCATGACTACGGAAATCCGTTGGCTGTGGACAAATTTTGGTACAAACTCTGCAGAGTAAAAATTCTTGAATTCATCTTATTCATGTCCAAGTACCGTGACCATCTCATCTTGTCAAGTGTCAGTCTCAGTGACAGAAACTCCCGAGAACCATTTAAGTATTAAATGTTTACTTTCCTGTGAACGGACTAACCCGCTTATTGTCTTGTGGTGAATATTTTCCATGAGCACTATATCTTGTCGAGAATGAATAATGAATTATAAGCCCTTTTCGCGATGTCGCTCAGACGTCCGATTGCGGCATTGTTGTAATTTATTTTCATTATAAGCCCTTTTTGCGATGTCGTTCGACGCCCCGATCATGACATTGTTTTTATTTATTTTCATTATAAGCCCTTTCTGCGATGTCGCTCAGACGTCCGACTGCGGCATTGTTGTTATTTACTTTTACTATAAGCCCTTTCTGTGATGTCGCTCAGACATCCGACTGCAGCATTGTTGTTATTTACTTTTACTATAAGCCCTTTCTGTGATGTCGCTCAGACGTCCGACTGCGGCATTGTTGTTATTTACTTTTACTTTAAGCCCTTTCTGTGATGTCGCTCCGACGTCCGACTGCGGCACACATGTGTTTTTATTTCATTATAAGCCCTTTATGAGGTGTCGCCCAGACGCCCAACTGTGGCATGTTTTACTTATTTTCCATCCTTCGAGGCGTCACTTCAGACACTCGATCGGTTTTGAGTTTATCCTTCTTTGGGTTTTCGAGCGGACTACCGCCAATTCCCTTCTCATTCTATTTTTGCTATATTGATTTATTTGAGCATTGTTAAAATTAATCATGACTCATTCATGCATTCATTTGTTATATCTTTTGTCCGAACTGTCTTGCGAGTACTTTCAAAGTACTCACCTGGCTTGTTGATTTGGCGGAATCTTGTGAAGGCGATCTCATGGATGAAGAATTCGATGGCGAGTCCGACGCCTAGAGAAATCCCAGTCGGTCTCGTCGACCCTGGACTAGTCATTGTGATATATCCGCTTCCGCTACCCAAATAAAATTCATCGAGCCTCACCTCGGCCTTTCGATGAGCCGCCAAAGGCAAGAGACTTAGACTTATTAACCACCCCGCTGTGTTATTCCACCAACCACTCGTATCCCGAGTTAGTAGTATTTCCACCCCACACCTTTGAGTCATATCCGCCACGTTGTATAATTATCGGCGTGTTTGTAATAATTGGTTGGGCATCTTCAGTCCGACCCCTATAATATTTTAATGCTACTGGCTTATTGTATCAAAGTTTTGTCTACCGGTATGAAGGATTTTCCTCATATTGGACCTCATAGGTCGGTTGTTCAATAAATGTTTTTATTGAAAAACCGGTCGTGACAACGCCTGCTAGGCTAGGTCTGCTTCCGGCGGCGTTCGCAACGTGCATGTGTGCAATGGGCGATGGGCCCAGACCCCTGCGCGCATAGGATTTAGACCGGTGTGCTGACCTCTCTGTTGTGCCTAGGTGGGGCTGCGACGTGTTGATCTTCCGAGGCCGGGCATGACCCAGGAAAGTGTGTCCGGCCAATGGAGATCGAGCATGTCGGGTAATGTGGTGCACCCCTGAAGGGAAGTTTATCTATTCAAATAGCCGTGATCTTCGATAACAGGACGACTTGGAGTTGTACCTTGACCTTATGACAACTAGAACCGGATACTTAATAAAACACACCCTTCTAAGTGCCAGATACAACCCGGTGATCGCTCTCTAACAGGGCGACGAGGAGGGGATCGCCGGGTTGGAGTATGCTATACGATGCTGCTTGGTGAACTTACCATCTACTCTCTTCTACATGTTGCAAGATGGAGGTGGCCAGAAGCGTAGTCTTCGACATGATTAGCTATCCCCCTCTTATTCTGGCATTCTGCAGTTCAGTCCACCGATATGACCCTTTACACATATACACATGCATATGTAGTGTAGCTCCTTGCTTGCGAGTACTTTGGATGAGTACTCGCGGTTGCTTTTCTCCCTCTTTTCCCCCTTTCCCTTCTACCTGGTTGTCGCAACTAGATGCCGGAGCCCAGGAGCCAGACGCCACCGTCAATGATGACTCCTACTACACTGGAGGTGCCTACTACTACGTGCAGGCTGCTGACGACGACCAGGAGTAGTTTAGGAGGATCCCAGGCAGGAGCCATGCGCCTCTTTCGATCTGTATCCCAGTTTATGCTAGCCTTCTTAAGGCAAACTTGTTTACTTATGTCTGTACTCAGATATTGTTGCTTCCGTTGACTCGTCTATGATCGAGCACGTGTATTCGAGCCCTCGAGGCCCCTGGCTTGTATTATGATGCTTGTATGACTTATTTTATTTTTAGAGTTGTGTTGTGATATCTTCCCGTAAGTCCCTGATCTTGATCGTACACGTTTGCGTGTATGATTAGTGTACGATTGAATCGGGGGCGTCACAATTTTAGTTTTATTGTTTGAAAAAAATTGTCGTTTGCCTTAATTCATATTTGAATTTGAATCTGTTTTGAACTAATGTGAGATTAACAACAGTAACCGAGGTGATGTGGCATCATTAGCAGAGGTTTACTATAGCTTAATTATCCGGGCGTCACAGTAGGATTTCATAACTTTTTGATTTATTACTTTACATTTACTCCTCCTTTGAAACTCAGAAATCATTTAAATAGGACATTCGACACATTATAACAGCTTTTCCATCATTTCATTCTTCGAAAGTAGTCTCGGCTGCCATCTGGAAGTCATAGAATTGCTTATCCACACAAATTATTCATGTTTAGCACCTTTACATAAACTTTTGATCCGTTACCGATAATTTTTTGTTCGCTAAATAGAAAACTTACTTAAATAGCATCATTTAGACATTCCACCAGTATTTCTTCCTTTCAAGCATCGAAAGTTGTATGTTTGACCATATTGATCTCGTATAACAACTTATAACTAGTAATCATATAATTTCATCACCAATCTTGTTACCTTTTGATCTATCACTATAGATTTTCACTTGGTTCAAAACTGAAAACTTATTAATTAAGCGTCATCGACATATTGTGAAATCGTTTCCACCATTTCATGCTTCGAGGGTAGTCCATGCATCTATATGCACCTCAGATAGCAACTTACCTATAGAAATCTGATAGTTTGATACATTTTAACCGTTTTGATCCATCATGGCAGATTTTCTATTTTTGCTAAACTGAAAACTTGTTTATATAGCATTATCGACAAGTGATAGAAGCCTTGCTTCGTTTCTTGTTTCGAAGTTGTCTACGCCGCCATTTGAAAATCCTACAACAACTTATATATGTAGGAGTCACATAATTTTTAGTAGTTTTTCATAATCTTTTGATTTATTACTTTACATTTTCTCCTCCTTTGAAACTCAGAAATCATTTAAATAGGACATTAGACACATTTTAACAGCCTTTGCATCATTCCATTCTTCTAGAGTAGTCTCGACCACCATGTGGAAGTCATAGAACAGCTTATCCACACAAATTATTCATGTTTAGCACCTTTACATAAACTTTTGATCCGTTCTGAGGATTTTTATTCGCTAAATAGAAAAATTACTTAAGTAGCATCATTTAGATATTCCACCAGCATTTCTTCCTTTCAAGCATCGGAGGTTGTATGTTTGACCATATTGATCTCGTATAAAAAGTTATAACAAGTAATCATATAATTTCATCACCAATCTTTTTACCTTTTGATCCATCACTATAGATTTTCACTTGGTTCAAAACTGAAAACTTATTAATTAAGCGTCATTGACATATTGTGAAATCGTTTCCACCATTTCATGCTTCGAGGGTAGTCCATGCATCTATATGCACCTCAGATAGCAACTTACCTATAGAAATCTGATAGTTTGATACATTTTTAACCGTTTTGATCCATCATGGCAGATTTTCTATTTTTGCTAAACAGAAAACTTGTTTATATAGCATTATCGACAAGTGATAGAAGCCTTGATTCGTTTCTTGTTTCGAAGTTGTCTATGCCGCCATTTGAAAATCCTACAACAACTTATATATGTAGGAGTCACATAATTTTTAGTAGTTTTTCATCATCTTTTGATTTATTACTTTACATTTTCTCCTCCTTTGAAACTCAGAAATCATTTAAATAGGACATTAGATACATTTTAACAGCCTTTGCATCATTCCATTCTTCTAGAGTAGTCTCGACCACCATGTGGAAGTCATAGGACAGCTTATCCACACAAATTATTCATGTTTAGCACCTTTACATAAACTTTTGATCCGTTACCGAGGATCTTTTATTCGCTAAGTAGAGAACTTACTTAAATAGCATCATTTAGACATTCCACGAGCATTTCTTCCTTTCAAGCATCGAAAGTTGTATGTTTGACCATATTGATCGCGTATAAGAACTTATAACTAGTAATCATATAATTTCATTACCAATCTTGTTACCTTTTGATCCATCACTATAGATTTTCACTTGGTTCAAAACTGAAAACATATTAATTAAGCGTCATCGACATATTGCGAAATCGTTTCCACCATTTCAAGCTTCGAGGGTAGTCCATGCATCTATATGCACCTCAGATAGCAATATACCTATAGAAATCTGATAATTTGATACATTTTTAACCATTTTGATCCATCATGGTAGATTTTCTATTTTTGCTAAACTGAAAACTTGTTTAAATAGCATTATCGACAAGTGATAGAAGCCTTGCTTCGTTTCTTGTTTTGAAGGTGTCTATGCCGCCATTTGAAAATACTACAACAACTTATATATGTAGGAGTCACATAATTTTTAGTAGTTTTCATAATATTTTGATTTATTACCTTACATTTTCTCCTCCTTTCAAACTCAGAAATCATTTAAATAGGACATTAGACACATTTTAACAATCTTTCCATCATTCCATTTTTCTAGAGTAGTCTCGACCACCATGTGGAAGTCATAGAACAGGTTATCCACATAAATTATTCATGTTTAACACCTTTACATAACTTTTGATCCGTTACTGACGATTTTTTATTCGCTAAACAGAGAACTTACTTAAATAGCATAATTGAGACATTCCACCAGCATTTCTTCCTTTCAAGCTTCAGAAGTAGTCTGTTCGACCATATGGATCTCGTATTTCAACTTATAGCTAGTAATAATATAATTTCATCACCAATTTTGTTCCCATTTTATCCATCACTATAGATTTTCACTTTGTTAAAAACTGAAAACTTATTAATTAAGTGTCATCGACATATTGCGGAATCATTTCCACGATTTCATGCTTCGAGGGTAGTCCATGCATCTATATGCACCTCAGATAGCAACTTACGTATAGAAATCTGATAATTTGGTACATTTCTAACCGTTTTCATCCATCATGGTAGATTTTCTACTTTTGCAAAACTGAAAACTTGTTTAAATAGCTTTATCGACCAGTGATAGAAGCCTTTCTTCGTTTGTTGTTTCGAAGTTGTCTATGCCGCCACTTCAAAATCCAACAACAACTTATATATGTAGGAGTCACATACTTTAGTAGTTTTTCATAACTGTTTGATTTATTACTTTACATTTACTCCTTCTTTGAAACTCAGAAATCATTTAAATAGGATATTAGACACATTTTAACAGGCTTTGCATCATTCCAATCTTCTACTGATGGTCTTGTTGGGGATATTACTACTGGGCGTAAACCGGCCGGGAGAGGCCGGGTTAACTTCATCAGTAGCCAAGTATGCTTGAGGCCCGTGAGGATATTCAATAAGGGCCCAAGGCCCAGGACCGGTTTAAAGGTTGTAGCCGTAAACCGACCTTAGTATGTAACTTGTGTTGTAAATTAGAAATACTAGAGACCGAACCGGACACGTCTATGAGCGGTCTCGGGACTCAGAACCGACGGGTGTCACCCATGTATATAAGGGGATGACCCGGCGATTCAGGACAACAGACAACAACTCGAGACTTAGGCGAAGCTTGTTTGCTCCTAGTCATCGAAACCCCATCAATTCCATCACAACTAGGCGTAGGCTTTTACCTTCATCGAAGGGCTGAACTAGTATAAATTCTCTTGCGTCCTTGTGTCCGCTTTAACCCCTTTAAGCTAACCCATAGCAATGGCTCCACGACTAAGTCCTTTCATGAGGAAATCTGCCGTGACAAAACCACGACAGTTGGCGCCCACCGTGGGGCTATCGCACGATGGTTTCAAGTTCTTAGAGGGCAACTTCGAAGGACTCAAGGGTTACGCTGTGGGCCGGATGACCAAGAGTCGTCGCGGCAAGCTCAACATCGATGATTCAGGCTGGGGCCCTGAGGCCGGCTCGATTGAGTACGGGTACCGGGTCCCCTTTGGTGGCATACACGTCTTCATTGGCAAGATCGGTGAACAGGGCCCTGAGCCGGACATCTGCACCGACCTCGTCGAAACGGCTCAGCGTGCGAAATCTGCCCAGGATAAACCAGCTATGAAGCGTGCCTTCTTGGGAGTCATCCACGGAGGAGAGTATGAAGGTGGATCGGCATCTGGTAGCGAGACCGTTGTTTACTCTGGCGAGGAGTCCTCTGATGGGGAACGTTGCAGAAAATTAAAATTTTTCCTACGGTTTCACCAAGATCCATCTATGAGTTCTACTAAGCAACGAGTCAAGAGAGAGAGTTTGCATCTACATACCACTTGTAGATCGAGTACGGAAGCGTTCGAGGGAGTGGTGATGATGAAGACGTTCCCAACGTGATTCCGATCACCGATGACCAAGTGTTGAGCGGACAGCACCTCCAGCGTTCAACACACGTGCGGAGACGATGGCGTCTCCTCCGTCTTGATCCAGCAAGGATGAAGGAGAGGTTGAGGAAGACAACTCCAATGGCAGCACGACGGCGTGGTGCGGTTGGTCTGGCAGTTCTCGTGAGGGCTTCGCCAAGCTCACGTGGAGAAAGAGAGGTGTTGGGGAGGGAGGGCTGCGCCTTCAATGGTGTAGGCAGCCTCCCCCCACCCTCTATTTATAGGAGGAAGGGAGGGGCGGCCCCTCTAGATGGCATCTAGAGGGGGCGGCGCCAAGGGAGGAGGAAAGGGGTGGCTTGCCCCCAAGCAAGGCGCCCCTTTGCCCCTTTAGGGTTTCCCTCCCCATGCCCTAGCCGCATGGGCCTAGGTGGGAGGTGCGCCCAGCCCACCAGGCTGGCTCCCTCTCCCACTTAGCCCATGTGGCCCCCGGAGAGGTGGCCCCTCCGGTGGACCTCCGGAACTCTCCCGGTGGCCCGGTACATTACAGTATACCCCGAAACTTTCCGAGTCCGTTTAACCACTTTCCATATATAAATCTTTACCTCCAGACCATTCCGGAACTCCTCGTGACGTCCAGGGATCTCATCCGGACTCGAACAACATTCGGTAATCACATACTTGTCTTCCTATTAACCCTAAGCGTCACCGAACCTTAAGTGTGTAGACCCTACGGGTTCGGAGACATGCGAACATGACCGAGACCACCTCAAGTCAATAACCAATAGCGGGATCTGGATACCCATGTTGGTTCCCGCATGCTCCTCGATGTTGTCATCGGATGAACCCACGATGTCGAGGGTTCAATCAACCCCGTATGCTATTCCCTTTGTCGACGGTATGTTACTTGCCCGAGACTTCGATCGTCGGTATCCCAATACCTCGTTTAGTCTCGTTACCGGCAAGTCACTTTACTCGCACCGTAATGCATGATCCCGTGACCGGACACTTGATCACTTTGAGCTCATTATGATGATGCATTACCGAGTGGGCCCGGTGATACCTCTCCGTCATACGGAGTGACAATTCCCTGTCTCGATCCGTGTCAACCCAATGGACACTTTCGGAGATAGCTGTAGTGCACCTTTATAGTCACCCTGTTACGTTGTGACGTTTGGTACACCCAAAGCATTCCTACGGTATCCGGGAGTTACACGATCTCACGGTCTAAGGAAGAGATACTTGACATTAGAAAAAGCTCTAGCAAAACGAACTACACGATCTTTGTGCTATGCTTAGGATTGGGTCTTGTCCATCACGTCATTCTCCTAATGACGTGATCCCGTTGTCAATGACATCGATGTCCATAGTCGAAACCATGACTATCGTCGACCAACGAGCTAGTCAACTAGAGGCTCACTAGGGACGTATTGTGGTCTATGTATTCACACGTGTATTACGATTTCCGGATAATACAGTTATAGCATGAATAAAAGACAATTATCATGAACAAGGAAATATAATAATAATGCTTTTATTATTGCCTCTAGGGCATATTTCCAACATCCTCGACCGGAGAAACCGAATCATTGTATCAGCTGCAGGGCGGCCGGATTGGGGGCTGTTCCGATGGCGACGATATTCGGACCCTCCGATCTGCCTAATCGGGTTGGGATATTCATTGCGGTACACGGTGGCGGTCCACTCTTCAACCGCAGCAGCAATGGGTATGACTCCTAGGTCGGTGATGAACTCCTTCTCCCAAATTGCTTCATGCGCTGCCTCCGAGGCTGCCATGTACTCCGCTTCACATGTAGATCCCGCCACGACGCTCTGCTTGCAGCTGCACCAGCTTACTGCTCCACCATTCAACATATACACGTATCCGGTTTGTGACTTAGAGTCATCCAGATCTGTGTCAAAGCTAAGCGTCGGCGTAACCCTTCTGACGAGCTCTTCGTCACCTCCATAAACGAGAAACATGTCCTTTGTCCTTTTCGGTACTTTAGGATATTCTTGACGCTGTCCGGTGTTCCTTGCGGGATTACTTTGGTATCTTCCTACCAAACTTACGGCAAGGTTTACATCAGGTCTGGTACACAGCATGGCATACATAATAGATCCTATGGCTGAGGCATAGGAGATGACACTCATCTCTTCTTTATCTTTTGCCGTGGTCGGGCATTGAGCTGAGCTCAATCTCACACCTTGTAACACAGGCAAGAACCCCTTCTTGGACTGATCCATTTTGAACTTCTTCAAAATATTATCAAGGTATGTGCTTTGTGAAAGACCTATGAGGCGTCTCGATCTATCTCTATAGATCTTGATGCCCAATATATAAGCAGCTTCTCCAAGGTCCTTCATTGAAAAACACTTATTCAAGTAGGCCTTAATGCTGTCCAAGAATTCTATATCATTTCCCATCAAAAGTATGTCATCTACACATAATATGAGAAATGCTACTGAGCTCCCACTCACTTTCTTGTAAACGCAGGCTTCTCCATAAGTCTGCATAAACCCAAACGCTTTGATCATCTCATCAAAGCGAGCGTTCTAACTCCGAGATGCTTGCACCAGCCCATAAATGGATCATTTGGAGCTTGCATACTTTGTTAGCGTCCTTAGGATCGACAAAACCTTCCGGCTGCATCATATACAGCTCTTCCTTAAGATAACCGTTAAGGAATGCTGTTTTGACGTCCATCTGCCATATCTCATAATCATAGTATGCGACAATTGCTAACATGATTCGGACGGACTTAAGCTTCGCTACGGAGAGAAAGTCTCATCGTAGTCAATCCCTTGAACTTGTCGATAACCCTTAGCGACAAGTCGAGCTTTATAGATGGTGACATTACCATCCGCGTCCGTCTTCTTCTTAAAAATCCATTTGTTTTCTATCGCTGCGCCGATCATTGGGCAAGTCGGTCAAAGTCCACACTTTGTTTTCATACATGGATTTTATCTCGGACTTCATGGCTTCTAGCCATTTGTTGGAATCTGGGCCGCCATCGCTTCTTCATAGTTCGAAGGTTCATTGTTGTCTAACAACATGATTTCCAAGACAGGTTGCCGTACCACTCACAGTGCGGAGCGTGTCCTAGTGGACCCTCTGAGTTCGGTAGCAACTTGATCCGAAATACCTTGATCATCATCATGAATTTCCTCTTGGTTGGTGTAGGCATCACAGAACATTTTTACGAGCTGCACTACTCTCTGTTCAAGAGGTAGTACTTCATCGAGTTCTACTTTCCTCCCACTTACTTCTTTCGAGAGAAACTCTTTTTCCGAAAGGATCCGTTCTTGGCAACAAAGATCTTGCCCTCGGATCTTAAGTAGAAGGTATACCCAATGGTTTCTTTAGGGTATCCTATGAAGACGCATTTTCCGACTTGGGTTCGAGCTTTTCAGGTTGAAGTTTCTTGACATAAGCATCCCATCCCCAAACTTTTAGAAGCGACAGCTTAGGTTTCTTCCCAAACCATAATTCATACGGTGTCGTCTCAGCGGATTTACACGGTGCCCTATTTAAAGTGAATGTAGCTGTCTCTAGGCGTATCCCCAAAATGATAGCGGTAAATCGGTAAGAGACATCATAGATCGCACCATATCCAATAGAGTGCGATTCTGACGTTCGGACACACCGTTCTGTTGAGGTGTTCGGTAGCGTGAGTTGTGAAACGATTCCACATTTTCATAAGTGTGTACCAAATTCGTGACTTAAATATTCTCCTCCACGATCTGATCGTAGGAATTTTATTTTTCGGTCACGTTGATTCTCTACCTCATTCTGAAATTCTTTGAACTTTTCAAAGGTCTCGGACTTGTGTTTCATTAAGTAGACATACCCATATCTACTCAAGTCATCTGTGAGAGTGAGAACATAACGATATCCTCCATGAGCCTCAACACTCATTGGACCGCACACATCGGTATGTATGATTTCCAATAAGTTGGTTGCTCGCTCCATTGTTCCGAGAACGGAGTCTTGGTCATCTTGCCCATAAGGCATGGTTCGCATGTGTCAAATGATTCATAATCTAGAGACTCCAAAAGTCCATCAGCATGGAGCTTCTTCATGCGCTTGACACCAATGTGACCAAGGCGGCGATTGCCACAAATATGTGGGACTATCGTTATCAACTTTACATCTTTTGGTATCCACGCTATAAACATGTGTAATACTAAACGAGATTCATTAAGAATAAACCATTGACCATCGGAGCATGACCATAAAACATATCTCTCATATAAATAGAACAACCATTATTCTCGGATTTAAATGAGTAGCCATCTCGCATTAAACGAGATCCGGATACAATATTCATGCTCAAACTTGGCACCAAATAACAATTATTAAGGTTCATAACTAATCCCGTAGGTAAATGAAGAGGTAGCGTGCGACGGTGATCACATCGACTCTGGAACCATTCCGGCGCGCGCCGTCACCTCGTCCTTTGCGGTTCCGCTTATTCCGCAGCTCTGCTGTGAGTTACAAATATGAGCAGCGGCACGGTATCAAATACCCAAGAGTTACTACGATGCGGCAAAGTACACATCAATTACATGTATATCAGATATACCTTTGGTGTTGCCGGCCTTCTTGTCCGCTAAGTATTTGGGGCAGTTCCGCTTCGATGACCCCTCCCTTGCAATAAAAGCACTCGGTCTCGGGTTTGGGTCCATTCTTTGACTTCTTCCGGCAACTTGCTTTACCGCGCGGCAACCTCCTTGCCGTCCTTCTTGAAGTTCTTCTTACCCTTGCCCTTCTTGAACTTAGTGGTCTTATTGACCATCAACACTTGATGTTCTTTCTTGATTTCAACCTCGGTGACTTCAGCATAGAGAACACTTCAGGAATGGTCTTCACCATCCCCTGCATGTTGTAGTTCATCACAAAGCTCTTGTAGCTTGGTGGGAGCGACGGAGGATTCTGTCAATGACCGCCTCATCGAGGCGGGTTAATATTCAGTGGGTCATACGGTTGTGCAACCCGGACATCTTCGTAATATGCTCCTTGACAGAACTGTTTTCCTCCATCTTACAACTATAGAACTTGTCGGAGATGTCATATCTCTCGACCGAGCGTGAAGCTTGGAAAACAAGTTTCAGCTCCTCGAATATCTCATATGCTCCGTGATGCTCAAAAGCGCTTTTGGAGCCCCGGTTCTAAGTCTGTAAAGCATGCCGCCTTGAGCGAGGGAGTAATCATCGGCCGCGAGACTGCCAAGCATTCATAATGTCTTGGTTCTGCAGAGACGGAGGGCGTCACCTAGCGGTCCTTCTAGGACATATTGTTTCTGGCAGCTATGAGGATGATCCTCAAGTTCGGACCCGGTCCGTATAGTTCTTTGCCGTCATCTTTCAGCTTGGTTTTCTCTAGGAACGTTGAAGTTCAAGTTGACATGAGCGTTGGCCATTTGATCTACAAGACATATCATTTAAAAGTTTTAGACTAAGTTCATGATAATTAAGTTCATCTAATCAAATTTAAATGAACTCCCACTTAGATTAGACATCCCTCTAGTCATCTAAGTGTTACACGATCCGAGTCGACTAGGCCGTGTTCGATCATCACGTGAGACGGACCAGTCTCGTCGGTGAACATTCTCATGTTGATCGTATCTTCCATACGACTCGTGTTCGACCTTTCGGTCTCTGTGTTCCGAGGCCATGTCTGTACATGCCAGGCTCGTCAAGTAAACCCTAAGTGTTTTCGCGTGTGTAAATCTGTCTTACACCCGTTGTATGTGAACGTAAGAATCCATCACACCCGATCATCACGTGGTGCTTAGAAGCAACGAACTTTGGCAACGGTGCGATTAGGGAAACACTTCTTGAAATTGTTGTAAGGGATCATCTTATTTACTACCGTCGTTCTAAGTAAACAAGATGTATAAACATAATAAACATCACATGCAATTATATAGTAGTGACATGATATGGCCAATATCATAAAGCTCCATTGATCTCCATCTTGGGGCTCCATGATCATCTTGTCACCGGCATGACACCATGATCTCCATCATCATGGTCTCCATCATTGTGCCTCCATGAAGTTGTCACGCATGTGACTACTTCTACTTCTATGGCTAACGTTTAGCAATAAAGTAAAGTAAGTTACATGGCGTTCTTCAATGACACGCAGGTCATACAAAAATAAAGACAACTCCTATGGCTCCAGCCGGTTGTCATACTCATCGACATGCAAGTCGTGATTCCTATTACAAGAACATGATCTCATACATCACAATATGTCATTCATCATTCATCACAACTTGGCCATATCACATCACATGTCAATTGCTGCAAAAACAAGTTAGGCGTCCTCTAATTGTTGTTGCATCTTTTACGTGGCTGCAATTGGGTTCTAGCAAGAACGTTTTCTTACCTCACGAATAACCACAACATGATCTTGTCAACTTCTATTTACCCTTCATAAGGACCCTTTTCATCGAATCCGCTCCAACTAAAGTAGGAGAGACAGACACCCGCCAGCCACCTTATGCATCTAGTGCATGTTAGTCGGTGGAACCGGTCTCACGTAAGCGTACGTGTAAGGTTGGTCCAGGCCGCTTCATCCCACAATACCGCGGAAGCAAGATAAGACTAGTAGCGGCAAGTAAATTGACAAGATCCACGCCCACAACTAAATTGTGTTCTACTCGTGCAAAGAGAACTACGCATAGACCTAGCTCATGATGCCACTGATGGGGAATGTTGCAGAAAATTAAAATTTTTCCTACGGTTTCACCAAGATCCATCTATGAGTTCTACTAAGCAACGAGTCAAGAGAGAGTTTGCATCTACATACCACTTGTAGATCGATGCGGAAGCGTTCGAGGGAGTGGTGATGATGAAGACGCGTTCCCAACGGGCTTCCGATCACCGATGACCAAGTGCTGAACGGACAGCACCTCCGCGTTCAACACACGTCCGGGACGACGACGTCTCCTCCGTCTTGATCCAGCAAGGAGGAAGGAGAGGTTGAGGAAGACAACTCCAATGGCAGCACGACGGCGTGGTGCAGTTGGTCTGGCAGTTCTCGGCGAGGGCTTCATGGCTTCAGCGTGGAGAAAGAGAGGTGTTGGGGAGGGGAGGGGCTGCGCCTTCAATGGTGTTGGCAGCCCTCCCCCCACCCCTCGCTTTATTGGAGGTAGGGCGAGGGGGCCGGCCCCCTCTAGATGGCATCTAGAGGGGGCGGCAAGGGGAGGAGGAAAGGGTGGCTTGCCCCCAAGCAAGGGGCGCCCCCTTTGCCCCTTTAGGGTTTCCCCTCCCCATGCCCTAGCCGCATGGGCCTAGGTGGGGAGGTGCGCCCAGCCCACCAGGGGCTGGCTCCCTCTCCCACTTAGCCCATGTGGCCCCCCGGGAGGGGTGGCCCCTCCCGGTGGACCTCCGGAACTCTCCCGGTGGCCCCGGTACATTACCGGTATACCCCCGAAACTTTCCGGAGTCCGTTTAACCACTTTCCATATATAAATCTTTACCTCCGGACCATTCCGGAACTCCTCGTGACGTCCGGGATCTCATCCGGGACTCCGAATAACATTCGGTAATCACATACTTGTCTTCCTATTAACCCTAGCGTCACCGAACCTTAAGTGTGTAGACCCTACGGGTTCGGGAGACATGCAGACATGACCGAGACCACCTCAAGTCAATAACCAACAGCGGGATCTGGATACCCATGTTGGTTCCCACATGCTCCTCGATGTTGTCATCGGATGAACCACGATGTCGAGGGTTCAATCAACCCCGTATGCTATTCCCTTTGTCGACGGTATGTTACTTGCCCGAGACTTCGATCGTCGGTATCCCAATACCTCGTTTAGTCTCGTTACCGGCAAGTCACTTTACTCGTACCGTAATGCATGATCCCGTGACCGGACACTTGATCACTTTGAGCTCATTATGATGATGCATTACCGAGTGGGCCCGGTGATACCTCTCCGTCATGCGGAGTGACAAATCCTGTCTCGATCCGTGTCAACCCAATGAGACACTTTCGGAGATACCTGTAATGCACCTTCATAGTCACCCGATTCGTTGTGACGTTTGGTACACCCAAAGCATTCCTACGGTATCCGGAGTTACACGATCTCACGGTCTAAGGAAGAGATACTTGACATTGGAAAAAGCTCTAGCAAAACGAACTACACGATCTTTGTGCTATGCTTAGGATTGGGTCTTGTCCATCACGTCATTCTCCTAATGGCGTGATCCCGTTATCAATGACATCGATGTCCATAGTCAGGAAACCATGACTATCTGTCGAGCAACGAGCTAGTCAACTAGAGGCTCACTAGGGACGTATTGTGGTCTATGTATTCACACGTGTATTACGATTTCCGGATAATACAGTTATAGCATGAATAAAAGACAATTATCATGAACAAGGAAATATAATAATAATGCTTTTATTATTGCCTCTAGGGCATATTTCCAACATCCTCGACCGGAGAAACCGAATCATTGTATCAGCTGCGGGGCGGCGGATTGGGGGCTGTTCCGATGGCGACAGTATTCCGGACCCCTCTGATCTGCCCAATCGGGTTGGGATATTCATGGCCGGTACACAAGCGGCGGTCCACTCTTCAACCGCAGCAGCAATGTTCTCCGGATCAGCAGCGGCGGCGGCGGCCGGGGCAGGAGGCTCTGTGCGCCCGCCGGCTCAAGTTTTATCTGATTTGTTTGATTCGTTGGCTGTGCTTATGGCAGAAGCTAACCCGGCGGATCAGGACGGCCACAATGCGGAGATTGCAAAAGTGAGAACAGATCACTCGGGCCAAGGCCGATTTGGCAGCCAAGAACAACAGGATGGCGCGGGCGCCCGCTGAATGCGCATGCCTATAGGCTTATGCTAGACCGCATCGCGTCGCATGAAGTCTGAAAAGGAAGCATGGGTCTCGCTGCCGACAGTCTTTGATGGCAGAAACCTCTTTAACACCCCGAGAGCAGGGACTAGTAAGCGCCGTGGTTAAACCGGGCAGAGGTGCGGGGGCGGAGTGCGCCGGTTCAACCTCTCCTCATGGAGCCACCTCGGCGAATAACATCATGCCTCGGCTGTCCGGACACCTCCAGGTCATTATTCCAATCCGATGGACAATATTATTGCCGCCGCTTCACGATCGGAGGCCATCCCAATTGAAGGAGATTCTCCATAGCGGTGGAGACACGCCGGGTTAAGGAACTTCTTCAACAGCTTTGGTTCAGCGGAAGCATATTCATATAGCCGTGGTGGATTCATTCCACCCCGCCCAAGCCGGAGTTATAGCGACGGATGGATGAACCGGCCGTATCGATAATGCACGGAACGGTGAAGCGCCCGTGGCCGTAACCCGGCAGGTGATGCCCAGGAAGTGGTGGACCGGGCCCGAGCACGCAGGGACGCCGAGTTAGCAGCGCAGCATGACGCTCGTCAACTTATGCCGGTTCGTCCAACCACCACAACTGAGCCAGGGGTTACTTCTAGTTCTTTGGGAGTACTTTGTCTTGTCCCCGCTTTACGCAATGTGCGCCTGCCCAAGGATTTCAAGGGTCCGCGCAAGGTACCAAATTACACGGCCGATTTGTCTCCGGAAGCATGGATAGAGAGCTATGAGATGGCCATGGAGATGCTTGATGTAGATGAAGCGGCATTTGCGAAGTATTTTACCATGATGTTGGAAGGGACAGCCCGTATTTGGTTAAAGAGCTTGCCAGCAAATTCTATCAGTTCCTGGGCCCAATTGCGAGCCCGGTTTATCCAGAATTTCAAGGATACATGTAAGCAGCCCATGTCGATAGTGGACTTAGCGGCCTGTGTCCAGGAGGAAGGAGAGTCAACAACCCGCTGGTACGCCGAGTCTCGGAAATTTTGCACTCCTCAGACCGCATTAACGCCAACTCCGCGGTTATAACTTTGGAAAGCAACTGCCGGTTTAAACCTCTGAAGTTGAAATTGGGAAGGATGAAGGGCCATTGCAATGAAATGGGAACCCTCATGACTGCGTTAGTGAAGTATGCTGATTCTGATGGTACCAAGGATCCCGAGTCTGATGATGACAAGACAGGGAAGGGAAAGAAGAACGACAACTCAAGGGGCAGCAACACAACACGGCAGGTCATGGTAACGGAGGCAAGCGTAAAGCGGATGGTACCATGGACTTTATGGCTAATACCAACGCACAGGACAGGGGTCAGCGACGGAAGGGTAAACCGCCAAATCCTGGTGGAGCTCCAAGTCCCAATCCGGACCGCCTGACTTATCTATTAAACCAGCCCTGTCCGAAGCACGGGACGAAGGAAGCACCAGCCACCCACCTTTGGAAGGATTGTTATATTATGCAGGAGTTTAAAAATTCTAATGCTTTCTGGTATGATCATGGAACAGGTGGTGGCTCAGGATCCGGTTTCCATGGGCCGGGTCACGGTGGAGGAAACACCGGTTCAGGCTTCAATGGAGATCAGGGTGGACATAACAATCAAAATAATCAGAATAGCCAGGGTGGTTACAACCAGCAGCAACAACAGCCGGGTTATCAGAGCCATCCGAAACAGTTGAATAGTGGGCAATATCATGTATTCACCACTAGCTTGGATAAGCGGGACCAGAAGCTTCACAAGCGAGAAGTGAATTCAATTGAACCAGCCGTGCGTCGTTATTTACGCTGGTCCGAACAGCCAATCATATGGAGCAGAGGGGATCACCCGCCCCGGGTTGACAATCCGGGTCAGCTAGCGTTGGTGGTGGCACCTCGGGTGGGAGGTTATAAGTTCACCAAGGTGCTCATGGATGGAGGAAGCAACATTAATATCTTGTATTACGAGACCTTCCGTCGTATGGGGCTAACAGACAAGAATCTTAAACCGTCTAATACGGTGTTCCATGGTGTGGTACCGGGCAAGTCAGCATATCCTGTTGGCAAGATAGCTCTGGAGGTAGCCTTTGGAGATGATCATGCTTCCAGATCAGAAACATTGGTTTTTGAGGTGGTTAATATCCGGAGCCCGTACCACGCTTTGTTTGGGCGGCAGGCTTATGCCAAGTTTATGGCACGACCCTGTTATATCTATCTGCAGCTCAAGATGCCGGGTCACAAGGGGACCATAACCGTTCATGGAAGTCGCAAGATTGCCTTGGAGTGTGAAAAAGGTGATGCGGCCTATGCAGAGTCGGTTTGTGCCACGGAGGAATTGAAGTATTATAAGGATAATGTTGATCCGGCTGACATGACTCCATTGAAAAAGCCAACCACAGAACATGATCCGGCTCTAAAGTTCAAATCGGCAGCTGAGACCAAGCTTGTTGACTTCGTACCTGGAGATTCGTCCAAGCAGTTTAGTATCAGTGCCAACTTGGATCCGAAATAGGAAAGCGCGCTCATCGAGTTCATCCGTGAGAACGGGGACATTTTTGCATGGAAGCCTTCTGACATGCCAGGTGTACTGAGGGAACTCGCTGAGCACACTCTTAATGTTGATCCTAAGTATAAACCGGTGAAGCAGTTTCTCCGCCGGTTCAACGAAGAAAGGCGCAAAGCTATTGGAGAGGAAGTAGCCAGGCTCTTAGCGGCTGGTTTTATTGTTGAAGTGTTCCATCCTGAATGGCTGGCTAATCCGGTGCTGGTCCTTAAGAAGAACGGCACCTGGCGCATGTGTGTGGATTACACAGATCTTAACAAGGCTTGTCCAGCAGATCCTTTTGCCCTCCCCCACATTGATCAGATTATTGATGCTACGGCGGGTTGTGAGCATTTGACTTTCCTGGATGCATATTCTGGTTATCATCAGATCAAGATGGCAGTTAAGGACCAGGAGAAGACGGCGTTCATAACTCCTTTTGTAGCCTTCTGCTATGTCTCTATGCCCTTTGGGCTCAAGAGTGCCCAGGCAACTTATCAGCGGTGTGTACAGAACTGCCTTCATAAGCAGATCAGCCGTAATGTGCATGCTTATGTGGATGATATTGTGGTTAAGTCAAGAGAGAAGGAAACTCTGGTTGATGACTTGAAGGAAACCTTTGATAACCTACGGACATACAAGATGATGCTCAATCCAGCTAAGTGTGTTTTTGGTGTACCCGACGGGCAAGTTATTGGGTTTTCTAGTGTCCAACAGGAATTGAGGCTAATCCGAGAAGATCACATCTATCACTTCTGGCTAAACCGAAGTGTATCAATGATGTCTAGCGTTTGGCAGGCGGATTGCGCGTTAAGCGGTTTATCACCACCTAGGTGAGAAAGCAATACCTTTGTATCGAATCTTTGAAAAAGCGGATCCCTTTGTTTGGAGTCCGGCCGATAAAACTTTGCGAGGATCTAAAGCGGCAGCTAATAACCTGCCTGTTCTTGCTGCTCCGATTGACAAAGAGCCATTGCTACTATATGTGGCAGCTAATGCTCGTGCAGTTAGCGTAGCTATTGTGGTAGAGCGCAAGGAGGCGGGCAAGGATATCCTGTTCAGCGTCCGGTTTACTATATCAGCGAGGTGCTTATTGAGTCCAAGCAAAGATACCCACATTGGCAGAAGCTGGTGTATGGAGTTTTCATGGCAAGCCGGAAGCTCAAGCAATACTTCGAGGACATCCCATCACGGTGGTCGATTCTGCTCCTTTGGGAGATATAATCCAAAACAGGAGGCAATCGGCGGATTGCCAAGTGGGCTATAGAGCTTGGGCCGCATGATTTGAAATCGTGCCTCGGACGGCGATCAAATCTCAAGCACTTGTGGATTTCATCAATGATTGGACCAGGCGCAAGCGCTTGAAGAAAAACCGGATCACACCCATCGGACTATTCATTTCAAAGGGTCTAGGCAATTGGAGGCTCGAAATTTGGAGTCGTATTAACTTCCCCACGAGGTGATAAGTTCTATTACGTTCTCCGCTTAATGTTCCCTTGTACTAACAATGCAGCTGAGTCTGAAGCTTTACTCCATGGTCTCCGGATGGCTAAGGAGATGAATCTCAGCCGAGTCAAATGCTTCGGTGACTCGGACCTGGTGGCCCGGCAAGTGTCTGGTACTTGGGATTCTAAGGACCCGCTCATGGCAGCTTATATATCGCCGTGAGGTGGATATTATTGCAGGCTACTTCAAGGGATATCAGGTGGATCATGTGTACAGACGAAAGAACGAAGCGGCAGACGCTTTAAGCCGGCTAGGCTCTCAGCATAAATCGGTCCTGCCTAATGTCTTCTTAGATGTCTTGCATAACCCGTCGGTCAAGCTCCCTGGCGAAGAGGATTTGGCTATTCCTGATCCGAAGGCTCAGTTGGTGGCAGCACTGCATGTCATTCCGGACTGGACGGTTCCTTACCTTGCGTACATGAACCGGGGCGAGTTACCAGAGGATGAGACACTGGCCACACAAATAATCCGGTGATCCAAGTCCATGACTATTGTCAATGGCGATTTGCATCATTGCAGTGTATCAGGAGCATTTCAACGTGTGTATCGCCAGAGGAAGGTTGTGAGATCTTCTTGCGAAATCCATGAAGGAGATTGTGGTCACCACGCCGGTTCAAAATCTCTGGTGGCTAAGGCGTTTCTTCACGGTTTTTATTGGTTGACTGCTCATCGCGTGATGCGGAGGACCTGGTTAGGCAATCTGACGGTTGTCGAAGTTCTCAAGACGCAGCTCATGTGCCGGCTCAAGAATTGAGGATGATTCCAATTACCTGGTCGTTTGCCACTTGGGTGCTAGATATGGTCGGACCTTTCAAAAGGTCCAAGGACAAGAAGACCCACCTTTTGGTGGCAGTTGATAAATTTACAAAGTGGGTAGAAGCGGAGCCCGTTAGCAAGTGTGATGCGATCACGGCGGTTCAATTCATTAAAAGGTGATTTTACGGTTCGGCTTTCCACACGGTATCATTCTTGATAATGGTACCAATCTGTCTAAGGGTGCTATGAAGGAGTTACGTGAGCGTGAGCACATCCAGCTTGACGTTTCATCAGTAGCTCACCCACAGTCCAACGGCCAAGAAGAGAGAGCTAACCAAGAGATCTTACGAGGCATCAAACCCCGTCTTATGGTTCCTTTGCAACGGACGCCGGGTTGTTGGATTGAGGAGTTACCATCTGTGTTATGGAGCATCAACACTACACCAAACAGATCGACATGATACACGCCATTCTTCATGGTCTACGGAGCGGAGGCGGTCCTCCCCAGCGATATCCGTCATGACTCACCTCGTGTAGCAGCTTATGTTGAAGCGGACAACGAGGTAGCTCGGCAAGACGCTTTGGACCTGTTGGATGAGGAGCGTTACATTGCAGCTGCCCGTTCGGCGATTTACCAGCAGGATCTTCGTCGCTATCAGAGTCGCCGAGTTAGAACCAGAACCTTTCAAGAAGGAGATTTGGTACTCAGGCTCATTCAAGACCAGACTGATATACACAAGCTATCCCCACCTTGGGAAGGACCTTTCATGAGCATTCAAGACCAGGCTCATTCAAGAATCTGCACAACGGGTCGTACTATCTGATTGATATTCGAGAGCATAAAGACTCACGTACGTCAGAGGAGGAGACCAACAGGCCGTGGAACATAGCTCATCTTCGGCCCTACTATACTTAAGCCATAGGCTATATTATGTACATATTATGACAATGTATATATTATGATCAATACAATAAATCGGAGCCTTAGCTAAAGCGGGGTCTCTGTTATTTTTTACATCATGAGTGGTTACCACGGAGTTTTGTCTTAAAGCGGTCTCCGGTTTACCCCTTGAGTTAGCTTTTTAACAAAGTTTTATATTATGTCACTTGTGGGCTTGGTCGTGTCCGAACCAATGCAACACCTTTTGACAGGCGAAAGCCACAAGAACACTTGGGGACTTGGTCACGTCTGAACCAGTCACGCCTCTTGGTCGGCCTAAGGCCACAGAATCACTTGGGGGCTTGGTCGAACCCGAACCATCGCTACACCTCTTGATCGGCGTAATGCCACTGCATCATTTGGGGACCTGGCTAACATGAACCATAGCTACGCATATTGGGGGCTTGGTCATGTTCGACCATGGTAATGCCACTTGATCGGCTCAAGCAGCCTCTGTTCGCAAAAGATTTTGTCTTTGCCTTTGCTTGCAATTTATTTGTCTTTTTGCATATTTCTTTTGTTGTGTTCTTAAACCGACAAAATGTTAAACCGTTTCGACTGTCAGTTGATGAGATAAAGTTTGATTTTTAATAAACATCCTATTATGGAGTAATACCGGTGTTCATCTTAACCCGGAACGGTTTACCTAGTAAACCGACCTTATATATGCAGGAGCTGTCTTCTCCTTCAGCAGAGCGGGTTTTTTTATGATTCCGCTTCAAGATTGGCACGACCAAACTTCATGCCCTATGATGGCATATTTTTTGGCCGCAAATAACAGTTTGAAGTTGATAATTCAACAAAAGCATAAGTTGCAATAAATATGCACGCAGGCATATCAACACAAAGTGTGGCAGCTAGTCTATTACAAGGCAACACAGTGTCCAGAAAGGATAATTGTTTTAACAGCATGAAGCAGTAATGTAAACTGGACTCCGGTTTATGCTTGATCGCCAGCTTGGCCTGATGGTTGTGGGTCATCCTGCGCTGCTTCAACTTCTGATTCTCTACCCAGCGGCTGGAAATCAACAGTTGTCCAGTCGATTCCCATTAATGCTTGGAATACAGCTTCATCGTTGATCAGCAACGACGGTTCAATATCAGGAGCGTAAGTATGCTTACGGATTGGCGGTATAAGGTTCTCCGCTTCAGGAATTGGGGCAGACACTCGTTTGTTTTCTCCATCATACTGGGCCTGATAGTGAGACAGATTTGCTTCTTCAACCAGCTGACAGGCCAAAGGGCGCACCTCCCGGTTTACCCAGCCTCTCCGCTGAGCTTCTACTTCTCCCATCCGCTGGCCCTAATTTCTTGGGATAACCAATTATTGCTGCTAGCTAAATTTGTTGATTGGTGATGATGCTCCATGAGCCACCATTGAACTTAATCATCTAAAACACATGACACTGATCTCCAGGTTTTAGAGATGCCATCATGGCCGGCCAGAGGAGCACAGAACATGTGGTCATAGCGAGTGGCGGAGCTTGAAAGAAAGTGTTGGGCAGGCCACATTGAAGAAGAGTAGTACTTAAAAAAAATTATATCATGAGCACATGTTACAAGATGGAGAGAGCACATATGTGTATATATGTAAATGTTTTTATTCCAAAAAGTCAGTTCAACAATGAAAACTGTTAAGTTACTACTCCGATCCTTTTTGCTTCTAAAATCAAATCTCCGATCCTTTTTGCTTCTAAAATATGCGATGGCACCTTCATGGTTGTAGTTCTTCTGGATTCCATCCTCTACGTAAACTAACAGGTTATTAGCAAGATTTTCATCTTCCATCTTATTGCCTAATCTTGTCTTAATGGCCTTCATACTAGAAAATACACGTTCAACCCTCTGTCTAGAAACTAAAAGGGTAATGAACAAAAGAAGTAACTCGTCATTCAAATCGTGAAACACAGATGGGCCTTTTACTCTCAGTCCGAGATTGACATGTTGCCTTGTTGGAGACTTGGATTGGATTTGGAGGCTTGGAGCAGAACAGCCGCATGAATGGTTGGGAGGTAGCAGGACATGGTGAGGCGAGATCTCGGCGGGCAGCACTGCGGTGGTTACTCCGCGAGATGGTGGGCGGCGTGCTCCGGAGGCGGTGCTCCCTGTCCACGGCCGTCGTGCGCGGCTACATGCTGAAAGGATTGGATATGTGGACGATATGACTATTTTGTGCAGTGCATGCATGAAACGAGGAGAGCAGGGGATGTTGTGCATGTGCGTGCGTGGGGTAGGTTAGGCAGACACATAGGTAAAAAGATTTCGTCAAATTACTGGGCAGGCCATGGCCCAGGTCAGCCCCTACAGAGCTCCACCCCTGATCATGGCCTTGATCGGATGCTCATCCTACTGCAGCTTTTTGAACCGGGCTAATCCCCTTACTATTATATATCATAACGAAAATACACAGCTGATCCCCTTGCAATTGAGACATCCACCATGGTGCGAAAACCGAGCGGCACCACACTATCATAACAGAATCTGCTAGCTACCTCACTAGGATACAAGTTCAAGCGTGCTAAAATCAAACAGCAAGAAAGGGAAGGGAGTTCTGAGCAGGAGGTGGAGAACGAGCCTCTGCCGTGCCATTCCGTGGACTTTTTTTTGTTGAGAAATCCTCCCTGTCACCCACAGATGCAAGGCCGCTCATAGGATCAATCTTAAACCTAACAAAAGCGTACCACGCAGGGGGCCTGCATACGAGAACCAGACACCAGTTCACTTACAAAAGTGCGTAAAAACAAGACCATCGGGACAGAACCATCCAAAGAAGAAGCCTACTCCATCTGCACATCGCTATTATCATCTGGATGCAGCTGGCCTCCTCAACCTGTAGCTGCATTCATGCACTGCATGCCCGCTCGTTGCTCGCGGCCAAAAGCTTCCGCGGGAGAGCCATGCCTGTAGTGTCAATGGTGGCAGCTTCGTTCGGCCAGGCCGCTTATAGGATCAATCTTAAACCTAACAAAACGCACCCACGCAGGGTCCAGGCACGCACCAGAACCGCACCATCGCAGCCGGAGGACACGGCGCAGCCTCGATGACAGAACCATCCAAAGAAGATGCACTACTCCATCTCCACATCGATCATCTGGATGCAGCTGGCCTCCTCAACCTGTAGCTCCATTCATGCACCGCACGCATGCCGCTCGTTCATGCATGGCCAAGCAAGCAGAGGTAACGTAGCTTTTCGCCGCCAAAAGTTTACGGCTGCATCCGCGTCGTCCACCTTGTAGCTAGTTAATGGCTCCCAGCCGTGACTGTAGTGTTAATGGTGGCATTCCCAGCCAAACATCTCTGCGGGCAGAGCCTCGTGCTTCCAGATATATAAGGGGCTCCGTCGACCCCAAACCCCCTCCAACTCTCCCTTGACCACTCCGCCGTCGGCACCACGGCTTCCATCGGATCCCTTCGCCACCTGCCCCCTCCCCCCCCGGATCTCTCGCCATGTCGGCCGCCGCGCTCAGGGCCCGACTGAACAACCATGTCACTTCAATGTTCGCCATGGTGAGTCCATCCCCATCTAGATCCGGTGTGCTTGTGGGCTGTGATGCAGCTGTGCCTTCTCGTGATGTGATGTGATTCATGTAGATGCGATGGGCCAGTATTTCCAGTACCTGCAGTCGCTGGACGAGGACGGCAGCTCAGCCCCAGGCTTGGTCGCCGAGGTCATCAACCTCTTCATCGGCAGCGCCAACAACATCCTCAATGGCATCGCCCGGCCTGCTATCCGCCCCAATCCCTCCTCTCTCCATCTGCTTTCATCATCTCATCTTGGGTATTGATTTCATCCGGTCTGCTTTGTGATTCGCAGGAACCAGACCGTGGTAGATTTCAAAAAGGTCGACGACCTGGTGCATCAGCTCAAGGGCTACAGCTGCAGGTGATGATAAGCCCTTGTCTTTCTCCCGCCCATTTATAACTACTGTATGTTTGTTCTCCGCCGCATCGATGTCAGTTTGATTTAGATGTGTTTGTCTTGGGCAAGCAGTTTATGTTGTCATTTAAGTTGTCATGTAGTCATAGGTAGAAGTGTCGAGTTTGCTTGTGTATCATGTAATGGAAGTACAGATATCCATGCGTCAGCGCATGGTAGTTTTCTGGTGTGTCCACATTTATGTTCGGATGTGTCGGCGTGGTATCGTTTGCCGCTGTTGGATACACAAAAGGATATGATCTGAGTTCAGTTGTGTTACACATGGAATTATCACTGTTCGTGCCATAGCAATGCTATAGCTCTTCAAGGAATACTTTGACGTCTTGAGGACATTTCTAGTGCTACTTTTTTAGCTAATGGCAATTTTCTAGACTGGCAATAAAAACTTATTGTTCTGTAAACATTTATTATTGTATCAAGAGCGGCTATTGTACGTAATGCCAATGGTCATTTTTCTAGCTTGTCCACTTTATTGATGTTATTTTTATTCAGATGAGTTGGCACGGAGTGTGTACTTTATGGGCATGCGGCTCGTGTCGTTCGCACTATCGCATAGCTGTAATTAGAAAAGACGAATTTAGTTGTCCTTTTTTTTGTAATTAAATCATCGATAGTCATGCAAATGTTATTGTTCGACAAGTGAAACTTTAACGTGCTGTAAATATATCAGGTACTACATGTACGATTGCATTTAAGGCTACTGTTATTTATTTTTCTGGTTGATCAAACAATTTATTGTGCTGACAAACATTAGACAAATGGCTCTTTGAGAACATTATTTTTACCGCCATAGCTTTAAAAAGTTTGAGAAAATTCTAGTGTTCTGATCTTGCTCTTTTTGGCATGTATCAGTGTTGGTGCTAAGAAAGTGAACCTCTCCTGCATGCACTTCCATCAGTTCATTGAGGCAAGAAGCAAAGAAGGGTCAGTATACTAAGTACTTTATTATATATGTTGCACAATAATTATTCACTTGGTAGCTTACTATATATGTTGCACAATAATTATTCTCCACACTCTGCATTCTTCACATTCTCTATGTAAACATGCGGGCTAATTTCCTCTTTTATACCACTATACTATGTCCATATCAATCTTATTATTTTTGTAAGGACTAGCGTTCACTTCATTTGAAACATGTGATGGTAGAACTCGGTTCATTATCTGAATATGCCTCTTTGATTATTCTCTTGGTACTTGTTAGTTCTAGACTTACGTTTATAGCATGAATAAGTCTGAGATGGCTCGAGGTATTTTTTCCATGCACAGGCTTACGATTTTCGAACCATGACAATTCAGTTTGCTTAATTATTCTCTCCAGAATTTGACAATGTGGTATTTTTGCATTATTCCAGGTGCCTCATGGCGTTGGCTCTTCTTACGAATGAGTTCTGCGATGCGCGCAACAAGTTCCAGACCATGATGCAGGTAGCCCCTTATGTGCCTATGTTGGCTTTTGACTTCCAACTTCTGACTAGTGTCATGCTCTACAAATCGGTCATGTATTGTTTAATTTTAAGATAAAAAGGAAAAATGGGATCTCATTCTTTTGCTATTGATATTTATCTTGTTATACTGTTTGGTTTCTTAAGTATCTGAAATGCTTTTGCCTCAATTTTCGTCAACACATTTTTGTAGCTATGTTGGGTAGTTTTAAGCCATATAATTTATTTGATTCTCAACTTGAAATAAGCTTGGCGAAGGGCCGGAATAAGATACCGACCACGTTGTAACGTTGCTGATTGGTGAATCCTTGTGACTTGACAAACATTATGCGCAGTGCCTTAGGCATGTTGTAATCATTACTCTGTTCTTCCTTTGATACAGCTGGAGCAGCAGATCGCGGCCTGTGGTCCTAAGTAGTAGCAATCGAAGCAAAAAGAGCATAGCCCCATGTGATCCCACCCATGATGGGGTGTATTTATCTCTGAAGGCGCAAACAATGTTCAACATGTGTCTGGCTTTCAGGCGGTTATAAAATAAGATAATGAATCTTGTGTAGGAACTCTAGTCTGGCAAATCTTCAAAAAAATTGTTGTCATGTGTCTATGTCTCTTTCAAGTCTATATCAGGTTGTGCCCGCTGGGCTTCCCCAGCCCATGCAATTTGTGAACTCTTTACCTGGTTGGTTGGTTAATGGTGTCTTCATTGTTGTCTCTCTCGTATGTTTACTGTCTTTCGGGATGCTGGTGCCTCTCCTTGAGCAAGGGGATATGTTTGTTGGTTCTCTAAAACTACACTAGAGTGAGTGCATGTCTTGAGATTAGAAGTCCTATGTTGGCTAGTACAATGTGAGTGGCGCTGGTTGGCCTCCACAACCATCAGAACCTCTGGAAAACAAGAATCCTTACAGTTCCCTACCAGGTGGCCATCACAGACGGTTTGTTGATGACGGACCGAGTGAACGGGGCGATTACGCCCCCGCCGCTGGAGGGTGACGGCTCCACGGCACCACCCATTATGTGCCTATAGTACCGGAGCTGGTTGAGCCAATGCGGTGGAAGGCCTTGTTCTCCTTTGTCGGAGGAACGGGAGATCGCCATGGGGGAATCCTCAATCTTCACCCTCTGTCGCGGTGGATTACGGTGAGAGATCTAGAGGAGGACATTCTCGCGGGGCAGTACCTGCGGGGAGATGAGGGTGTGCTGGAGAGTAGACACATAGTGATCGATGTTTTCGTGATCTTTATTGGTTGTCCGATCGCGTAGGAGCGGCGGCGTGAGTCTGATCCGATAGATATCATGGATCTTAGTACGACGTCTCCGGCAGCGGAATTGAGGGGAATGGTTTCTCGTTTAGCGGCGGTGGATCCAAATCCCGAGCCCGATCTCCGGCAGATTGGGGGCCATTTCTGGGTTTTCGCGGAGGCGGACGAGGACGAAGACTTAGTGCGTCATTTCAAGGCTGCCGTGACGCTGCAGATCGTGTCATAGTTGTCCGTGTCGTCGTGGATGCCGGAGGTGTGTTGCGGTGGCAACAAGGAGGACGGCAAGGTGATGGGACCTCACCGTGGCACACTTGGAAGGTCGTGGGCATCGATGATCAAGCCTTGGAAAGGGCCGATTCCCAAGGTAAGTCTCCCACAAATTATGTTCTCAAATTGTGTATTGCTAGATCCTTTGATGATGGTTACTAGAAAAAAGAAGAAGGACCGGGCGGCGGTGCAGCCGCCAGCGCCAGTGGTTGTCTGGACTGAGGAGATCCAAGCGGCAAGGGTGGCTCATTTGAATCTGCTGGTGGGCCAATGTGGGTTGGAGGCAGCAATCGCAGTCTTGGGCTCGACTGATACTGGGTATATGGCCTATTATGCAGCCCAGGCCGTCGGCCTAGTGGGCGCTGTCCCAGTGACGTTGCATGTGAATGCATTGGATCGTGTGTATTCTCAGGCACATCCGGTCTCTAGGGTTCGACATATTGCTCGCCCTGGTTTTCCTTAGCTAAGGCAGAGGCACGTTACTAGGATCTTGTCGGCACCTGCGGTTGCGGCGGTAACCATGGCCAGCCGCTGGAACGGGCAGCCACCGCCGCCTAGAATCGAGAGTTCACAGCGGCCGGCACCACCTACTAGGGACGGGCGGGCGTCGAGCATGAGCGCCGCTGCTCAAGGAGGTGGCTGAAGTTGCGACTTCTGCTCGGGCCAGGAGTTCCATGGTCCCTCGGACGGCGGCCGCAATCCTCCCCGTGGACATTGGGGTGACGACTGTTATAATGCCTACGGGGGGGGGGGGTCAGCACTGTGGCTCGTCCTTGGCGGGTGGAGATCATGGGTATGCTTGGGAGAATGATGGCGGGGCTGGCCGAGGCTTCTATGGTCCCCCGGGCAACTTCGTGGAGGGGGCTTCCTATCCCAATTACCGTCACCGCGGAGGTAGGGGGTGGCAGGCGGCCATCTTGGACTCGTACACCTCCACCACCGGCATAAACCTTTGAGGCCGCAACTTCGGTGGATCCGGAGGCTTCTTCAGGGGCGGCTGCTGCAGTACCCACACCGGCATTGTCAGGTGCTGCCATGGACAATGTGCGGCCTCTCGCTGCGGTGAAGGTTCTTGTTACCAAGACAGATGCGGTGAAGGTTCGGGACTCTAGCAATGACCGAGCATTTGACAAGTTTGATGGCGAAAGAGCTACGACATGGGCATGGAAGAAGGATAAATTGAATTGTAACTATTGCGGAGAGCCGGGACATTTTGTGGCCGATTGCACGACGGAGCTATGAGATTTATGCCTTAGACCAAAGCATGGTTCAGGGGAGTGCCCCCTTCTTCTGGGACCAAAGCCGATGGTCACGATCTATGGGATTTCTTGCCCTGAAATTATGTTTTTTGAGGCATCAGGCGTTATTTCGCTTGCACCTACGACAAAGAGTTTGATTACGGGTATGGTCAAAGTGACACATGGACCGATGATGGAGGCGCAAGTTGTGCCGCAGCTTCGAGAGATAGCCCCGGGAAATTTCCAGTGGGCTCTTGTCAAACTTGAGGATCAGGTCTATAAGGTTGATTTCCCGTCTAGAGAGGATTTAAATTGACGTCTTAAGTTCGGTATGTGTAGGGTGCCTAGAAGCAATTGTATTATGGAATTTGATGCTTGGAAGCACAAGGAACCATAGGGAACACCTCTTTCCTAGATCTGGGTTCATTTTTCGGGGGCACCGCTGAAGCCTCTGAATGATTTTCTGGTTACTTGGAGTCTTGGGTCACTCATTGGCAAGACTGAGCGTGTTGACATGCCTTTCACTCGCGCACACTGTGTAGCTCGGATGCTTGTCAGTGTGGTGGACACTGAGCCGGTCCCGGATGTGGTGAGATGGACACATGCGGGTGTGACAATCTCGTAGGGCGCCCCCCTTGAGCTTGTTGGCCCTCCATAGAACCTCTTGACATAATTCCGCCTCTATAAGTTCATAAATATTCCCAAACAAACAGAGAGCCACCCAAAACTCTTTTTCTGTTACTGCAAACTTTCTGTTCTTATGCGATCCAACATGAAGGCCTTTTCTGGTACTCTGCCAGAGGGGGAAGCGATCACAAAGGGCTTCTAGATCAACCGTGCTGCCCTCCGATGATGCGTGAGTAGTTTACCACAGACCTACATGTCCATAGCTAGTAGCTAGATGGCTTCTTCTTCTCTTTGATCTTTAGTACCATGCTCTCCTTGATGTTCTTGCAGTTCTATTCGATGTAATATTCTTTTGCGGTGTGTTTGTTGGGATCCGATGAATTGTGGGTTTATGATTTGAATATTCATGAGAAGTAATTGAGTGTTTTCTGAACTTTATTATGCATGATTTTTATAACTTTGTATTTCTCTCTGATCTATCTATTTGGTTTGGCCAACTAGATTGATTTCTCTTTAGTGGGAGAGTGCTTTGTGATGAGTTCAATCTTGCGGTGCTCTATCCCAGTGACAGGAAGGGACATGACACGTATTTGTATCGTTACCATTAAGAATAAAAAGATGGGGTTCATTCATATTGATTGAGTTTACCTTTTCTACATCATGTCATCTTCCTTATGGCGTTACTCTCTTTTTGTTAACTTAATACCCTAGATGCATGTTGGATAGCGGTCAATGGGTGGAGTAATATTAGTAGATGCAGGCAGGAGTCGGTCTACTTGTCTCCGACATGATGCCTATATACATGATCATTGCCTTGAATATCGTCATAACTATGCGCTTTTCTATCAATTGTCTAATAGTAATTTGTTCACCCAACGTATGTTATGTGTTCGAGAGAGAAGCCTCTACTGAAAACTATGGCCTCCGGGTCTACTTTAATCATATATAAAGAACCTAAATTCCTTTGCTGCAATTTTATTTCTTTTATTTTGTTTTGCAATTTCTCTATCTACCACTACAAGATTTGATCCTTGCAAGTAACGAGTTCAAGCGGATTAATAACCCTCTTGCCAGTGTTGAGTGCAAGTATTTGCTTTTTTGTGTGCAAGTGCTGTTCACGAGGCTTTGCGTGATTCTCCTATTGGTTTGATAAACCTTGGTTCCCACCGAGGGAAATACTTATCTCTATTGTACTGCATCTCCCCTCCTCTTTGGGGAAAATCCAAACACAGCTCACAAGTAGCACGAAGAATTTCTCGTGTCGTTGCGGGGAGACAACATCAAAACCTATCAAGTACCTTTAGACAAACTATCATTTACTTCCTCTACTTTTTATTTTCCTTTGCCTCTCGTTTTCATCTGCCCCACTTCTCATAAAAATTACAAAAACACAAAAATATGTTTGCTTGCTCGTTAGTTTGCTTTGTCGCTATGTGTCAAGAAAACACCAAGTTGTGTGATTTTTCTAATACTAATAATAATAATGATTTTATTAGTATTCCAATTGCTCCTCCCTCCACTAGTGGGAGTCATGTGAAGTTAATGCTGCTTTGCTAAATCTTGTTATGAAAGGGAAGTCCTAATGAAGATGATGCATCCCATCTTAATACTTTCGTTGAATTATGTGATATGCAAACGGAAAAAGATATGGATAATGATACTGTTAAGTTGAAATTATTTCCGTTCTCACTAAGAGATCATGCTAAAACTTCATTTTCTTCCTTGCCTCGAAATAGTATTGATTCTTGGGATAAGTGTAAGGATGCTTTTATTGCCAAGTATTTTCCTGCCGCTAAGATTATTTCTCTTAGAAATCAAATTATGAATTTTAAGTAACTTGAGCATGAACGTGTTGCACAATCATGGGAGAGAATGAAATTAATGGTTAGAACTTGTCCCACTCATGGTTTAAGCTTATGGGTGATTATACGAGATTTACGTGTGGGGCTAAACTTTATTTCTAGAAATCTTCTAGAATAATCTGCTGCAGGTAGCACTTTTATGAAAATTACATTGGGAGAAGCTGAAAAACTCCTTGATAACATTATGACAAATTATACATCTCCCCTCCTCTTTAAGGAAAATCCCAACGCAGCTCACAAGTAAGTTGTTTATGGAGCAGCTCAACCTGAGTTTAAACCTGATTTCCTAGCTGACCTTGTAAGGTTCTGTGGGGACGAAAGGTTACCGAGCCTAGTCGAAGAAGATTTTAATATAATTAGGAGAAGAGAAGAAAAGAACAATGAAAAATTCGATGGAAGATGTTCATTTATGTTTAATACGATCATCGAGAGTCTTAATCTGAGGGAGATTGACCTTACTGGTAGACAATTCACGTGGGCGAACTCGCTGCCTAATCCAACATATCAGAAGTTGGACCGAGTTCTTACCAATGTCGAAGGGGAACAAAAGTTCCCACTTGTAGCGGTGCAGGCGTTACAATGGGCAATCTCTGACCATACACCATTGTTGGTCGATTCAGGTGAAGCGACCCACATGGGCAATAAGAACGCCTTCTCTATCGATGTAAGTTGGTTCGAGAGGGAGGATTTCTTAGATCTCATTTTAAGAGAATGGTCCAAGGATACTGGTAGGTAGTCGAGCGTCAAAAGATGGAAGAATAAGATTAGACACTTGCGACAATTCTTGAGGGGTTGGGCCAGAAATGAGAGAGGGATCTACAAGTGAGAAAAGGTAGTATTATTCAACTTATTGGTGTGTTAGATCTGAAACAAAACCTAACCTACTTCACGTGACCGAGCAGGTTGTTAAAAATGAGGACGAACAAAAATTACATGCTCTTCTTAGAGAAGAAGAAATGAAATGGGCTCTGAGAGCTAAAGTGCTAAAAGTCATCCAAGGGAATGACATTACTCAGTTTTTCCACATGATTGCAAATGGGAACACAGAAAGAAGGAAAACATCAAGCTCGGGCAGAATGCAGTATGGTAGTTGGGCATGAGAACCCAAAGTTGTCCATATCAAACTATTATAAAAAACTCTTTGAACCTCTCGAGGACAACTTTGTGTCGCTCAACGAGCTCACAGTTGGGGATGTACCTCAGCTTAGGACAGATGAAAATGAGATTTTATCTGCGCCGTTCACCGAGAAAGAGGTATTTCAGGCAGTAACACAAATGAAGAAGAATAAGGCACCCAGACAAGATGGGTTCCTAGTATAATTATGAACGAAATGTTGGCCCATTATAAAAGGTGACCGCATGACGATGTTCCATGATTTCTTCAATGGTCATCTGCAGCTTTTCCACCTTAACTTTGGAACGATAACATTGTTCCCAAAGAAGGAGGAGGTTCTGCGCATTGAGCAGTTCAGGCTGATTTGTCTTTTGAATGTGAGTTTCAAAATCTTTAATGAAGTTAGCACAAATAGGTTGACATGGATTGCCCATTTGGTTGTACAACCGAGTCAGACTGCTTTCATGACCGGGAAACACATCTTCGAGGGGGTCATGGTCTTGCACGAAACTCTTCACGAAATCCATTCAAAGAAGCTAGATGGGGAAATCTTCAAGGTGGATTTCGAGAAAGCATACGATAAGGTCAAATGGCCCTTCCTCCAGCAGGCTATGCGCATGAAGGGGTTCGACGAAACTTGGAGGAGACAGGTGGACTCCTTAACTAAAAAAGGTAGCGTGGGGATTAAGGTGAATGATGACACAAGTCATTATTTTCAGACCTACAAGGGCTTAAGACAAGGGGATACGATGTCTCCTGTTCCGTTCAATATAGTGGCAGACATGTTGGCAGTTCTTATCGGTAGGGCCAAGGACAAGGGTCAAGTTGATGGACTTGTCCCTCATATAGTTGATGGGTGGGTCTCCATTCTACAATACGCTGATCACTATTATATTCATGGAACATGACCTCGCAAAGGATAGAAATATGAAAATAGTTATATTCCTCTTTGAACAATTGTCAGGGTTAAAAATTAATTTTCACAAGAGTGGATTGTTTTTCTTTGGAAGAGCCAAAGACGAACAAGATGCAAATAGACAATTGTTCGGCTTTGAAATGGGCTCTTGCCATTTAGTTACCTAGGAATTCCAATTCACCATCATAGACTATCTAATAAAGAATGGAAACGCATTGAGGATCAATTTGAGAAGAAACTAAGCTGCTGGAAGGGCAAGCTTATGTATTACGGAGGTCATCTCGGGTTAATAAATTCAGTATTAACTAGTATGCCAATGTTCCTGTTATCTTTCTTTGAAGTACATATAGGGTTACGGAAATGCTTACATTTTTAACGACCTTGTTTTTTCTGGCAATGTGATGAAGTTAAGACAAAATACATATTGACCAGGTGGTATATTATTTGCATACCCAAAGAGAGGTTTAGGGATTGAGAAATTGGATATTAAGAACAAATGCCTACTTAGCGAATGGTTATATAGGTTATCAGTTGAGACTGATGGTATGTAGACACAAATTCTGTGTAACAATTAGCTACAAACTAAGTCTTTAGCCCGGGTTACCGTAAGACCTAATGAGCTGCCGTTTTGGAAGGGGCTATAATGAGGACGAAGGATACCTTTTGTCGCAGAGCGAAATTTGTTATTGGAGACGGTAGAACAACCAGATTCGGGAGGATATACATGGTTAGGGAGATGCCTCAGCATTGCAATACCCCACATTATATAATATTGTACAATGTAAGGAGGCTTACATTGCTACAGTATTAGAATTTTCTCCTTTAAACATCCAGTTCAGCAGGTCCCTAGTGGGGAACGTTGGAGCTCGTGGCTACATCTTGTGCGAAGGTTGATGGATATTCAACTTCCCGATCAGCCAGACGAGTTTGACCGAAGTTAACTAGGAATGGTGCTTTTACAAAGAAATCTATGTACCTGGACTTACTTGATTCTGGCCCAATCCGAGATCGATTCATATTTGGAAAATTACAGTTCCGTTGAGAATCAATATTTTCATGTGGTTTGTCCACAAGGAAGTGATTCTAACCAATGATAATCTGGTGAAGCGTAGGTGGGTGGGTAGTTATCGTTGCTGTTTTTGTGACCAGGATGAAACAATACAACACCTCTTTATCGACTTCCCTCTCGCCAAGCTTCTTTGACGCACGATTCTTATAGCCTTTAATATTAACCCTCCAATTAGCATTGACATGTTTTTTGGGACATGGTTAACTAGAGTGGAGCCAATTACTGCGGAACGTATTTGGATAGGAATATACGCATTACTTTAGGCTATATGGAACTGCAGAAATGATATGATCTCTAACAGAAAAAATATAAACTTTTTGCAGGTTTTACAGAGCTACATCTTGGATCCGTACGTGGTTGTTACTCACTCATATGGATTCTGAGGAGCTTTTGGTTATGGGTGCAACTGATGGAAGAGCGATAGCAGGATATTTACAACCGGCGTGGGTGGCGGTCCAGTAATAGGATAAGTGTTTACCATCTTGTTCTATTTTTCGCCGTTTGTGGCCTTATTTTATTTTAATTTATTTTATGCTCCTTCCGTGAGATGTACTGAATTACAGACTTTGTTTTGTTTTGGCACTGTTTAATAAGATGGTTGCATGCATCATTCTGATGCAGAGGCCGTGGGATATCCTCCTTCAAAAAAAATTCACTGACGAATGTACCAACTCTGCGGGCAGAGGTGAGTCTGAGATATTTCTGGGAGGGGGAGAGAAGGGTGAAGGGTGTGTCAAATGTTGTCATTGTAGAACATCGAGGGGGTCATGAATTTGGTGATCTAGCCGCGGAAGCCATAGAGGGCACGAGCATTGGTGCTCTCCACTTGATCGCGTGGATGGCATATATGGTATTAACGGTTTTGTGGCCACCATGCTCGGTGCAGGTGACCGAGTCCCTGGCGGACAACACTACCAAGAAAGGACTTGAAGACACTCAGAGACTCGGGCGCCTTACGCCACCCCGCCGCTCCAGCCACTAGATCACTTGATTCGTGGCCCTCTTGATGTTCTACCAGACACCATTTCACACATCGTCCTTCAACCTTACCTCCTCCTCCTAGAAGTGTCTTGTTCGCCTGCACAGCTAGTTTATTCTCCAGCGATGGTTTTCTGGAGGTTCTAGAGGTGGTGGAGGTCAATAGCGACACTCACAATGTACCAACCAACAAAATAATTTAAAGATCAAGCCATGCACTCCCTTTAGTGTAGTTTTTTATAACCAAGAAACCTTTCCCCTTGTTCAAGGAAAGACGTCGGCATTCCAAAAGATGGTAAAGAGACGGGACAGCCTACAACATATAACAAAACCAATTCACCAGTAAAAAAAACAACCAGGTAGAGAATTTAAATATTGTTTGGAGTGGCAGCCCAGCGGACACAACCAGGTCATAGAATTGCTTATCCACACAAATTATTCATGTTTAGCACCTTTACATAAACTTTTGATCCGTTACCGATAATTTTTTGTTCGCTAAATAGAAAACTTACTTAAATAGCATCATTTAGACATTCCACCAGTATTTCTTCCTTTCAAGCATCGAAAGTTGTATGTTTGACCATATTGATCTCGTATAACAACTTATAACTAGTAATCATATAATTTCATCACCAATCTTGTTACCTTTTGATCTATCACTATAGATTTTCACTTGGTTCAAAACTGAAAACTTATTAATTAAGCGTCATCGACATATTGTGAAATCGTTTCCACCATTTCATGCTTCGAGGGTAGTCCATGCATCTATATGCACCTCAGATAGCAACTTACCTATAGAAATCTGATAGTTTGATACATTTTTAACCGTTTTGATCCATCATGGCAGATTTTCTATTTTTGCTAAACTGAAAACTTGTTTATATAGCATTATCGACAAGTGATAGAAGCCTTGCTTCGTTTCTTGTTTCGAAGTTGTCTACGCCGCCATTTGAAAATCCTACAACAACTTATATATGTAGGAGTCACATAATTTTTAGTAGTTTTCATAATCTTTTGATTTATTACTTTACATTTTCTCCTCCTTTGAAACTCAGAAATCATTTAAATAGGACATTAGACACATTTTAACAGCCTTTGCATCATTCCATTCTTCTAGAGTAGTCTCGACCACCATGTGGAAGTCATAGAACAGCTTATCCACACAAATTATTCATGTTTAGCACCTTTACATAAACTTTTGATCCGTTACCGAGGATTTTTTATTCGCTAAATAGAGAACTTACTTAAGTAGCATCATTTAGATATTCCACCAGCATTTCTTCCTTTCAAGCATCGGAGGTTGTATGTTTGACCATATTGATCTCGTATAAAAAGTTATAACAAGTAATCATATAATTTCATCACCAATCTTTTACCTTTTGATCCATCACTATAGATTTTCACTTGGTTCAAAACTGAAAACTTATTAATTAAGCGTCATTGACATATTGTGAAATCGTTTCCACCATTTCATGCTTCGAGGGTAGTCCATGCATCTATATGCACCTCAGATAGCAACTTACCTATAGAAATCTGATAGTTTGATACATTTTAACCGTTTTGATCCATCATGGCAGATTTTCTATTTTTGCTAAACAGAAAACTTGTTTATATAGCATTATCGACAAGTGATAGAAGCCTTGATTCGTTTCTTGTTTCGAAGTTGTCTATGCCGCCATTTGAAAATCCTACAACAACTTATATATGTAGGAGTCACATAATTTTTAGTAGTTTTCATCATCTTTTGATTTATTACTTTACATTTTCTCCTCCTTTGAAACTCAGAAATCATTTAAATAGGACATTAGATACATTTTAACAGCCTTTGCATCATTCCATTCTTCTAGAGTAGTCTCGACCACCATGTGGAAGTCATAGGACAGCTTATCCACACAAATTATTCATGTTTAGCACCTTTACATAAACTTTTGATCCGTTACCGAGGATCTTTTATTCGCTAAGTAGAGAACTTACTTAAATAGCATCATTTAGACATTCCACCAGCATTTCTTCCTTTCAAGCATCGAAAGTTGTATGTTTGACCATATTGATCGCGTATAAGAACTTATAACTAGTAATCATATAATTTCATTACCAATCTTGTTACCTTTTGATCCATCACTATAGATTTTCACTTGGTTCAAAACTGAAAACATATTAATTAAGCGTCATCGACATATTGCGAAATCGTTTCCACCATTTCAAGCTTCGAGGGTAGTCCATGCATCTATATGCACCTCAGATAGCAATATACCTATAGAAATCTGATAATTTGATACATTTTAACCATTTTGATCCATCATGGTAGATTTTCTATTTTTGCTAAACTGAAAACTTGTTTAAATAGCATTATCGACAAGTGATAGAAGCCTTGCTTCGTTTCTTGTTTTGAAGGTGTCTATGCCGCCATTTGAAAATACTACAACAACTTATATATGTAGGAGTCACATAATTTTTAGTAGTTTTTCATAATATTTTGATTTATTACCTTACATTTTCTCCTCCTTTCAAACTCAGAAATCATTTAAATAGGACATTAGACACATTTTAACAACCTTTCCATCATTCCATTTTTCTAGAGTAGTCTCGACCACCATGTGGAAGTCATAGAACAGGTTATCCACATAAATTATTCATGTTTAACACCTTTACATAACTTTTGATCCGTTACTGACGATTTTTTATTCGCTAAACAGAGAACTTACTTAAATAGCATAATTGAGACATTCCACCAGCATTTCTTCCTTTCAAGCTTCGTATAGTCATTAGACCATATGGATCTCGTATTTCAACTTATAGCTAGTAATAATATAATTTCATCACCAATTTTGTTCCCATTTTATCCATCACTATAGATTTTCACTTTGTTAAAAACTGAAAACTTATTAATTAAGTGTCATCGACATATTGCGGAATCATTTCCACGATTTCATGCTTCGAGGGTAGTCCATGCATCTATATGCACCTCGAGATAGCAACTTACGTATAGAAATCTGATAATTTGGTACATTTCTAACCGCTTTCATCCATCATGGTAGATTTTCTACTTTTGCAAAACTGAAAACTTGTTTAAATAGCTTTATCGACCAGTGATAGAAGCCTTTCTTCGTTTGTTGTTTCGAAGTTGTCTATGCCGCCACTTCAAAATCCAACAACAACTTATATATGTAGGAGTCACATACTTTAGTAGTTTTTCATAACTGTTTGATTTATTACTTTACATTTACTCCTTCTTTGAAACTCAGAAATCATTTAAATAGGATATTAGACACATTTTAACAGGCTTTGCATCATTCCAATCTTCTACAGTAGTCTTGTTGGGGATATTACTACTGGGCGTAAACCGGCCGGGAGAGGCCGGGTTAACTTCATCAGTAGCCAAGTATGCTTGAGGCCCGTGAGGATATTCAATAAGGGCCCAAGGCCCAGGACCGGTTTAAGGGTTGTAGCCGTAAACCGACCTTAGTATGTAACTTGTGTTGTAAATTAGAAATACTAGAGACCGAACCGGACACGTCTATGAGCCGGTCTCGGGACTCTGCAAACCGACGGGTGTCACCCATGTATATAAGGGGATGACCCGGCGGCGATTCAGGACAACAGACAACAACTCGAGACTTAGGCGAAGCTTGTTTGCTCCCTAGTCATCGAAACCCCCATCAATTCCATCACAACTAGACGTAGGCTTTTACCTTCATCGAAGGGGCTGAACTAGTATAAATTCTCTTGCGTCCTTGTGTCCGCTTTAACCCCTTTAAGCTAACCCATAGCAATGGCTCCACGACTAAGTCCTTTCATGAGGAAATCTGCCGTGACAAAACCACGACAGTTGGCGCCCACCGTGGGGCTATCGCACGATGGTTTCAAGTTCTTAGAGGGCAACTTCGAAGGACTCAAGGGTTACGCTGTGGGCGGATGACCAAGAGTCGTCGCGGCAAGCTCAACATCGATGATTCAGGCTGGGGCCCTGAGGCCGGCTCGATTGAGTACGGGTACCGGGTCCCCTTTGGTGGCATACACGTCTTCATTGGCAAGATCGGTGAACAGGGCCCTGAGCCGGACATCTGCACCGACCTCGTGGCAACGGCTCAGCGTGCGAAATCTGCCCAGGATAAACCGGCTATGAAGCGTGCCTTCTTGGGAGTCATCCACGGAGGAGAGTATGAAGGTGGATCGGCATCTGGTAGCGAGACCGTTGTTTACTCTGGCGAGGAGTCCTCTGATGGGGAACGTTGCAGAAAATTAAAATTTTTCCTACGGTTTCACCAAGATCCATCTATGAGTTCTACTAAGCAACGAGTCAAGAGAGAGTTTGCATCTACATACCACTTGTAGATCGAGTACGGAAGCGTTCGAGGGAGTGGTGATGATGAAGACGTTCCCAACGTGATTCCGATCATCGATGACCAAGTGTTGAACGGACAGCACCTCCGCGTTCAACACACGTACGGGACGATGGCGTCTCCTCCGTCTTGATCCAGCAAGGATGAAGGAGAGGTTGAGGAAGACAACTCCAATGGCAGCACGACGGCGTGGTGCAGTTGGTCCGGCAGTTCTCCGTGAGGCTTCGCCAAGCTCACGTGGAGAAAGAGAGGTGTTGGGAGGGAGGGCTGCGCCTTCAATGGTGTAGGCAGCCTCCCCCCCACCCCTCTATTTATAGGAGGAAGGAGAGGGGCGGCCCCTCTAGATGGCATCTAGAGGGGGGGCGTGCCAAGGGAGGAGGAAAGGGGTGGCTTGCCCCCCCAAGCAAGGCGCCCCTTTGCCCCTTTAGGTTTCCTCCCCATGCCCTAGCCAAGATGGGCCTAGGTGGGAGGTGCGCCCAGCCCACCAGGCTGGCTCCCTCTCCCACTTAGCCCATGTGGCCCCCGAGGGGTGGCCCCTCCAGTGGACCTCCGGAACTCTCCCGTGGCCCCGGTACATTACCGTATACCCCGAAACTTTCCGGAGTCCGCTTAACCACTTTCCATATATAAATCTTTACCTCCAGACCATTCCGAACTCCTCGTGACGTCCGGGATCTCATCCGGGACTCGAACAACATTCGGTAATCACATACTTGTCTTCCTATTAACCCTAGCGTCACCGAACCTTAAGTGTGTAGACCCTACGGGTTCGGGAGACATGCAGACATGACCGAGACCACCTCAAGTCAATAACCAATAGCGGGATCTGGATACCCATGTTGGTTCCCACATGCTCCTCGATGTTGTCATCGGATGAACCACGATGTCGAGGGTTCAATCAACCCCGTATGCTATTCCCTTTGTCAGACGGTATGTTACTTGCCCGAGACTCGATCGTCGGTATCCCAATACCTCGTTTAGTCTCGTTACCGGCAAGTCACTTTACTCGTACCGTAATGCATGATCCCGTGACCGGACACTTGATCACTTTGAGCTCATTATGATGATGCATTACCGAGTGGGCCCAAGTGATACCTCTCCGTCATACGGAGTGACAAATCCTGTCTCGATCCGTGTCAACCCAATGTACACTTTCGGAGATACCGTAATGCACCTTTATAGTCACCCGATTACGTTGTGACGTTTGGTACACCCAAAGCATTCCCTACGGTATCCGGGAGTTACACGATCTCACAGTCTAAGGAAGAGATACTTGACATTAGAAAAAGCTCTAGCAAAACGAACTACACGATCTTTGTGCTATGCTTAGGATTGGGTCTTGTCCATCACGTCATTCTCCTAATGACGTGATCCCCTTGTCAATGACATCTGATGTCCATAGTCAGGAAACCATGACTATCTGTCGACCAACGAGCTAGTCAACTAGAGGCTCACTAGGGACGTATTGTGGTCTATGTATTCACACGTGTATTACGATTTCCGGATAATACAGTTATAGCATGAATAAAAGACAATTATCATGAACAAGGAAATATAATAATAATGCTTTTATTATTGCCTCTAGGGCATATTTCCAACATCCTCGACCGGAGAAACCGAATCATTGTATCAGCTGCAGGACGGCCGGATTGGGGGCTGTTCCGATGGCGACAGTATTCCGGACCCCTCTGATCTGCCCAATCGGGTTGGGATATTCATTGCCGGTACACAGGCGGCGGTCCACTCTTCAACCGCAGCAGCAATGGGTATGACTCCTAGGTCGGTGATGAACTCCTTCTCCCAAATTGCTTCATGCGCTGCCTCCGAGGCTGCCATGTACTCCGCTTCACATGTAGATCCCGCCACGACGCTCTGCTTGCAGCCGCACCAGCTTATCGCTCCACCATTCAACATATACACGTATCCGGTTTGTGACTTAGAGTCATCCAGATCTGTGTCGAAGCTAAGCGTCGACGTAACCCTTTACGACGAGCTCTTCGTCACCTCCATAAACGAGAAACATGTCCTTTGTCCTTTTCGTGTACTTTAGGATATTCTTGACCGCTGTCCGGTGTTCCTTGCCGGGATTACTTTGGTACCTTCCTACCAAACTTACGGCAAGGTTTACATCAGGTCTGGTACACAGCATGGCATACATAATAGATCCTATGGCTGAGGCATAGGGGATGACACTCATCTCTTCTTTATCTTTTGCCGTGGTCGGGCATTGAGCTGAGCTCAATCTCACACCTTGTAACACAGGCAAGAACCCCTTCTTGGACTGATCCATTTTGAACTTCTTCAAAATATTATCAAGGTATGTGCTTTGTGAAAGACCTATGAGGCGTCTCGATCTATCTCTATAGATCTTGATGCCCAATATATAAGCAGCTTCTCCAAGGTCCTTCATTGAAAAACACTTATTCAAGTAGGCCTTAATGCTGTCCAAGAATTCTATATCATTTCCCATCAAAAGTATGTCATCTACACATAATATGAGAAATGCTACAGAGCTCCCACTCACTTTCTTGTAAACGCAGGCTTCTCCATAAGTCTGCATAAACCCAAACGCTTTGATCATCTCATCAAAGCGAACGTTCCAACTCCGAGATGCTTGCACCAGCCCATAAATGGATCGCTGGAGCTTGCATACTTTGTTAGCGTCCTTAGGATCGACAAAACCTTCCGGCTGCATCATATACAGCTCTTCCTTAAGATAACCGTTAAGGAATGCTGTTTTGGACGTCCATCTGCCATATCTCATAATCATAGTATGCGACAATTGCTAACATGATTCGGACGGACTTAAGCTTCGCTACGGGAGAGAAAGTCTCATCGTAGTCAATCCCTTGAACTTGTCGATAACCCTTAGCGACAAGTCGAGCTTTATAGATGGTGACATTACCATCCGCGTCCGCCTTCTTCTTAAAAATCCATTTGTTTTCTATCGCTCACGATCATTGGGCAAGTCAACCAAAGTCCACACTTTGTTTTCATACATGGATTTTATCTCGGACTTCATGGCTTCTAGCCATTTGTTGGAATCTGGGCCCGCCATCGCTTCTTCATAGTTCGAAGGTTCATTGTTGTCTAACAACATGATTTCCAAGACAGGGTTGCCGTACCACTCAGTGCGGAACGTGTCCTAGTGGACCTCTAAGTTCAGTAGCAACTTGATCCGAAATACCTTGATCATCATCATGAATTTCCTCTTCGGTTGGTGTAGGCATCACAGAACATTTTTCCGAGCTGCACTACTCTCCTGTTCAAGAGGTAGTACTTCATCGAAGTTCTACTTTCCTCCCACTTACTTCTTTCGAGAGAAACTCTTTTCGTAAAGGATCCGTTCTTGGCAACAAAGATCTTGCCCTCGGATCTTAAGTAGAAGGTATACCCAATGGTTTCTTTAGGGTATCCTATGAAGACGCATTTTTCCGACTTGGGTTCGAGCTTTTCAGGTTGAAGTTTCTTGACATAAGCATCCCATCCCCAAACTTTTAGAAACGATGACTTAGGTTTCTTCCCAAACCATAATTCATACGGTGTCGTCTCAACGGATTTACACGGTGCCCTATTTAAAGTGAATGTAGCTGTCTCTAGAGCGTATCCCCAAAATGATAGCGGTAAATCGGTAAGAGACATCATAGATCGCACCATATCCAATAGAGTGCGATTACGACGTTCGGACACACCGTTCTATTACCGAGGTGTTCGGCGGCGTGAGTTGTGAAACGATTCCACATTTTCATAAGTGTGTACCAAATTGTGACTTAAATATTCTCCTCCACGATCTGATCGTAGGAATTTTATTTTTCGTCACGTTGATTCTCTACCTCATTCTGAAATTCTTTGAACTTTTCAAAGGTCTCGGACTTGTGTTTCATTAAGTAGACATACCCATATCTACTCAAGTCATCAGTGAGAGTAAGAACATAACGATATCCTCCGCGAGCCTCAACACTCATTGGACCGCACACATCGGTATGTATGATTTCCAATAAGTTGGTTGCTCGCTCCATTGTTCCAGAGAACGGAGTCTTGGTCATCTTGCCCATAAGGCATGGTTCGCATGTGTCAAATGATTCATAATCTAGAGACTCCAAAAGTCCATCAAGATGGAGCTTCTTCATGCACTTGACACCAATGTGACCAAGGCGGCGGTGCCACAAATATGTGGGACTATCGTTATCAACTTTACATCTTTTGGTATCCACGCTATAAACATGTGTAATACTACGCCGAGATTCATTAAGAATAAACCATTGACCATCGGAGCATGACCATAAAACATATCTCTCATATAAATAGAACAACCATTATTCTCGGATTTAAATGAGTAGCCATCTCGCATTAAACGAGATCCGGATACAATATTCATGCTCAAACTTGGCACCAAATAACAATTATTAAGGTTCATAACTAATCCCGTAGGTAAATGAAGAGGTAGCGTGCCGACGGTGATCACATCGACTGAACCATTCCCGACGCCGCATCGTCACCTCGTCCTTTGCCGCTTCCGCTTATTCCGCAGCTCCTGCTGTGAGTTACAAATATGAGCAACGGCACCGGTATCAAATACCCAAGAGTTACTACAGTAATCGGCAAAGTACACATCAATTACATGTATATCGATATACCTTTGGTGTTGCCGGCCTTCTTGTCCGCTAAGTATTTGGGGCAGTTCCGCTTCCAAAGGACCCCTCCCCTTGCAATAAAAGCACTCCGTCTCGGGTTTGGGTCCATTCTTTGACTTCTTCCCGGCAACTTGCTTACCGGGCGCGGCAACCTCCTTGCCGTCCTTCTTGAAGTTCTTCTTACCCTTGCCCTTCTTGAACTTAGTGGTCTTATTGACCATCAACACTTGATGTTCTTTCTTGATTTCAACCTCGGTGACTTCAAAGATAGAGAACACTTCAGAATGGTCTTCACCATCCCCTGCATGTTGTAGTTCATCACAAAGCTCTTGTAGCTTGGTGGGAGCGATCGAGGATTCTGTCAATGACCGCCTCATCGTGCAGGTTAATATTCAGCTGGGTCATACGGTTGTGCAACCTGCATATCTTCGTAATATGCTCACCGACGTAACTGTTTTCCTCCATCTTACAACTATAGAACTTGTCGGAGATGTCATATCTCTCGACCGGGCGTGAGCTTGGAAAACAAGTTTCAGCTCCTCGAATATCTCATATGCTCCGTGATGCTCAAAACGCTTTTGGAGCCCGGTTCTAAGTCAGTAAAGCATGCCGCACCGAACGAGGGAGTAATCATCAAGACGAGACTGCCAAGCATTCATAATGTCTTGGTTCTTCGGACGGAGCGTCACCTAAGCGGTCCTTCTAGGACATATTGTTTCCTGGCAGCTATGAGGATGATCCTCAGGTTCCGGACCCAGTCCGTATAGTTGCTGCCGTCATCTTTCAGCTTGGTTTTTCTCTAGGAACGCGTTGAAGTTCAAGCTGACATGAGCGTTGGCCATTTGATCTACAAGACATATCATTCAAAAGTTTTAGACTAAGTTCATGATAATTAAGTTCATCTAATCAAATTTAAATGAACTCCCACTTAGATTAGACATCCTCTAGTCATCTAAGTGTTACACGATCCGAGTCGACTAGGCCGTGTTCGATCATCACGTGAGACGGACCAGTCTCGTCGGTGAACATTCTCATGTTGATCGTATCTTCCATACGACTCGTGTTCGACCTTTCGGTCTCTGTGTTTCGAGGCCATGTCTGTACATGCCAGGCTCGTCAAGTAAACCCTAAGTGTTTTCGCGTGTGTAAATCTGTCTTACACCCGTTGTATGTGAACGTAAGAATCCATCACACCCGATCATCACGTGGTGCTTAGAAACGACGAACTTTGGCAACGGTGCACAGTTAGGGGAAACACTTCTTGAAATTGTTGTAAGGGATCATCTTATTTACTACCGTCGTTCTAAGTAAACAAGATGTATAAACATAATAAACATCACATGCAATTATATAGTAGTGACATGATATGGCCAATATCATAAAGCTCCATTGATCTCCATCTTCGGGCTCCATGATCATCTTGTCACCGGCATGACACCATGATCTCCATCATCATGGTCTCCATCATTGTGCCTCCATGAAGTTGTCACGCCAACGACTACTTCTACTTCTATGGCTAACGCGTTTAGCAATAAAGTAAAGTAAGTTACATGGCGTTCTTCAATGACACGCAGGTCATACAAAAATAAAGACAACTCCTATGGCTCCAGCCGGTTGTCATACTCATCGACATGCAAGTCGTGATTCCTATTACAAGAACATGATCTCATACATCACAATATGTCATTCATCATTCATCACAACTTGGCCATATCACATCACATGTCAATTGCTGCAAAACAAGTTAGACGTCCTCTAATTGTTGTTGCATCTTTTACGTGGCTGCAATTGGGTTCTAGCAAGAACGTTTTCTTACCTACGAATAACCACAACATGATCTTGTCAACTTCTATTTACCCTTCATAAGGACCCTTTTCATCGAATCCGCTCCAACTAAAGTAGGAGAGACAGACACCCGCCAGCCACCTTATGCATCTAGTGCATGTTAGTCGGTGGAACCGGTCTCACGTAAGCGTACGTGTAAGGTTGGTCCAGGCCGCTTCATCCCACAATACATGGAAGCAAGATAAGACTAGTAGCGGCAAGTAAATTGACAAGATCCACGCCCACAACTAAATTGTGTTCTACTCGTGCAAAGAGAACTACGCATAGACCTAGCTCATGATGCCACTGATGGGGAATGTTGCAGAAAATTAAAATTTTTCCTACGGTTTCACCAAGATCCATCTATGAGTTCTACTAAGCAACGAGTCAAGAGAGAGAGTTTGCATCTACATACCACTTGTAGATCGAGTACGGAAGCGTTCGAGGGAGTGGTGATGATGAAGACGTTCCCAACGTGATTCCGATCACCGATGACCAAGTGCTGAACGGACAGCACCTCCGCGTTCAACACACGTACAGGACGATGGCGTCTCCTCCGTCTTGATCCAGCAAGGATGAAGGAGAGGTTGAGGAAGACAACTCCAATGGTAGCACGACGGCGTGGTGCAGTTGGTACGGCAGTTCTCCCAAGAGGCTTCACAAGCTCAAGCGTGGAGAAAGAGAGGTGTTGGGGAGGGAGGGCTGCGCCTTCAATGGTGTAGGCAGCCCTCCCCCACCCCTCTATTTATAGGAGGAAGGAGAGGGGCGGCCCCTCTAGATGGCATCTAGAGGGGGCGGCCAAGGGAGGAGGAAAGGGGTGGCTTGCCCCCCAAGCAAGGCGCCCCTTTGCCCCTTTAGGGTTTCCCTCCCATGCCCTAGCCGCATGGGCCTAGGTGGGGAGTGCGCCCAGCCCACCAGGCTGGCTCCTCTCCCACTTAGCCCATGTGGCCCCGGGAGGGTGGCCCCTCCGGTGGACCTCCGAACTCTCCCGGTGGCCCCGGTACATTACCGGTATACCCCGAAACTTTCCGGAGTCCGCTTAACCACTTTCCATATATAAATCTTTACCTCCGGACCATTCCGGAACTCCTCGTGACGTCCGGGATCTCATCCGGACTCAATAACATTCGTAATCACATACTTGTCTTCCTATTAACCCTAAGCGCCACCGAACCTTATGTGTAGACCCTACGGGTTCGGAGACATGCGCATATGACCGAGACCACCTCAAGTCAATAACCAACAGCGGGATCTGGATACCCATGTTGGTTCCCACATGCTCCTCGATGTTGTCATCGGATGAACCACGATGTCGAGGGTTCAATCAACCCCGTATGCTATTCCCTTTGTCAGACGGTATGTTACTTGCCCGAGACTCGATCGTCGGTATCCCAATACCTCGGTTAGTCTCGTTACCGGCAAGTCACTTTACTCGTACCGTAATGCATGATCCCGTGACCAGACACTTGATCACTTTGAGCTCATTATGATGATGCATTACCGAGTGGGCCCAGTGATACCTCTCCGTCATACGGAGTGACAAATCCCTGTCTCGATCCGTGTCAACCCAATGTACACTTTCGGAGATACCTGTAATGCACCTTCATAGTCACCCAGTTACGTTGCCAGGACGCTTTGGTACACCCAAAGCATTCCCTACGGTATCCGGGAGTTACACGATCTCACGGTCTAAGGAAGAGATACTTGACATTGGAAAAAGCTCTAGCAAAACGAACTACACGATCTTTGTGCTATGCTTAGGATTGGGTCTTGTCCATCACGTCATTCTCCTAATGACGTGATCCCGTTGTCAATGACATCTGATGTCCATAGTCGAAACCATGACTATCCGTCGAGCAACGAGCTAGTCAACTAGAGGCTCACTAGGGACGTATTGTGGTCTATGTATTCACACGCGTGTATTACGATTTCCGGATAATACAGTTATAGCATGAATAAAAGACAATTATCATGAACAAGGAAATATAATAATAATGCTTTTATTATTGCCTCTAGGGCATATTTCCAACATCCTCGACCGGAGAAACCGAATCATTGTATCAGCTGCAGGACGGCCGGATTGGGGGCTGTTCCGATGGCGACAGTATTCCGGACCCCTCTGATCTGCCCAATCGGGTTGGGATATTCATGGCCGGTACACAGGCGGCGGTCCACTCTTCAACCGCAGCAGCAATGTTCTCCGGATCAGCAGCGACGGCGGCGGCCGGGGCAGGAGGCTTTGTGCGCCCGTCGGCTCAAGTTTTATCTGATTTGTTTGATGCGTTGGCTGTGCTTATGGCAGAAGCTAACCCGGCGGATCAGGACACCCACAATGCGGAGATTGCAAAAGTGAGGGAACAGATCACTCAGGCCAAGGCCGATTTGGCAGCCAAGAACAACAGGATGGCCGCGGAGCGGGCCCGCTTTGGATGCGCATGCCTATAGGCTTATGCTAGACCAGACCGCGTCGCATGAAGTCCTGAAAAGGAAGCATGGGTCTCGCCTGCCGACAGTCTTTGATGGTAGAAACCTCTTTAACACCCCAGGAGCAGGGACTAGTAAGCCGCCGTGGTTAAACCGGGCAGAGGTGCCGGGGACGGGTGCGCCGGTTCAACCTCTCCTCATGGAGCCACCTCGACAGAATAACATCATGCCTCAGCCTGTCCAGACACCTCCAGGTCATTATTCCAATCCGATGGACAATATTATTGCCGCCGCTTCACGACTGGAGGCCATCCCAATTGAAGGAGATTCTCATAGCGGTGGAGACACGCCGGGTTAAGGAACTTCTTCGAACAGCTTTGGTTCAGCCGGAAGCATATTCATATAGCCGTGACTGGATTCATTCCACCCCCCGCCCAAGCCGGAGTTATAGCAGGCAGATGGATGAACCGGCCGTATCCAGTAATGCACGGAACGGTGAAGCGCCCCGTGGCCGTAACCCGGCAGGTGATGCCCAGGAAGTGGTGGACCGGGCCCGAGCACGCAGGGACGCCGAGTTAGCAGCGCAGCATGACGCTCGTCAACTTATGCCGGTTCGTCCAACCACCACAACTGAGCCAGGGGTTACTTCTAGTTCTTTGGGAGTACTTTGTCTTGTCCCCGCTTTACGCAATGTGCGCCTGCCCAAGGATTTCAAGGGTCCGCGCAAGGTACCAAATTACACGGCCGATTTGTCTCCGGAAGCATGGATAGAGAGCTATGAGATGGCCATGGAGATGCTTGATGTAGATGAAGCGGCATTTATAAGTATTTTACCATGATGTTGGAAGGGACAGCCCGTATTTGGTTAAAGAGCTTGCCAGCAAATTCTATCAGTTCCTGGGCCCAATTGCGAGCCCGGTTTATCCAGAATTTCAAGGATACATGTAAGCAGCCCATGTCGATAGTGGACTTAGCGGCCTGTGTCCAGGAGGAAGGAGAGTCAACAACCCGCTGGTACGCCGAAGTCTCGAAATTTTGCACTCCTCGCATCGCATTAACGCCAACTCATGGTTATAACTTTGGAAAGCAACTGCCGTTTAAACCTCTGAAGTTGAAATTGGGAAGGATGAAGGGCCATTGCAATGAAATGGGAACCCTCATGACTGCGTTAGTGAAGTATGCTGATTCTGATGGTACCAAGGATCCCGAGTCTGATGATGACAAGACAGGGAAGGGAAAGAAGAACGACAACTCCAAGGGGCAGCAACACAACACGGCAGGTCATGGTAACGGAGGCAAGCGTAAAGCGGATGGTACCATGGACTTTATGGCTAATACCAACGCACAGGACAGGGGTCAGCGACGGAAGGGTAAACCGCCAAATCCTGGTGGAGCTCCAAGTCCCAATCCGGACCGCCTGACTTATCTATTAAACCAGCCCTGTCCGAAGCACGGGACGAAGGAAGCACCAGCCACCCACCTTTGGAAGGATTGTTATATTATGCAGGAGTTTAAAAATTCTAATGCTTTCCGGTATGATCATGGATCAGGTGGTGGCTCAGATCCGTTTCCATGGCCGGGTCACGGTGGAGGAAACACCGGTTCAGGCTTCAATGGAGATCAGGGTGGACATAACAATCAAAATAATCAGAATAGCCAGGGTGGTTTCAACCAGCAGCAACAGCAGTCGGGTTATCAGAGCCATCCGAAACAGTTGAATAGTGGGCAATATCATGTATTCACCACTAGCTTGGATAAGCGGGACCAGAAGCTTCACAAGTGAGCAGTGAATTCAATTGAACCGGCCGTGCCTCGTTATTTACGCTTGTCCGAACAGCCAATCATATGGAGCAGAGGGGATCACCCGCCCCGGGTTGACAATCCGGGTCAGCTAGCGTTGGTGGTGGCACCTCGGGTGGGAGGTTATAAGTTCACCAAGGTGCTCATGGATGGAGGAAGCAACATTAATATCTTGTATTACGAGACCTTCCGTCGTATGGGGCTAACAGACAAGAATCTTAAACCGTCTAATACGGTGTTCCATGGTGTGGTACCGGCAAGTCAGCATATCCCGTTGGCAAGATAGCTCGAGGTAGCCTTTGGAGATGATCATGCTTCCGCATCGTAAACATTGGTTTTGAGGTGGTTAATATCCGGAGCCCGTACCACGCTTTGTTTGGGCGGCAGGCTTATGCCAAGTTTATGGCACGACCCTGTTATATCTATCTGCAGCTCAAGATGCCGGGTCACAAGGGGACCATAACCGTTCATGGAAGTCGCAAGATTGCCTTGGAGTGTGAAAAAGGTGATGCGGCCTATGCAGAGTCGGTTTGTGCCACGGAGGAATTGAAGTATTATAAGGATAATGTTGATCCGGCTGACATGACTCCATTGAAAAGCCAACCACGTAACATGATCCGGCTCTAAAGTTCAAATCGGCAGCTGAGACCAAGCTTGTTGACTTCAGACTGGAGATTCGTCCAAGCAGTTTAGTATCGCGCCAACTTGGATCCGAAATAGGAAAGCGCGCTCATCGAGTTCATCCGTGAGAACGGGACATTTTGCATGGAAGCCTTCGACATGCCAGTGTACAGAGGGAACTCACGAGCACACTCTTAATGTTGATCCTAAGTATAAACCGGTGAAGCAGTTTCTCCGCCGGTTCAACGAAGAAAGGCGCAGCTATTGGAAGGAGTAGCCAGGCTCTTAGCGGCTGGTTTTATTGTTGAAGTGTTCCATCCTGAATGGTTGGCTAATCCGGTGCTGGTCCTTAAGAAGAACGGCACTGGCGCGATGTGTGGATTACACAGATCTTAACAAGGCTTGTCCAGCAGATCCTTTGCCCTCCCCACATTGATCAGATTATTGATGCTACGGCGGGTTGTGAGCATTTGACTTTCCTGGATGCATATTCTGGTTATCATCAGATCAAGATGGCAGTTAAGGACCAGGAGAAGACGGCGTTCATAACTCCTTTTGTAGCCTTCTGCTATGTCTCTATGCCCTTTGGGCTCAAGAGTGCCCAGGCAACTTATCAACGGTGTGTACAGAACTGCCTTCATAAGCAGATCAGCCGTAATGTGCATGCTTATGTGGATGATATTGTGGTTAAGTCAAGAGAGAAGGAAACTCTGGTTGATGACTTGAAGGAAACCTTTGATAACCTACGGACATACAAGATGATGCTCAATCCAGCTAAGTGTGTTTTTGGTGTACCGACAGGCAAGTTATTGGGTTTTCTAGTGTCCAACAGGGGAATTGAGGCTAATCCGGAGAAGATCACATCTATCACTTCTCTGGCTAAACCGAAGTGTATCAATGATGTCTAGCGTTTGGCAGGCCGGATTGCCGCGTTAAGCCGGTTTATCAGTCACCTAGGTGAGAAAGCAATACCTTTGTATCAGATGCTGAAAAAAGCGGATCCCTTTGTTTGGAGTCCGGGCGCTGATAAAACTTTGCAGGATCTAAAGCGGCAGCTAGCCAACCTGCCTGTTCTTGCTGCTCCGATTGACAAAGAGCCATTGCTACTATATGTGGCAGCTAATGCTCGTGCAGTTAGCGTAGCTATTGTGGTAGAGCGCAAGGAGGCGGGCAAGGATATCCTGTTCAGCGTCCGGTTTACTATATCAGCGAGGTGCTTATTGAGTCCAAGCAAAGATACCCACATTGGCAGAAGCTGGTGTATGGAGTTTTCATGGCAAGCCGGAAGCTCAAGCAATACTTCCAGGGACATCCCATCACAGTGGTCAGTTCTGCTCCTTTGGGAGATATAATCCAAAACAGGGAGGCAACTGGCCGGATTGCCAAGTGGGCTATAGAGCTTGGGCCGCATGATTTGAAATACGTGCCTCGGACGGCGATCAAATCTCAAGCACTTGTGGATTTCATCAATGATTGGACGGAACTGCAAGCGCTTGAAGAAAAACCGGATCACACCTACTGGACTATTCATTTCAAAGGGTCTAGGCAATTGGAGGGCTCGGGGGCTGGAGTCGTATTAACTTCCCCACGAGGTGATAAGTTCTGTTACGTTCTCCGCTTAATGTTCCCTTGTACTAACAATGCAGCTGAGTACGAAGCTTTACTCCATGGTCTCCGGATGGCTAAGGAGATGAATCTCAGCCGAGTCAAATGCTTCGGTGACTCGGACCTGGTGGCCCAGCAAGTGTCTGGTACTTGGGATTCTAAGGACCCGCTCATGGCAGCTTATATATCGCCGTGAGGTGGATATTATTGCAGGCTACTTCAAGGGATATCAGGTGGATCATGTGTACAGACGAAAGAACGAAGCGGCAGACGCTTTAAGCCGGCTAGGCTCTCAGCATAATCGGTCCTGCCTAATGTCTTCTTAGATGTCTTGCATAACCCGTCGGTCAAGCTCCCTGGCGAAGAGGATTTGGCTATTCCTGATCCGAAGGCTCAGTTGGTGGCAGCACTGCATGTCATTCCGACCGACGGTTCCTTACCTTGCGTACATGAACCGGGCGAAGTTACCAGAGGATGAGACACTGGCCACACAAATAATCCGGTGATCCAAGTCCATGACTATTGTCAATGGCGATTTGCATCATTGCAGTGTATCAGGAGCATTTCAACGTGTGTATCGCCAGAGGAAGGTTGTGAGATCTTGCGCGAAATCCATGAAGGAGATTGTGGTCACCACGCCGGTTCAAAATCTCTGGTGGCTAAGGCGTTTCTTCACGGTTTTTATTGGTTGACTGCTCATGCTGATGCGGAGGACCTGGTTAGGCAATGCGACGGTTGTCAGAAGTTCTCAAGACGCGCTCATGTGCCGGCTCAAGAATTGAGGATGATTCCAATTACCTGGTCGTTTGCCACTTGGGTGCTAGATATGGTCGGACCTTTCAAAAGGTCCAAGGACAAGAAGACCCACCTTTTGGTGGCAGTTGATAAATTTACAAAGTGGGTAGAAGCGGAGCCCGTTAGCAAGTGTGATGCAGTCACGGCGGTTCAATTCATTAAAAAGGTGATTTTCTGGTTCGGCTTTCCACACAGTATCATTACTGATAATGGTACCAATCTGTCTAAGGGTGCTATGAAGGAGTTCTGTGAACGTGAGCACATCCAGCTTGACGTTTCATCAGTAGCTCACCCACAGTCCAACGGCCAAGAAGAGAGAGCTAACCAAGAGATCTTACGAGGCATCAAACCCCGTCTTATGGTTCCTTTGCAACGGACGCCGGGTTGTTGGATTGAGGAGTTACCATCTGTGTTATGGAGCATCAACACTACACCAAACAGATCGACATGATACACGCCATTCTTCATGGTCTACGGAGCGGAGGCGGTCCTCCCCAGCGATATCCGTCATGACTCACCTCGTAGCAGCTTATGTTGAAGCGGACAACGAGGTAGCTCGGCAAGACGCTTTGGACCTGTTGGATGAGGAGCGTTACATTGCAGCTGCCTGCTCGCGATTTACCGCCAGGATCTTCGTCGCTATCGTGAGTCGCCGAGTTAGAACCGTAACCTTTCAAGAAGGAGATTTGGTACTCAGGCTCATTCAAGACCAGACTGATATACACAAGCTATCCCCACCTTGGGAAGGACCTTTCATGAGCATTCAAGACCAGGCTCATTCAAGAATCTGCACAACGGGTCGTACTATCTGATTGATATTCGAGAGCATAAAGACTCACGACGCCGAGGAGGAGACCAACAGTGCCGTGGAACATAGCTCATCTTCGGCCCTACTATACTTAAGCCATAGGCTATATTATGTACATATTATGACAATGTATATATTATGATCAATACAATAAATCGGAGCCTTAGCTAAAGCGGGGTCTCTGTTATTTTTTACATCATGAGTGGTTACACGGAGTTTTGTCTTAAAGCGGTCTCCGGTTTACCCCTTGAGTTAGCTTTTTAACAAAGTTTTATATTATGTCACTTGTGGGCTTGGTCGTGTCCGAACCAATGCAACACCTTTTGACAGGCGAAAGCCACAAGAACACTTGGGGACTTGGTCACGTCTGAACCAGTCATGCCTTTTGGTAGGCCTAAGGCCACAGAATCACTTGGGGGCTTGGTCGAACCCGAACCATCGCTACACCTCTTGATCGGCGTAATGCCACTGCATCATTTGGGGACCTGGCTAACATGAACCATAGCTACGCATATTGGGGGCTTGGTCATGTTCGACCATGGTAATGCCACTTGATCGGCTCAAGCAGCCTCTGTTCGCAAAAGATTTTGTCTTTGCCTTTGCTTGCAATTTATTTGTCTTTTTGCATATTTCTTTTGTTGTGTTCTTAAACCGACAAAATGTTAAACCGTTTCGACTGTCAGTTGATGAGATAAAGTTTGATTTTTAATAAACATCCTATTATGGAGTAATACCGGTGTTCATCTTAACCCGGAACGGTTTACCTAGTAAACCGACCTTATATATGCAGGAGCTGTCTTCTCCTTCAGCAGAGCGGGTTTTTTATGATTCCGCTTCAAGATTGGCACGGCCAAACTTCATGCCCTATGATGGCATATTTTTTGGCCGCAAATAACAGTTTGAAGTTGATAATTCAACAAAAGCATAAGTTGCAATAAATATGCACGCAGCATATCAACACAAAGTGTGGCAGCTAGTCTATTACAAGGCAACACAGTGTCCAGAAAGGATAATTGTTTTAACAGCATGAAGCAGTAATGTAAACTGGACTCCGGTTTATGCTTGATCGCCAGCTTGGCCTGATGGTTGTGGGTCATCCTGCGCTGCTTCAACTTCTGATTCTCTACCCAGCGGCTGGAAATCAACAATTGTCCAGTCGATTCCCATTAATGCTAGGAATACAGCTTCATCGTTGATCAGCAACGACGGTTCAATATCAGGAGCGTAAGTATGCTTACGGACTGACGGTATAAGGTTCTCCGCTTCAGGAATTGGGGCAGACACTCGTTTGTTTTCTCCATCATACTGGGCCTGATAGTGAGACAGATTTGCTTCTTCAACCAGCTGACAGGCCAAAGGGCGCACCTCCCGGTTTACCCCAGCCTCTCCGCTGAGCTTCTACTTCTCCCATCCGCTGGCCCTAATTTCTTGGGATAACCAATTATTGCTGCTAGCTAAATTTGTTGATTGGTGATGATGCTCCATGAGCCACCATTGAACTTTTTCATCTAAAACACATGACACTGATCTCCAGGTTTTAGAGATGCCATCATGGCCGGCCAGTGGAGCACCGAACATGTGGTCATAGCGAGTGGCGGAGCTTGAAAGAAAGTGTTGGGCAGGCCACATTGAAGAAGAGTAGTACTTAAAAAAAATTATATCATGAGCACATGTTACAAGATGGAGAGAGCACATATGTGTATATATGTAAATGTTTTATTCCAAAAAGTCAGTTCAACAATGAAAACTGTTAAGTTACTACTCCGATCCTTTTGCTTCTAAAATCAAATCTCCGATCCTTTTGCTTCTAAAATATGCGATGGCACCTTCATGGTTGTAGTTCTTCTGGATTCCACCCTCTACGTAAACTAACAGGTTATTAGCAAGATTTTCATCTTCCATCTTATTGCCTAATCTTGTCTTAATGGCCTTCATACTAGAAAATACACGTTCAACCCTCTGTCTAGAAACTAAAAGGGTAATGAACAAAAGAAGTAACTCGTCATTCAAATCGTAGAGCACAGTAGGCCTTTTACTCTCAGTCCCTGCTTGACATGTTGCCGTGTTGGAGCCTTGGAATGGAGTTGGAGGCTTGGAGCAGAACAGCCGCATGAATGGTTGGGAGGTAGCAGGACATGGTGAGGCGAGATCTCGGCGGGCAGCACTGCGGTGGTTACTCCGCGAGATGGTGGGCGGCGTGCTCCGGAGGCGGTGCTCCCTGTCCACGGCCGTCGTGCGCGGCTACATGCTGAAAGGATTGGATATGTGGACGATATGACTATTTTGTGCAGTGCATGCATGAAACGAGGAGAGCAGGGGATGTTGTGCATGTGCGTGCGTGGGGTAGGTTAGGCGCATACATAGGTAAAAGATTTCGTCAAATTATCGGGCAGGCCATGGCCCAGGTCAGCCCCTACAGAGCTCCACCCCTGATCATGGCCTTGATCGGATGCTCATCCTACTGCAGCTTTTTGAACCGGGCTAATCCCCTTACTATTATATATCATAACGAAAATACACAGCTGATCCCCTTGCAATTGAGACATCCACCATGGTGCGAAAACCGAGCGGCACCACACTATCATAACAGAATCTGCAAGCTACCTCACTAGGATACAAGTTCAAGCGTGCTAAAAATCAAACAGCAAGAAAGGGAAGGGAGTTCTGAGCAGGAGGTGGAGAACGAGCCTCTGCCGTGCCATTCCGTGGACTTTTTTTTGTTGAGAAATCCTCCCTGTCACCCACAGATGCAAGGCCGCTCATAGGATCAATCTTAAACCTAACAAAACGTACCCACGCAGGGGCCGTGTACGCACGAGAACCGCATACCAGTTCACTTACAAAAGTACGTAAAAACAAGACCATCGGGACAGAACCATCCAAAGAAGAAGCCTACTCCATCTGCACATCGCTATTATCATCTGGATGCAGCTGGCCTCCTCAACTCAGTAGCTGCATTCATGCACCGCATGCCCGCCGCTGCTCGCGCCAAAAGCTTCCGCTGGAGAGCCATGCCTGTAGTGTCAATGGTGGCAGCTTCGCTCGCCAGGCCGCTTATAGGATCAATCTTAAACCTAACAAAACGCATCCACGCAGGGTCCGTGCACGCACTGTAACCAGACCATCGCAGTCGGAGGACACGGCGCAGCCTCGCGACGTAATCCATCCAAAGAAGATGCACTACTCCATCTCCACATCGATCATCTGGATGCAGCTGGCCTCCTCAACCTGTAGCTCCATTCATGCACCGCACGCATGCCGCTCGTTCATGCATGGCCAAGCAAGCAGAGGTAACGTAGCACTCGCCGCCAAAAGTTTCGGGCTGCATCCGCGCCGCCCACCTTGTAGCTAGTTAATGGCTCCCACCGCGTTCGTAGTGTTAATGGTGGCATTCCCAGCCAAACATCTCTGCGGGCAGAGCCTCGTGCTTCCAGATATATAAGGGCCCACGACCCCAAACCCCTCCAACTCTCCCTTGACCACTCACGCCGGCACCACAGCTTCCATCGGATCCCTTCGCCACCTGCCCCCGGATCTCTCGCCATGTCGGCCGCCAGGCCAGGTCTGACTGAACAACCATGTCACTTCAATGTTCGCCATGGTGAGTCCATCCCCATCTAGATCCGGTGTGCTTGTGGGCTGACGGTCTGGCTGTGCCTTCTCGTGATGTGATGTGATTCATGTAGGGTACGATGGACGAGTATTTCCAGTACCTGCAGTCGCTGGACGAGGACGGCAGCTCAGCCCCAGGCTTGGTCGCCGAGGTCATCAACCTCTTCATCGACGACGCCAACAACATCCTCAATGGCATCGCCGGCCTGCTGTCCGCCCCCAATCCCTCCTCTCTCCATCTGCTTTCATCATCTCATCTTGGGTATTGATTTCATCCGGTCTGCTTTGTGATTCGCAGGAACCAGACCGTGGTAGATTTCAAAAAGGTCGACGACCTGGTGCATCAGCTCAAGGGCCACAGCTGCAGGTGATGATGATAAGCCCTTGTCTTTCTCCCGCCCATTTATAACTACTGTATGTTCGTTCTCCGCCGCATCGATGTCAGTTTGATTTAGATGTGTTTGTTTTGGGCAAGCAGTTTATGTTGTCATTTAAGTTGTCATGTAGTCATAGGTAGAAGTGTCGAGTTTGCTTGTGTATCATGTAATGGAAGTACAGATATCCATGCGTCAGCGCATGGTAGTTTTCTGGTGTGTCCACATTTATGTTCGGATGTGTCGGCGTGGTATCGTTTGCCGCTGTTGGATACACAAAAGGATAAGATCTGAGTTTAGTTGTGTTACACATGGAATTATCACTATTCGTGCCATAGCGATGCTATAGCTCTTCAAGGAATACTTTGACGTCTTGAGGACATTTCTAGTGCTACTTTTTTAGCTAATGGCAATTTTCTAGACTGGCAATAAAAACTTATTGTTCTGTAAACATTTATTATTGTATCAAGAGCGGCTATTGTACGTAATGCCAATGGTCATTTTTCTAGCTTGTCCACTTTATTGATGTTGTTTTTATTCGGATGAGTTGGCACGGGGTGTGTACTTTATGGGCATGCGGCTCGTGTCGTTCGCACTATCGCATAGCTGTAATTAGAAAAGACGAATTTAGTTGTCCTTTTTTTTGTAATTAAATCATCGATAGTCACGCAAATGTTATTGTTCGACAAGTGAAACTTTAACGTGCTGTAAATATATCAGGTACTACATGTACGATTGCATTTAAGGCTACTGTTATTTATTTTTCTGGTTGATCAAACAATTTATTGTGCTGACAAACATTAGACAAATGGCTCTTTGAGAACATTATTTTTACAGCCGTAGCTTTAAAAAGTTTGAGAAAATTCTAGTGTTCTGATCTTGCTCTTTTTGGCATGTATCAGTGTTGGTGCTAAGAAAGTGAACCTCTCCTGCATGCACTTCCATCAGTTCATTGAGGCAAGAAGCAAAGAAGGGTCAGTATACTAAGTACTTTATTATATATGTTGCACAATAATTATTCACTTGGTAGCTTACTATATATGTTGCACAATAATTATTCTCCACACTCTGCATTCTTCACATTCTCTATGTAAACCTGCGGGCTAATTTCCTCTTTTATACCACTATACTATGTCCATATCAATCTTATTATTTTTGTAAGGACTAGCGTTCACTTCATTTGAAACATGTGATGGTAGAACTCGGTTCATTATCTGAATATGCCTCTTTGATTATTCTCTTGGTACTTGTTAGTTCTAGACTTACGTTTATAGCATGAATAAGTCTGAGATGGCTCGAGGTATTTTTTCCATGCACAGGCTTACGATTTTCGAACCATGACAGTTCAGTTTGCTTAATTATTCTCTCCAGAATTTGACAATGTGGTATTTTTGCATTATTCCAGGTGCCTCATGGCGTTGGCTCTTCTTACGAATGAGTTCTGCGATGCACGCAACAAGTTCCAGACCATGATGCAGGTAGCCCCTTATGTGCCTATGTTGGCTTTTGACTTCCAACTTCTGACTAGTGTCATGCTCTACAAATCGGTCATGTATTGTTTAATTTTAAGATAAAAAGGAAAAATGGGATCTCATTCTTTTGCTATTGATATTTATCTTGTTATACTGTTTGGTTTCTTAAGTATCTGAAATGCTTTTGCCTCAATTTTCGTCAACACATTTCTGTAGCTATATTGGGTAGTTTTAAGCCATATAATTTATTTGATTCTCAACTTGAAATAAGCTTGGCGAAGGGCCGGAATAAGATACCGACCACGTTGTAACATTGCTGATTGGTGAATCCTTGTGACTTGACAAACATTATGCGCAGTGCCTTAGGAATGTTGTAATCATTACTCTGTTCTTCCTTTGATGCAGCTGGAGCAGCAGATCGCGGCCTGTGGTCCTAAGTAGTAGCAATCGAAGCAAAAAGAGCATAGCCCCATGTGATCCCACCCATGATGGGGTGTATTTATCTCTGAAGGCGCAAACAATGTTCAACATGTGTCTGGCTTTCAGGCGGTTATAAAATAAGATAATGAATCTTGTGTAGGAACTCTAGTCTGGCAAATCTTCAAAAAAAATGTTGTCATGTGTCTATGTCTCTTTCAAGTCTATATCAGGTTGTGCCCGCTGGGCTTCCCCGGCCCATGCAATTTGTGAACTCTTTACCTGGTTGGTTGGTTAATGGTGTCTTCATTGTTGTCTCTCTCGTATGTTTACTGTCTTTCGGGGTGCTGGTGCCTCTCCTTGAGCAAGGGGATATGTTTGTTGGTTCTCTAAAACTACACTAGAGTGAGTGCATGTCTTGAGATTAGAAGTCCTATGTTGGCTAGTACAATGTGAGTGGCGCTGGTTGGCCTCCACAACCATGAGAACCTCTGGAAAACAAGAATCCTTACAGTTCCCTGCCAGGTGGCCATCGCAGACGGTTTGTTGATGACGGACCGAGTGAACGGGGCGATTACGCCCCCGCCGCTGGAGGGTGACGGCTCCCCGGCACCACTCATTATGTGCCTATAGTACCGGAGCTGGTTGAGCCAATGTGGTGGAAGGCCTTGTTCTCCTTCGTCGGAGGAACGGGAGATCGCCATGGGGGAATCCTCAATCTTCACCCTCCGTCGCGGTGGATTACGGTGAGAGATCTAGAGGAGGACATTCTCGCGGGGCAGTACCTGCGGGGAGATGAGGGTGTGCTGGAGAGCAGACACATAGTGATCGACGTTTTCGTGATCTTTATTGGTTGTCCGATCACGTAGGAGCGGCGGCTTGAGTCCGATCCGATAGATATCATGGATCTTAGTACGACGTCTCCGACAGCGGAATTGAGGGGAATGGTTTCTCGTTTAGCGGCGGTGGATCCAAATCCCGAGCCCGATCTCCGGCAGATTGGGGGCCATTTCTGGGTTTTCGCGGAGGCGGACGAGGACGAAGACTTAGTGCGTCATTTCAAGGCCGCCGTGACGCTGCAGATCGTGTCATAGTTGTTCGTGTCGTCGTCGATGCCGGAGGTGTGTTGCGGTGGCAACAAGGAGGACGGCAAGGTGACGGGACCTCACCGTGACACACTTGGAAGGTCGTGGGCATCGATGATCAAGCCTTGGAAAGGGCCGATTCCCAAGGTAAGTCTCCCACAAATTATGTTCTCAGATTGTGTATTGCTAGATCCATTGATGATGGTTACTAGAAAAAAGAAGAAGGGCCGGGCGGCGGTGCAGCCGCCAGCGCCAGTGGTTGTCTGGACTGAGGAGATCCAAGCGGCAAGGGTGGCTCATTTGAATCTGTTGGCGGGCCAATGTGGGTTGGAGGCAGCAATCACAGTCTTGGGCTCGACTGATACTGGGTATATGGCCTAGTATGCAGCCCAGGCCATCGGCCTAGTGGGCGCTGTCCCAGTGACGTTGCATGTGAATGCATTGGATCGTGTGTATTCTCAGGCACATCCGGTCTCTAGGGTTCGACATATTGCTCGCCCTGGTTTTCCTTAGCTAAGGCAGAGGCACGTTACTAGGATCTTGTCGGCACCTGCGGTTGCGGCGGTAACCATGGCCAGCCGCTGGAACGGGAAGCCACCGCCGCCTAGAATCGAGAGTTCACAGCGGCCGGCACCACCTGCTAGGGACGGGCGGGCGTCGACCATGAGCGCCGCTGCTCAAGGAGGTGGCTGAAGTCGCGACTTCTGCTCGGGCCAGGAGTTCCATGGTCCCTCGGACGGCGGCCGCAATCCTCCCCGTGGACACTGGGGTGACGACGGTTATAATGCCTACGGGGGGGGGGGGGGGGGGGGTCAGCAAAGTGGCACGTCCTTGGCGGGTGGAGAGCACGGGTATGCTTGGGAGAATGATGGCGGGGCTGGCCGAGGCTTCTATGGTCCCCCGGGCAACTTCGTGGAGGGGGCTTCCTATCCCAATTACCGTCACCGCGGAGGTAGGGGTTGGCAGGCGGCCATCTTGGACTCGTACACCTCCACCACCGGCATAAACCTCTGAGGCCGCAACTTCGGTGGATCCGGAGGCTTCTTCAGGGGCGGCTGCTGCAGTACCCACACCGGCATTGTCAGATGCTGCCATGGACAATGTGCGGCCTCTCGCTGCGGTGAAGGTTCTTGTTACCAAGACAGATGCGGTGAAGGTTCGGGACTCTAGCAATGACCGAGCATTTGACAAGTCTGATGGCGAAAGAGCTACGACATGGGCACGGAAGAAGGATAAATTGAATTGTAACTATTGCGGAGAGCCGGGACATTTTGTGGCCGATTGCACGACGGAGCTATGAGATTTATGCCTTAGACCAAAGCATGGGTCAGGGGAGTGCCCCCTTCTTCTGGGACCAAAGCCGATGGTCACGATCTATGGGGTTTCTTGCCCCGAAATTATGTTTTCTGAGGCATCAGGCGTTATTTCGCTTGCACCTACGGCGAAGAGTTTGATTACGGGTATGGTCAAAGTGACACATGGACCGATGATGGAGGCGCAAGTTGTGCCGCAGCTTCGAGAGATAGCCCCGGGAAATTTCCAGTGGGCTCTTGTCAAACTTGAGGATCAGGTCTATAAGGTTGATTTCCCGTCTAGAGAGGATTTAAATTGACGTCTTAAGTTCGGTATGTGCAGGGTGCCTAGAAGCAATTGTATTCTGGAATTTGATGCTTGGAAGCACAAGGAACCATAGGGAACACCTCTTTCCCAGATCTGGGTTCATTTTTCGGGGGCACCGCTGAAGCCTCTGAATGATTTTCTGGTTACCCTGGATTCTTGGGTCACTCATTGGCAAGACTGAGCGTGTTGACATGCCTTTCACTCGCGCACACGGTGTAGCTCGGATGCTTGTCAGTGTGGTGGACATTGAGCCGGTCCCGGATGTGGTGAGATGGACACATGCGGGTGTGACAATCTCGTAGGGCGCCCCCCTTGAGCTTGTTGGCCCTCCATAGAACCTCTTGACATAATTCCGCCTCTATAAGTTCATAAATATTCCCAAACAAACAGAGAGCCACCCAAAACTCTTTTTCCATTACTACAAACTTTCTGTTCTTCTGCGATCCCACATGAAGGCCTTTTCTGGTACTCTGCCAGAGGGGGAAGCGATCACAAAGGGCTTCTAGATCAACCGTGCTGCCCTCAGATGATGCGTGAGTAGTTTACCATAGACCTACATGTCCATAGCTAGTAGCTAGATGGCTTCTTCTTCTCTTTGATCTTTAGTACCATGTTCTCCTTGATGTTCTTGCAGTTCCATTCGATGTAATATTCTTTTGCGGTGTGTTTGTTGGGATCCGATGAATTGTGGGTTTATGATTTGAATATTCATGAGAAGTAATTGAGTGTTTTCTGAACTTTATTATGCATGATTTTTATAACTTTGTATTTCTCTCTGATCTATCTGTTTGGTTTGGCCAACTAGATTGATTTCTCTTTAGTGGGAGAGTGCTTTGTGATGAGTTCAATCTTGCGGTGCTCTATCCCAAAGTGATGTGAAGGGACATGACACGTATTTGTATCGTTACCATTAAGAATAAAAAGATGGGGTTCATTCATATTGATTGAGTTTACCTTTTCTACATCATGTCATCTTCCTTATGGCGTTACTCTCTTTTTGTTAACTTAATACCCTAGATGCATGTTGGATAGCGGTCAATGGGTGGAGTAATATTAGTAGATGCAGGCAGGAGTCGGTCTACTTGTCTCCGACATGATGCCTATATACATGATCATTGCCTTGAATATCGTCATAACTATGCACTTTTCTATCAATTGCCTAATAGTAATTTGTTCACCCACCGTATGTTATGTGTTCGAGAGAGAAGCATCTAGTGAAAACTATGGCCTCCGGGTCTACTTTAATCATATATAAAGAACCTAAATTCCTTTGCTGCAATTTTATTTCTTTTATTTTGTTTTGCAATTTCTCTATCTACCACTACAAGATTTGATCCTTGCAAGTAACGAGTTCAAGCGGATTAATAACGCTCTTGCCAGTGTTGGGTGCAAGTATTTGCTTTTTTGTGTGCAGGTGTTGTTCACGAGGCTTTGCGTGATTCTCCTATTGGTTTGATAAACCTTGGTTCCCACCGAGGGAAATACTTATCTCTATTGTACTGCATCTCCCCTCCTCTTCGGGGAAAATCCAAACGCAGCTCACAAGTAGCACGAAGAATTTCTGGTGTCGTTGCGGGGAGACAACATCAAAACCTATCAAGTACCTTTAGACAAACTATCATTTACTTCCTCTACTTTTTATTTTCCTTCGCCTCTCGTTTTCATCTGCCCCACTTCTCATAAAAATTACAAAAACACAAAAATATGTTTGCTTGCTCGTTAGTTTGCTTTGTCGCTATGTCTTAAGAAAACACCAAGTTGTGTGATTTTTCTAATACTAATAATAATAATGATTTTATTAGTATTCCAATTGCTCCTCCCTCCACTAGTGGGAGTCATGTGAAGTTAATGCTGCTTTGCTAAATCTTGTCATGAAAGGGAAGTCCTAATGAAGATGATGCATCCCATCTTAATACTTTTGTTGAATTATGTGATATGCAAACGGAAAAAGATATGGATAATGATACTGTTAAGTTGAAATTATTTCCGTTCTCACTATGAGATCATGCTAAAACTTCATTTTCGTCCTTGCCTCGAAATAGTATTAATTCTTCGGATAAGTGTAAGGATGCTTTTATTGCCAAGTATTTTCCTCCCGCTAAGATTATTTCTCTTAGAAATCAAATTATGAATTTTAAGTAACTTGAGCATGAACGTGTTGCACAATCATGGGAGAGAATGAAATTAATGGTTAGAACTTGTCCCACTCATGGTTTAAGCTTATGGGTGATTATACGAGATTTCTGTGTGGGGCTAAACTTTATTTCTAGAAATCTTCTAGAATAATCTGCTGCAGGTAGCACTTTTATGAAAATTACATTGGGAGAAGCTGAAAAACTCCTTGATAACATTATGACAAATTATACATCTCCCCTCCTCTTTAAGGAAAATCCCAACGCAGCTCACAAGTAACAGTTGTTTATGGAGCAGCTCAACCTGAGTTTAAACCTGATTTCCTAGCTGACCTTGTAAGGGTCTGTGGGGACGAAAGGTTACCGAGCCTAGTCGAAGAAGATTTTAATATAATTAGGAGAAGAGAAGAAAAGAACAATGGCAACTTCGGTGGAAGATGTTCATTTATGTTTAATACGATCATCGAGAGTCTTAATCTGAGGGAGATTGACCTTACTGGTAGACAATTCACGTGCGAACTTCACTGCCTAATCCAACATATCGAAGTTGGACCGAGTTCTTACTAATGTCGAAGGGGAACAAAAGTTCCCACTTGTAGCGGTGCAAAGCGTTACAATGGGCAATCTTCGACCATACACCATTGTTGGTCGATTCAGGTGAAGCGACCCACATGGGCAATAAGAACGCCTTCTCTATAGATGTAAGTTGGTTCGAGAGGGAGGATTTCTTAGATCTCATTTTAAGAGAATGGTCCAAGGATAGTGGTAGGTAGTCGAGCGTCAAAAGATGGCAGAATAAGATTAGACACTTGCGACAATTCTTGAGGGGTTGGGCCAGAAATGAGAGAGGGATCTACAAGTGAGAAAAGGTAGTATTATTCAACTTATTGGTGTGTTAGATCTGAAACAAAACCTAACCTACTTCACGTGACCGAGCAGGTTGTTAAAAATGAGGACGAACAAAAATTACATGCTCTTCTTAGAGAAGAAGAAATGAAATGGGCTCTGAGAGCTAAAGTGCTAAAAGTCATCCAAGGGAATGACATTACTCAGTTTTTCCACATGATTGCAAATGGGAACACAGAAAGAAGGAAAACATCGAGCTCGAGCAGAATGCAGTACGGTAGTTGGGCATGAGAACCCAAAGTTGTACATATCAAACTATTATAAAAAACTCTTTGAACCTCTCGAGGACAACTTTGTGTCGCTCAACGAGCTCGCAGTTGGGGATGTACCTCAGATTAGGAGAGATGAAAATGATATTTTATATGCGCCGTTCACCGAGAAAGAGGTGTTTCAGGCAGTAACACAAATGAAGAAGAATAAGGCACCCAGACAAGATGGGTTCCTAGTATAATTATAAACGAAATGTTGGCCCATTATAAAAGGTGACCGCATGACGATGTTCCATGATTTCTTCAATGGTCATCTGCAGCTTTTCCACCTTAACTTTGGAACGATAACATTGTTCCCAAAGAAGGAGGAGGTTGTGCGCATTGAGCAGTTCAGGCTGATTTGTCTTTTGAATGTGAGTTTCAAAATCTTTAATAAAGTTAGCACAAATAGGTTGACATGGATTGCCCATTTGGTTGTACAACCGAGTCATACTACTTTCATGACCGGGAAACACATCTTCGAGGGGGTCGTGGTCTTGCACGAAACTCTTCACGAAATCCATTCGAAGAAGCTAGATGGGGAAATCTTCAAGGTGGATTTTGAGAAAGCATACGATAAGGTCAAATGGCCCTTCCTCCAGCAGGCTATGCGCATGAAGGGGTTCGATGAAACTTGGAGGAGACAGGTGGACTCCTTAACTAAAAAAGGTAGCGTGGGGATTAAGGTGAATGATGACACAAGTCATTATTTTCAGACCTACAAGGGCTTAAGACAAGGGGATACGATGTCCCCTGTTCCGTTCAATATAGTGGCAGACATGTTGGCAGTTCTTATCGGTAGGGTCAAGGATAAGGGTCAAGTTGATGGACTTGTCCCTCATATAGTTGATGGGTGGGTCTCCATTCTACAATACGCTGATCACTATTATATTCATGGAACATGACCTCGCAAAGGATAGAAATATGAAAATAGTTATATTCCTGTTTGAACAATTGTCAGGGTTAAAAATTAATTTTCACAAGAGTGGATTGTTTTTCTTTGGAAGAGCCAAAGACGAACAAGATGCATATAGACAATTGTTCGGCTATGAAATGGGCTCTTGCCATTTAGTTACCTAGGAATTCCAATTCACCATCATAGACTATCTAATAAAGAATGGAAACGCATTGAGGATCAATTTGAGAAGAAACTAAGCTGTTGGAAGGGCAAGCTTATGTATTACGGAGGTAGGCTCGTGTTAATAAATTCAGTATTAACTAGTATGCCAATGTTCCTGTTATCTTTCTTTGAAGTACATATAGGGGTACGGAAATGCTTACATTTTTAACGACCTTGTTTTTTCTGGCAATGTGATGAAGTTAAGACAAAATACATATTGACCAGGTGGTATATTATTTGCAGACCCAAAGAGAGGTTTAGGGATTGAGAAATTGGATATTAAGAACAAATGCCTACTTAGCGAATGGTTATATAGGTTATCAGTTGAGACTAATGGTATGTAGACACAGATTCTGTGTAACAAGTAGCTACAAACTAAGTCTTTAGCCCGGGTTACTGTAAGACCTAATGAGCTGCCGTTTTGGAAGGGGCTATAATGAGGACGAAGGATACCTTTTGTCGCAGAGCGAAATTTGTTATTGGAGACGGTAGAACAACCAGATTCTGGGAGGATATACATGGTTAGGGAAGATGCCTCTAGCATTGCAATACCCCACATTATATAATATTGTACAATGTAAGGAGGCTTACATTGCTACATTATTAGAATTTTCTCCTTAAACATCCAGTTCAGCAGGTCCCTAGTGGGGGAACGTTGGAGCTCGTGGCTACATCTTGTGCGAAGGTTGATGGATATTCAACTTCCCGATCAGCCAGACGAGTTTGACTGGAAGTTAACTAGGAATGGTGCTTTTACAGTGAAATCTATGTACCTGGACTTACTTGATTCTGTCCCAATCCCGAGATCGATTCATATTTGGAAAATTACAGTTCCGTTGAGAATCAATATTTTCATTTGGTTTGTCCATAAGGAAGTGATTCTAACCAATGATAATCTGGTGAAGCGTAGGTGGGTGGGTAGTTATCGTTGCTGTTTTTGTGACCAGGATGAAACAATACAACACCTCTTTATCGACTTCCCTCTCGCCAAGCTTCTTTGACGCACGATTCTTATAGCCTTTAATATTAGGGCCATTTGCATTTCTGTCCCTAACTCGAACCACCTAATCAGATATACCCCTAATTTGAAAGCCTGCTCAAAAATGCCCCTCCGCCGTTATGTGCACTTATAGAAATGCCCTTCCGCTCCGTTACCGTCCGGTCAAAGGGCTTTGACCGTTTTCTGGACGTTAGTTGGACAATTTGCCCCTGAATCCATGTGACACTTACATGCGGGACCCCCCTCTAAAAAAATAAAAGGAAAACTAGGCCAACTCAGCCCTCCCGTGGGTCAGTCACTTACCGGTGGGACCTATCTAGGAAAAAACAAAAAAAATCTCTCTCATCCATCTCCTCCCGACGGGACCCATTATGAGGGTAAACACCCCCGGTCCACGCGTTCCCGGCCGTGAGCGCCTGCGCTCGCCGGCGGCTCGCCGTAGGGGAGGAGGATGACCGTGGGAGGACGGCGCCTACTGCGCGAGGCAGCAAGCTGCGCGAGACGCGCCAAGCTCAGCAGGAGCGGCGGGGTGTAGATGGGCGCGTGCACGACCGAGCCAACCAAGGTTGGTCATGGCGGCCGGATTCTGTCAGGGTGCTCCGGGCACGGAATCGGGCGGGGGAAGAGCGGAGTAGGGGCACCTGCTTTCCTTGACGACGGAACAGGGGTCGGGTAGGTCAAGAATGGCTTAGAGCGACCGAATTTAGGACGGGAAGAGCAATGGCCATGGCGGAGTTCGACGTCCTGGGCGTCGTCTAAGGGCACCCCCAGGCCAGATCCACTGCGCACGACGAAGGAGAGGCGCCCGCAAGGAAGTGATTCTATGTACCTGGAATGGTGCTTTTACAGTGAAATCTATGTACCTGGACTTACTTGATTCTGGCCCAATCCCGAGATCGATTCATATTTGGAAAATTACAGTTCCTTTGAGAATCAATATTTTCATGTGGTTTGTCCACAAGGAAGTGATTCTAACCAATGATAATCTGGTGAAGCGTAGGTGGGTGGGTAGTTATCGTTGCTGTTTTTGTGACTAGGATGAAACAATACAACACCTCTTTATCGACTTCCCTCTCGCCAAGCTTCTTTGACGCACGATTCTTATAGCCTTTAATATTAACCCTCCAATTAGCATTGACATGTTTTTTGGGACATGGCTAACTAGAGTGGAGCCAATTACTGCGGAACGTATTTGGATAGGAATATACGCTTTACTTTAGGCTATATGGAACTGCAGAAATGATATGATCTCTAACAGAAAAAATATAAACTTTTTGCAGGTTTTACAGAGCTACTGCTTGGATCCGTACGTGGTTGTTACTCACTCATATGGATTACAGGGAGCTTTTGGTTACTGGGTGCAACTGATGGAAGACGATAGCACGGGATATTTACAACCGGCGTGGGTGGCGGTCCAGTAATAGGATAAGTGTTTACCATCTTGTTCTATTTTTCGCCGTTTGTGGCCTTATTTTATTTTAATTTATTTTATGCTCCTTCCGTGAGATGTACTGAACTACAGACTTTGTTTTGTTTTGGCACTGTTTAGTAAGATGGTTGCATGCATCATTCTGATGCAGAGGCCGTGGGATATCCTCCTTCAAAAAAAATTCACTGAAGAATGTACCAACTCTGCGGGCAGAGGTGAGTACGGGATATTTCTGGGAGGGGGAGAGAAGGGTGAAGGGTGTGTCAAATGTTGTCATTGTAGAACATCGAGGGGGTCATGAATTTGGTGATCTAGCCGCGGAAGCCATAGAGGGCACGAGAATTGGTGCTCTCCACTTGATCGCGTAGATGGCATATATGGTATTAATGGTTTTGTGGCCGGCATGCTCGGTGCAGGTGACCGAGTCCCTGGCGGACAACACTACCAAGAAAGGCCTTGAAGACACTCAGAGACTCTGGCGCCTTACGCCACCCCGCCGCTCCAGCCACTAGATCACTTGATTCGTGGCCCTCTTGATGTTCTACCAGACACCATTTCACACATCGTCCTTCAACCTTACCTCCTCCTCCTAGAAGTGTCTTGTTCGCCTACACAGCTAGTTTATTCTTCAGCGATGGTTTTCTGGAGGTTCTAGAGGTGGTGGAGGTCAGCAAGCGACACTCACAATGTACCAACCAACAAAATAATTTAAAGATCAAGCCATGCACTCCCTTTAGTGTAGTTTTTTATAACCAAGAAACATTTCCCCTTGTTCAAGGAAAGACGTCGGCATTCCAAAAGATGGTAAAGAGACGGGACAGCCTACAACATATAACAAAACCAATTCACCAGTAAAAAAAACAACCAGGTAGAGAATTTAAATATTGTTTGGAGCGGCAGCCCAGCGGACACAACCAGGTATAGAGTTGACAGAGACATTGACACATGACAACATGTTTTGTTTGAAGACTTGCGAAAATGGTGTTCCTACGCAAGATTCCTCACGTTATTTCATAGTCGCCCTCCAAAGCCAGACACCTATTGAACATTGTCTACATTGGAGAGAAACATACACCCCAGCATGGGAGGGATCACTTGTAGCTATGCTCTTTTTCCTTCCATAGCTACTACTTACGACCATAGGTTGCGATCTGCTCCTCCAGCTTCATCAAAAGAACAACAAATTAATTATTACGACATGTCCAAGGTGCATATTGGTGGCCAAGTCACAAGGTTTTGGTGGCATACTAATGACGCATGGAGTTACATACTAATGGCGCACTGCCAGGTGCGCCATACAATACCAGATACTAATGGCGCACCAGTGGTGCGCCATTAGTAAAAAAAATTCTAATGGCGTGCTACTAATGGCGCACCGGTAGTGCGCCATTAGTAGGCAAAACCGGTGCGTCATTAGCAAAATAAGCCATCTAAAGGCAGCAAAGAGGGACCATCCGGTCTGAATAGAGTCCTAGACAGACTATGACAAATTCATGGCACCCCTGACAAACCTGCAAACCATACGCACAGAGAGTGTTGGGTCTTCAAGCAGGCCGGCAAATTAAATGCCGAACACAAGGGAAGGGAAACACCAAGTGAAGACGAGGATGAACCTTGCCAGCCGAACACGGAGGGACAGAAAAAATTCCTGCCATAGGTTAAATAGTAAACATGATCCACACGACTCACACATCCATGAGGAGGCACGAACGCGCACATATAGACGTGCTCGATATAGAGCCCATCGTACTCACACCTAACCACTGGATGCCCTATCCGATCACCTTTGATCACTTGGACGACCGAACTAGTATTCGGCGTGGAGGATCAGAGGCCTTGGTGCTTGACCCAATAATCGACGAATACCATCTCACCCACGTCCTCATGGACGGCGGCAGCAGTCTCAATTTAATATATGAGGACACTATCTGCAGGATGGGGATAGACCCATCCAGAATTAACCAAAGTGACACCACATTTGAAGGGGTGATACCAGGCATTGAAGCACACAGCAGGGGCTCCATTGTACTGGAGGTAACATTCGGATCTCCAGGCAAGTCCAGAAGCGAAGAGCTACTCTTTATCATCGCAACCTTCCAAAGCAACTATCATGCATTGCTTGGAAGAACGGCCTTCGCCCGTTTCAACGCATTACCGCACTATGGATACCTTACACTCAAGATGCCTGGTCCACGGGGCGTCATCACCATTAGCGGAATAACATAGCGCTCGTCACGCGCAGAGGAACACACGACGGCCATTGCGGCCGGACTATAAGCGGCCTCCAACATCAGAAAACATGGCTGGTCACTAAAAGACGATAGACTCCGCTAGACGAGTCCGGTCGACTGGATAAAATTGAATCAGGGCACCGTATATGTAATCCCATAGTGGACACCAGGGGCTATAAATACTTAATACAGTCCCACAGATTGGCTCAACCTTAGGGGCAGGCCAACATCTTACACTTTTAATTATCCATCGCATACTTACTTGTATTCTTCTACGTGTTTTCCTTTTTCCGTAGACAACGTTCGCGCGATACCCTTCCAGGATACAGCACAACGGAGACAAAGGCGCAGACGTGCAGCAGGGCCCCGTTCAACAGGTTTCTTTTTAGATTAAGCCCCTGTGTAAACCTTTTCTATTGCCTCTTGTTGTTTAACCATCCCATGGGTTCCATACCCACAGAGGATACTGCCGTTTTTGGCATTTCGCCACGACAGATTAACGCACGTACCTGGAAACGCAGGGTTTATAATGAATGGGCATTCTTGAGCTCATCATCTGTTATAAAGTCCGAATACCTTCGGGAGTGTTCGGCGTCATGAGTTTGGCCTTATATGCATCAGCTCCGAATCATGTCTTTGGTCAAATGTTGGGTTTGCTCGGCTCCTGGGTTTGCCGCCTTACGTTCCGTTATAATCGGTTAAGGTGGCCAAAGGAGAACTACTGCAATTGTGCCCTGATTATTCCGGACGAGCACCTCAGTAGAGAAAGCCGAAAACTGACGGTCATGATGCAGCGAGAGACTGTTCAACCACTCGAAGACTTATCAGAATCTTTAGGATCCCTCTGCATTAACAAAGGACCGTTTCCCGGTCATGTACACACGCGCCCGTATTCGGATACACGCGAAGGTACCAGGGGCTACATAGTAGCCCCAACATTAGATTCCCATGGCTAAGCGAAAGTGTTACAGCTATATAGTCCGGTTGGCTAGTTCGACATGCGATCACCTCCTTAATGGACCAAGACGTTGGATCAAGTGTGATTAAGCATATTTTTCGCGAAGACCCCGCATTGTCTGCATGGGGGCTGAAGCCAACAACTGCTATCTTTCGGATTACACATTCATATATATATATATATATATATATATATATATATATATATATATATATATATATATATATATATATATATGTAAACGTCACATTGTGGGACACAATAATACTTTCGGGCAAAAAGTATAAATATAAGCCCTATAACCAAAATAACATTGTTTTCACAATGATTCGATTCATCACTCGAATAAGACATTCTTCGAGCACTGCGCCTCTATTAGGCGGGCATGTTCTGTGACCTACGCCAAGTAGTGCTCGGCCGGATATTGGCCCCCGCCCGGATCTTGGGTCGCTATAATATTGGCCTCCATATCCGTCCAATAGGCTTTAACACGGGCAAGAGCTATCCGTGCACCCTCTACGCACGCCGACCTCCCCATGGCGTAGATCCGAGGCACGGCCCCAAGGTATTGTTGCACCAAGCCAAAGTAAATGTCCGGCTTAGGCCCGTTCGGCCAAAGATGGTCTATCACAGACCGCATTGCAAGACCGGATAGCCTGTGAAGCTCCGCTATAGCAGCCATCTTGTCCCTTAACGGCAGCGGGCGAGGGGGAGCATTGAATTGCGACCAGAAAATCTTCTCCACTTCCTTATCACTCTGATCCTCGAAGAACTTGGCAGCGTCAGTCATACTCTTCGCCAAATCCACATACGCGTCCGCAGGATTCCAGCGCCCATGCAGGGGAGCGTACTTCGGATCGAAAAACTTCATCCGTAGCAAGTAGGAGCCTCCAGTCGCGATTTTACCGGTCTGTTGAAGTTCCTCCCGCGCACCCCTGAGCGCGGTACGTATTTCCTTGGTGGCATTATGCGCCTTGTCCAGCTCGGCTAAACTTTCCTTGTGCTCCTTTTCAAGGAGCTCATACCGGTCAGCGGCATTTTTTTACTCCACAGCCATTTCGGCTACCTTTTCCTTGCTTCGGCGATGAGCAGCATGTTCGGCTCTCAGTTCCTCGGCCGCCTTTAGGGCAGCCGTATTGCTAACCCGAGCTTGTTCCTTGGCTTGGACAAGTTCTGCCCTTAGGGCCTCCACGGCAGAAGCACCATCTGTAGTCCGAACATATTACATTAATATCATGCCACCTCCGTATTTTTTTATACAAAGGAAAGCAGAGCACATACCTTGCGATTTGTCCAGCCGCTCGTTCACCAACGTGATATCGGCATCAATCGATCCAATCTGCCTGGTTAGTTCGGCAACTTCAACAGACTGGTCGATGGCCGGACCCGCAGGTACCGGCAGGTGTTTACAGCGCAATCATTGATTTATGATCCCCCGTTTGCCGCCTAGGGCGGGCAACCAGAGTCTCAGGGGCTACTATCTATATGGAGCACACCTAACGCGTGCCTCACAGCCAAAAATAGTGTATTCTTCACTACAACCTCAAAGCCTCTGAGCAGACTTGTAAATGCCTCATTCAAACCGCTTGTACCGGAGGAAATCTTCCCGAGCACCGCGCTTATTAATGAGTGGTGCTCTTCCGAGAGCGCAGCTCGCTCCAGTAGGCCCGTCAGTACGTCCTGCCGGACATCGAACTGTGCCGGACCCTTCCCATAACCCCTTGCGGGAACCAAATGCTCCGGGCTCAGGGGGGCTGAAGCATTGGCTTCCGGCTTCGGCAGATCCGGACTCCTCCGTGACGACACCTCGGTGTTGCCTGCTTCATGAGCCGGAGAGGTGGGTGGGGTCTCGCTCTCCATCATCTCCGGAGGGAGATCCCCCGAAGACGAACTCTGTTGAGAAGGGCTGCTAGCCGGACTGCGAAAGATGAATCCTGGTTGTTGATCTAGGAGAAACGTAGTACCTTCGAATCAAAATTTGACTTACAGCTCGGTGGAGGGCTGGCCCATTGGTGGGCACGATGCAGTGAGGGTGCCCGTCGAGGTAGAGCCCCCTGGTGATATCTTTTTCGCTGGTATGGGCATCTTCGTCTCCGAGTCTTCGGAGGCAGCCCTCTTCTTCCCGCGCGGGGAGGAGGCCTTAGCCCCCCCCCCCTCCCGTCTATCCTCCTTAGGGGAGGCAACAATTCCCCCGGTTCGGATGCGCAGTGTGTGGAGTTCGGTTTCTTCGTTCTTCCCCTTGTCTTTCCCTGAGGGCATTCTGCTGAGTACCCGGTCAAGCATCTTGGCCATGGTGGGACAAGGCAGACCTTCGGGAAGTGGCGGCGGACACCTGATTCTCTCCGCCTTGCTAAGCCATTCCTGGGCGGATGATTTTCAGAATAAACAATCATGACAAATACAAAACAGGGTGTCCGGTATCAGGGCTACTTACTTGAGTATCTAGGCGATTGCAGCTTAGCCCCGCATCCTCGATGGTATCCGGACACACTACTTTATGTCCGAAGAATAATTTGCACATCTCTTCGAGCTTCAAGCCGAAGAAGTGCTTGACAGTCCGCGGACCCTCCAGATTGAACTCCCACATCCGAAAAGGCCGGCGTTGGTGAGGGAGTCCTGGATTAGGGGGTATCCGAACAGCCGGACTGTGCACAACGTCCGGAGTATTGAAGCATGGAGATACAAGACTCAAGACTTCGGCCCGTGTCCGGATGGGACTTTCCTTGGCGTGGAAGGCAAGCTTGGAGATCCGGATATTATATTTCCTTCCTTGTAACCGACTCCATGTAAACCCTAGCCCTCTCCGGTGTCTATATAAACCGGAGAGGTTGGCCCTTAGAAGGCCGATCACAATTACAATCATACCATCATAGGCTAGCTCTTAGGGTTTAGCCTCTACGATCTCGCGGTAGATCTACTCTTGTACTACCCATATTATCAATATTAATCAAGCAGGAAGTAGGGTTTTACCTCCATCAAGAGGGCCCGACCCTGGGTAAACATCTGTCTCCCTTGCTTCCTATTACCATCAGATTTGACGCACAGATCGGGACCCCCTACCCGAGATCCGCCGGTTTTGACACCGACATTGGTACTTTCATTGAGAGTTCCTGTGTGTCGTCGCTGTCAGGCTCGATGGCTCCTCCAATCATCATCAACAACGCTGTCCAGGGCGAGACTTTCCTCCCCGGACAGATTTTCGTGTTCGGCGGCTTCGCACTGCGGGCCAACTCGCTTGGCCATCTGGAGCAGATCAACAGCTACGCCCCTGGCCACCAGGTCGGGTTTGGAAACCTGAACTACAAGTCGGACATCCGCGGAGACTTGATCTTTGATGGATTAGGGCCTATGCCAGGAGCACCGGACAGTCACGACGAGCATGGCTTAGACCTGCCGTCGGACGAAGCTCGGGGCATCACCCCCGTACTATCCCCGGACCTAGATCCGGAGCAGGCTGCGCTGCCTAAGGACGGAGGGATGGACCCCGCCCCCCAGGTCGCACACTCATCGACAGTGGAGCCGAACACGGGCCTTACCTCTGCGGTGGCCAGTGACTCCGAACCCCCGGATTCGTATCCGGACGTCGGTTCCAGTCTGCACACTCCCGAGCTCGTCGGGCCAGGATGGGCTCCGGTAATGGAGTTCACCGCTGCGGATGTCTTCCAACACTCGCCCTTTGGCGACATGCTGGACTCATTAAAGTCTCTCTTTTTGTCAGGAGGCTCTTCGTCGGACTATGCCCGGCTCGAGTGGGACGCCGGCGATGAAGGAATTCGTTGCCCACTCACCACCCACTTCATTGCCACGGTCGATGACTTAACCGAGGTACTGAACTTCGACTCCGAAGACATCGACGGTATGGACGATGATGCAGGAGAAGAACATGAACCACTGCTTCTTATGATATATATATATGGTGGACACTCCGAAGGAAACAAATGGCGATGAGGCAACGGAGGATAAAACCTCAGGGAAAAAGGCAAAGAATGGGCGTCGTCGGCGCCACTCCAAGCCCCGCCACACCAATACCGGCCCAGGAGACGAAAATAATCCGAATGGTGCCGAAGAAGAATACAACCCTGAACAGCCTGCCTTCAAGCAGGCCGAACAGGAGGATGAGTAGGTTAGCCCAGAAGAACAGGCGACAGACGAATACCCGGAGGAGGACAGCTACATGCCCCCTCCGAAGACGAGATTAGCCTCGGCGACGATGAGTTCGGCGTGCCTGAGGATCCCGTAGAGCAGGAGCGCTTCAAGCGTTGGCTTATAGCCACTGCGACGAGCCTGAAAAAGAAGCAACAGCAACTCCAAGCTGATCAAGACCTGCTCACAGACAGATGGACTGAAATCCTGGCAGCCGAGGAATACGGACTCGAGCACCACACGGCTGACCGGCCACCTCGTGGCCGGGATAAAACGGCATACCAGTCCGCATACCAGCCAACACCCCCACGCCAACATACTACGACCCGGGGCAACAAATCAGGACAGCCAAGATCGATCTACGGAACGCGGGGGCGCGCCTCGGTACGCGACGAGGACTGTCACGCCGGACACACCTTCAACAAGTCCTGCCGGGCCGAATATAGCCACCCAGAGAAATTCGACCTGCGTAGCCACATAGCCCGGTACAGAGGCGCCGTGCACCCTCTCTGCTTCACTGACGAAGTAATGGATCATGAATTCACAGAATGGTTCAAACCCGTAAACATCGAAAAATACGATGGCACAACAGACCCCGCAGTACGGATCGAAGATTTTCTTCTCCACATTCACATGGCCCGCGGAGACGATATGCACGCCATCAAGTATCTTCCCCTTAAGCTCAAAGGACTAGCCCGGCACTAGCTAAACAGCCTGCCAGCAAACTCCATTGGCAGCTGGGAAAACCTGGAAGACGCATTCCTCGACAACTTCCAAGGCACATATGTGTGACCACCTGACGCCGACGACTTGAGCCACATTACTCAACAGCCCGGAGAGTCAGCCAGGAAATTCTGGACTCGGTTTCTAACTAAGAAGAACCAAATAGTTGACTGTCCGGACGCCGAAGCCCTGGCGGCTTTCAAACATAATATCCGTGACGAGTGGCTCGCTAGACACCTCGGCCAGGAAAAACCCAAGTCCATGGCAGCTCTCATGACACTAATGACCCGCTTTTTGCGCGGCGAGGCGAGTTGGTTGGCCGCGGCACTACGCCACAGTCCGGCAATTCGGATGGCCATGACAATAACGGCAAGCCACGGCGTAATGCATATAAGCGATGGAACAACGGTGACAACATCAAGACACGGCGATCAACGCCGGATTCGGTGGATCCAAGCCCGTCAGCGGAAGAAGCCGTTCAAAAGAAATAATCGAGGATCGTCCGGTCTGGACCGCATCTTTGGGCGCTTCGATGCCAAATTCATGGCACCCCGGATAAGCCAGCTAACCACACCAATAGAGATTGCTGGGTATTCAAACAGGCCGGCAAGATAAACACCGAAGACAAGGACAAGGGGCTGCACAGCGACGATGACGAGGAGCCCCGACGTCCGAACACGGGGGGACAGAAGAAATTTCCCCCCAGGTGAAAACGGTCAACATGATCTACGCCACGCACATCCCCAAGCGGGAACGGAAGCGGGCACTAAGGGACGTCTATGCGATGGAGCTAGTCGCCCCCAAATTCAACCCTTGGTCAGCTTGCCCGGTCACCTTGATCGTAGGGATCACCCTACTAGCATGCGTCACGGCGGCTCGGCCGCATTGGTCCTAGACCCAATCATTTACGGATTCCACCTCACGCGCGTCCTTATGTATGGTGGAAGTAGCCTGAACCTGCTTTACCAGGACACACTGCACAAAATGGGCATTGACCCTTCAAGGATCAAGCCCACTAAAACCACCTTTAAAGGTGTAATTCCTGGAGCAGAGGCCCGCTGTACGGGCTCTATAGGAAGTGGTCTTTAGATCTCTGGATAACTTCCGAAGCGAAGAGTTAATCTTTGATATCGTCCCTTTCCGCAGTCGTTACCATGCACTGCTCGGACGAACCGCATTCGCCAGATTCAATGCGGTACCACACTACGCATACCTCAAGCTCAAGATGCCAGGACCACGCGGGGTCATAACGGTGAATGGAAATATGGACCGCAATCTACGAACAGAAGAACATATCGCATCACTTGCGGCAGAAGTACAATGCGGCCTTCTCCGACAAACCAATCCGGCGACAACAACTTTGAGCACGGTCAAGCGAGTCCGGAGCACCCTGCAACAGGATCACCAGGCACGCCAAGAGCGCGATTAGCAGTCCGGCCTCCGCTTAAGCCTCATCAAAGCAGCATTCGTGCCACGCGCACACAATTACGCACTTACAATACCATGGGCATAGGCGGAGGTGCATCAACGACTCGGTCAATAGTGTGGGTAACCACCAAATACTTTCATACTCTTCCCCTCTTACCTTTCAGGACACCGCGTTGGCGCAGCATCCTCAAAAGAGCCGAATTGCCGGACTTATAGGGGAGAGACATCCAAGGAGGCAACAAACGTTGTGCACAGAACGAAATACCCAGGTGGAATCTATTTACGATCATTATACCTGCTTTATCTATCTGAACACAGCCTGCCCCTGGATAGGACATGTCAAATAGTCCTATTTTATCTCTGCATAATGCATCCATTGTAAATGTACGCTTAAACGTATTTTCGTCAATGGGAGAAACCTCAGTAGAGAAAGCCAAAAACTGACCGGCATGATGTGGCGAGAGCTGGTCTCTGTTCGAGAGGTTTTAAAATCCTTAAAGATTTTCCGCTTTAGGCGATAAATCGGCTTCGTCCGATCTAGGCATGTATAGCGCCCCGATTCGGTCTTCTGGATTCTAGGGGCTTCGCCGAAATTTAAAATTGTAGACTTCTATGGATAACTGAAAGTTATAAAGCCGCATAGTCCGATTGCCTCGTTCGCTGCGCCAGACACCTCCTTAAGGGACCAAACATTTGGATAAAGAGTGTCCGGGTTTTCCACGAACACCCCAGTGCTAGTCACGTGGGGGCGGAAGCCGACGACTGGCCTACTTTCAGGATTTTATAAACAGCCGCACAGAAGGTAATATTTTAAATAACAAAAGCGCTACATAGTGCAAGTAACTTCGTCTTTAATTACACACATGACAGAAGTGAATTCATTCCAAAATGGCGACCTTGGTACACTCATTGGCGACGAGACGAGCACCCTTCATCACGCCATCGTAGTACATTTCGGGATGGCGATGCGCCTTGCCCTCCGGTGGCCCGTCCTTGACCAGCTTCTCCACATCCAGCTTGCCCCAGTGCACCTTGACGCGGGCAAAAGCTCGGCAGGCACCTTTGATGCAAACGGATCGCTTGATCACTTCAAGCCGCGGGCAGGCATCCACCATCCGCTTGATCAGGCCAAAGTAGCTCAAGGCAGGAGCTCCCGAGCCACATCCCGACTATGAAGTCCTTCATAGCCAGTTCGGCCGCCTGTGGAGTTCGACCAACTGCTTGATTGGTCGCTCGAGGCATCGGATGATCAGCCCCAAAGATATCTTGGGACCGTAACATCTTCTCCGTTGAGCTCCCTCCTGGGCACGGTAGAACTCCGCAGCGTCTGAGGCACTGCATGGCAGATCTGCAAATGCCCCTTGAGCTCCGTATTCGAGTAAGTAAAAGAAACGCCTCCTCCACATGTTTGCTTTGCATAAAGAATTTCTTACCCGCTGCTATCTTTTTGGCCTCCTGGATCTCCTGCTGTGCTTTCTTGGCCTTGGCCTTGGCATCTTTCAAACTTACAAGGGCCATCGCAAGCTCGGCCTCCTTTGCCTTCAGATCATGCTCCATGGACTCGCACTTCTTGCCGAGGTCCTAGAGCTCTTGCTGTACCTCGCCCACTCTAGCATTTTGCTTTTCGCGCTCCTTGCATTCCAAAGCCGCTTTGTCTTCGGCCTCGGACAGCGCTTTCTTCAGGGACGCCACTTCGGCGGTGGCCCCTGTTACACGATCCTAGCAACTTTGGCGTTAGATTGACAAATTTTGCCTATCTTTAAATACACAAGAGCGGGAATCACTTACCCTTGTTCTCTTCGAGCTGCCTCTTCGTGAGGACGAGTTCTCCCTGTGCCTGCTCCAGTCCCGCTTGATTCGGCAACCTCGGCAAGACGGCGGCAGCAAAGCAAGCAACACAGCCTGCTTATTCACAACAATGCCTATTATTAGACTCTTGCGGATTATAATTGACCCTCCGTTTGGCTTTTCTTTCGAACACCAAACAGAGTATCAGGGGCTACTACCTATCGGGTGATAATTTCATACATTTTTATTACTTACATCAAAGCCCGTCAGGAGGCTTGTGCAGGCTTCGGTTAGTCCGTTTTTGGCGGACAGAACCTTTTGACTCACCGCACTCGTAAGAGTACGGTGCTCTTCTTCCATGGAAGCGCCTCGAAGTGCTTCCACCAGACTATCCGGCGCCGTCGATGCGATGGAAGTCTTGGGCACGGGCGGCTCGCCCTCCCTAACGAGGGGCTGCCCGCCTAAGTCCGGAACCGTCGGAGGTTCTAGAGCACTGTTCGGTCGGGAGTCCGTCTTGTTGCGGCTCTCATCGACACGGTCCACGGGGATCTTGAACCCCGCATGTCAGACATTCGGAAGTCCGCCTTGGGGCATCTCCGGCGCCACCTCCCCCTGCTCGAGGAACCTTCAGGACAACACCTCCGTGTCATCCGCAGGCTGAGGAGTGGTGGCCGTCGGGGGCGAGTTCATCTCTGAAGCGCTCAGAGACCCATCCGAAGACAACACCTCCGGATGAGCCCGGACCGGACTGCATCAATGTTCGGCGTTATTAACAATTGTGAAGTGAAAATCACAGTAGAGTGCAGACACTTACGATCGCGACAGGGGCTTCCCCCTGGGCAGCCACCCTTCCTCGCTATGAGTGGCCGTGGTGGAGTAGTCTGGAAGGGACGTCTTTCCCTTCTTGGGCGTCCCAGCCTCCCCTTCTGGGGCCGCCTTCCTCTTTTTCTCCTCCCCAGAACGGGGAGGTGGAATTTCTTCTTGCTTTCCCCCGCCTCCGCAGGAAGAATCTGTTTCGTCGTCATCGGACGACGTAGGTATGACGGCCTTGCGTCAAGGGCCTCTCTCGGCCCCACGGCCCGTCCCCTCGGGCCTCTCATCCTTTCCGGATGGGACGCCTTCTTCTTCTTCTTCCTCCTCCTCGGGGGAGGAGTGCGCCTCGTCGTCTTCGGACAAGGTTTCTAGCATGACCTTACGCCGGAGACCCTTTCGGGTCCCCGGGGCCTTCTTCTCGGCCTTCTTCTCCGGCACCTTGTACGGAGCGGGACCAGCATATCCGTCAGGAGAGCATCCGCTGGGCCTTCTGGCAACGGAGCCGGACAGTAGACCTGCTCCGCTGTCTCCACATAGTCCTGAAGCAAATATGCATGATTACTTAAGGGACTCCCATGGATATATTGGGAAAGACTGGGTCCGGTGGTAGTCTGAGGACTCACCTGGCTAGGAGCCCGCGCGGCATGAAGCCCGCGGTCCTCGGATGTGGGAGGAGGTACTTCGGAGGCCTTGAACAACACTTTCCATGCGCCTTCGTGCGTCATGCCGTAGAGCTTCCGGAGCGTCTGGTGTTCGGTTGGGACGAACTCCCACAGATTAACTGCCCGCCTTTGGCAGGGCAGGATCGGGCGAACGAGCATAACCTGGATCACGTTGACAAGCTTGATGTTCTTGTCCTTCATGCTTTTGATGCATGTCTAGAGTCCGGCCAGCTCCGTGGAATCGCCTCAGGACAGGCCCTTCTTTTCCCAGGAGTTGAGCCGCATAGGGGTTCCGGATCGGAACTCGGGGGCCGCTGCCCAGTTGGCGCCGCGCGGCTCGGTGATGTAGAACCACCCCAATTGCCATCCTTTTAAGGTTTCTACGAAGGAACCGTCCAGCCAGGTGACGTTAGGCATCTTGCCCACCATGGCTCCTCCGCACTCCACTTGCTGGCCGCTTACAACCTTCGGCTTCACGCAGAATGTTTGCAGCCATTGGCCGAATTGTGGCCGGATGCGTAGTAAGGCCTCGCAAACGACGATGAACGCCGAGATGTTGAGGACGAAATTGGCTAGATCATGGAAATCTAGCCCATAGTAGAACATGAGCCCAGCAGACGAAGGGATGGAGTAAATCCCAATCCACGCAGACGAAGTGGGCGGCGAACACGACTCTCTCATGGGGTCCTGTGGTCGGAATGACCTGCCCAGCGTCCGTAGCAGTGCGCTATGTCTGCGACCAAGTATCCGGCCGCTCGAAGATTTGTGATGTGCTTCTCCTCGACGGTGGAAGCCACCCACTTGCCTCCTGCTCCGGACATGTCCAGCTGTGCGGGGGAGACTTAGGCTTGGTCGCTGGAGCTCGAGGGGGCAAGAATGGGCAGAGAAGGAAGAAGGCGTGGGTAAAAATGAGGAAATCTTATCCCTTTATAGAGGCGACGAAAGCGTTGCGCCTCCCCACTTGCCCGTTGGGAATCGCTTGCTTCCCAAGTGCCACGATTAATGATGTGGTGGGATTACCCGTACCCGTATTAATGAGAATCTCGTGATAAGGGGGCACGATCTCTGCTTTGACAAGACGTGTCAAGGAAACTGCCTCGCAATATGCGCTGTGGCTGGTTGTGGAAAGATGGTTTGAATAATGACCTGACCGTAATGACACGTCGCGTTGCCTAAAAGTTGACAGCGGATTGCATTTGTGAAACGTCGTTCTCTCTACGGTGGCATGTGAAGATCATATTGTGGATTCGGACACGGTTTGAGTGTTCGATAATTACCTTGGAGTATTCGGAGGAGGAACCCGCCCTGCAATGCCGAAGACAAGACTGCGCGCCGGACTCATCATCATCGAAGCCTGGTTCAGGGGCTACTGAGGGAGTCCTGGATTAGGGGGTATCCGGACAGCCGGACTGTGCACAACGTCCGGACTATTGAAGCATGGAGATACAAGACTCAAGACTTCGGCCCGTGTCTGGATGGGACTTTCCTTGGCGTGGAAGGCAAGCTTGGCGATCCGGATATTATATTTCCTTCCTTGTAACCGACTCCATGTAAACCCTAGCCCTCTCCGGTGTCTATATAAACCGGAGAGGTTGGCCTAGAAGGCTGATCGAATTACAAGCATACCATCATAGGCTAGCTCTTAGGGTTTAGCCTCTATGATCTCAAGGTAGATCTACTCTTGTACTACCCATATCATCAATATTAATCAAGCGGGAAGTAGGGTTTTACCTCCATCGAGAGGGCCCGAACCTGGGTAAACATCTGTGTCTCTTGCTTCCTGTTACCATCAGCCTTGACGCACAGATCGGGACCCCCTACCCGAGATCCGCCGGTTTTGACACCGACAGTTGGCACGGCAACATCCGTCGAATTAACATCACTTGCATTATGCTGACAAGGTTAATGTCCCTCTCAAGAAGCTCCCGGATGCGATTCTGCAGCACTGGTATATCACCAGCGGGTCCCCAATTCCGTCCTACGTTGATCCAAGAAGCAAGTTGTGACGGGGGGCCCGAGCGGAACTCGGGAGCAGCTACCCACTTGGTGCCTCGGGGGGCCGTGACATAAAACCACCTCCATTGCTATACATCGGATACTTCTGGGAAAGAACCCTCTGGCCATCGGATACTTCCTGCTTATTACGGCACCTCCGCACTCCGTGTGTCGCCCCTCCACTAGTAGAAAAAGGGCTTTTAGTCCCGGTTCATAAGGGCCTTTAGTCCCGGTTCTGGAACCGGGACTAAAGGCCGTCCACGTGGCCGCTGCCTGGAGGTCCACCTTTAGTCTCGGTTGGTAACTCCAACCGGTACTAAAGGAAATTTTATGATTTTTTTGAAAATTTTCTTTTTTAATTTTTTTTGAATTTTTTTTTGAATTTTTATTTTCAAATTTCTGAATTATTTTAACCTCTAATCTCTAATCCCCCTCATCACTGCTCAATTTAACCTCTAATCTCTAATCACCCCTCATCATTCCAAATCATCTAACTTCCGGACGGTCACCCATCTCACTACTCCAAATGAGCACGCTTAACTTCAGGGTTCTATTCTCCCTCGTTTCCAAGTCTGCACTTATTGTTTTCCTGACAATAGTAAGATGTTAATCCTATTAACCCTCAGGAATTTAGCTTGAGCATGAAGTCACACATTTCACTGTTTGAGATTGAAATTATTGTTTTAAAAAACAATAATTATTTAGTAACACTAATATTTCTTAAATAAGTAGTTTGACCATAGTTTGACCACAGTTTGACCACAGTTTGACCACAGTTTGACCACAGTTTGACCAGATTTGACCAAAATTCAAAAACACTGAAATAATTATTTAGTAACACTAATATTTCTTGAATAAGTAGTTTGACCATTGTTTGAACACAGTTTGACCACAGTTCGACCACAGTTTGACCAGATTTGACCAAAATTCAAAAAACGGAAATAATTATTTAGTAACACTAATATTCTTGAATAATTATTTAGTAACACTAATATTCTTGAATAATTATTTAGTAACACTAATACTTCTTGAATAAGTAGTTTGACCATAGTTTGACCAGATTTAACAAAAAATAAAAAAAATAAAAAAACTGAAATTTGAGAATAACTTTTTTTCCTTTTAGAATTTGAGGATTCTAAAAATTTGCATACAGGACGTAGGCTGTCAAAATCGGATGCGGATTTTCGTGCTGAACATTTTGATATATTATACGTTTTTCTGACATGGTATGCAAAAGTTATAGCCGTTTTACATTTTCCCTAAACTTTTTGCAAAACATGTCCAAATTTAAGTTTTTATATTTTCCTAACTAGTAGATGTAGTAACATAACTACATCTCGAAGGATTTTAATTTTTGAAGTTTTTATCATTTTCTTTTGCTTTTTACAAAACTGAAAAGGTGATCCACGGGGGGGGGGTACATTTTGAAAATGGGACCTTTAGTACCGGTTTGTGCCACGAACCGGTACTAATGGGCATCACACCCATTAGTACCGGTTCGTGGCACCAACCGGGACTAATGCCTTTGCCGCATGAACCGGGACCAATGCTCACATTAGTCCTGGTTCATGACTGAACCGGGACTAATGGGCTAACCCGGCCTGGACCAAAGCCCTGTTTTCTACTAGTGATCATCTTCGGCTTCACACTGAAGGTCTTGAGCCATAAGCCGAAGTGTGGGGTGACGTGGAGGAAGGCCTCGCACACTATAATGAACGACGAGATGTGGAGGATAGCGTCTGGAGCCAGATCGTGAAAATCCAACCCATATAGGACATGAGCCCCCTCACGAAGGGATCGAGGGTGAAGCCCAAGCCACAGAGAAAGTGCGGGACAAAAATGATGCACTCATTAGGCTCCGGAGTGGGGATGACCTGCCCGGATGCAGGAAGCCTGCGTTTGATGTCGGCGGTCAGGTATCCGACCTCCCTAAGCTTCGCAATGTCGTCCTCTTGGATCGAGGAGGCCACCCATCGGCCTTGAGGGACGGATCCGGACATATCGGCTGATCTGGGGTGTTGGAGCTTAGGTTTCGGGTGTTAGAACTCGAGAGACAAGAAGGTGCGAGGAAGGTGGAAAAGAGGTATAGGCCTCGACCCCTTCTTATAAAGGGGTTGAAAATCAAGAGTCCCCGGAGTGGCCATTTTGAGGCTTATCTAAAAGTACACGGAGTTATACCAACGGCCGTCGTGGGGTTGCATTCGCCCGTATTGATGGAAAAATCCCGTAATAAGTGGAACACAATCTCTGCCCCGATGGGACGTGCCAATAAAACCACCTTGTAACACGAGTTGTTGTGGGGTGGGAAACGCCAGTCCGCGTTGGACCAGGCCACGATGCAAGGGCACGACGCCCGAAGATTGCCGACAGGATCGGGTTTACGCTACGTGAAGATTATCTTGCAGATACGGACACGGTCTCCGTGTTCGATAACTACCTTGGAGTATTCGGAGGTGGAACCCGCCCTGCAATGCCGAAGACAAGACTGCACGCCGGACTCATCGTCATTGAAGCCTGGTTCAGGGGCTACTGAGGGAGTCCTGGATTAGGGGGTATCCGGACAGCCGGACTGTGCACAACGTCCGGAATATTGAAGCGTGAAGTTACAAGACTCAAGACTTCGGCCCGTGTCCGGATGGGACTTTCCTTGGCGTGGAAGGCAAGCTTGGCGATCCGGATATTATATTTCCTTCCTTGTAACCGACTCCATGTAAACTCTAGCCCTCTCCGGTGACTATATAAACCGGAGAGGTTGGTCCTTAGAAGGCCGATCACCATTACAATCATACCATCATAGGTTAGCTCTTAGGGTTTAGCCTCTACGATCTCATGGTAGATCTACTCTTGTACTACCCATATCAGCTATATTAATCAAGCAGGAAGTAGGGTTTTACCTCCATCGAGAGGGCCCGAACCTGGGTAAACATCTGTGTCCCTTGCTTCCTGTTACCATCAGCCTTGACGCACAGATCGGGACCCCCTACCCGAGATCCGCCGGTTTTGACACTGACAGCGCCAGCTCCACCTCGGCCCCTGCGCGTCGGCCTTCCCTCGCCCCGCCGTGCACCAGCTCCACCTCGCCCCCCTGCGCGCCAGCCTTCCCTCACACGCCACAAGACCAGCTCCACCTCCGGCCCCCAGCGTGCCCTCCCTCGGCCCGCCCGCACACCGGCCCAGGTCCGCCTCGCCCGGCCGCTCGTCGGCCCTCCCTCGCCCAGCGGGCCCGCCTCGTCCCAGCCGCTCGCCGACCCTCCCTCGCCCTGGCGCGCTCCGCCTCGCCCCAGCCGCTCGCCGGCCCTCCCTCACCCTGCCGCGCACCGGCCCTTCTTCGGCCCCCCGCACGCCCCGCCAGCCATGCTGTGCGCCCCGCGCCAGCGTCCGAGCTCGTCGAAGTCCGGTCCGTGCCCATGCCTACTGCTCCTCGCCGGAGTCCACTCTGCACGGTCATCCGCCCCAAGACGTCCAAGCTCGCCGGCTCCTAGTCCAAGTCCCATTCGCCGCCTCTCTTCTTCCTGGCAATGGAGGAGGATGAATGCCTTGACCCCCCTGTGATTCCATGTACTTAACTGTTTGTAATTAGTACCCTTGTAATTAGATATTGCGTTAATTAGTTGTATTATTGCTCGGGTGGAGCTGGACATGTTGAGATGTAGATATTTTGTAATTAGTTGTATTATTGCTCAGGTGGCCGGAGCTAGACATGCTGTATTTTGTAATTAGTTGTATTATTGCTTGGGTGGAGCTGGACATGTAGATATTTTGTTGTTTTGTAATTTGAGATATAACCACGTCTGACCCTGCCCTGTGCATGTGCATGGATAGTTCTTTTTTTATTATTAAAAAAATAACTTTGCCGTCTCTGATGTTTGATGTTGACGGCAAAGACCGAATCTGGCTAACGGCAAAGATGTTTTATGTGATGTCTGTTATGTCTGAGGCTGACAGCAAATCAATGATTTGGCTGACGGCAAAATCTTTGCCGTCTGGCTGATGAAAAGCTGACGGCAAAGTAGTCTTTGCCGACTTAGCTTTCCCGTTTGAGTTTGCCGTCTCTTTGCCGTCTGTTTTTAGGCCTTTGCTGTTTGTGGAGCACAGACGGCAAATTACCTGATTCCTGTAGTGGGCAGGGGCGAGAGCCCCTCTGAGATTGGACCTGTCTCTCTGTCTCTCTCTGTTTCTGCGCTCTGGATTCTGCCCTTTCACCGTTTCTTTTATAACCGGAGATCCATAACTCCGATTGGATTGAAACCTTTGCCCAGATTTTTCTCCGAAAATTAGAGAATGTTGTGATTGACTTGACCCATTCCGTTAGCTTAGCACTTGATCATTTAGTATATTGATATTTCTTTCTTCATGACTTATACATGTTCCTATGACTATGAGATTATGCAACTCCCGAATACCGGAGGAACACTTAGTGTGCTACCAAACGTCACAACGTAAGTGGGTGATTATAAAGGTGCTCTACAGGTGTCTCCAATGGTACTTGTTGAGTTGGCATAGATCGAGATTAGGATTTGTCACTCCGTTTGATGGAGAGGTATCTCTGGGCCCTCTCGGTAATGCACACCACTATAAGCGTTGCAAGCAATGTGACTAATGAGTTAGTTATGGGATGATGCATTACGGAACGAGTAAAGAGACTTGCCGGTAACGAGATTGAACTAGGTATTGAGATACCGACAATTGAATCTCGGGCAAGTAACATACCGATGACAAAGGGAAAAACGTATATCGTTTTGCGGTTTGACCGATAAAGATCTTCGTAGAATATGTGGGAGCCAATATGAACATCCAGGTTCCGCTATTGGTTATTGACCGGAGACGTGTCTCGGTCTTGTCTACATAGTTCTCGAACCCGTAGGGTCCGCACGCTTAACGTTCGGTGGCGATCGGTATTATGAGTTTATGTGTTTTTATGTACCGAAGATAGTTCGAAATCCCGGATATGATCACGGACATGACGAGGAGTCTCGAAGTGGTCGAGACATAAAGATTGATATATTGGATGACTATATTCGGACACCGGATGAGTTCCGGGGGTCACCGAATAATTATCGGAGTGCTGGGGGTTATCGAAACCCCCAGGGGGACTAATGGGCCAACATGGGCCTTGTGTGAGAGAGAGGATGGGGCCATTGGGCTGCCCCCCTTGAGGAGTCTGAATTGGACAAGGAGGGGGGCGCCCCCTCTTTCCCTCCCTCTCTCCCTCTCCTTCCTTCCCCCTTCCTCCTCCTAGTTGGACTAGGAAAGGGGGAGTCCTACTCCTACTAGGAGGAGGACTTGTCCCCCTCCTTGGCGCGCCCCAAGGGCTGGCCGGCCTCCCCCTTGCTCCTTTATATACGGGGGCAGGGGGCACCCTAGAACATAACAACAGACATTGTCTTAGCCGTGTGCGGTGCCCCCCTCCGCCATAATCCACCTCGGTCATATCGTTGCAGTGCTTAGGCGAAGCCCTGCGCCGGTAGGTTCATCATCACCGTCATCACGCCGTCATGCTGACAAAGCTCTTCCTCGACACTCAGCTGGATCTAGAGTTCGTGGGACGTCACCGAGCCGAACGTGTGCAGATCGCGGAGACTACATCAACCGCGCTGTCATAACGCTTCCGCTTACGGTCTACGAGGGTACGTGGACTACACTCTCCCCTCTCGTTGCTATGCATCACCATGATCTTGCGTGTGCGTAGGAATTTTTTTGAAAATACCGCGTTCCCCAACAAAATGTGCAAACCCAATTACTGTACAACCTTCAGCAAGACTTCCTACCGTCTCTCTTAATGCAAGATATATTCTCCATGATCAATCGACGCCTCTCATGAGTTAGAGCATCTCTAGCAGATACTCTATCCCACCGCCCGCTCGTATATTTTCGGCCAATTTAGCGTTTCCAAGCTTTTTCGGGCCGGAACAGAAGCGGTATATTTGCACCATCCAGTAAAAAGATATACGGGCGGCCCGCAAACTGCCGCTTTCGCCGCTATATGTGTGGGGATGGGGATGCTTTAAGGTTCCCTTGTCGGATAGATCTGCGCCCATCCGCCGCAGCCCACTTCCCCTTCACCATCTTCTTTTCTTAGCTCCGGCGAGCGCATCCGGACAGTTTTTCCCTCTCAAGTGTGGATCTTGTCAGGGGAAGATCGCGGACGTGGGAGCCGCCGCTGCCGCGCAAACTCAGCCGGCACGACGCAGAGTCTGGCAGCTCCCAGTCGGCCTTCCGTCGAGCTGTGGCTCGGCACAGGCACGAAACCATGGCGCCCTCTCCGGCAGCAGCGGCAACTGTGTGTGGCAGCACTTCATTAAGCTCCGAGGCACTCTGGCCGGCGACGAAGAACCTCCACGAGCCGGAGATCGCGCACCACGGCACGAATGAGGCGTTGGAGGCTGGCAAGGAGGGCACCGCCGAACGCTTCCACGCGGCGCAGGCGGACAACGAGCTCGCCCAGACCCTCTACCGCACGGCGTGCGAGTTCCTTCTCGACGTGAAGCCGTGGGCTTCCGCCGTTCCTCAGTCGATTTGTATTTTTAATTTTAGTTTGTCCATGTGTGTGTGATAAACTCTGGCTAGGTCTGGACTATCTATGTAGCAGGAGAATGATTTAAGTTTAAGTTTTCAAAATTTAAGGTACTATTTGGGGTATCTATCCGGGGCTGGGGATGAACTGCATGCAAAATTATCTTAGAGCAAACCGTCAAACGATTTTGCGGATAGAAAATTTAACAGATTTTGCGGTATCTGTTCTGCAGAGATGCTCATAGTCTTATAGTTCGGTATTGTGAGCTAGGACAAGCCCGTGACCCACGCGGAAAGCATTTTGGTGCTCAAAAGAAAAGAAAAACCAGGCAGGGGCTAGGCACGACAACCAGACAGTTCACATAATAAGCAAAAGTAAAACAAGAGTATCGCAGACGAACGACAGAACCATCCAAAGAAGACGCCCTACTCCATCTCCAGACTATCTGGCTGCAGCTGCCATCCTCAACCTGTAGCAGCTGCCATCCTCAAGGGGAGCAGCTACAGGTATAATGTTGATGAACGCTTTCTTTCCCTGCTCAGTTTCAACTGTTTTATATATGATCGTTTCTCTGTTGCATCCATATCATGTGATTCAGACGTGATTGTCATGGGCATGCCGTTCATGGTTCGGCAAGTGAAACTTTACCGTACTATAAATATCTCCAGTACTACTGATCTACTACCACATTTAGCTAATGCTATTTACTTTTTGGGTTTATCAAACAATATATTGGATCGACAACCGTGATTATTATCGCTAGTATGGTTATGCGGATCAACATGGTGCAATAGCGTTTAATAAGCTCGAAAATTTCCTGATGTCCTGATCTTCCTCTTCTTTTTATGTATCAGTGTTGGTGCTAAGAAAGTGAACCTATCATGCATGCAATTCGGTCGGTTCAATGAGCCAAGAAAGGTCAGTACTTAGTACCTTATTATATATGTTGCACAATCATTATTATCCACACCCTGTATTGTTTACATTATTGTAAACCAGAAGACTGATTTCCTTTTTTGATGACACTATATTTAGCTCATAGCATTAACCTGCTCGTTCACTTCATTTGCAACCCTGTGATGGTATAACTCGGTTCATTATCTAAATATGGCTCTTTGATTATTCTACTTTAACTTTTGATGGTATAACTTTTTTGATGACTTATGTTTATAGCATGACTAAATCTGAGATGGCTAGAGTTCTTTTTCCAAGCAGAGGGTTATGATTTCCGAACCACTGTTAGTTCAGTTCACGTGATCACTCTGTCTAGAATTTGACTGTGCGTGGTATGATGCATTTATTCCAGGTGCCTCATGGCGTTGGCTCTTGCTTGGAGTGAGTTCTGTGATGTGCGAAGCAAGTTCGAGGCTATGATGCAGGTAGCCCCCTATGTGTGTATGTTTGCTTTGACTTCCAACTTCTTACTAGTATCATAATCTAAAGAATGGACATGGAACCTTTAAGATAAAAAGGAAAGAACCTGATCTGATTCTTGTTGCTGTTCATATTTATCTAGATATACTGTTTGATTTCTGAGGTATCTAAAATGTTTCTGTCTTAATTTTTGTCATCACGATTCTGTAGCTATATGGGGTAGTTCGAAGCAGTATAATTTATTTGTTTCTCAGTGTAAATTGAACTTAGCCAATTGCTGCAATATGGTATCAACCACCTACACGGATGATTTGTGAAACCTTGTGACTTGGCCACCAATATGTACCTTAGAAATGTCGTAATAATTAATCTATTGTTCTTTTAATGAAGCTGGAGGAGGAGATCGCAGCCTATGGTCCTAACTAGTAGCTATGGAAGGAAAAATAGCATAGCTTCATGTGATCCCTCCCATGACGGGGTGTATGTATCTCTCGAGATGTATACAATGTTCAATGGGTGTCTGGCTTTGGAGAGCGATTATGAAATAACATGAGGAATCTTGCGTAAGAACTCCAGTCTCGCAAGTCCTCAAAAAAACATTTTGTCATGTGTCAATGTCTCTGTCAACTCTATACCCGGTTGTGTCCCTGGGCTCCCGCCCCATACAATATCTAAACTCTCTACCTGGTTGGTTTTTTAATGGTGAATTGGTTTTGTTGTATGTTGTTGGCTCTCCGATCTCTTTACTATCTTTTGGAATGCCGATGTCTCTCCTTGAGAAAGGGGAAAGGTTTGTGTCATTTCCCCATTGGGGGCATCATTCTTGGAGGTGTGCATCGGCTCGAGGGACCAGTGGAACGTTTCTGAGGTGGTATGTGTTCCACATGACATCAATGGCGCGGAGTCTCGACGGCGTGGCGCAACAGGGTCTCAACGAAAGTTGCTTTAGGTTGGATGAGCGTAGGGAGGTGGCCCTGTCTTGCGTCATTGCATCATTGACATCAGGCCTGGAAAGGTGAATGCGTTCGTGCCTACTCTAAAGATGAATCGGCTGGAGTCGGTGGCGGCAGCCTTTGCAGCGTGCGCATGCGGTGCCCGCTGAGACTCCGTTGGACCGGTTTGTGGCCCCGATGCGCTGTTTCTCGGCTTTGTTGAGGCCTCTCGTTTTAGATGCACTAGTAGAAAACGGGCCTTTAGTCCCGGTTATGGAACCGAGACTAAAACCCAAAACCTTTAGTCCCGGTTCGCCACGTGGCTGCTGTCTGGAGCTCCACCTTTAGTCCCGGTTGATAACACCAACCGGGACTAAAGGAAAGTTTCTGAATTTTTTTGGAAAAAAATTGAATTTTTTCCCGATTTTCAAAATTTTGAATTATTTGACAATTTAATCTCTAATCACCCCTCATCATTTTGAATCAACTAACTTCCCGCCCGGTCACCCATCCTCTCACTACTCCAGCCTGAGCACGCTTAACTTCCGAGTTCTATTTCCCCTCGTTTCCAAGTCTACACTTATTGTTTTCCTGACAATAGTAAGCTGTCAATCCTATTAACCCTTAGGAGTTGAACTTGAGCATGAAGAACCGTTTGAGTTTGAAACTATTATTCTAAAAAACAATAATTAATTAGTAACACTAATATTTCTTGAATAAGTACTTTGACCATAGTTTGACCAAAAATTCAAAAAAATGAAATTTGAGGATTCTAGAAATTTGCAAAACGGCCTACGGCGGTCGAAATTGGAACCGGATTTTTGTGCTGAACATTTGATATATTATACATTTTTTTCAACATCGTATGCAAAAGTTATAGCCGTTTTACTTTTTCATAACACTTTTTGTGAAACATGTCCAAATTTAAGTTTTTAAATTTCTTAACTAGTAGATGTAGTAATATAACTATCTCTCGAAGGATTTTAATTTTTGAAGTTTTTATCATTTTTTCAAAACTAAAATGGCGATACACGCGGGGGGGGGGGGGGTGTAGAGTTTGAGACACGAACCCCTTTATTCCCGGTTTGAGACACGAACCAGGACTAAAGGGCATCTCCCTTTAGTCCCGGTTCGCGTCTCAAACCGGGACTAAAGGTCCAATTTGAACCGGGACTAATGCCTTTCCGACGCCGTAGCCGCTCGAACCAGGACTAATGCTCACATTAGTCCAGGTTCGTAATGCAACCGGGACTAATGTGTACATTGAGCTGTGACCAAAGCCCTATTTTCTACTAGTGATGTTAGGATGGGGTGTGAGGTCTGGGTAGCGGCCCCAGCCATGTGCACCCCCTTTTAACAAGTTTATAGGAGCAGCGACAGATGTTGCCAATAAGGTGACTTTAGTCTTATTTGTATTACTTTGTAAGGACTTTGTGAATAATTAATAAAATGACTATATGTGCCGCCCTTATGCAAAGCCCGGGGTTATCTTCCTTTTCGAAAAAAGGAAAGGGCAGCAAGAAAAACCATGTCATTTTCAGTTCAAGATTATATCCGAAGATATAAATATGTGTTTGGAACTAATGGTACAATAGAGCGAGTCAACCAGTGCTTGGAACTATGCATTTGTTGCTTTGTTCACAATTATCCGAAGAAATGGGATGATTGACTCGCCCATGGCCGAATTTGGGTACAACACCTCATACCACTCCACCCTTAAATCAACACCATTTGAAGCCATCTACAGGCACAAGCCTCGCTTATTCGGACTTAACAACATCGTTGACGAGGCAGTGACTGTTCTAGCGGCTGCACAACATCTGAACCAAGGTCGACAACAAAGGACAAGGCTGACTATTGTCGCCCGGATAGAGTATTTTGTGTCCGAGACTAGGTTTATTTGAAGTTTCAGTTGTATGCCCGGTCATCCGTCGCGTCGCACGCTAACCACAAGTTAGATTTTCGCAATTTTGTCCCTTTTAGGTATTGCATCACGTGGACGTGTTGGCATATAAAATGGACTTTCCTGAACAATCTCGTATTCACCCAGTCAAACATATCTCCGCAACTACAAGCTGGTATGCCGCCATCCACTACCATGCAACCGGAGCAGCCGATTCTCGATGTTGTCCTCCTTAGGTTCCAGCTATCAACAACCATCCCTGATCGATGCATGCTGCAGAGGGGTCATCACTAAGTAGAGCAAGCCTAATCTACTGGTCCGGCATCATGGCATCACTTGCATCCTAGGAAGACGTGATTCCTCCGAAGGAATGGCCCCCTCGAGCATTGGCTTGGGTCAAGCCAAATCTAAAGGGGAGGGGAATGTCACACGAACTACTGCATGAGGCATTTCACGAGAAGCCTAAGACTGACCCATTCATCCCAAGCTACAACGAAGCCCAACTCGAAGTTTACAGGAGACAGCTGGGTCCGACATAAGCGTCGTTCTCGTGTAAGTGTAGGCATCGAAGAACTAGGCTATTGGCTAGGCGCCGCTGAGCCTTTTTTTAAAGGGGGATTACCCCAGCCTCTCCGTTGAGCTTCTACTTCTCCCATCCACTGGCTCTAATTTCTTGGGATAACCAATTATTGCCGCTAGCTAAATTTGTTGATTGGTGATGATGCTCCATGAGCCACCACTAAACTTGTTCATCTGAAATACATGACACTGATCTCCAGGTTTTAGAGAGATGCCATCATGGGCGGCCAGTGGAGCACCGAACATGTGGTCATAGCGAGTGTCAGAGATTGAAAGAAAGAGTTGGGCAGGCCACATTGAAGAAGAGTAGAACTTAAAAAAATTATATCATGAGCACATGTTACAAGATGTATAGAGCACATATGTGTATATATGTAAATGTTTCTATTCCAAAAAGTCAGTTCAACCATGAAAACTGTTAAGTTACTACTCTGATCCTTTTTGCTTCTAAAATCAACTCTCCGATCCTTTTTGCTTCTAAAATATGCGATGACATCTTCGTGGTTGTTGTTCTTCTGAATTCCACCCTCTACGTAAACTAACAGGTTATTAGCAAGATTTTCATCTTCCATCTTATTGCCTAATCTTGTCTTAATGGCCTTCATACTAGAAAATACACGTTCAACCCTCTATCTAAAAAGTAAAAGGGTAATGAACAAAAGAAGTAACTCGTCAATCAAATCGTAGAGCACAGTAGGCCTTTTACTCTCAGTCCCTGCTTGACATGTTGCTGTGTTGGAGCCTTGGAATGGAGTTGGAGGCTTGGAGCAGAACAGCCGCAGGAATGGTTGGGAGGTAGCAGGACATGGTGAGGCGAGATCCCGGCGGGCAGCACTGCGGTGGTTACTCCGCGAGATGGCGGGCAGCACGGTCCGGAGGCGGTGCTCCCTGTCCACGGCCGTCGGGCACGGCTACATGCTGAAAGGATTGGATTTGTGGATGATATGACTATTTCATGAAGTGCATGCATGAGACGAGGAGAGCAGGGGATGTTGTGCATGTGCGTGCGTGGGGTAGGTTAGGTAGACACATAGGTAAAAAGATTTCGTCAAATTCCTGGGCGGGCCATGGCCAGGTCAGCCTCTACAGAGCTCCGCCCCTGGTCATGGCCTTGATCGGATGCTCATCCTGCTGCAGCTTTTTGAACCGGGCTAATCCCCTTGGAATAAGCAAAAACCGAGCGGTACCACACTATCATAACAGAATCTGCTAGCTACCTCACTAGGATTCACTCAGTGTAGATTCGGTGGCGGATTAAAGGTACAGATACAAGTTCAAGCGTGCTAAAAATCAAACAGCAAGAAAGGGAAGGGAGTTCTGAGCAGGAGGTGGAGAACGAGCCTCTGCCGTGCCATTCCGTGGACTTTTTTTTGTTGAGAAATCCTCCCTGTCACCCACAGATGCAAGGCCGCTCATAGGATCAATCTTAAACCTAACAAAACGTACCCACGCAGGGGCCAGGTACGCACGAGAACCAGACACCAGTTCACTTACAAAAGTACGTAAAAACAAGACCATCGGGACAGAACCATCCAAAGAAGAAGCCTACTCCATCTGCACATCGCTATTATCATCTGGATGCAGCTGGCCTCCTCAACCTGTAGCTGCATTCATGCACTGCATGCCCGCTCGTTGCTCGCGGCCAAAAGCTTCCGCGGGAGAGCCATGCCTGTAGTGTCAATGGTGGCAGCTTCGTTCGGCCAGGCCGCTTATAGGATCAATCTTAAACCTAACAAAACGCACCCACGCAGGGTCCAGGCACGCACCAGAACCAGACCATCGCAGCCGGAGGACACGGCGCAGCCTCGCGACAGAACCATCCAAAGAAGATGCACTACTCCATCTCCACATCGATCATCTGGATGCAGCTGGCCTCCTCAACCTGTAGCTCCATTCATGCACCGCACGCATGCCGCTCGTTCATGCATGGCCAAGCAAGCAGAGGTAACGTAGCACTCGCCGCCAAAAGTTTCTGGCTGCATCCGGCGTCGTCCACCTTGTAGCTAGTTAATGGCTCCCAGCCGTGCCCGTAGTGTTAATGGTGGCATTCCCAGCCAAACATCTCTGCGGGCAGAGCCTCGTGCTTCCAGATATATAAGGGGCTCCGTCGACCCCAAACCCCCTCCAACTCTCCCTTGACCACTCCGCCGCCGGCACCACAGCTTCCATCGGATCCCTTCGCCACCTGCCCCCCCCCCCCCCGATCTCTCGCCATGTCGGCCGCCGCGCTCAGGGCCCGACTGAACAACCATGTCACTTCAATGTTCGTCACGGTGAGTCCATCCCCATCTAGATCCGGTGTGCTTGTGGGCTGACGGTCTGGCTGTGCCTTCTCGTGATGTGATGTGATTCATGTAGGAGATTGGCTTTTTAGCTCCCGGGGGTCGGGACACCCTCTTATCTTGACCGTTCTCTATGGTTGTCTTGCCTCGTGATCTGAAGCCCCGGTCTGCCATGGCATTGTGACTTGCAGTGCTGCGATTCCTTGTGTTTGCCAACTGACGTGCACGGGGCAGGGCCACTGTATGGATGCACATGGACCCATCCCATCAGTGTCATCTCCCGTGATGTGTGAAGCTTGTTCTCACGTGACAAGCAGTTTTAAGAGACGAAGAAAAGAGAGGAGAGAGAGCATTTCTTTTTCCACTGCCACAAGCAGTCTCTTTCACGTTGTGAGAGGGCGTTTTAATTAGAGAGGTGCTATGAGAGAGAAGGGATAGAGGTATTCTGTCAGAGATACAAGAAAGGAAAAAGGTGCTGAACATTTTAGTTATCTGTGCCGTTGTTTTATCATCTACTAGCAGCTAGTAGAACAGGATCCTACATCGGGCCTGTCGACGCTACAGTGAGCTGCAACCTTTGTCATGAACCACTGTGGAAACAGGTGCCTACAGCTACCGCATTAGAAGAATTAAATAAGCTGACAAAGCTGCAAATGGTCTCGTACTAGCCAGGCTCAACACGAATCTCAGCTGGACTGGGCGGCCAGATAAGAGGGTGTCGGGACTCCCGGGAGCCACCACATCTTTTCGTGTAGGGTACGGTGGACGAGTATTTTCAGTACCTGCAGTCGCTGGACGAGGACGGCAGCTCAGCCCCAGGCTTGGTCGCCGAGGTCATCAACCTCTTCATCGACGACGCCAACAACATCCTCAATGGCATCGCCGGCCTGCTGTCCGCCCCCAATCCCTCCTCTATCCATCTGCTTCCATCACCTCATCTTGGGTATTGATTTCATCCGGTCTGCTTTGTGATTCGCAGGAACCAGACCATGGTAGATTTCAAAAAGGTCGACGACCTGGTGCATCAGCTCAAGGGCTACAGCTGCAGGTGATGATGATAAGTCCTTGTCTTTCTCCCGCCCATTTATAACTACTGTATATTCGTTCTCCGCCGCATCGATGTCAGTTTGATTTAGATGTGTTTGTCTTGGGCAAGCAGTTTATGTTGTCATTTAAGTTGTCATGTAGTCATAGGTAGAAGTGTCGAGTTTGCTTGTGTATCATGTAATGGAAGTACAGATATCCATGCGTCAGCGCATGGTAGTTTTCTGGTGTGTCCATATTTATGTTTGGATGTGTCGGCGTGGTATCGTTTGCCGCTGTTGAATACACAAAAGGATAAGATCTGAGTTCAGTTGTGTTACACATGGAATTATCACTATTCGTGCCATAGCGATGCTATAGCTCTTCAAGGAATACTCTGACGTCTTGAGGACATTTCTAGTGCTATTTTTTTAGCTAATGGCAATTTTCTAGACTGGCAATAAAAACTTATTGTTCTGTAAACATTTATTATTGTATCAATGAGCGGCTATTGTACGTAATGCCAATGGTCATTTTTCTAGCTTGTCCACTTTATTGATGTTGTTTTTATTCGATGAGTTGGCACGGGGTGTGTACTTTATGAGCATGCGGCTCGTGTCGTTCGCACTATCGCATAGTTGTAATTAGAAAAGACGAATTTAGTTGTCCTTTTTTTGTAATTAAATCATCGATAGTCACGCAAATGTTATTGTTCGACAAGTGAAACTTTAACGTGCTGTAAATATATCATGTACTACATGTACGATTGCATTTAAGGCTACTGTTATTTATTTTTCTGGTTGATCAAACAATTTATTGTGCTGACAAACATTAGACAAATGGCTCTTTGAGAACATTAATTTTACAGCCGTAGCGTTTAACAAGTTTGAGAAAATTCTAGTGTTCTGATCTTGCTCTTTTTGGCATGTATCAGTGTTGGTGCTAAGAAAGTGAACCTCTCCTGCATGCACTTCCATCAGTTCATTGAGGCAAGAAGCAAAGAAGGGTCAGTATACTAAGTACTTTATTATATATGTTGCACAATAATTATTCACTTGGTAGCTTACTATATATGTTGCACAATAATTATTCTCCACACTCTGCATTCTTCACATTCTCTATGTAAACCTCCGGGCTAATTTCCTCTTTTATACCACTATACTATGTCCATATCAATCTTATTATTTTTGTAAGGACTAGCGTTCACTTCATTTGAAACATGTGATGTTAGTTCTAGACTTACGTTTATAGCATGAATAAGTCTGAGATGGCTCGAGGTGTTTTTTCCATGCACAGTCTTACGATTTTCGAACCATGACAGTTCAGTTTGCTTAATTATTCTCTCCAGAATTTGACAATGTGATATTTTTGCATTATTCCAGGTGCCTCATGGCGTTGGCTCTTCTTACGAATGAGTTCTGCGATGCGCGCAACAAGTTCGAGACCATGATGCAGGTAGCCCCTTATGTGCCTATGTTGGCTTTTGACTTCCAACTTCTGATTAGTCTCATGCTCTACAAATCGGTCATGTATTGTTTAATTTTAAGATAAAAAGGAAAAATGGGATCTCATTCTTTTGCTATTGATATTTATCTTGTTATACTGTTTGGTTTCTTAAGTATCTGAAATGCTTTTGCCTCAATTTTCGTCAACACATTTCTGTAGCTATATTGGGTAGTTTTAAGCCATATAATTTATTTGATTCTCAACTTGAAATAAGCTTGGCGAAGGGCCGGAATAAGATACCGACCACGTTGTAACATTGCTGATTGGTGAATCCTTCTGACTTGACAAACATTATGCGCAGTGCCTTAGGCATGTTGTAATCATTACTCTGTTCTTCCTTTGATGCAGCTGGAGCAGCAGATCGCGACCTGTGGTCCTAAGTAGTAGCAATCGAAGCAAAAAGAGCATAGCCCCATGTGATCCCACCCATGATGGGGTGTATTTATCTCTGAAGGCGCAAACAATGTTCAACATGTGTCTGGCATTCAGGCGGTTATAAAATAAGATGATGAATCTTGTGTAGGAACTCTAGTCTGGCAAATCTTCAAAAAAATCGTTGTCATGTGTCTATGTCTCTTTCAAGTCTATATCAGGTTGTGCCCGCTGGGCTTCCCCGGCCCATGCAATTTGTGAACTCTTTACCTGGTTGGTTGTTTAATGGTGTCTCCATTGTTGTCTCTCTCGTATGTTTACTGTCTTTCAGGATGCTGGTGCCTCTCCTTGAGCAAGGGGATATGTTTGTTGGTTCTCTAAAACTACACTAGAGTGAGTGCATGGCTTGAGATTAGAAATCCTATGTTGGCTAGTACAATGTGAGTGGCGCTGGTTGGCCTCCACAACCATCAGAACCTCTGGAAAACAAGAATCCTTACAGTTCCCTGCCAGGTGGCCATCACAGACGGTTTGTTGATGACGGACCGAGTGAACGGGGCGATTACGCCCCCGCCGCTGGAGGGTGACGGCTCCCCGGCACCACTCATTATGTGCCTATAGTACCGGAGCTGGTTGAGCCAATGCGGTGGAAGGCCTTGTTCTCCTTCGTCGGAGGAACGGGAGATCGCCATGGGGGAATCCTCAATCTTCACCCTCCGTCGCGGTGGATTACGGTGAGAGATCTAGAGGAGGACATTCTGGCGGGGCAGTACCTGCGGGGAGATGAGGGTGTGCTGGAGAGCAGACACATAGTGATCGACGTTTTCGTGATCTTTATTGGTTGTCCGATCGCGTAGGAGCGGCGGTGTGAGTCCGATCCGATAGATATCGTGGATCTTAGTACGACGTCTCCGGCAGCGGAATTGAGGGGAATGGTTTCTCGGTTAGCGGCGGTGGATCCAAATCCCGAGCCCGATCTCCGGCAGATTGGGGGCCATTTCTGGGTTTTCACGGAGGCGGACGAGGACGAAGACTTAGTGCGTGATTTCAAGGCCGCCGTGACGCTGCAGATCGTGTCATAGTTGTCCGTGTCGTCGTCGATGCCGGAGGTGTTTTGCGGTGGCCACAGGGAGGACGGCAAGGTGACGGGACCTCACCGTGGCACACTTGGAAGGTCGTCGGCATCGATGATCAAGCCTTGGAAAGGGCCGATTCCCAAGGTAAGTCTCCCACAAATTATGTTCTCAGATTGTGTATTGCTGGATCCTTTGATGATGGTTACTAGAAAAAAGAAGAAGGGCCGGGCGGCGGTGCAGCCGCCAGCGCCAGTGGTTGTCTGGACTGAGCAGATCTAAGCGGCAAGGGTGGCTCATTTGAATCTGCTGGTGGGCCAATGTGGGTCGGAGGCAGCAATCGCAGTCTTGGGCTCGACTGATACTGGGCATATGGCCTAGTATGCAGCCCCAAGCTTAGCCTCTTGCCACTCCTTATCTGTTGTCCATCAAATCTTTACCCAAAACTTGAAAACTTCACAACACAAAACTCAACAAAAAACTCATAAGATTCGTTAGTATAATAAAATAAATCACCACTTTTGGTACTTTTGTGAACTCATTCTAAATTTATATTGGTGTTATATCTACTGTATTCCAACTTCTCCATGGTTCATACCCCCGATACTACCCATAGATTCATCGCAATAAGCAAACAACACATAGAAAACAGAATCTGTCAAAAACAGAACAGTCTGTAGTAATCTAAAAATTTCGTATACTTCTGTAACTCCAACAATTCTGACAAATTAGGACAACAGAGGCAATTTGTATATCAATCTTGTGCAGAATTTTATCACGCTCCAGTGAATTTAAACAATTTTGTTACTGGACGCAAAAGTTTCTGTTTTTCAGCAAAATCAAGTCAACTATCACCATAGATCATCCCAATGGTCTTACTTGGATTGAAACACTAATTAAAACACGAAAACACAATTACTACAAATGTATTAATGTGTAATCTCAAGAAAACTGAAAATAATAATTATTGGGTTGTCTCCCAACAAGCTCTTTCTTTATAGCCATCAAGATAGGCTTGAGATTTCAATGATGCTCACATGAAAGATAATATTTGAAACACAAAGAGAGCATCATGAAGCATGTGAAAAACACATCTAAGTATAACATACTTCCTATGCATAGGCATTTAATAGGAAAACAAATTATCAAGGCAAGCAAAAACTAGCATATGCAAAGAAGAAGAAAGAAATAATAGCAATCTCAACATAATGAGAGGTAATTTAGTGACATGAAAATTTCTACAACCATATTTCCCTCTCTCATAATAATTACATGTAGTATCATAATCAAATTCACCAATATAGCTATCATATAAAATATTCTCTTCATGATCACATGCATGCAAAGTTGAAACTCTTCCAAAACAGTGGGATTACCATCAAATAAAGTCATGACATCTCCAAGCCCACTTTTATCAAAAATTTCATAAGAATTATCATACTCCAAAGTAGTGGGATCATTATTACCTAGAGTTCACACTCTTCCAAACCCACTTTCAATATTATCGCAAACATATTCATCATGAGGCTTAAATAAATTTTCAAGATCATAAGAAGAATCACCCCAATCGTGATCATTACAATAAGTAATGGACATGGTAAAATTAGCATCCCCAAGCTTAGGGTTTTACATATTTTTAACGCAATTGATATTAATAGAATTTGTAATAACACCATCGCAATCATGCTTTTCATTCAAGGAGCTATCGTGAATCACTTCATAAATTTCTTCTTTTAATACTTCATCACAATTTTTAGATTCACGAATGTCAAGCAAAACTTCATAAAGATAATGTAGTGCACTCAACTCACTAGCAATTGGTTCATCATAATTGGATATCTTGAAAAGATTAGCAAGTGGATGAGGATCCATAAGCTTTCTACTTCCTGATTTTCAATAAAGACACAATTATTCCAAGCGAACAAGGAAACAAACCAAGTAAAACATAAAGGCAGATGGGAAGAAGGTGAACGAAAGAAGGGCAAATAAAAAGGAAAATATTTTTGTATTTTTCTGAAAATGTTTTAGAAGTCGGGGAGAGGAAAATGATAGGCGAATGGCAAATAATGGAAGTGCAAGAGATGAGAGTTTATGATAGGTACTTGGTAGGCTTGATGTAGAACCTCCCCGGCAACGGCGCCAGAAATTCTTCCTGGTACCGCTCGAGCTTGCGTTGATTTTCCCTTGAAGAGGAAAGGGTGATGCAGCAAAGTAGAGATAACTATTTAAGAACCAAGGTATCAATCCAGTAGGAGGCACAAGCAAGTCTCCAAGCCATGCACCTGCACAAACTAACAAACACCTGCACACAACACGAAAAAGGGGTTGTCAATCCCTTCACGGTCACGAACAAGAGTGAGATCTGATAGAGATAGGTATAAAAGATAAATAAAAGAGTAAACTAAAGTAAATATAAATAAATTGCAGCATGGTATTTTTGGGTTTCTTTTGGTTTATAGATCTGAAGATATATGATGGAAAATAGACCAGGGGGCATAGGTTTCACTACAGGCTTCTCTCCTGAAAGAAAACATACGGTGGATAAACAAATTACTGTTGAGCAAAGATAGAAAAGCGCATAGTTATGACGATATCTAAGGCAATGATCATGAATATAGGAATCACGTCTGTGACAAGTAGACCGAAACGATTCTGCATCTACCACTATTACTCCACACGTCGACCGCTATCCAGCATGCATCTAGAGTATTAAGTTCATAAGAACAGAGCAATGCTTTTAGTAAGATGACATGATGTAGAGGGATAAACTCAAGCAATATGATATAAACCCCATCTTTTTATCCTTGATGGAACCAATACAATATGTGCCTCGCTACCCCTTCTGACACTGGGTGAGGACACTGCAAGATTGAGCCCAAAACTAAGCATCGAAGAACTAGGCTATTGGCTGGACGCCGCTGATCCTTTTTTTAAAGGGGGATTACCCCAGCCTCTCCGTTGAGCTTCTACTTCTCCCATCCACTGGCTCTAATTTCTTGGGATAACCAATTATTGTTGCTAGCTAAATTTGTTGATTGGTGATGATGCTCCATGAGCCACCACTAAATTTGTTCATCTGAAACACATGACACTGATCTCCAGGTTTTAGAGAGATGCCATCATGGCCGGCCAGTGGAGCACCGAACATGTGGTCATAGCGAGTGGCAGAGATTGAAAGAAAGAGTTGGGCAGGCCACATTGAAGAAGAGTAGAACATAAAAAAAAATATCATGAGCACATGTTACAAGATGGATTGAGCATATATGTGTATATATGTAAATGTTTCTATTCCAAAAAGTCAGTTCAACCATGAAAACGGTGAAGTTACTACTCCGATCCTTTTTCACTAGTAGAATAAGGGCCTATTGTCCCGGTTGGTAAGGGCCTTTAGTCTCGGTTCTTGAACCGGGACTAAAGGGTCGGTACTAATGCCTCCCCCCTTTAGTCTCGGTTCTAACACGAACCGGGACTAAAGGCCGCGGCCACGTGGAGATTTTTTTTTTTTGAATTTTTTTTTTGAATTTTTTTTATTTTCAAATTTCTGAATTATTTTAACCTCTAATCTCTAAACACCACCCCTCATCACTGCTCAATTTATCCTCTAATCTCTAATCACCCCTCATCATTCCAAATCATCTAACTTCCCGAACGGTCACCCATCCTCACACTCCCCCAGCCTGAGCACGCTTAACTTCCGGGTTCTATTCTCCCTCGTTTCCAAGTCTGCACTTGTTGTTTTCCTGACAATAGTAAGAGATGTCAATCCTATTAACCCTCAGGAATTTTGCTTGAGCATGAAGTGACACATTTCACTGTTTGAGTTTGAAAATATTGTTTTAAAAAACAATAATTATTTAGTAACACTAATATTTCTTGAATAATTAGTTTGACCATTGTTTGACCACAGTTTGACCAGATTTGACCAAAATTCAAAATAACTGAAATAATTATTTAGTAACACTAATATTTTAGAATAATTAGTTTGACCATTATTTGACCACAGTTTGAAAAAAATTCGATTTTTTCCACTCTAGATCTTAAAAGCCCTGGAACTTTTTTTCTGTTAGGTTTTTGAGGATTTTGAAAATGTTTAACGGGGTTAGTATGCAAAAGTTATGCCCATTTTTTGAGTAGATAATTTTTCATATAAAAAACTTTTTAATCCGAGTTAGTATGCAAAAGTTATGCCCATTTTTACAAATTCCAGAGAGATTTTGCAAATAAAGTCAAAATGCACATCTGCAAATTTTCCCAACAACTAGACCACATATCACATGGGAAACTTATTTTCTTTTATTTTTTTGACATTTCCATCATTTTCTTTTATTTTTTTAAAACTAAAAAGGCGATCCAGGGGGGTGGTAGAGTTTGAAAATGGGACCTTTAGTACCGGTTCGTGGCATGAACCGGGACTAAAGGTCTCAACCCCTTTAGTCCCGGTTCGTGTCTAAAACCGGGACTAAAGGTCTAATCTTTAGTCCCGGTTTGTGGCACGACCCGGGACTAAAGGGCATCGCACACTTTAGTCCCGGTTTGAGGCACAACCCGGGAGTAAAGGCACAGTGAACCGGGACTAATGCCTTAGCCGCACGAACCGGGACCAATGCTCACATTAGTCCCGGTTCGCGACTGAACCGGGACTAATGTGAATATTGCCCCGGAACCATAGCCATGTTTTCTACTAGTGTTTGCTTCTAAAATATGCGATGGCATCTTCGTGGTTGTAGTTCTTCTGGTTCCACCCTCTAAGTAAACTAACAGGTTATTAGCAAGATTTTCATCTTTCATCTTATTGCCTAATCTTGTCTTAATGGCCTTCTGTTGGGAAACGTAGTAATTTCAAAATTTTCCTAGGCACACGCAAGATCATGGTGATGCATAGCAACGAGAGGGAAGAGTGTCCGTCCACGTACCCTCGTAGACCGAAAGCGGAAGCGTTATAACAACGCGGTTGATGTAGTCGTGCGTCTTCACGATCCGACCGATCCAAGCACCGAACGTCACGGCACCTCCGAGTTCTGCACACGTTCAGCTCGATGGCGATCCCGGACTCCGATCCAGCAAAGTGTCGGGATGAGTTCCGTCAAGACGACGGGCGTGATGACGATGTTGATGCTCCACCGACACAGGGCTTCGCCTAAGTACTGCGACGATATGACTTCTCCGGCACAGGGCTTCGCCTAAGCTCTACGACGATATGACCGAAGTGGAATATGGTGGAAGGGGGCACCGCACACGGCTAAGGAAAGATCCGTAGATCAACTTGTGTGTTATGGGGTGCCCCCTGCCCCCGTATATAAAGGAGACCAGGGGGAGGTGGCCGCCAAAGGGAGGAGGCGCAAGGGGGAGTCCTACTCCCACCGGGAGTAGGACTCCTCCTTTCCTAGTAGGAGTAGGAGAGAAGGAAGGGAAGAGAAGAAGGTGCGGCCCCTCCCTAGTCCAATTCGGACTAGGCCTTGGGCGCGCGGCCTGCCCTAGGCAGCCCTCTCTCTTTCTGCAGGCCCAATAAGGCCCAATACTTCTCCCGGCGAATTCCTGTAACTCTCCGGTACTCGAAAAATACCGAATCATTCGAACCTTTCCGAACTCCGAATATAGTCGTCCAATATATCGATCTTTATGTCTCGACCATTTCGAGACTCCTCGTCATGTCCCCGATCTCATCCGGGACTCGAACTCCTTCGGTACATCAAAACTCATAAACTCATAATATAACATCATCGAAACCTTAAGCGTGCGGACCCTACGGGTTCGAGAACTATGTAGACATGACCTAGAACTATTCTTGGTCAATAACCAATAGCGGAACCTGGATGCCCATATTGGCTCCTACATATTCTACGAAGATCTTTATCGGTCAAACCGCATAACAACATACTTTGTTCCCTTTGTCATCGGTATGTTACTTGCCCGAGATTCGATCGTCGGTATCCAATACCTAGTTCAATCTCGTTCACGGTAAGTCTCTTTACTCGTTCCGTAATACATCATCTCACAACTAACTCATTAGTTGTAATGCTTGCAAGGCTTAACTGATGTGTATTACCGAGAAGGCCTAGAGATACCTCTCCGACAATCGGAGTGACAAAACCTAATCTCAAATACGCCAACCCAACAAGTACCTTTGGAGACACCTGTAGTACTCCTTTATAATCACCCGATTCGTTGTGACGTTTGGTAGTACCCAAAGTGTTCCTCCGTAAACGGGAGTTGCATAATCTCATAGTTATAGGAACATGTATGGGTCATGAAGAAAGCATTAACATACTAAACGATCAAGTGTTAAGCTAACGGAATGGGTCATGTCAATCAGATCATTCAACTAATGATGTGACCTTGTTAATCAAATAACAACTCCTTGTTCATGGTTAGGAAACATAACCATCTTTGATTAACAAGCTAGTCAAGTAGAGGCATACTAGTGACATACTGCTTGTCTATATATTCACACATGTATTATGTTTCGGTTAATACAATTCTAGCATGAATAATAAACATTTATCATGATATAAGGAAATAAATAATAACTTTATTATTGCCTCTAGGGCATATTTCCTTCAGTCTCCCACTTGCACTAGAGTCAATAATCTAGTTCACATCATCATGTGATTCAACACTAATATTCACATCTCGTATGTGATTAACACACATAGTTCACATCGTCATGTGACCAACACCCAAAGGGTTTACTAGAGTCAATAATCTAGTTCACATCGCTATGTGATTAACACCCAAAGAGTACTAAGGTATGATCATGTTTTGCTCGTGAGAGAAGCTTTAGTCAACGGGTCTGTCACATTCAGAGCCGTATGTATTTTGCAAATATTCTATGTCTACAATGCTCGCGGAGCTACTCTAGCTAATTGCTCCCACTTTCAATATGTATCCGATTGAGTCTTAGAGTCATCTGGATCTGTGTAAAAAGCTTGCATCGATGTAACTCTTTACGACGGGCTCTTTTATCACCTCCATAATCGAGAAATATTTCCTTAGTCCTCACTAAGGATGTTCTTGACCAATGTCCAGTGATCTACTCCTAGATCACTATTGTACTCCCTTGCCAAATTCAGAGTAAGGTATACAATAGGTCTGGTACATAGCATAGCATACTTCATAGAACCTATGACTGAGGCATAGGGAATGACTTTCATTCTCTTTTCTATTTTCTGCCGTGGTCGGGATTTGAGTCTTACTCAATTTCATACGTTTTGCAACACAGGCAAGAACTTTTCTTTGACTGCTCCATTTTGAACTACTTCAAAATCTTGACAAGGTATGTACTTATTGAAAAACTTATCAAGCGTCTTGATCTATCTCTATAGATCTTGATGCTCAATATGTAAGCAGCTTCACTGAGGTCCTTCTTTGAAAAACTCCTTTCAAATACTCCTTTATGCTTTGCAGAATAATTCTACATTATTTCGATTAACAATATGTCATTCACATATACTTATCAGAAATGTTGTAATGCTCCCACTCACTTTCTTGTAAATACAGGCTTCTCCAAAAGTCTGTATAAAACCATATGCTTTGATCACACTATCAAAGCGTTTATTCCAACTCCGAGATGCTTGCACCAGTCCATAGATGGATCATTGGAGCTTGCATATTTTGTTAGCTCCTTTAGGATTTAAAAACCTTCTGGTTGCATCATATACAACTCTTCTTTAATAAATCCATTAAAGAATGTAGTTTTGACATCCATTTGCCAGATTTCATAAAATGTGGCAATTGCTAACATGATTCGGACAGACTTAAGAATCGCTACAGTTTGAGAAAATCTCATTGTAGTCAACACCTTGAACTTGTCGAAAACCTTTTTGTGACAAGTCGAGCTTTGTAGATAGTAACACTACTATCAATGTCCGTCTTCCTCTTGAAGATCCATTTATTTAACATGGCTTGCTGATCATCGAGCAAGTCAATCAAAGTCCATACTTTGTTCTCATACATGGATCCTATCTCAGATTTCATGGCCTCAAGCCATTTCATGGAATCTGGGCTCATCATCGCTTCCTCATAGTCCGTAGGTTCATCATGGTCTAGTAACATGACTTCCGAACACGATTACCATACCACTCTGGTGCGGATTTTGCTCGAAGACCTCTACGAGGTTTGGTAGCAACTTGATCTCAAGTTTCATGATCATCATCATTAACTTCCTCACTAATTGGTGTAGGAATCACTGGAACTGATTTCTGTGATGAACTACTTTCCAATAAGGGAGAAGGTACAATTACCTCATCAAGTTCTACTTTCCTCCCACTCACTTCTTTCGAGAGAAACTTTCTTCTCTAGAAAGGATCCATCTTAACAACGAAAAACTTGCCTTTGGATCTGTGATAGAAGGTGTACCCAATAGTTACCTTTGGGTATTCTATGAAGACGCACTTCTCCGATTTGGGTTCGAGCTTATCAGGTGAAAACTTTTTCACATAAGTATCAAAACTCCAAACTTTTAAGAAACGACAGCTTAGGTTTATTGTTAAACCATAGTTCATATGGTGTCGTCTCAACGGATTTAGATGGTGCCCTATTAAACGTGAATGCAGCTGTCTCTAATGCATAACCCCAAAACGATATTGGTAAATCAGTAAGAGACATCATTGATCGCACCATATCAAAATAAAGTACGGTTACGACTTTTGGACACACCATAATGCTGTGGTGTTCCAGGTGGCGTGAGCTGTGAAACTATTCCACTTTGTTTTAATTGAAGACCAAATTCGTAACTCAAATATTCATCTCCACGATCAGATTGCAGAAACTTTATTTTCTTGTTACGATGATTTTCTACTTCACTCTGAAATTCTTTGAACTTTTCAACTATTTCAGACTTATGTTTCATCAAGAAGATATACGCATATCTGCTCAAATCATCTGTGAAGGTCGAAAATAATGATACTTGCCACGAGCATCAACACTCATTGAATCGCATACATCGGTATGTATTATTTCCAATAAGTCAAGAGCTTGTTCCATTGTTCCGAGAACGGAGTTTTAGTCATCTTGCCCAAAAGGCACGGTTCGCAAGCATCAAATGATTCATAATCAAGTGATTCCAAAAGTCCATCAGCATGGAGTTTTCTTCATGCGCTTTACACCAATATGACCTAAACGGCAGTGCTACATATAAGTTGCACTATCATTATTAACTTTGCATCTTTTGGTTTCAATATTATGAATATGTGTATCACTATGATCGAGATCCAATGAACCATTTTCATTGGGTGTGTAATCATATAAGGTTTTATTCATGTAAACAGAAACAACAATTTATTCTCTTACTTAAATGAATAACCGTATTGCAATAAACATGATCAAATCATATTTATGCTCAACACCAAATAACACTTATTTAGGTTCCACACTAATCCCGAAAGTATAGGGAGTGTGCGATGATGATCATATCAATTTTGGAACTACTTCCAACACTCATCGTCACTTCCCCTTCAACTAGTTTTTATTCTGAAACTCCTGTTTCGAGTTACTAATCTTAGCAACCGAACAAGTATAAAATACTCAGGGGCTACTATAAACATTAGTAAAGCACACATCAATAACCTGTATATCAAATATACCCTTGTTCACTTTGCCATCCTTCTTATCCGCCAAATACTTGGGGTATTTCCGCTTCTAGTGACCAGTTCTATTGCAGCAAAAGCACTTAGTCTCAGGCTTATGTCCAGACTTGGGCTTCTTCACTCGAGCAGCAACTTGCTTGCCGTTCTTCTTGAAGTTCCCCTTCTTCCCTTTGCCTTTTTCCTTGAGACTAGTGGTCTTGTCAATCATCAACACTTGATGCTCTTTCTTGATTTCTACCTTCGTCGATTTCAACATCATGAAGAGCTCGGGAATCGTTTTCGCCATCCCTTGCATACTATAGTTCATCACGAAGTTCTAGTAACTTAGTGATGGTGACTAGAGAATTCTGTCAATCGCTATCTTATCTGGAAGATTAACTCCCACTTGATTCAAGCGATTGAAGTACCCAGACTATCTGAGCACATGCTCACTAGTTGAGCGATTCTCCTCCATATTTTAGCCATAGAATTTGTTGGAGACCTCATATCTCTCAACTCGGGTATTTGCTTGAAATATTAACTTCAACTCCTGGAACATCTCATATGGTCCATGACGTTCAAAACGTCTTTGAAGTCCCGATTCTAAGCCGTTAAGTATGGTGCACTAAACTATCAAGTAGTCATCATATTGAGCTAGCCAAACGTTCATAACGTCTGCATCTGCTCCTGCAATAGGTCTGTCACCTAGCGGTGCATCAAGGACATAATTCTTCTGTGCAGCAATGAGGATAAACCTCAGATCACGGATCCAATCCGCATCATTGCTACTAACATCTTTCAACACAGTTTTCTCTAGGAACAAAACATATGAAAGCAACAAACATAGGGAAGCAACAACGCGAGCTATTGATCTACAACATAATTTGCAAAGTACTACCAGGACTAAGTTCATGATAAATTAAAGTTCAATTAATCATATTACTTAAGAACTCCCACTTAGATAGACATCTCTCTAGTCATCTAAGTGATTACGTGATCCAAATCAACTAAACCATGTCCGATCATCACGTGAGATGGAGAAGTTTCAATGGTGAACATCACTATGTTGATCATATCTACTATATGATTCACGCTCGACCTTTCGGTCTCCGTGTTCCGAGGCCATATCTGTTATATGCTATGGATCGTCAAGTTTAACCTGAGTATTCCGCGTGTGCAACTGTTTTGCACCCGTTGTAGATGGACGTAGAGCTTATCACACCCGATCATCACGTGGTGTCTGGGCACTACGAACTTTGGCAACGGTGCATACTCAGGGAGAACACTTCTTGATAATTTTTAGTGAGAGATCATCTTATAATGCTACCGTCAATCAAAGCAAGATAAGATGCATAAAGGATAAACATCACATGCAATCAATATAAGTGATATGATATGGTCATCATCATCTTGTGCTTGTGATCTCCATCGCCAAGCACCGTCATGATCACCATCGTCACCGGCGCGACACCTTGATCTCCATCGTAGCATCGTTGTCGTCTCGCCAATCTTATGCTTCCACGACTATCACTACCGCTTAGTAATAAAGTAAAGCATTACATCGCGATTGCATTGCATACAATTAAGCGACAACCATATGGCTCCTGCCAGTTGCCGATAACTCGGTTACAAAACATGATCATCTCATACAATAAAATTTAGCATCATGTCTTGACCATATCACATCACAACATGCCCTGCAAAAACAAGTTAGACGTCCTCTACTTTGTTGTTGCAAGTTTTACGTGGCTGCTACGGGCTTAAGCAAGAACTCATCTTACCTACGCATCAAAACCACAACGATAGTTTGTCAAATAGACTCGCTTTTAACCTTCTCAAGGACCGGGCGTATGCACACTCAGTTCAACTAAAGTTGGAGAGACAGTCTTCCGCAAGCCATCTATGTGCAAAGCACGCCGAGGGAACCGGTCTCGCGTGAAGAGTACGCGTAAGGTTGGTCCGGATCGTCTCGTCCAACAATACCGCTGAACCAAAGTATGACATGCTGGTAGGCAGTATGACTTGTATCGTCCACAACTCACTTGTGTTCTACTCGTGCAAATAACATCAAACCATAAAAACCTGGCTCGGATGCCACTGTTGGGAAACGTAGTAATTTCAAAATTTTCCTAGGCACACGCAAGATCATGGTGATGCATAGCAACGAGAGGGAAGAGTGTCCGTCCACGTACCCTCGTAGACCGAAAGCGGAAGCGTTATAACAACGCGGTTGATGTAGTCGTACGTCTTCACGATCCGACCGATCCAAGCACCGAACGTACGGCACCTCCGAGTTCTGCACACGTTCAGCTCGATGACGATCCCGGACTCCGATCCAGCAAAGTGTCGAGGATGAGTTCCGTCGACGACGGCGTGATGACGATGTTGATGCTCCACCGACGCGGGGCTTCGCCTAAGCACTGCGACGATATGACTTCTCCGCGCAGGGCTTCGCCTAAGCTCTACGACGATATGACCGAAGTGGAATATGGTGGAAGGGGGCACCGCACACGGCTAAGGAAAGATCCGTAGATCAACTTGTGTGTTATGGGGTGCCCCCTGCCCCCGTATATAAAGGATGGAGGAGGAGGAGGCCGGCCCAAGGGAGGAGGCGCACCAAGGGGAGTCCTACTCCCACCGGGAGTAGGACTCCTCCTTTCCTAGTAGGAGTAGGAGAGAAGGAAGGGGAAGAGAAGAAGGTGCGGCCCCTCCCTAGTCCAATTCGGACTAGGCCTTGAGAAGCGCGCGGCCTGCCCTAGGCAGCCCTCTCTCTTCCGCAGGGCCCAATAAGGCCCAATACTTCTCCCCGCGAATTCCCGTAACTCTCCGGTACTCGAAAAATACCGAATCATTCGAACCTTTCCGAACTCCGAATATAGTCGTCCAATATATCGATCTTTACGTCTCGACCATTTCGAGACTCCTCGTCATGTCCCCGATCTCATCCGGGACTCCGAACTCCTTCGGTACATCAAAACTCATAAACTCATAATATAACCGGCCATCGAAACCTTAGCGTGCGGACCCTACGGGTTCGAGAACTATGTAGACATGACCTAGAACTATTCTTGGTCAATAACCAATAAGCGGAACCTGGATGCCCATATTGGCTCCTACATATTCTACGAAGATCTTTATCGGTCAAACCGCATAACAACATACTTTGTTCCCTTTGTCATCGGTATGTTACTTGCCCGAGATTCGATCGTCGGTATCCAATACCTAGTTCAATCTCGTTACCGGTAAGTCTCTTTACTCGTTCCGTAATACATCATCTCACAACTAACTCATTAGTTGTAATGCTTGCAAGGCTTAACTGATGTGTATTACCGAGAAGGCCTAGAGATACCTCTCCGACAATCGGAGTGACAAAACCTAATCTCGAAATCGCCAACCCAACAAGTACCTTTGGAGACACCTGTAGTACTCCTTTATAATCACCCAGATTACGTTGTGACGTTTGGTAGTACCAAAGTGTTCCTCCGTAAACGGAGTTGCATAATCTCATAGTTATAGGAACATGTATGGGTCATGAAGAAAGCATTAACATACTAAACGATCAAGTGTTAAGCTAACGGAATGGGTCATGTCAATCAGATCATTCAACTAATGATGTGACCTTGTTAATCAAATAACAACTCCTTGTTCATGGTTAGGAAACATAACCATCTTTGATTAACAAGCTAGTCAAGTAGAGGCATACTAGTGACATACTGCTTGTCTATATATTCACACATGTATTATGTTTCCGGTTAATACAATTCTAGCATGAATAATAAACATTTATCATGATATAAGGAAATAAATAATAACTTTATTATTGCCTCTAGGGCATATTTCCTTCACCTTCATACTAGAAAATACACGTTCAACCCTCTGTCTAGAAACTAAAAGGGTAATGAACAAAAGAACTAACTCGTCAATCAAATGTAGAGCACAGTAGGCCTTTTACTTTTAGTCCCTTGACATGTTGCCGTGTTGGAGCCTTGGAATGGAGTTGGAGGCTTGGAGCAGAACAGCCGCAGGAATGGTTGGGAGGTAGCAGGACATGGTGAGGCGAGATCTCGGCGGGCAGCACTGCGGTGGTTACTTCGCGAGATGGCGGGCGGCGTGCTCCGGAGGCGGTGCTCCCTGTCCACGGCGGTCGGGCATGGCTACATGCTGAAAGGATTGGATTTGTGGACGATATGACTATTTGGTGCAGTGCATGCATGAGACGAGGAGAGCAGGTGATGTTGTGCATGTGCGTGCGTGGGGTTGTTCAAGGTACAGATACAAGCTCAAGCGTGCTAAAAATCAAACAGCAAGAAAGGGAAAGGAGTTCTGATCAGGAGGTGGAGAACGAGCCTCTGCCGCGCCATTCCTTCTGGATGCCTGATCAATCCATGCCTCTCGTGACCTTTTTTCTTTGTTGAGAAATCCTCCCTGTCACCCACAGATGCAAGGCCGCTCATAGGATCAATCTTAAACCTAACAAAACGTACCCACGCAGGGGCCAGGTACGCACGAGAACCAGACACCAGTTCACTTACAAAAGTACGTAAAAACAAGACCATCGGGACAGAACCATCCAAAGAAGAAGCCTACTCCATCTGCACATCGCTATTATCATCTGGATGCAGCTGGCCTCCTCAACCTGTAGCTGCATTCATGCACTGCATGCCCGCTCGTTGCTCGCGGCCAAAAGCTTCTGCGGGAAAGCCATGCATGTAGTGTCAATGGTGGCACCTTCGTTCGGCCACTCGCGACTCCTTTTTTTAGGAGAAATCCTCCCGTCTCCCACAGCCCAAGTCCAGGCCTGCCTGGTGGCACCATCGCAGCCCGAGGACACGGCGCAGCCTCGTGACAGAACCATCCAAAGAAGATGCACTACTCCATCTCCACATCGATCATCTGAATGCAGCTGGCCTCAACCTGTAGCTCCATTCATGCACTGCGCGCATCCTCGCTCGTTCATGCATGGTCAAGCAAGCAGAGGTAACGTAGCACTCCCAGCCAAACGTCTCCGCGGGCAGAGCCTCGTGCTTCCACATATATAAGGGGCTCCGTCGACCCTAAACACCCTCCAACTCTCCCTCGACCACTCTGCCACCGGAACCACAGCTTCCATCGGATCGGATCCCTTCGCCACCTGCTCTCCCCCCACCCATCCTTGCCCCCAGATCTCTCGTCATGTCGGCCGCCGAGCTTAGGACCCGATTGAACAACCATGTCACTTCAATGTTCGCCACGGTGAGTCCATCCCCATCTAGATCCGGTGTGCTTGTGGGCTGACGGTCTGGCTGTGCCTTCTCGTGATGTGATGTGATTCATGTAGGGTACGGTGGACGAGTATTTCCAGTACCTGCAGTCGGTGGACGAGGACGGCAGCTCAGCCCCAGGCTTGGTCGCCGAGGTCATCAACCTCTTCATCGACGACGCCAACGGCATCCTCAACGGCATCGCCGGCCTGCTGTCCGCCCCCAATCCCTCCTCTCTCCATCTGCTTTCGTCATCTCATCTTGGGTATTGATTTCATCCGGTCTGCTTTGTGATTCGCAGGAACCAGACCGTGGTAGATTTCAAAAAGGTCGACGACCTGGTGCATCAGCTCAAGGGCTGCAGCTGCAGGTGATGATGATAAGCCCTTGTCTTTCTCCCGCCCATTTATAACTACTGTATGTTTGTTCTCGCCACATCGATGTCAGTTTGATTTAGATGTGTTTGTCTAGGGCAAGCAGTTTATGTTGTCATTTAAGTTGTCATGTAGTCATAGGTAGAAGTGTCGAGTTTGCTTGTGTATCATGTAATGGAAGTACAGATATCCATGCGTCACGCGCATGGTAGTTTTCTGGTGTGTCCACATTTATGTTCGGATGTGTTGGCGTGGTATCGTTTGCCGCTGTTGGATACACAAAAATATAAGATCTGAGTTCAGTTGTGTTACACATGGAATTATCACTATTCGTGCCATAGCGATGCTATAGCTCTTCAAGGAATACTTTGTCATCTTGAGGACATTTCTACTGCTATTTTTTTTAGCTAATGGCAATTTTCTAGACTGGCAATAAAGACATATTGTTCTGTAAACATTTATTATTGTATCAATGAGCGGCTATTCTACGTAATGCCAATGGTCATTTTTTCTAGCTTGTCCACTTTATTGATGTTGTTTTTATTCGGATGAGTTGGCACGGGGTGTGTACTTTATGGGCATGCGGCTCGTGTCGTTCGCACTATCGCATAGCTATAATTAGAAAAGACGAATTTAGTTGTCTTTTTTTGTAATTAAATCATCGATAATCACGCAAATGTTATTATTCGACAAGTGAAACTTTAACGTGTTGTAAATATATCAGGTACTACATGTACAATTGCATTTAAGGCTACTGTTATTTATTTTTCTGGTTGATCAAAAAATTTATTGTGCAGACAAACATTAGACAAATGGCTCCTTGAGAACATTATTTTTACAGCTGTAGCGTTTAACGAGTTTAAGAAAATTCTACTATTCTGATCTTGCTCTTTTTGGCATGTATCAGTGTTGGTGCTAAGAAAGTGAACCTCTCCTGCATGCACTTCCATCAGTTCATTGAGGCAAGAAGCAAAGAAGGGTCAGTATACTAAGTACTTTATTATATATGTTGCACAATAATTATTCACTTGGTAGCTTACTATATATGTTGCACAATAATTATTCTCCACACTCTGCATTCTTCACATTCTGTATGTAAACCTGCGGGCTAATTTCCTCTTTTATACCACTATACTATGTCCATATCAATCTTATTATTTTTATAAGGACTAGCATTCACTTTATTTGCAACCATGTGATGGTAGAACTCGGTTCATTATCTGAATATGCCTCTTTGATTATTCTCTTGGTACTTGTTAGTTCTAGACTTACGTTTATAGCATGATTAAGTCTGAGATGGCTCGAGGTATTTTTTCCATGCACAGGCTTACGATTTTCGAACCATGTCAGTTCAGTTTGCTTAATTATTCTCTCTAGAATTTGACAATGTGGTATTTTTGCATTATTCCAGGTGCCTCATTGCGTTGGCTCTTCTTACGAATGAGTTATGCGATGTGCGCAACAAGTTCCAGACCATGATGCAGGTAGCCCCTTATGTGCCTATGTTGGCTTTTGACTTCCAACTTTTGACTAGTGTCATGCTCTACAAATCAGTCATGTATTGTTTAATTTGAAGATAAAAAGGAAAAATGGGATCTCATTCTTTTTGCTATTGATATTTATCTTGTTATACTGTTTGGTTTCTTAAGTATCTGAAATGCTTTTGACTCAATTTTCGTCAACACATTTCTGTAGCTATATTGGGTTGTTTTAAGCCATATAATTTATTTGTTTCTCAACGTAAAATAAGATTGGCGAAGGGCCGGAATAAGATACCGACCACGTTGTAACATTGCTGATGCGGTTGAAGTGGTAACCATGGCCAGCCGCGGGAACGGGCAGGCGCCGCCGCCTAGAATTGATAGTTCACAGCGGCCCGCGCCACCTGTTAGGGACGACCGGGCGTCGGCCATGAGTGCCGCTGCTCAAGGAGGTGGCCGAAATCGCGACTTTGGCTTGGGGCAGGAGTTCTATGGTCCCTCGGACGGCGGCCGCAATCCTCCCCGTGGACACTGGGGGACGACGGTTATAATGCCTACGGGGGGTCAGCACTGCGGCTCGTCCTCGGCCGGTGGAGAGCACGGGTATGCTTGGCAGAATGACGGCGGGGCTGGCCTAGGCTTCTATGGTCCTCCGGGCAACTTAGTGGAGGGGGCTTCCTGTCCCAATTACCGTCACCGCGGAGGTAGGGTGTGGCAGGCAGCCACCTTCAACTCGTCCACCTCCACCACTGGCATAAACCTCTGAGGCCGCAACTTCAGTCGATCCGGAGGCTTCTTCGGGGGCGGCTGCTACAGTACCCACACCGGCATTGTCAGGTGCTGCCATGGACACTGTGCGGTCTCTCACTGCGGTGAAGGTTCTTGTTACCAAGCCAGATGCGGTGAAGGTCCGGGACTCTAGCAATGACAGAGCATTTGACAAGTCTGATGGCGAAAGAGCTACGACGTGGGCACCGAAGAAAGATAAATTGAATTGTAACTATTGCGGAGAGGCGAGACATTTTGTGGCCGATTGCACGACGGAGCTATGAGATTTATGCCTTAGACCGAAGCATGGTTCAGGGGATTGCCCCCTTCTTTTGGGACCAAAGACGATGGTCACGATCTATGGGGTTTCTTGCCCCAAAATTATGTTCTTTGAGTCATCGGGCGTTACTTCGCTTGCACCTACGGCGAAGAGTTTGATTACGGGTGTGGTCAAAGTGACACATGGACCGATGATGGAGGCGCAAGCTGTGCCGCAGCTTCGAGAGCTAGCCCCAGGCAATTTCCTGTGGGATCTTGTCAAACTTGAGGATCAGGTCTATAAGGTTGATTTCCCGTCTAGAGAGGAGTTAAATTGACGGCTTAAGTTCGGTATATGCAGGGTGCCTAGCAGCAATTGTATTCTGGAATTTGATGCTTGGAAGCAGAAGGAGCCATAGGGAACACCTCTTTCCCAGATGTGGGTTCATTTTTCGGGGCACCGCTGAAGCCTCTGAATGATTTTCTGGTTACCTCGAGTCTTGGGTCACTCATTGCCAAGATTGAGCCTGTTGACATGCCTTTCACTCGCGCACACGGTGTAGCTCAGATGCTTGTCAGTGTGGTGGACATTGAGCCGGTCCTGGATGTGATGAGATGGACACATGCGGGTGTGACAATCTCGTAGGGCGTGCCCCTTGAGCTTGTTGCCCCCCATAGCACCTCTTGACCTAATTCCGCCTCTAGAAATTTATAAATACCCCAAACAGACAAAGAGCCACCCGAAACTCTTTTTCCATTACTGCAAACTTCTGTTCTTCCGCGATCCCATCTGAAGGCCTTTTCTGGTACTCTGCCAGAGGGGGAAGCGATCACAAAGGGCATCTAGATCATCCATGCTGCCCTCCGATGATGCATGAGTAGTTTACCACAGACCTACATGTCCATAGCTAGTAGCTAGATGGCTTCTTCTCTCTCTTTGATCTTTAGTACCATGTTCACCTTGATGTTCTTGCAGTTCTATTTGATGTAATATTCTTTTGTGGTGTGTTTGTTGAGATCCGATGAATTGTAGGTTTATGATCTGAATATTCATGAGAAGTAATTGAGTCTTTTCTGAACTTTATTATGCATGATTTTTATAACTTTGTCTTTCTCTCCGATCTATCCGTTCGGTTTGGCCAACTAGATTGATTTATCTTCAGTGGGAGAGTGCTTTGTGATGGGTTCAATCTTGCGGTGCTCTATCCCAGTGTCAGGAAGGGACATGACACGTATTTGTATCGTTGCTATTAAGGATAAAAAGATGCGCTTCATTCATATTGATTGACTTTACCTTTTCTACATCATGTCATCTTGCTTATGGCGTTACTCTGTTTTTGTTAACTTAATACCCTAGATGCATGTTGGATAGCGGTTGATGGGTGGAGTAATATTAGTAGATGCAGGCAGGAGTCGGTCTACTTGTCTCAGACATGATGCCTATATACATGATCATTGCCTTTAATATCGTCACAACTATGCGCTTTTCTATCAATTGCCTAATAGTAATTTGTTTACCCACCGTATGTTATGTGTTCGAGAGAGAGGCCTTTAGTGAAAACTATGGCCTCCGGGTCTACTTTAATCATATATAAAGAACCTAAATTCCTTTGCTGCAATTTTATTTCTTTTATTTTGTTTTGCAACTTTGCTATCTACCACTACAAGATTTGATCCTTGCAAGTAACGAGTTCAAGCGGATTAATAACCCTCTTGCAAGCGTTGGGTGCAAGTATTTGCTTTTTGTGTGCAGGTGCTATTCACGAGGCTTTGCGTGATTCTCCTATTGGTTTGATAAACATTGGTTCCCACCGAGGGAAATACTTATCTCTAATGTACTGCATCTCCCCTCCTCTTTGGGGAAAATCCAAACGCAGCTCACAAGTAGCAGGAAGAATTTCTGGTATCGTTGCGGGGAGACATCATCAAAACCTATCAAGTACCTTTAGACAAACTATCATTTACTTCCTCTACTTTTTATTTTCCTTTGCCTCTCGTTTTCATCTGCCCCACTTCTCAGAAAAATTATAAAAACACAAAAATATGTTTGCTTGCTCGTTAGTTTGCTTTGCCGCTATGTCTCAAGAAAACACCAAGTTGTGTGATTTTTCTAATACTAATAATAATAATGATTTTATTAGTACTCCAATTGCTCCTCCCTCCACTAGTGGGAGTCATGTGATGTTAATGCTGCTTTGCTAAATCTTGTCATGAAAAAACAATTTTCTGGAAGTCCTAATGAAGATGATGCATGCCATCTTAATACTTTCATTAAATTATGTGATATGCAAACGAAAAAAGATATGGATAATGACATTGTTAAGTTGAACTTATTTCTATTCTTACTATGAGATTGTGCTAAAACTTCATTTTCATCCTTGCCTCGAAATAGCATTGATTCTTGGGATAAGTGTAAGGATGCTTTTATTGCCAAGTATTTTCCTCCCGCTAAGATTATTTCTCTTAGAAATAAAATTATGAAATTTAAGTAACTTGAGCATGAACATGTTGCATAATCATGGGAGAGAATAAAATTAATGGTTAGAACTTTTCCCACTCATGGTTTAAGCTTATGGGTGATTAGAAAAAATTTCTATGCAGGGCTAAACTTTATTTCTAGAAATCTTCTAGAATCTATTGTAGGTAGAACTTTTATGGAAATTACATTGGGAGAAGCTACAAAACTCCTTGATAACATTATGACAAATTATACATCTCCCCTCCTCTTTAAGGAAAATCCCAACGTAGCTCACAAGTAACAGTTGTTTATGGAGCAGCTCAACCTGAGTTTAAACCAGATTTCCTAGCTGACCTTGTAAGGGTCTGCGGGGACGAAAGGTTACCGAGCCTAGTCGGAGAGGATTTTAATATAATTAGGGGAAGAGAAGAAAATAACAATGGCAAATTCGATGGAAGATGTTCATTTATGTTTAATACGATCATCGAGAGTCTTAATCTAAGGGAGATTGACCTTACTGGTAGACAATTCACGTGGGCGAACTCGCTGCCTAATCCAACATATAAGAAGTTGAACCGAGTTCTTACCAATGTCGAACTGCTTTCATGACCGGGAAACACATCTTCGAGGGGGTTGTGGTCTTGCACGAAACTCTTCACGAAATCCATTCGAAGAAACTAGATGGGGAAATCTTCAAGGTGGATTTCGAGAAAGCATACGATAAGGTCAAATGGCCCTTCCTCCAGCAGGCTATGCGCATGAAGGGGTTTGACGAAACCTGGAAGAGACAGGTGGACTCCTTAACTCAAAAAGGTAGCGTGGGGATTAAGGTGAATGATGACACAAGTCATTATTTTCAGACCTACAAGGGCTTAAGACAATGGGATATGATGTCTCCTATTCCGTTCAATATAGTGGCAGCCATGTTGGTAGTTTGTATCGGTAGGGCCAAGGACAAGGGTCAAGTTGATGGACTCGTCCCTCATATAGTTTATGGGTGGGTCTCCATTCTACAATACGCTTATGACACTACTATATCCATGGAACATGACCTTGCAAAGGCTAGAAATATGAAAGTAGTTCTTTTCCTCTTTGAACAATTGTCAGGGTTAAAAATCAAATTTCACAAGAGTGGATTGTTTTTCTTTGGAAGAGCCAAAGACGAACAAGATGCGTATAGACAATTGTTCGGCTATGAAATGGGCTCTTGCCATTTAGTTACCTAGGAATTCCAATTCACCATCGTAGACTATCTAATAAAGAATGGAAATGCATTGAGGATCATTTTGAGAAGAAACTAAGCTGCTGGAAGGGCAAGCTTATGTATTACGGAGGTCGGCTCGTGTTAATAAATTCAGTATTAACTAGTATGCCAATGTTCCTGTTATCTTTCTTTGAAGTACTATAGGGGTGTGGAAATGGTTACATTTTTGGCGACCTTGTTTTTTCTGGCAATGTGATGAAGTTAAGACGAAATACATATTGACCAGGTGGTATATTATTTGCAGACCCAAAGAGAGGTTTAGGGATTGAGAAATTGGATATTAAGAACAAATGCCTACTTAGCAAATGGTTATATAGGTTATCAGTTAAGACTGATGGTATGTACAGATTATGTGTAACAAGTAGCTACAAACTAAGTATTTAGCCCGGGTTACCGTAAGAACTAATGAGCCGCTGTTTGGAAGGGGCTATAATGAGGACGAAGGATACCTTTTTTCGCAGAGCGAAATTTGTTATTGGAGATGGTAGAACAACCAGATTCTGGGAGGATATACATGGTTAGGGGAGATGCCTCTAGCATTGCAATACCCCATATTATATAATATTGTACAATGTAAGGAGGCTTACATTGCTACCGTATTACAATTTTTTCCTTTAAACATCCAGTTCAGCAGGTCCCTAGTGGGGGAACGTTGGAGTTCGTGGCTACATCTTGTGCGAAGGTTGATGGATATTCAACTTTCCGATCAGCCAGACGAGTTTGACGGGAAGTTAACTATGAATGGTGCTTTTACGGTGAAATCTAGGTACCTGGACTTAATTGATTCCGGCCCAATCCCGAGATCGATTCATAACAGTTCCTTTGAGAATCAAGATCTTCATGTGGTTTGTCCCCAAGGAAGTGATTCTAACCAAAGATAATCTGGTAAAGCGTAGGTGGGTGGGTAGTTATCGTTGTTGTTTTTGTGACTGCCCTCTTTATCGAATGCCCTCTCGCCAAGATTCTTTGATGCACGATTCCTATAGCCTTTAATATTAACCCTCCAATTAGCATTGACATGTTTTTTGGGACATGGCTAACTAGAGTGGAGCCAATTACTGCGGAACGTATTCGGACAGGAATATACGCATTACTTTAGGCTATATGGAACAGCAAAAATGATATGATTTCTAACAGAAAAAAATACAAACTTTTTGCAGGTTTTACAGAGCTACTGCTTGCATCCGTACGTGGTTGTTACTCACTTATATGGATTACAGGGAGCTTTTGGTTACTGGGTGCAACCGGTGGAAGGCGGTAGCACAGGATATTTACAACCGGTTTGGATGGCGGTCCAATAATAGGATAAGTGTTTATCATCTTGTCCTATTTTTCGCCATTTGTGGCCTTCTTTTATTTTAATTTATTTTACGCTCCTTCCGTGATGTGTACTGAATTGCAGACTTTGTTTTGTTTTGGCACTGTTTAATAAGATGGCTGCATGCATCATTATGATGCAGAGGCCATGGGATGTCCTCCTTCTCAAAAAAAAATCACCGAAGAATGTACCAACTCTGCGGGCGGAGGAGAGGACAAGATATTTCTGGGAGGGGGAGAGAAGGGTGAAGGGTGTGTCAAATGTTGTCATGGTAGAACATCGAGGGGGTCATGAATTTGGTGATCTAGCCGCGGAAGCCATAGAGTGCACGCGCACTGGTGCTCTCCACTTGATCGCGTAGATGGCATATATGGTATTAACGGTTTTGTGACCGGCATGCTCGGTGCAGGTGACCGAGTCCCTGGCGGACAACACTACCAAGAAAGGCCGTGAAGACACTCAGAGAGTCCGGCGCCTCAAGCCACCCCGCCACTCCAGCCACTAGATCACTTGATTCGTGGCCCTCTTGATGTTCTACCGGACACCATTTCACACATCGTCCTTGAACCTTACCTCCTCCTCCTAGTAGTGTCTTGTTCGCCCGTAGAGCTAGTTTATTCTCCAGCGATGGTTTTCTGGAGGTTCTAGAGGTGTTGGAGGTCAGCAAGCGACACTCACAATGTACCAACCAACAAAATAATTTAAAGATCAAGCCATGCACTCACTTTAGTGTAGTTTTTGATAACCAAGAAACCTTTCCCCTTGTTCAAGGAAAGACGTCGGCATTCCAAAAGACGGTAAAGAGATGGGACAGCCTACAACATATAACAAAACCAATTCACCAGTAAAAAAACAACCAGGTAGAGAGTTTAAATAATGTATGGAGCGGCAGCTCAGCGGACACAACCAGGTATAGAGTTGATAGACACATTGACACATGACAACATGTTTTGTTTGAAGACTTGCGAAAATGGTGTTCCTACGCAAGATTCCTCACGTTATTTCATAATTGACCTCCAAAGCCAGACACCTATTGAACATTGTCTACACTGGAGAGAAACATACACCCCATCATGGGAGGGATCACTTGTAGCTATGTTCTTTTTCCTTCCATAGCTACTACTTAGGACCATAGGTTGCGATCTGCTCCTCCAGCTTCATCAAAAGAAGAACAGATTAATTATTACGACATGTCTAAGGTGCATATTGGTGGCCAAGTCACAAGGTTTCACAAATCATCCATGTTACAAGGTGGTTTATACCATATTCCAATAATTGGCTAAGTTTAATTTACGCTGAGAAACAAAGAAATTATACTGCTCCGAACTACCTCATATAGCTACTGAATCATGATGACAAAAATTAAGACAGAAACATTCTAGATACCTCAGAAATCAAACAGTATATGTAGATAAATATCAACAGAAACAAGAATCAGATCAAGTTCTTTCTTTTTTATCTTAAAGGATCCATGTCCGATCTTTAGAATACGATACTAGTAAGAAGTTGGAAGTCAAAGCAAACACGCACATAAGGGGCTACCTGCATCATAGCCTCGAACATGCTTCGCACATCACAGAACTCACTCCAAGCAAGAGCCAACGCCATGAGGCACCTGGAATAATGCATCATACCACACAGTCAAATTCTGGACAGAGTAATCACGTGAACTGAACTAACAGTGGTTCGGAAATCATAACCCTCTGCTTGGGAAAAAAAACTCTAGCCATCTCAGATTTAGTCATGCTATAAACATAAGTCTAGAACTAACAAGTTACAGTAGAATAATCAAAGAGGCATATTTAGATAATGAACCGAGTGATACCATCACATGGTTGCAAATGAAGTGAACGAGCAGGTTAGTGCTATGAGCTAAATATAATGCCATCAAAAAAGGAAATCAGTCTTCAGGTTTACAATAATGTAAACAATACAGAGTGTGGATAGTAATGATTCTGCAACATATATAATAAGGTACTAAGTACTGACCTTTCTTTGCTTCTTGGCTCATTGAACCGACGGAATTGCATGCAGGATAAGTTCACTTTCTTAGCACCAACACTGATACATACAAAGAAGAGGAAGATCAGGACACCAGGAAATTTTCAAGCTTATTAAACGCTAGAGAAAATGCTATTTTGCCATGTTGATCCGCATAACCATACTAGCGATAATAATCACGGTTGTCGACACAATATATTGTTTGATAAACCCAAAAAATAAATAGCATTAACTAAATGTGGTAGTAGATCAGTAGTACTAGAGATTTTTATAATACGGCAAAGTTTCACTTGCCGAGCCATCACGTTGGCACGAATATCGACAATTCCATTATACATAACACAAGTACATTGGGCTCTTCTTATTATTGATATATGACAGCGCGATCGACACGAGCCGCATGCCCATGACGTACACACCCCGTGCCAACACATCAGAATAGAAACAACATCGATACAGTACTTGGTTTTTCTAGTAGCGACTGGACAAACCAGAAAAATGACCATTGGTGTTACGTAGAATATAGCAACTCATTGATACAGAAACGTTTGCAGAATTCCAATTTTTTATTGCCAGCCTAGAATATTCCATTAGGTAAATAATAGATTCATTACTACTAGAAATGTCCGCAAGACGACAAATTGTTCCTTGCAGAGCTATAACATTGCCATGGCAGGAACAACGATAAATTCGTGTGTAACGACACAACTAAACCCAGCTGTTATACTTGAGTGTATACGACAACCACAAACGACGCCGCGCCGACACACCTGAGGAGAATCCTGAAGAAACCAGAAAAACTACCATTGGCGTTACGCATAATATATAGCAAATGATTAATACCAGGAATCTTTGCAACGCGACAAAGTATTCCTCGATCGACAAGCCATACCTTTTCCGTTGGCATGGATACCAGTACATCTGTTAAAAGAAGCACAGTTAAATTCGGCAATTCTAATTATGGCTACACGACAATGTAGACACCACGAACGGCATGCCCATGACAAACACATCTGAATCATACGATATGGATGCAACACAGAAACAATCATATATACAGTTAAAACTGAGCAGGGAAAGAAAGAGTTTATCATTATTATACCTGTAGCTGGAACCCTTGAGCTGACGCACGAGGACGTCCACCATGTCGTAGTCCACCACGGGTTGGCTCCTGTGAATCGCAAAGCAAAGAAGACAAGATGGATGAGTAGCCGAGCGAGCCGAGATAACAGAAGCTGAGGAAGAGAGGAGGGATTGGGGGCGGACAGCAGGCCGGCGATGTCGTTGAGGATCCTCTTGGTGTCCTTGATGAAGAGGTTGATCATGTCGGCGACGTAGCCCCGGGCTGCGGTGCCATCCTCCTCCATGGACTGCAGTTGGTGGAAATTCTCGTCCAGCGTGCCCTAGATGAATCACATCACATGACGAGAAGGCAAAGATAGACTAGTCAGCCAGCCGCCGGAACAACCACACGGCCGAGGTGTACATGGGACGACGAGGGGATGGACTCACCGTGGCGAACATGGAAGTGACGAGGTTGTTCAGCCGTGCTCTGAGCGCGGCAGCTGCCATTGTTGAGGAAGTGCTGGAGTGGATCTGGTGGCGGAGCACCTGCTGAAGGGATCCGAAGATGTAGTGGTGGTGAAGGAGTAGCCAGGTGAAGGAAACCTTTATGTGGCCGGACGCACGAGACTCTCCCGCAAAAGCATTTGACGGCGAGTGCTACGTTACCTCTACTTGCTTGGCCATTAACGATCGAGCTTGGAGCCTTGGAGACGGCATGCATGCGTGCAGTGCATGAGTGCAGCTACTGGTTGAGGAGGACAGCTGCAGCCAGATGGTGTGGAGATGGAGTGTAGGGCGTGTTCTTTGGATGGTTCCGTCGTCTGCGATACTCTTGTTGTTCTTTTGTGTGTGAACTGTCTGGTTATTGTGCGTGGCCCCTGCTTGGTTTTTCTTTTCTTTTAAGCACAAAAATGCTTTCTGCGTGGGTTTTGTTGGGTTTAAGATTATGTCAGTAGCCTTGCCGAACTTGGGCTATAGGTGAGGGGCTTGGCCTGGCTCACAACTCTGCACTATAAGAGCATCTCTAGCAGAACAGATACCGGCCCGCCTTGGTCCCACCCATCCCCCGCGTCGCCCTCCCTGGCGGCGACGGGGGAACCCAGATCCGGCCCGCCTTACACCCTTCCCATCTCCCTCCCTACCTCGCCGTCACCGGAGGAACGGCCGGCGAAGCCGGCGCCGGCTCCAGGGATGGTGGCGGCGGGGCGACTTGGCTGGATCCAGCACTCCCTCCCCCCCCCCCCCAATCTGACCGCTCCCTTTCGATGGTGAGGGTCCGGATATGAGGCGGCGGCCTCGCTGGTGCGGACGGCGCTCCTCCAGCGGCGGGGAGTGCTCGTCAGTGAGGTAGGCCGGTTCTCCTCGGCTGCGCGGGCAGCGAGGTCCCGGTGGGCGCAGGTCATGGCGCGGGGAGACCCCGGGCTCCCCTCGTCAGATCGGAGGCGATCCTGGTCCGCTCGTGATGCATGACCTCCGGCCGGCCTGGATCTCCGGCGTACACGCGCCTGCTGATGTTGTGGCTGGTTCGGAGGTGGCGGCAGGATGCTTGGCCGGGGGAAACCCTTGGCCGCCGGTGGCGGTCACGGCGTCGATGGCGTCCCGGACGCCATTCCCTCCTTGGTGGCGGCGCCGAGGCTAAACCTCCCCTGCCTCCCCCCTTCCCCTGCGCCCGGGTGAAAACCCTAGCCCCGGTGGCTAAGCGGCGGCGGCGCCACAGCGTCGTCACCTTCTTGAAGGCGCCGACTTGGGCATGGGGATGCTGGGTGTGCATGGTGAGCTTGTCTGGTTCCTGGTGGCGGCCGCTGATGCGCTGCGTCGCAGCTCCGGGCAGTGTCTCGGGGCTGCGGTGCTTCTCTTCCGGCCGTGTCTCTGATTGGGACCTCGCCCTTCCTCACCTTGTACATGTCGTGGTGGAGCGGTACTTCATCTCACTCATTGATGGCGGCGAAGATCGGCGGCATGGCGCTGTGGAGGCTCGCAGCCCGATGCGCGGTGATGGACTCGCGCAGGAGGAGGTTGCTATCTGGCGTCATGGTGACGTCGATGGCGATGTGAGTGGAACAAGGTAGAAGCCTCAATATGATCTGAAGAAGGACACATGGAAGATGGCGGCGACGACACACAAGTGCGTCGACGGATTGTGCCCAGCACCGGTATGTGGCTCGGTGGGGCTTCGAATATGTTTGGTTTCGGCTTTTTGATGTTAGGCTTAGGTGTGTGGTTTGGGTAGTGGCCCAGCTAGCACCCCTTCATCATTTTGGATAGGAGTAGCGGCATGTGTTGCCAAGATGGTGGATTCAGGCTCATTGTTGTCATACTTTGTAAGGTCCTTGAGAATAATCAATAAAGTGGTCGTATGCATCTCCCAGATGCAGAGGCCGGGGGTCATCCTCCTTTTCTAAAAAAAAAGCAGAACAGATACCGCAAAGTCTGTTAAATTTTCTATCCGCAAAATTGTTTTACGTTTCGCCCTAACACAATTTTGCGGGCAGTTCATCCCCGGCGCAGAATTGATACCGTAAATAGTACCTTCAATTTTCAAACTTAAACTTAAATCATGTTCCTGCTACATAGATAGTCCAGACCTCGCCGGAGTTCATCACACACATGGACAAACTGAAATTAAAAATTTAATCGACTGAGGAACGGCGTCGAGAATGAACTCGCACGCCGAGCGGTAGAGGGTGTAGGCGAGCTCGTGGTCCGCCTTCGCCGCCTCGAAGCGTTCGGCAGTGCTCTCTTTGCCAGCCACCAGCGCCTCCTTCGCGGCATGGTGCGCGATCCCCGCCTCGTGGAGCTTCTTCGTCGCTGGCCAGAGTGGCTCGGAGCTCATTTAAGTGCTGCCACACGCAGTTGCCGCTGCTGCGGGAGAGGGCGCTGTGGTTTCGTGCCTGCGCCGAGCGCCCAGCTCAACGGCGGGCCGGCTGGAGCTGCCAGCCTCCGCGTCGTGCCAGCCAAGTTTGCGCGGCAGCGGCGGCCCCCACGTCTGCGACCTTCTCCTGACATGATCCATGCTTGAGAGGGAAAATTTGTCTGGATATGCGCTCACCGGAGCTAAGAAAACAAGATGGCGTAGGGCAAGTGGACTGCGGCGGAGGGGGCGGACCTATCCGACACGGGAACCCTAAAACGCCCCCCTCCCCACACATATAGCGACGGAAGCGGCAGTTTGAGGGCCACCCGTATATTTTTTACTGGTTGGTGCAAATATACCGCTTCTGTACCGGCCTGAAAATATATGGGTGGGCGGTGGGATAGGGTATCTGCTAGAGATGCTCTAAATTATGAGAGATGTCAATTGAAGTTGGCGACAGTATCTTGTATTAAGCGAGACGGTAGGAAGTCTCACTGAAGGTTCTACGGTAATTGGGCCGGCACATTCGCGCGTGAACAATTTTAAAAAGAGTAGGAAAAGGGGAGAAGCAAGGATTCATCCCTGGTCTCCAGGAGGATCGCCGGCGCTTCTAGCCAACCCACCCGCATCCCAACTGGATCCAACCCCATACCAGCGAAGGAGCATGGGAAAGGGGATCTTGACGGCTATGGGCCAACAGCCCACACTACCAGTTCCGCATTGGAAGACGTCGTGCAGACATGGCAATGAGCCTCCAGAAGCCAAATCTGGCCATCTAGATTCGGCTAAGGGCACACCCTGATGCCCACCACCCCTAACCCGAAATCCCAACAGATCCAAAATGCTAGCCACCGGACCCCCTGCACTGTCACGGCTTCGTTGCCGCCAAGCTAGGGCCGCCCCAATGGAAGTGCCCCGAGTGACATAGAGGATAGCACCACACGGTCGTCAGGTCGACCAGACCCAACCGCCCCGGCTACCAGCAAACTCCCGGCGACCTAGCTCCGGAGGGGCGAGTGGAGGGGAAGGAGGGCCGCCGGCTAGGGTTTCCTCCCCGTCACTCACGGGAGCGATACGGGAGAGTGGAGAAAAAGACCTGAATGAACATGGTTAGTGGTGGCTTCCGGAGCATTATCAGCAATCAACTAGTTTAGGTAGCAGCATGAATTAGTTATCAAGGAAATTAGAGCCAGCGGATGGGAGGGGATAGTACAAGCTCAGTGCCTTGTGATGTAGAGGCTGTCCCCTTTTTCGAAGAAAAAAAACTCAGCGGCGGCCAGCCAATAGCCTAGTTCTTCGATGCCTACACTTACACGAGAATGGTGCTTAACGGGCCCAATTGTCTCCTGTGAACTTCGAGTTGGGCTTCGTTTGTCGCTTGGGCCGAGTGGGCTAGTCTTGGTCTTCTCATGAAATGCATGATGCAATAGTTCGTGTGACATCTCCCCCTTTAGGTTTGACTTGACCCCATGCCTTAAGAGGAATCACGTCTTCCAAGAACGCCGGTGATGCGAAAAAGCTGGGATAGTGGATGAGGACTTGCTCAACTTACTGATGACCCCTCTCCACCGTGTGTCCATCAGGGATGGCTGCTGATGCTTGGAACCAAAGCTGGACGACGTCAAGAGTCGGCAGCTCCGGCTGCACGGTAGTCGATGGCGGCATAACAGCTTGCAGTTGCAGAGACATGTTTGACGGGGTGGATACGAGCTTGCTCAGGCAAGTCCATTTAATATGCCACCACACCCATGCACTACAATACCTGAAAGGGACCAAAATTGTGAAAAGCTAATTTGTGGTTAGCGCGTGCCGCAAAGGATAACTGGGCATACAACTGCAAATTCAAATAAACCCAATCTCAAACAACAAATACTCTATCTGAGTGACAACAGCCTTGTCCTTCATGTATTGTCGAGCTTGGTTCAGATATTGCGGCAGGAGAGCAACCATTGTAACCAGCTCCCTGGTGCAAGCCGCTAGATTAGCCACTGCCTCATCAAGGACGTTGTTAAGTCGAAAGAAGAGAGGGTTGTGCCCGTAGATGGCTTCAAATGGTGTAGACTTGAGGATGGAGTGGCATGAGATGTTGTACCTGAATTCGGCTAAGGCGAGTTAATCAGCCCATTTCTTCGAATAATTGTGAACAAAGCAATGAATGTAGAGTTCCAAGCACTGGTTGACTCGCTCTGTCGTACCGTTAGTTCCAAGCAAGTATTTATATCGTCAGAATTCTTGAACTGAAAATGACATGGTTTTCTTGCGGTACATATACATCATTGGCCAATGTGCCCGAAAAAACAAATTTGAGTTGTATTTTATATTACTAGTTTTTATACACTATTCCTTGTGTTTTCTTATAGGGTTGCAGATGTAAATACAAGTCTGGCACAAATTTTGTATACATGTTCCTTTTTTACATTGTACAAATGTATACGCTCATACATATGAACATACACTCACCCCTATGAACGCATGCACACACACCCTATCCCTATGAGCACATCTGAGAGACTAAGCCGACACATCATCTTGAGATTGACGTCACCATAGACACCTTTGTAGTCGACAGGAACGTGTCCTCCCACTGAACGGACTTCACCGGAAGGTCTAGAACAACTACAGGAAAATGCGAGCACCGGCGTCAAGTTTAGGAGTTGAATCCTGATGGTGTGGCGATACCACTATTCTCCTAACCATTCAATCATGAGTTGGTTAGCGTATAAATGTTCTAATATAGTGCTATGTTGATTGATCACTAGACTAAGTGTGGTCAGGCACAAACTAGAATGTTAAACTGGATTTGTGAATGGTGTTCACGGACCTTTGATTTCCTGTGGAGCGCTAACAAAAATATGTAATGAAAAGATTCTTATGGTAGTGACGATCTTGAAATGAGCATGCTCAGTGTAGGTGACCGAGTCCGTGGCGGACAACACTATCGAAGAAGGCCTTTAAGAAACCTATTTACATTGTCCTGGACTAGGGGGTGCCAACCTAGCCGGCCCATAGTCCTCAGGCTGGGCCTGAATTGTTGGAGATATGCCCTAGGGGCAATCATGTATGATGATATTTCCTATGTGTTTATGAATAAAAATAGTCCTTGGACATTATCAATGATGTGTATCAGCAAGTACGTGACTTGTTTGTGGGACTATGCATTGTATGATGACCGTCCTAAAAGGTCCCTAGTCGAAAGGGCTGTGTGGACGCGCATCCGACTAGACTGGCATATGACACGGTCGACGGCTTGGTCTCACTAGCCATGGAGCATTGGATGCTAACCAGATAATATGGACTTGAGAAGGTCTGGTCGGATTCGACGTAGTCGGATCCGAGTGGAGATAAGGTCCGAGTCGGACAGACCCAACTATGAGACGCGGCAATATGTCATCTGTGAGTCTCTAGTACAACATACATTCTATGTCCTAAGACCTGAGCTGACGCATGTACTCGGGATGGTGACAGACTTGCTTTGGGACGACCAAACGCTACTCCGTGACTGGGTAGTTACAAAGATAGGTTTCGGGTTTGTCCAGTCCCATGCTGCGAGACATGGTCGAGCAAGATGGGATTTGCCCCTCCGATCAGGAGAGATATACTCTGGGCCCCTCGTGTGATCCGACCAGGATAAGCATGGCCATGCAACAAGGATTATGAGATAATCCGGATAGTGGTCGGTATCACTGGAACGACAAAGAGGTTGGGCTAGCACAAGGATGACAGTCTCGCCTTGAGCCCGACAACATATATCGTGTGGCAAAGGGAACAGAAGTGTGACACATTGTACAGGTTCGCCTAACCAGCTTCATAGTCTGCTTGGTGGTCGGCACGCCTTGCTAGAGGCCGCTACCAACCGTGCAGGTCGGAGGTGATCCGAACTGTGACCAAGCCGACTTGAACCTAAGGGGTCGCGCGCTTAAGGGAAGGAACCTATGAGGTCGGTTCGTAGGACACTGGTCGGATGTGATCCGAACTGGACTAGGAACGTGACCGAGTAGACTTTGGGCTTTAGGGTCCGTGCAAGGCCCAAGTGTTGAGCCTGCGACAGACGCCTATATAAAGTGGAGGTGCGGCATACTCATGCGGTTGATCGCTTTGGCGCTGCGACTAGGGTTTGCATGTGTTGCGAATAGCCACCTCCACTCGCCGCCGACTGTGTGATCGGACCTAGCAGTCCGCTGCACGGTGTTCCTCCTGCACGCACGGATACCGTTAGAGGCGGTGCACTTGCGCCGCTTCGGCGAACTCGTACGTGGAATCGGACGACCGGCTGTTCGAGGGAGATCGGACGAGGAGGAGACGATCCACGCGGATGCGCTGCCCCAACTCTCCTTCCGCTGCACGACACTGCGCGTCTAGTGGTAATGAACTGTGATCCATCTCCCGTAGCATATTCCTGGATGTTCTGCGCGTAGGAAAATTCTAATTTGCAGTCGACGCACCCTACCGTAGAACCCAACATGAATGCCCTCATTTTCATTCGGGTGGACTCCGGAAGCTACACGCTTGGACGTGATCAAGACTGCATCTACCGAAGACTTGGCGTATACTCCAAGACATCCCCTGCCGCCTCCATGTGCGCCCCTCGATACCGACCATATAACCCTAGATGCCCTACCTAGCATGTATATAAGCCATAGGGTTTAGCATATAGAGGGGATCCAATCACAATTACATTCACCTTGCTCTAGGGTTAGATCTCTCCTTACGATCTCTAGATAGATCAAGCTTGTATTCAATACATCGTCATCAATATAATCGAAGTAGGACGTTGGATATTATCTCTTTGAGAGGGCCCGAACCTGGGAAATACTGTCTCCTTCGTCCCAGTTACAACCGATCTGAGATCAACAGCTCGGGACCCCCTACCCCGAGGTTTGCCGGTTTTACGATCGACACTAGTGCTTTCATTGAGAGTTTCCCTATGAGATCAATGAAAGGATCAATGGCTCATCTGCAGATTAACTGCGGCACCGGCTACGGGGACATCTTCTTTATCCCCGGCCAACTTTTTGTATTCGGCAGCATGGTCCTTTGCGCCGACTCTGCGGGCCATCTGACTCCCATCGGAAAGTACGCCCCGGATCAGGTCGTGACTTTCATAGGCTTGGAATACACCGCATATTCCCGTGGCAAGCTCGTCCTTTCAGGCTAGACGCCAGGCCGGATCGAGGGCTTATCAGACATCGAGGGCTCGGCCCCAGAACCGATCTCCCTCAAGGACGTCAGACCAGGCCCCTGGAACGACAAGACCGCGCTGAGGAATCAATCACCCCCGCCTCGGGTGACCTCGTCACGACGTCAAGCCCCGACGTTGGTCCAGGCCTAGCTTTCGATACTACATTGCGTTCAGAACCGATTCTGCTACCAGATCCGGAATCAACCCCAACCCTTCACGAGGCTAAGAACGCGTCAAGCAACTCGCCAATTGTACTTCAAGTTGGCCCGGCTTATGTCCAGGCCATAAACCCCAAGGAATTATCTCACCTAAACGAGATGGTTGATAGCATACAGAGCTTATCGATCTCGAATAGTTGTACCTTGTTTATGACAATATCTGCCTTAGAGCCGACGATCTGCCTTAGACCTTTAAGGGTGTGAAAGCGGGTGTCGAAGCTCGCTGCATGAGAACAGTGACACTGGAGGTAGTCTTCGGGTCACCCAAGAACTTCCGTAGAAAAGAGTTAATCTTTGATATCGTCCCCTTTCTTAGCAGATACCATGCACTGCTAGGGCTCGCCGCATAACTTTGCGTTAAAAATTCCATGGGCGCCCGAGGAGCCGAAGCAAATGATACGTTGTTTGACACACGACTGAAGAATGACGCACTTCGGAATTGCATACCCGTAGGGCTCTGTAAAAGGCCAAATGGGAGTGGCATGTCCACATACCTTAAACCATCCAAGCGGCAGCTGCACACCTTCTCAGAGGACTCGGTCGATGAAATCATCAAGAAAACGAATAACCGAGCTCACAGACAGCCCATACCAACTTCGCTATCAACGAAGACGAGCTGGTCAACAGCAGGAGACGCACACGTGCGCCAGGAAAGGACTCGGGCTAACCGACCCGGCAATATGTCTGCCCTGTTTTTACTCCTTTCCTTTTTTTCATTGTATCTTTTACAAGTTCCTTTTGTCAAAACTCGGCATGTACGGCTTGACCACATGAAATAAGAAATAAGGAAAGTGCACCGCTTGAGGTCATTAAGCATTTCCTTATATCTACTGCCTTTGAGCCAATACTATACTTTCACGATACAGTTGTCTTTTACATCACCAAGGGCTTCGCTTTTAACCTCATGCATCAACTATAAGTCTGAAGTATCTATTCGGTGTTTTGGATGTTGCGTTATATCAATTACTTTGGAACCTCGAAGGTCAATAGTTAGGTTGCCCGGCTCCTATGCTTACCCCTTACGTTTTCGATCCATTCAGCTAAGGGTGTAAAGGGGAATCACTGTGTTTGCGCTGCTAGCTCGAATGGCAAAGCGCATCAGTGGAGAAAGTTGAAACTAACTGTCTTGGTAAGCGTAAACTGGTTGGGCGTCCAATGACAATGTTAAGCAATGCAGATCATCCATGTTAAACGAAGAGCTTTTTATCAAATCAGCCAAAGTGGAATCCCGGCTACACACCCAACCAATACGAATATAAGGGGCTCGTCATCAGCCCTCGCCATCAAGCTCCTCCGACAAGGTGAAAGTTATAAAACCACTATATTCTGATTGCCTCGTTTCCATGTGCATGAACCGCCTTCGGGTTCCGAGACATCGGTTAAGGGTCATGATTGCCTATGAAACACCCTCTGTATACTGTACAAAGGGGTTGAAGCCAACGACTGGTCACTTTCAGTTTAACACGGTCACGCGGGAGTCAAAAAATAAAGCACACAATCATATGTCAGAATATGAAGCCGCATTCATTTCAAACAAAAGCAAGTCTTTTACATTCCACTACACTTAGGCATTCCAAAGTATTACCTAAAAATACAGTGTCCTTAGGACACTCGGCCTCAGTGACCGGGCTCCTTCCACCACCTCGGCAAGGAACTCCTCCGCAGTTCATTTCTTCCCTTCGGGGGGCCCTGCAGCCACGACCGTCGCCTGATGAGTGGATAGTGTGTCCTCACGCGGGCATACGCCCGCTAGGCACCTTCCAAGCACGCGAAATGCTTCTAGCGCGCCACTTGGGGGCCGGCCTCTTGCAGCCGGGCAAGGAGCCGAAAGCAGCTGGTCAGCAACGCCTCCATGGGCCAAAGGGTGATGCGGAGGTCCTGAAGCGTCGGCTTTGCCATGCGGAGGATGTCCATCCGCTGCTTCATCTGATGATTCAGCAGCTCCGGATGCGATGGCACCTTGAACTGTTGCCAGAACACCTTCTCCGCTGCATAGCCCTCCCGCATGCTGAAGTAGCGGCCGGCATCCGACGCGCTCCTCCAGAGATCCACAAAAGCCTCTGCGGATCGCCACAGCTGGGTGAGCTCGATGAACCCCTTGCGGCCAAAAACAAACTGAAGTGAAAACGACTTACTAGCGGTTATATGCCTCACTTGCTAGAGCATTTTGCACTCTGCCCAGGCTTGGGTCTGGACCTCGGCGTACGCCAGGCGCAGCTTCTCGAGCTCAGCGCTCCCCCCCTTCTCCTTGTTCTAAAGTGTGTCATGCTCCTAGTAGACGCCCTTTCAAGGTCTCCTCTACTTCCAGGATCTGCGCCTGGTCCTTGCCCCTAGCCACCTTTTCGGCGGCCAGATCCTTCTCGGCCTTGGTGGCCACAGCCTTCTGCTGCTCGGCTCCTGCTGAGCTTTCGTCAGCTTGGCCTTGAGCGCCTCAAGCTTCGTCGTAGCCACTGTCATGAAAAATAGATCAGTGTCATCATTAAAAATTTGAGCACATTTCAAAGTAAATTTGATAACCTTCCAACTTCTTGAGCTTACCTTGGGATCGCTCGATCTGCTTTTGCATCAAATCATGGTCCTCCTCGGACTTCTTGAGCTTCCGGTTCATCTCCGCTATCTCCTTAGAGGCGGAGTTCGGGGCCGAGTTCGATAGCTGCAAACACACACTTACGCCTTAGTCCCCATTTCCGACTACAATCCCCTGGTCAGTCTTTTTTGAAGGTCAGCCAAAGTCTTGGGGGCTACTGTATCAATGTCTTATGATATAAGCAAAAAGTCTTCGGACTCAGGGGCTACTGGTCGACTATGCTCTTACAAGTGCTACGCTACGATATAAGCAAAAAGTCTTCGGACAAAAGCCTGTTTTCATGACCAATTCTAAGCATGGAGGTTATTCGTAATGCAAATATAAAGAAGCATACCTCAATGCTCTTGACGAGGTCCTTGAAAACCTCGTGCATTCCGGCCTCTGTGGACCGGAAGCCATGCAGTGCTGTGCCGATTAGGGTGTGGTGCTCTTCTGTGACGGAGGAGCCCGCTAAGGCTACCTCCATCTCCTCGGCCCATCCAGCGGTAGCCCGCCCTTGGGCGGGATGCGGGTGTGATACATCCTATGAACCCACCACCAAGGTGCTGGGAACGAGGGCCTCTGGATGTGGCGCTAGCACCGGAGATGGTTTAGGCTGGGCCACTGTCTGGAACAGCCCTTCCTTGAAGAGGAAAGGGTGATGCAGCAACGTAGAGATAAGTATTTCCCTCAGTTAAGAACCAAGGTATCAATCTAGTAGGAGGCACAAGCAAGTCTCCAATCTATGCACCTGCACAAACTAACAAACACTTGCACACAACGCGAAAAAGGGGTTGTCAATCCCTTCATGGCCACGAACAAGAGTGAGATCTAATAAAGATAGGTATAAAAGATAAATAAAAGAGCAAACTAAAGTAAATATAAATAAATTGCAACAAGGTATTTTTGGGTTTTTTGGTTCATAGATTTGAAAATATATGATGGAAAATAGACCCGAGGGCCATAGGTTTCACTAGAGGCTTCTCTCCTGAAAGAAAACATACGGTCGGTAAACAAATTATTGTTGAGCAATTGATAGAAAAGCGCATAGTTACAACGATATCTAAGGTAACGATCATGAATATAGGCATCACGTCCATGACAAGTAGACTGAAATGATTCTGCATCTACTACTATTACTCCACACATCGACCGCTATCCAGCATGCATCTAGAGTATTAAGTTCATAAGAACGGAGCAACGCTTTAAGTAAGATGACATGATGCAGAGGGATAAACTCAAGCAATATGATATAAACCCCATCTTTTTATCCTTGATGGCAACAATACAATACGTGCCTCGCTACCCCTTCTGTCACTGGGTGAGGACACCGCAAGATTGAACCCAAAACTAAGCACCTCTCCCATTGCAAGAAAAACCAATCTACTTGGCCAAACCAAACTGATAGTTCAAAGAGAAATACAAAGATATCTTAATCATTCATAGAAGAATTCAGAGAATACTCAAATAATATTCATAGAAAATCTGATCATAAATCCACAACTCATCGGATCTCAACAAATGCACCACAAAAAAGTATTGCATCGAATAGATCTCCAAGAACATTGAGGAGAACATTGTATTGAACATCAAAGAGAGAGAAGAAGCCATCTAGCTACTAGCTATGGACCCGTAGGTCTGTGGTAAACTACTCACGCATCATCGGAAGGGCAGCAAGGTTGATGTAGAGGCCCTCCATGATCAAATCCTCCTCTGGCAGATCGCTGGAAAAGGCCCCAAGATGGGATCTCACGGTAACAGAGGCTTGCGGTGGCAGAAAAGTATTTTGGTGGATGCTTCTGATGTTTGGGGAATATTTGAGAATATATAGAGGTGGAACTAGGCTTGAAGCACACCCGAGGGGCCCACAAGCCCTCAGCCCCCCCCCCCCCCTCGGAGCGCGCCCTAGAGTCTTGTGGCCTCCTCGGGACTCTTTTGGCCCTCTCTCCAAGTCACGTAGGTGTCTTATGGTCCAAGAAAAATCATCGTAAAGTTTTATTCCGTTTGGACTCTGTTTGATATTCCTTTTCTGCAAAACTCAAAAACAAGGAAAAAACAGAAACTGGCACTGGGCTCTAGGTTAATAGGTTAGTCCCAAAAATAATATAAAATAGCATATTAATGCATATAAAACATCCAAAACAGATAATATAGTAGCATGGAACAATAAAAAATTATAGATACATTGGAGTCGTATCAAGCATCCCCAAGCTTAATTCCTGCTCGTCCTCGAGTAGGTAAATGATAAAAACAGAACTTTTGATGTGGAATGCTATGTAACATATTTATCAATGTGATCTTCTTTATTGTGGCATAAATATTCAGATCCATGAGATTCAAAACCAAAGTTTAATATTGACATAAAAACAATAATACTTCAAGCATACTAATAAAGCAATCATGTCTTCTCAAAATAACATGGCTAAAGAAAGTTATCCCTACAAAATCATATAGTCTGGCTATGCTCCATCTTCATCACACAAAATATTTCATCATGCACAACCCTGATGTTAGTCAAGCAATTGTTTCATACTTTTGATGTTCTCAAAAAATTTCAACTTTCACGCAATACATGAGCGTGAGCCATGGATATAGCACTATAGGTGGAATAGAATATGTTGGTTGTGGAGAAGACAAAAAGAAGGAGAAATTCTCACATCAACTAGGCAAATTAATGGGCTATGGAGATGCCCATCAATTGATATCGATGCAAGTGAGTAGGTATTGCGATGCAACAGATGCACTAGAGCTATAAGTGTATGAAAGCTCAAAAAGAAACTAAGTGGGTGTGTATCCAAATTGCTTGCTCACGAAGACCTAGGGCAATTCGAGGAAGCCCATCGTTGGAATATACAAGCCAAGTTCTGTAATGGAAAATTCCCACTAGTATATGAAAGTGACAAAATAGGAGACTCTCTATCATGAAGATCATGGTGCTACTTTGAAGCACGAGTGTGGAAAAAGGATAGTGACATTGTCCCTTCTCTCATTTATCTTTTTTTTGTTTGGGCTTCTTTGGCCTCTTCTATTTTTTATAAAGTCTAGAGACTCATCCCAACTTGTGAGGGAATCATAGCTTCCATCATCCTTTCCTCAGATGGGGCAATTCTCTAATAATGATGATCATCACACTTTTATTTACTTACAACTCAAGAATTACAGCTCGATGCTGATACTTCTCCAACGTATCTATAATTTTTTATTGTTCCATGTTGTTTTATTATCAATCTTGGATGTTTTATAATCATTTTATAGTCAAATTATATCATTTTTTGGTACTAAAACTATTGACATAGTGCCAAGTCCCAGTTGCTGTTTTCTGCATGTTTTTTACATCGCAGGAAATCAATATCAGACGGAGTCCAAATGCCACGAAACTTTACGATGATTTTTTATGGACCAAAAGGAACAAGTTGGGCCCTGGTTACACCTGGGGGAGTCCCGAGGAGGGGCCAACCCACCAGGGCGCGCCAGGAGGCCTAGGCGCGCCCTGGTGGGTTGTGCCCACCTCGGGTGCCCCCCCCCGGACCGCCTCTTTGCTCTATTGATACCCCAATATTCCAGAAACCCTAAAAGAGTCGACGAAATATTCATCCAGCCGCCATACAGTCCAGAACCACCAGATTCAATCTAGACACCATCACGGAGGGGTTCACCACTTCCATTGGTGCCTCTCCTATGATGCGTGAGTAGCTCTTTGTAGACCTTCGGGTCCATAGTTAGTAGTTAGATGGCTTCCTCTCTCTTGCTGAATTCTCAATACAATGGTCTCCTGGAGATCCATATGATGTAACTCTTTTTGCAGTGTGTTTGTTGGGATCTGATGAACTTCGAGTTTATGATCAGTTATATCTTTTTATATCCATGAAAGTTATTTGAGTTTCTTTGATCTCATATATGCATGATCTCATATAGCCTCGTATTTCTTCTCCGATATTTGGGTTTTGTTTGGCCTACTTGATCTATTTATCTTGCAATGGGAAGAGGTGCCCGGTAGTGGGTTCGATCTTACGGTGCTTGATCCCAATGACAGAAAGGGAACCGACACATATGTATCGTTGCTACTAAGGATGAAAAGATGGGATCTATATCTACGCAATAGATAAACGGATCTTGTCTACATCATGTCATCGTTCTTATTGCATTACTCCATTTTTCCATGAACTTAATACACTAGATGCATGCTGGATAGCGGTCATTGTGTGGAGTAATAGTAGAAGATGCAGGCAGGAGTCGGTCTACTAATCTTGGACGTGATGCCTATGTAATGATCATTGCCTGGATATTGTCATAATTATTTGAAGTTCTATCAATTGCCCAACAGTAATTTGTTTACCCACCGTTTGCTATTTTTCTCGAGAGGAGCCACTAGTGAAACCTACGGCCCCCGGGTCTTCTTACTCATATATTTTCCTTTGCGGTCTACTTTTTCTTTCCTTTTATTTTCAGATCTATTAAACCAAAAATACAAAAATACCTTGCTGCAATTTATTCTTATTTATTTTGTTTGGCGTTTGATCTATCAATCAACTACAATTTCCTCACGTCCGTTTTGCCTATCTTGAGGCGTCGTACCCCGGAAGGGATTGACAACCCCTTTAACACGTCAGGTTGCGAGGATTTGTAATCTGTCTGCAGGTGTTGTTTACGTTGTGTTGTTTGGTTCTCCTACTGATTAGATAACCTTGGTTTCTTCATTGAGGGAAATACCTACCGTCGCTGTGCTGCATCATCCATTCCTCTTTGGGGAAATACCGACATAGTTCTAGCAGACAGACAAGCACTTTCTGGCGCCACTGCTAGGGAGTCATCAAAAGGAATTTCTGGCGCCGTTGCCGGGGAGGATCTTCAACATATACCAGGTTCCTAATCACAAATCTCATCTCCTCGCAATTTACATTATTTGCCATTTTCCTCTCTTTTTCCTCTCCCCCACTTCACAAAAATTTGCCGTTTTATTCGCCTTCTTTTTTGTTTGACTTTTTTTTATCAGATCTCATGTTTGCTTGTGTTGCCATGTGCCTTCTATTTGCTTGCATCTTCGCTTGCTAAAAATATATTGATATGGATCTTCATCCACTTGCTAATCTTTTCAAGAGATCCAATTATGATGAACCAATTTCTAGTGAATTGAGTTCACTAGACTATCTTTATGAAGTTTTGCTTGAGATTTATGAATCTGAAAATTGTGATGAAGTGTTGAAAGAAGAAACTGATGAAGTGATTCATGATAGCTCCTTGAATGAAAAGCATGATTGCAATGATGTTATTATAAATTCTATTAGTGTCAATTGTGTTAATGATGTCCAAACCCCAAGCTTGGGGATGCTAATTTTTCTATGTCCGCTACTTATTCTAATGATCATGATTGGGGTGATTCTTCCTATGATCTTGAAAATTTATTTAAGCCTCGTGATGAATATGATATTGATAATAGTGTTTGCAATGATATTGATAGTGGGTTTGCAAGAGTGTCAACTCTAGGTAATAATAATCCCACTACTTTGGAAGAGTGTCAACTTGGCATGCATGTGGACCATGAAGAGAATATTTTATATGATAGCTATATTATTGAATTTGATTATGATTCAACGTATAGTTATTATGAGAGAGGAAAATATGGTTGTAGAAATTTTCATGTTACTAAATTTCCTCTCTTTATGTTGAGATTGCTATTGTTTCTTTCTTCTTCTTTGCATATGCTAGAAATTGCTTGTCTTGATAATTTGTTTTCCTATAAAATGGCTATGCATAGGAAGTATGTTAGACTTAAGTGTGTTTGTCACATGTTTTATGATGCTCTCTTTGTGCTTCAAGTCTTATCTTTCATGTGAGCATCAATATTATGCCTAGCTAAGGGCGTAAAATTATAGCGCTTGCTGGGAGGCAACCCAATGAATAAAATTTATTTTTGCTTTTTGCTTTCTATTCTCGTGTGTTTGCACAATTATGCTACTGGTATGATTGTGTTTTTTGTGTTTTTTGTGTTTTAGTTAGTGTTTGTGCCAAGTAAAGCCATTAGGATCTTCTTGGGTGATAGTTGTTTGATCTTGCTGAAAAAGATAGAAACTTTGCGCTCACAAAAATAATTATCATAAATCACATAAAAGAGCTTTTGCCCTGATTCGTTTTGCGGAAGATTAATATACAAATTACTACATACTGTTCTGTTTTGACAGATTCTGTTTTCTTTGTGTTGTGTGCTTATTTTGATGGCTCTATGGTTTTCTTTGATGAGTTTTTGCCAAATAAAAGTTGGAATACAGTAGATATAATACAAAAACAAAATATGTATTGGTTTGATACAACACTTATAGTAGTGGTTTGCTTTCTTTTACTAACGGATCTCACAAAGGTTTTGTTGAGTTTTGTGTGATTGAAGTTTTCAAGGTTTGGGTTATCTTACGATGGATGAAAGAAGGATAGAAGAGACTAAGCTTGGGGATGCCCCGGCATCCCAAGCTATTATCCAAAAATGAGCAACCAACTAAGTTTGGGGATGCCCCCGAGTGGCATCCCCTCTTTCTTCTAACAACCATCGGTATTTTACTCGAGACTATATTTTTATTCGTCACATGATATGTGTTTTGCTTGGAGCGTCTTGTATGATATGTGTCTTTTCTTGTTTTATTTTGTGTTTTAAGTCATCAATCCTTGCTAGACACGCCTATTTGAGAGAGCCAAAATTATTTCATGACTTGTTAGAATTGCTCTCTGTGCTTCACTTAAATCTTTTATGAGCTAGGACTTGCTCTAGTGCTTCACTTATATCTTTTTTAGCACGGTGTGCTTAGTATTTTTGAAGAAATTCTCTCTTTCTTCACTTAGATTTATTTGAGAGTTAGTAAAATTTTGAAGAAATTCTCTCTTGCTTCACTTAAATTATTTCGAGAGAAAGAAAAAAATTATGCTCATGATCTTCACTTATATTTGTTTGAGCTTATGAAAAGCAATAGATGAAAATTTGTCCCAAAGTGATAGATATCCAATAATGATAAAGTAAAAAATTTCATGAAGATCATCGGACAAAATAGACTTCATTCTTAGTAATAGTTTTGAGATATGATGATGTGATATGTGAGTTATGTTGATGAGTAATTGTGCTTTAGTAAGAATATTGGTGTTAAGGTTTGTGATTCCCGATGCATGCACGAAAGTCAATAATCATGCAATGAAAATTATATCCTACTTGTGGTGCATTATTCGGTGTTTATTATGCTTAATGCTTGCTTATGAGATTATTCGTTTCTTGGTTGGTCGCTTCTCAATCTTTTTGCTAGCCTTCATTTTGCACTAAGTATGATCTCCACTTGTGCATCCAAAATCCTTTAAACCAGTTTTGCTCGAGTATAGCCTCATATCATACAAGACCGCTCAAAGAAAGACACATATCATGTGGTGAATAAAAATATAGCCTCAAGTAAATTTACTGATGGATTGAAGACGAAAGAGGGGATGCCATCCAGGGCATCCCCAAGCTTAGATGCTTGGTTGTCCTTGAATATTACCTTGGGGTGCCTTGGGCATCCCCAAGCTTAGCCTCTTGCCACTCCTTATTCTGTTGTCCCTCAAATCTTTACCCAAAACATGAAAACTTCACAACACAAAACTCAACAAAAAACTCGTAAGATCCGTTAGTATAATAAAATAAATCACCACTTTGGTACTGTTGTGAACTCATTCTATATTTATATTGGTGTTATATCTACTGTATTCCAACTTCTCCATGGTTCATACCCGATACTACCCATAGATTCATCGCAATAAGCAAACAACACATAGAAAATAGAATCAAAAAACAGAATAATGCAGTAGTAATCTAGAAATTTTGTATATCAGAACTCCAACAATTCTGACAAATTAGGACAACAGAGGCAATTTGTATATCAATCTTGTGCAGAATTTTGTCACGCTCAATGAATTTAAACAATTTTGTTCTTTGGGCTTAAAAGTTTACATTTTTCAGCAAAATCAAGTCAACTATCACCATAGATCATCCCAAAGGTCTTACTTGGCTCGAAACACTAATTAAAACACGAAAACACAATTACTACAAATGTATTAATGTGTAATCTCAAGAAAACTAAAAATAATAATTATTGGGTTGTCTGCCAACAAGCTCTTTCTTTATATCCATCAACATAGGCTTGAGATTTCAATGATGCTCACATGAAAGATAATAGTCGAAACACAAAGAGAGCATCATGAAGCATGTGAAAAAGACATCGAAGTCTAACATACTTCCTATGCATAGGCATTTTATAGGAAAACAAATTATCAAGGCAAGCAAAAACTAGCATATGCAAAGAAGAAGAAAGAAATAATAGCAATCTCAACATAATGAGAGGTAATTTAGTGACATGAAAATTTCTACAACCATATTTCCCTCTCTCATAATAATTACATGTAGGATCATAATCAAATTCAACAATATAGCTATCATATAAAATATTATCTTCATGATCACACGCATGCAAAGTTGAAACTCTTCCAAAACAGTGGGATTACCATCAAATAAAGTCATGACATCTCCAAGCCCACTTTTATCAAAAATTTCATAAGATTGATCATAGTCCAACGTAGTGGGATCATTATTACCTAGAGTTCACACTCTTCCAAACCCACTTCCAATATTATCGCAAACATATTCATCATGAGGCTTAAATAAATTTTAAAGATCATAAGAAGAATCACCCCAATCGTGATCATTGCAATAAGTAATGGACATGGAAAAATTAGCATCCCCAAGCTTAGGGTTTTACATATTTGTAATAACACCATCGCAATCATGCTTTTCATTCAAGGAGCTATCATGAATCACTTCATAAATTTCTTCTTTTAATACTTCATCACAATTTTTAGATTCACGAATTTCAAGCAAAACTTCATAAAGATAATGTAGTGCACTCAACTCACTAGCAATTGGTTCATCATAATTGGATCTCTTAAAAAGATTAGCAAGTGGATGAGGATTTATCAGCTTTCTACTTCCTGATTTTCAATAAATACACAATTATTCCAAGCGAACAAGGAAACAAACCAAGTAAAACATAAAGGCAAATGGGAAGAAGGTGAACGAAAGAAGGGCGAATAAAAAGGCAAATATTTGTGTATTTTTCTGAAAATATTTTAGAAGTGGCGGAGAGGAAAATGAGATACGAATGGAAAATAATGGAAGTGCAAGAGATGAGAGTTTATGATAGGTACTTGGTAGGCTTGATGTAGAACCTCCCCGGCAACGGCGCCAGAAATTCTTCCTGCTACCGCTCGAGCTTGCGTTGATTTTTTCCTTGAAGAGGAAAGGGTGATGCAGAAAATTAGAGATAACGATTTCCCTCAGTTAAGAACCAAGGTATCAATCCAGTAGGAGTCACAAGCAAGTCTCCAAGCCATGCACCTGCACAAACTAACAAACACTTGCACACAACACGAAAAAGGGGTTGTCAATCCCTTCACGGTCACGAACAAGAGTGAGATCTAATAGAGATAGGTATAAAAGATAAATAAAAGAGTAAACTAAAGTAAATATAAATAAATTGCAGCATGGTATTTTTGGGTTTTTTTGGTTTATAGATCTGAAAATATATGATGGAAAATAGACCAGGGGGCATAGGTTTCACTAGAGGCTTCTCTCCTGAAAGAAAACATATGGTGGGTAAACAAATTACTGTTGAGCAATTGATAGAAAAGCGCATAGTTATGAAGATATCTAAGGCAATGATCATGAATATAGGAATCACGTCTGTGACAACTAGACCAAAACGATTCTGCATCTACTACTATTACTCCACACATCGACCGCTATCCAGCATGCATCTAGAGTATTAAGTTCATAAGAACAGAGCAATGCTTTTAGTAAGATGATATGATGTAGAGGGATAAACTCAAGCAATATGATATAAACCTCATCTTTTTATCCTTGATGGCAACAATACAATATGTGCCTCGCTACCCCTTCTGGCACTGGGTGAGGACACCGCAAGATTGAACCCAAAACTAAGCACCTCTCCCATTGCAAGAAAAACCAATCTAGTTGGCCAAACAAAACCGATAGTTCAAAGAGAAATACAAAGATATCTTAATCATGCATAAGAGAGTTCAGAGAAGAATCAAATAATATTCACAGATAATCTGATCATAAATCCACAATTCATCGGATATCAACAAGCGCACCGCGAAAAAGTATTACATCTAACAGATCTCCAAGAACATCAAGGAGAACATTGTATTGAAGATCAAAGAGAGAGAAGAAGCCATATAGCTACTAGCTATGGACCCCTAGATCTGTGGTAAACTACTCATGCATCATCCGAAAGGCGGCAAGGTTAATGTTGAGGCCCTCTGTGATCGAATCGCCCTCCGGAAGATCGCCGGAAAAGGCCCCAAGATGGGATCTCACGGGAACAGAGGCTTGCGGCGGTGGAAAAGTATTTTGGTGGACGCTTCTGATGTTTGGGGAATATTTGAGAATATATAGATGAGGAATTAGGGTTGGAGGACACCCAAGGGGGCCGCAAGCCCTCAGGGCGCCCCCCCCCCTAGGGCGCGCCCTGGAGGCTTGTGGCCTCCTCAGGACTCTTCTGGCCCTCTCTCCAAGTCACGTAGGTGTCTTCTGGTCCAAGGAAAATCATCATAAAGTTTTATTCCGTTTGGACTCCATTTGATATTTTTTTCTGCAAAACTCAAAAACAAGGAAAACAAAAACTGGCACTGGGCTCTAGGTTAACAGGTTAGTCCCAAAAAAATATAAATAGCATATTAATGCATATAAAACATCCAAAACAGATAATATAATACCATGGAACAATAAAAAATTATAGATACGTTGGATACGTATCAGGGGACCACGTGGACTGCATCCCCTTGGCCCTGTTTGGCCGAGGTGTCAACCTCGGCCGTGATGACCGGTACCTCAGCCCCCGATGTGTTGATTGGTGGGGCGGACTGCTACGTCTTGATCTTGCGTTGGTTTTCCCCGAAGAGGAGAAGATGATGCAGCACAGTAGCGTAAGTATTTCCCTCAGTTTTTGAGAACCAAGGTATCAATCCAGTAGGAGGCCACGCGCAAGTCCCTCGTACCTGCACAAAACGATAGCTACTCGCAACCAACGCGATTAGGGGTTGTCAATCCCTTCACGGTCACTTACGAGAGTGAGATCTGATAGAGATAATATTTTTGGTATTTTTGGTATAAAGATGCAAAGTAAAAAGTAAAAAAGCAAAGTAAAAACAAAGCAAGTAAAAGTGATGGAGATTGATATGATGAGAATAGACCCGGGGGCCATAGGTTTCACTAGTGGCTTCTCTCAAGAGCATAAGTATTCTACGGTGGGTGAACAAATTACTGTTGAGCAATTGACAGAATTGAGCATAGTTATGAGGTTATCTAGGTATGATCATGTATATAGGCATCACGTCCGTGACAAGCAAATCGAAACGATTCTGCATCTACTACTATTACTCCACTCATCGACCGCTATCCAAAGATGCATCTAGAGTATTAAGTTAAAAAGCAGAGTAACGCCTTAAGCAAGATGACATGATGTAGATGAATAAATTCATGCAATATGATAAATACCCCATCTTGTTATCCTCGATGGCAACAATACAATACGTGCCTTGCAACCCTTTACATCCTTTGGGTAAGGACACCGCAAGATTGAACCCAAAGCTAAGCACTTCTCCCATTGCAAGAACTACCAATCTAGTTGGCCAAACCAAACGGATAATTCAAAGAGACTTGCAAAGATAACTCAATCATACATAAAAGAATTCAGAGAAGATTCAAATATTATTCATAGATAAGCTGGATCATAAACCCACAATTCATCGGTCTCAACAAACACACCGCAAAAAGAAGATCACATCGAATAGATCTCCACGGGAGAGGGGGAGAACATTGTATTGAGATCCAAAAGAGAGAAGAAGCCATCTAGCTACTAGCTATGGACCAAGGTCTGAAGTAAACTACTCACACTTCATCGGAGGGGCTATGGTGTTGATGTAGAAGCCCTCCGTGGTGGATGCCTCCTCGTGAGCTCGAACAGCCCCAAGATGGGATCTCGTGGATACAGAAGGTTGCGGCGGTGGAATTAGGTTTTTGGCTCATGTACTGATCGTTTGGGGGTACGTAGGTATATATAGGAGGAAGGAGTACGCCGGTTGAGCGTTAGGGGGCCCACGAGGTAGGGGGCGCGCCCAGGGGGGCGCCCTCCACCCTCGTGACCGCCTCTAGCACTTCTTGGAGTAGGGTCCATGTCTCCTGGATCACGTTCGGTTGGAAAATCACGTTCCCGAAGGTTTCATTCCGTTTGGACTCCGTTTGATATTTCGTTTCTTCGAAACACTGAAATAGGTAAAAACAGCAATTCTGGGTTGGGCCTCCGGTTAATAAGTTAGTCCCAAAAGTAATATAAAAGTGGAAAATAAAGCCCAATATAGTCCAAAACAGTAGAAAAAGTAGCATGGAGCAATCAAAAATTATAGATACGTTGGAGACGTATCAGGCATCCCCAAGCTTAATTCCTGCTCGTCCTCGAGTAGGTAAATGATAAAAAGAGAATTTTTTATGCGGAGTGATACTTTGGCATAATTTCAATGTAAATCTTCTTACTTGTGATATGAATATTCAGATCCGAAAGATTTAAGACAAAAGTTCATATTGACACAGAAAAAATAATACTTCAAGCATACTAATCAAAGCAATCATGTCTTCTCAAAATAACATGGCAAAAGAAAGTTCATCCCTACAAAATCATATAGTTAGGCTATGCTTCATTTTCGTCACACAAAGATGTTCCCAACTTATATACCCCCGATGACAAGCCAAGCAATTGTTTCATACTTAAATAATCTCAAACATTTTCAACCTTCACGCAATACATGAGCGCGAGCCATGGATATAGCACTATGGGTGGAATAGAATATGATGATGGGGATTGTGTGGAGAAGACAAAAAAGTAGAAAGTCTCATATTGACGAGGATAATCAATGGGCTATGGAGATGCCCATCAATTGATGTCAACATGAGGAGTAGGGATTGCCATGCAACGGATGCACTAGAGCTATAAGTATATGAAAGCTCTACAAAAAGAAACTAAGTGGGTGTGCATCCAACTTGCTTGCTCACGAAGACCTAGGGCACTTTGAGTAAGCCCATCATTGGAATATACAAGCCAAGTTCTATGATGAAAAATTCCCACTAGTATATGAAAATGACAAAATGAGAGACTCTCTATCATGAAGATCTTAGTGCTACTTTGAAGCACAATATATGAGACTCAATACATGAAGAACAAGGTGCTACTTTGAAGCACAAGTGTGGTAAAAGGATAGTAGCATTGTCCCTTCTCTCTTTTTCTCTCATTTTTTTTGGGCCTTTCTCTTTTTTTTGGCCTTGCTCCATTTTTTTCGTCCGGAGTCTCATCCCGACTTATGGGGGAATCATAGTCTCCATCATCCTTTCCTCACTTGGGACAATGCTCTAATAATGATGATCATCACACTTTTATTTCTCTTACAACTCAACAATTACAACTCGAAACTTAGAACAAAATATGACTCTATATGAATGCCTCCGGCGGTGTACCGAGATGGTGCAATGAATCAAGAGCAATGTTTTAAATAGCCGGCTATAGCTCCGCTATAGCCCGCTATATAGCCTTTTCAGCTTGGTGTCGCTAAATGGTCTCATGTACAAATAGCCCGCTATATCCTGCTATAGCCCGCTATAGCTCCGCTATAGCTGATTTTGAGATCCACCGCTATTTGGCAATAGCCCGCTATTTAAAACATTGATCAAGAGTGACATGTATGGAAAATAATGCATGGTGGCTTTGCCACAAATACGATGTCAACTACATGATCATGCAATGGCAATATGACAAAAGTAATGAATAATGATGAACAGAACGGTGGAAAGTTGCATGGCAATATATCTCGGAGTGGCTATGGAAATGCCATGATAGGTAGGTATGGTGGCTGTTTTGAGGAAGATATAAGGAGGTTTATGTGTGAAAGAGCATATCATATCATGGGGTTTGGATGCACCGGCGAAGTTTGCACCAACTCTCAAGGTGAGAAAGGGCAATGCACGGCAATCAAGAGGCTAGCAAAGGCGGAAAGGTAAAAGTGCGTATAATCCATGGACTCAACATTAGTCAAAAGAACTCATATACTTATTGCAAAAATTTAGAAGCCATCAAAATCAAGTACTACGCGCATGCTCCTAGGGGGATAGATTGGTAGGAAAAGACCATCGCTCGTCCCCGACCGCCACTCATAAGGATGCACAAGCCAGGTACACTTCATGTTTCAAATTTGTTACACAACTTTAACCATGCGTGCATGCTACGGGACTTGCAAACTTCAACACAAGTATTTCTCAAATTCACAATTATCAACTAGCACGACTTTGATATTATTACCTCCATATCTCAAAAAAATTATCAAGCATCAAACTTATCTTAGTATTTAATTCATTCAAAAAGAAAGTTTCACATATCTTAAACACTAAGTATATTAACATTAAGCAAATTACCATGCTATTAACGAATCTCAAAATAATCTAAGTGAAGCATGAGAGATCAAGTTTATTTAAAACAATTCCACCACCATGCTCTAAAAGATCTAAGTGAAGCACTAGAGCAAAAATTATCATGCTCAAAAGATATAAGTGAAGCACTATGAGCAAAACTATCAAGCTCAAAAGATATAAGTGAAGCACATAGAGTATTCTAACAAATTCCAATTCATGTATGGCTCTCTCAAAAGGTGTATACAGCAAGGATGATTGTGGTAAACTAACAAGCAAAGACGCAAATAATACAAGACGCTCCAAGCAAAACACATATCATGTGGTGAATAAAAATATAGCTCCAAGTAAATTACCGATGGAAGTAGACGGAAGAGGGGATGCCTTCCGGGGCATCCCCAAGCTTTGAATTTTTGGTGTCCTTGGATTATCTTGGGGGTGCCATGGTCATCCCCAATCTTAGGCTCTTGCCATTCCTTGTTCCATAATCCATCAAAAGAATTCACCCAAAACTTGAAAACTTCACAACACAAAAGTCAATAGAAATCTCGTGAGCTTCGTTAGAGAAAGGAGACAAAAGACTACTTGAAGGTACTGTAATAAACTCATTCTTTATTTATATGGGTGTTAAACCTACTGTATTCCAACTTCTCTATGGATTATAAACTATTTTACTAGCCATAGATTCATCAAAGTAAGCAAACAACACACGCAAAACAGAATCTGTCAAAAACAGAACAGTCTGTAGTAATATGTAACTAACGCAAACTTATGTAACCCAAAAATTTCTACCAAAATTAGACGACCTGGAAAATTTGTTTATTGATCAGCAGAAATTGGAATCAGTATTTTATCACGTTCTGGTGATTTTTAACAATTCGGGCACTGAGAGCAAAGTTTCTGGAAATTACAGCAAGATCAAATAACTATCACCCAAGAAGATCTAATAGGTTTAACTTGGCACAAACACCAATTAAAAGATAAAACCACATCTAAACAGAGGCTAGATGGATTATTTATTCAACGACAAAAAGGAAATATATTGGGTTGTCTCCCAACAAGCGCTTTTCTTTAAAGCCTTTTAGCTAAGCATTGATAATTTTAATGATGCTCACATGAAAGACAAGAATTCAAGCACAACGAGAGCATCGCAAAACACGTGACAAACACATCTAAGTCTAACATACTTCCTCTGCATAGGCATCTTATAGAAAAACAAATATCATAGCAAGCAAAAACTAGTATATGCAAGGAAGCGGAAAGGAACGATAGCAATCTCAACATAACGAGAGGTAAATTAGTAACATGAAAATTTCTATAACCGTATTTTCCTCTCTCATAATAATTACATGTAGGATCATAAGAAAATTCAACAATATAGCTATCACATAACATATTCTCAACACGATCCACATGCATGCGGAGTTGACACTCTTCCAAAATAGTGGGATTATCATTAACTAAAGTCATGCTTTCTCCAAGCCCACTTTTATCAAAAATTTCATAAGATTGAATATTCTCCAAATATGTGGGATCTAAAGTTGACACTCTTCCTAACCCACTTTCAATATTATTGCAAACAATATTATCAATCTCATATTCATCATGGGGATTAAATAAATTTTCAAGATTAAAAGAAGAATCACCCCAATCATGATCATTGCAACAAGTAGTAGACATAGCAAAACTAGCATCCCCAAGCTTAGGGTTTTGCATATTATTAGCATGATTGACATCAAGAGAATTTATAGTAAAATCATTGCAATCATGCTTTTCATCGAAAGAACTACCAAGCATGGGTGCAATAGCAATGATCTCATGTTTAACATAAGGAACTATAGCAAATTCACCTTCATAAATATTGGCATCATGGCCACAAGAATAGCAAGCACCATGTTCATCAAGGGATATTTTAATCAAATCATCAAAATCATCATTGTCTATAGATTCATGCATATCGTTATTTCCTTCCAAAGCAACGGTCATTCTTTCAATAAATTCTTGGACATAGACATTATGAGCAAGGTTTTCATTGCAATATTTAAGTATGACGGAATTTTCAGATTTGTTGAGAGTAAAATAATACTTTTCAATCAAAGAAGCAACTTCATGAGCACCCTTAAAAACGACAAATTCTTCAATTTGTTCGATATCATAGTAACTATAAACACCCTTTGCATAAGAAGATAAGATTTCATTATCATTGAACTCACATAGGTAGGGAAGGTGTTTTTTAGGGCTCTTAGAGCAACAAGTAAAATCACACATTTCACAAAGATTCAAAGCATAGCATAGCAGACTATTTATATGATACTGTAAGAGTCTCCCTTTTTCAAACAAACGGTGACGCACAAAATGAGCATGCTCATCTAAAAATTTCCCATCAACTAGGCTAGTTGGTGTTTCAGCACGAGCGCATAAGGACCGAAGATGATCCAAGTAGAACACTTTAAGTGGATCCATAACAATAGACTATTAGCAAGCAAAGATGCAAGCAAATATAAGGCACATGGTAACACAAGCAAACAAGAAGCAAGCGGAAAAGAGAGGGCGAATAAAACGGCAAGTGTGAAGTGGGGGAGAGGAAAACGAGAGGCAAATGGCAAATAATGTAATGCGAGAGATAGGGCTTGTGATGGGTACTTGGTATGTTGACTTTTGCGTAGACTCCCCGGCAACGGAGCCAGAAATCCTTCTTGCTACGTCTTGAGCTTGCTTTGGTTTTCCCCGAAGAGGAGAGGATGATGCAGCACAGTAGCGTAAGTATTTCCCTTAGTTCTTGAGAACCAAGGTATCAATCCAGTAGGAGGCCACGCGCAAGTCCCTCGTACCTACACAAAACAATAGCTACTCGCAACCAACGCGATTAGGGGTTGTCAATCCCTTCACGGTCACTTACGAGAGTGAGATCTGATAGAGATAATATTTTTGGTATTTTTGGTATGAAGATGCAAAGTAAAAAGTAAAAGCAAAGTAAAAACAAAGAAAGTAAAAGTGATGGAGATTGATATGATGAGAATAAACCCGGGGGCCATAGGTTTCACTAGTGGCTTCTCTCAAGAGCATAAGTATTCTACGGTGGGTGAACAAATTACTGTTGAGCAATTGACAGAATTGAGCATAGTTATGAGGTTATCTAGGTATGATCATGTATATAGGCATCACGTCCGTGACAAGTAGATCGAAACGATAATGCATCTACTACTATTACTCCGGTCATCGACCGTTATCCAAAGATGCATCTAGAGTATTAAGTTAAAAACAGAGTAACGCCTTAAGCAAGATGACATGATGTAGAGGAATAAATTCATGCAATATGATAAATACCCCATCTTGTTATCCTCGATGGCAACAATACAATGCGTGCCTTGCAACCCTTTCTGTCACTGGGTAAGGACACCGCAAGATTGAACCCAAAGATAAGCACTTCTCCCATTGCAAGAACTATCAATCCAGTTGGCCAAACCAAACGGATAATTCAAAGAGACTTGCAAAGATAACTCAATCATACATAAAAGAATTCAGAGAAGATTCAAATATTATTCATAGATAAGCTGGATCATAAACCCACAATTCATTGGTCTCAACAAACACACCGCAAAAAGAAGATTACATCGAATAGATCTCCACGAGAGAGGGGGAGAACATTGTATTGAGATCCAAAAGAGAGAAGAAGCCATCTAGCTACTAGCTATGGACCCGAAGGTCTGAAGTAAACTACTCACACTTCATCGGAGGGGCTATGGTGTTGATGTAGAAGCCCTCCGTGGTGGATGCCTCCTCCGGCGGAGCTCCAGAACAGGCCCCAAGATGGGATCTCGTGGATACACACGGTTCCGGCGGTGGAATTAGGTTTTTGGCTCCTGTACTGATCGTTTGGGGGTACGTAGGTATATATAGGAGGAAGGAGTACGTCGGTGGAGCGTCAGGGGGCCCACCAGGTAGGGGGGCGCGCCCAGGGGGCGCGCCCACCTCGTGACCGCCTCGCACTTCTTGGAGTAGGGTCCAAGTCTCCTGGATCACATTCGGTTGGAAAATCGCGTTCCCGAAGGTTTCATTCCGTTTGGACTCCGTTTGATATTCAATTTCTTCAAAACACTGAAATAGCCAAAAAATAGCAATTCTGGGCTGGGCCTCCGATTAATAGGTTAGTCCCAAAAGTAATATGAAAGTGGAAAATAAAGCCCAATATAGTCCAACACAGTAGATAAAGTAGCATGGAGCAATCAAAAATTATAGATACGTTGGAGACGTATCACGGACCGGATGATGCTTTCCCTAGCCCCTCGAGAGCTGGAGGTGTGACAGCAGGCTCAGGCATCCCGCTGTTCGCCGGGGGTAGCCGCTCGAGGTGTTGCCACTGAGGCGTACCTTCGGCGGGCTGGAAAAATGCTTTTATAAGTTTCATTTGATGGATAGGCTTTCAAAGTCCAAATGTGGTTACAATAACGTACCTCCGGGGTGCCGGCTTCTCCCTCCCCAGCTCGAGGAGGTCCTCATCCGACTCGTTGGAGAAGTTAGCCTTCTCTGGCAGGACAGGCTGCCATGCTTCCTCCTCGGCGTCCTCGGATGCTACCCTCTTGCCCTTGAGGGAAGGGTTTCCTTTACCCCTGTCCTCATCTGCATCATCCTCATGGGTGGAGGAGGCAGGGGTCTCCTCGGACCAGGTGATAGAGGTCTCGCATGCTCGAAGACCCACCTTGCACCTCAGAGGTTTTGACTCCTTGGTGGGCACCACATGCGGCTCCTCGGTTAAGAGGGCCATGAGTTGGGGAGTCCTCTCCACCTCGGGCAACGGCGCCGGGAACAGCATTCGCTGTGCCTTGGAGATCCACTTCTGCAAATATAAAATCAGCTGGTCAGCCAAAGTCTATGAGGTTCAAAGAAACACAGAGTGTAGAGTTGTGTATTCAAAATTACCTCAGGGGCGTCGTGGGCGGCTTCAAAAATCAGTGTCCACATCCCGTCCATGAGGAGCGGAAGAAGTGGTCGATGGGCACCGAATCCTCGAGCTTATATGCCCACATCGGGGTGGCCCGAGATTGGAGCGGTAAGACACGGCGGTGGAGCATGACGTTTACCACATCCACCAGTTGGAGGTTCTTCTTGTCTGTCCAGAACTAGATCTTCTGGAACAGCGCCTTCACCTCTTCAAGGTTCCCCCTGCCCATGCCCTTCTTCCTCCAGGATGTGAGCTTCTTCGGAGGTCCAGCCGAGAACGCCGGAACCTTGGCCTAGCCAGCAGCGAGTGGCTCAGCGATATAAAACCACTCACGCTGCCACTCCTTTTTGGTCTCTATAAAGGTGCCCTTGAACCAGCCCACCTTCTTGTTCTTGCTAATCATCGTGCCCCCACACTCTGTGAGTTCGGAGCTGCTGGATTTCGGCTTTGATGCAGAAGATCTTCAGCAACAATCTGAAGTGTGGCTCGACGCGGAGGAAAGTCTCGCAAACAGTGATGAAGGAGGCGAGACGGAGGATGGAATTCGGGGCTAGATGGTGGAAATCTAGACCATAAAGAACATGATCCCGCGCACGTAGGGGTGCAACGGGAACCCCAGACCTCTGATGAGGTGGGGGATGAGGACAACCCTCTTCCCAGGATGGGAAGCGGGTATTCGTTGGTCCGAATCCAGCACTCGAGTGCTGATCTCACGGAAGATGTACCCCGTGTTGTGCATCTCCAAGATGGTGCCCTTCGTGATGGAGGAGCCGGCCGAGTGTCCCTTGAGGGTGGCATCAGCCATGGCTGGGGATGGAGGTGGAGAAGCGTTGCGGGAGCGAAATGAGTACGGGATTGGATCTGGGTGCCGGAGCTGGAGAGGCAGCATGCAGGAAGGAAGGGGAGCGTACTTTTCCCATCGCTCTCCCTTTGCTCTTATATGTATAGGGAGAAACATCCCTGAGAAAATGGGCACGATCTCCATTTCGACCGGACGTGCCAATAAGAGGACTACCTCGGGTCGTGATTCGAGTGAGCAGTAACTGCCCGCCCAGTCATGGGTAGTACCTCTTCAATAAAGTTGTGAGTCTAGAAGCACTGGTCACACCTACGCGGAAGGCCTTCAAGGCTAAGCAACCTCCCGTCTTCGGACGCTCAGCGGGTTCGGTCAGGTCCTGTTCAAAGGACGCCATTCCTTCGAGGAATGGTCCATGGTGGCTTTAAATAAAGGAAAGTATCTCAGATTATCAAAAAAGGAGAACTCGTCTGTTAAGCCAAGGACTTCGGATCCAAAGTTGTTAAAATTGAAGAGGTCGTCCTCAGCGTAGAAGACCAGTTTGGGGGCTATTAATGGTGTCCTGGACTCGGGGGTGCCAACCTAGTCTGCCCACAGTCCTCGGGTTGGGCCTGAATGCCCTCATTTTCATTCGGGTGGACTCCGGAAGCTACACGCCTGGACGTGATCAAGACTACATCTACCAAAGACTTGGCGTATACTCCAACACATCTCCTGCCGCATCCATACACACCCCTGGATACCAACCATGTAACCCTAGATGCCCTACTTGGCGTGTCTATAAGCCAGAGGGTTTAGCCTATAAAGGGGATCTAGTCACAATTACATTCACCTAGTCCTAGGGTTAGATCTTTCCTTACGATCTCGAGGTAGATCAAGCTTGTATTAGATACATCATCATCAATATAATCAAAGTAGGAGGTAGGGTATTACCTCTTCGAGAGGTCCCACACCCATGTAAACACTGTCTTCTTTGACCCTGTTACCACCGATCTGAGATCCACAGCTCGGGACTCCCTACCCCGAGGTCTACCGCTTTTACTATCGACACCTAGGTTCTCGTATGGTTCAGATGACCCTGCCGCGCCATCCACTAGATTACTTGATTCATTACCCCCTCGATGTTCTACCACGACAACATTTCACCAACCCTTCACCCTCGCCCCCCCCCCCTCCCCCGTCTAGAAATATCTCGTCCTCTCCTCCGCCTACATAGCTGGTTCATTCTCCTGCGATGGTTTTCCGGAGGTTTTGGTGGTGGTCGAGAACAACTTGCGACACTCATATTGTACTATCTAACATGGCTTCCGCACTCACTCAGGTGTAGTTTTAGACAACCAACAAACCTTTGCCCTTTCTCAAGGAGAGGCACGAGCATTCCCAAAGACGGTAAACAGACAAGAGAGCCAACAATGTATGACAAAACGAAGACAACATTAACCAACCAATGAGGTAAAGAGTATACAAATTGCATGGGGCGGGAAAGCCCAGAGGGCACAACCTGATATATTCTTGACAGAGAGATAGACACATGCACACGATTCCTCATGTTATTTTATAACCGCCCAAAAGCCAGTTACGTGTTGAACATTATTTGCATCTTCATACATACATTCACCCCATCATGGGAGGGATCACATGGGGCTATGATTTTTATTTTTATTTTTGCTTCGATTGCTACTATTTAGGACCATAGGCCACGATATGTTGCTCCAGCTACATCAAAAGAAGAATAGAATAATGATTACGACATGCCTAAAGCACATAATGTTTTTAAAGTCACAAGTACTCACAAATCAGCAATGTTACAAGGTGGTTGGTATCTTATTCCGGTCCTTGGCCACATTGAGAAACAAAGAAATTGTACTGATTAGAACTACCTGATATAGCTACTGAAATGTGATGACCAAAATTAAGACAGAAACATTTCATATACCTAAGAAATCAAACAGTTGATACGTCCATTTTGCATCATGCTTTTATATCAATACTTATTGCATTATGGGCTGTTATTACACATTATATCTCAATACTTATGGCTATTCTCTCTTATTTTACAGGGTTTACCATGAAGAGGGGGAACGCCAATTGGAATTCTGGCCGAAAGGAGCAAACGTTGGAAACCTATTCTGCACAACTCCAAAAGTCCTGAAACTCCACGAAACAACTTTTTGGAATTTATAAGAATTTCTGAGCGGAAGAAATAGGCCAGGGGGCCCACACCCTGTCCAGGAGACAGCCCCCCCCCCTATAGGGCGCGCCCCTATCTCCTGGGCCTCCTGGTGGGCCTCCGGCATCCATCTTCTGCTATATCATCACTTTTACCCTGGAAAAAATCATGGGCAAGCTTACGGGACGAAACTCCGCCGCCACGAGGCGGAACCTTGGCGGAATCAATCTAGGGCTCTGGCGGAGCTGTTCTGCTGGGGACACTTCCCTCCGGAAGGGGGAAATCATCACCAACGCTATCACCAACGATCCTCTCATCGAGAGGGGGTCAATCTCCATCAGCATCTTCACCACCACCATCTCCTCTCAAAACCCTAGTTCATCTCTTGTATCCAATCTTGTATCAAAACCACAAATTGGTACCTGTGGGTTGCTAGTAGTGTTGATTACTCCGTGTAGTTGATACTAGTTGGTTTACTTGGTGGAAGATCATATGTTCAGATCCTTTATGCATATTATTACTCCTCTGATTATGAACATGAATATGCTTTGTGAGTAGTTACGTTTGTTCTGAGGACATGGGTGAAGTCTTGCTATTAGTAGTCATGTGAATTTGGTATTCGTTCGATATTTTGATGAGATGTATGTTGTCTTTCCTCTAGTGGTGTTATGTGAATGTCGACTACATGACACTTCACCATTATTTGGGCCTAGAGGAAGGCATAGGGAAGTAATAAGTAGATGATGCGTTGCTAGAGTGACAGAAGCTTAAACCCTAGTTTATGTGTTGCTTCGTTAGGGGCTGATATGGACCCATATCTTTAATGTTGTGGTTAGGTTCACCTTAATACTCCTTTTTGTAGTTGCGGATGCTTGCAATAGGGGTTAATCATAAGTGGGATGCTTGTCCAAGTTAGGACAGTACCCAAGTGTCGGTCCACCCACATATCAAATTATCGAAGTACCGAACGCGAAGCTTACGAACGTGATGAAAACTAGCTTAACGATAATTCCCAATGTGTCCTCGGGAGCACCTTCTTCATTATTAGAATTTGTCCAGGCTTATCCTTTGCTACATAAAGGATTGGGCCACCTTGCTGCACTTTATTTACTTTTTGCCCGTTACTATTTATCTTATCACGAAACTATCTATCATCTACTATTTCAGTGCTTGCAGAGAAAACCTTACTGAAAACCGCTTATCATTTCCTTCTGCTCCTCGTTGGGTTCGACACTCTTACTTATCGAAAGGACTACGATAGATCCCCTATACTTGTGGGTCATCGAGACTCTTTTCTGGCGCCGTTGCCGGGGAGTGTAGCGCTTTTGGTGAGTGGAACTTGGTAAGGAAACATTTATATAGTGGCTGAAATTTTCTGTTACTTGTCACTATGGAAACTAATCCTTTGAGGGGCTTGTTTGGGGTATCCTCACCCCAACCAGAAGAGCAAAGAGATGCTCCTCAACCTACGGAACTTTATGAAAATATTCACTTTGAGATTCCTTCGGGTATGATAGAAAAACTGCTAGCTAATCCTTTTGCAGGAGATGGAACATTACATCCCGACTTACACCTTATCTTTGTGGATGAAGTTTGTGGATTATTTAAGCTTGCAGGTATTCCCGATGATGTTGTCAAAAGGAAGGTCTTCCCTTTATCTTTGAAGGGAGATGCATTGACATGGTATAGGCTATGTGATGATACGGGATCTTGGAATTATAAGCGATTGAAGTTGGAATTTCACCAGAAGTTCTATCCTATGCATTTTGTTCATCGTGATCGTAATTACATATATAATTTCTGGCCTCGCGAAGGAGAAAGCATCGCTCAAGCTTGGGGGAGGCCTAAGTCAATGTTATATTCATGCCCCAATCATGAGCTCTCTCGGGAAATGATTATTCAGAATTTTTATGCTCGGCTTTCTCTTAATAATCGCAACCTGCTCGATACTTCTGTCTTTGGTTCTTATATGTCAAGACTATTGATTTCAAATGGGACTTATTGGAAAGAATTAAATGCAACTCTGAAGATTGGGGTTCCGACGATGGTAAGGAGTCAGGTATGACACCTAAGTTCGATTGTGTTAAATCTTTTATGGATACCGATGCTTTTCGTGGATTTAGCTCTAAGTATGGACTTGACTCTGAGATAGTAGCTACTTTTTGTGAAACTTTTGCTACTCACATTGATCTCCCTAAAGAGAAGTGGTTTAAATATAATCCTCCTGTTGAAGTGAAAGTAGTTGCACCTATTACGGTCGAAGAGAAGACTATTACATATAGTGATCCTATTATTCCTACTGCTTATGTTGAAAAACCTCCTTTTCCTGTTAGGATAAAAGATCATGCTAAAGCTTTGACTGTTGTTTGTAAGAGTAATACTAGGACTTATACACCTCCTGAGCAAATTAATGTTGAACCTAGTATTGCTATGGTTAAAGATCTCTTGGATGAGGACTTAGATGGGCATGTTATTTCCTTCTTGGGTGAGACTTCTAATATTGCTAGAGCCGATACTAAGACACGTAGACCTGTTGTAGGCATGCCTGTTATTTCTGTTAAAATAGGAGATCATTGTTATCATGGCTTATGTGATATGGGTGCTAGTGCTAGTGTGATACCTTATGTTCTTTATAAATAAATTATGCACGATATTGCACCTGTTGAATTAGAAGACATTGGTGTTACTATTAAGCTTGCTAATAGGGACACCATTAAACCTATTGGGATTGTTAGAGATGTTGAAGTCTTGTGTGGGAAGATTAAATACCCTGCTGATTTTCTTGTTCTTTCTTCCCCACAAGATGATTTTTGTCCCATTATTTTTGGTAGACCTTTCTTGAATACTGCTAGTGCTAAGATTAATTATAAAAGGAAGGTAGTCACTGTTGGCATAGATGGTATGTCTCATGAGTTCTATTTTGCTAAGTTTAGTAGACAACCTCGTGAAAGGGAAACACCTAGTAAGGATGAGATTATTGGTCTTGCTTCCATTGTTGTTCCTCCAACTGATCCATTAGAACAATATTTGCTAGACCATGAAAACAATATGTTTATGAAGGAAAGGGAAGAAATAGATGAAGTGTTCCTTAAACAAGAACCTATGCTGAAACATAACCTTCCCGTTGAAATTCTTGGAGATCCCCTCCACCCAAGGGTGATCCCGTGTTTGAACTCAAACCTTTACCTGATAATCTTAAGTATGCTTATCTTGATGAAAAAGAAACATATCCTGTTATTATTAGTGCTAACCTTTCAGAGAAAGAAGAAGAAAGATTATTGAAAACTACGAAGAAGCACCGAGCTGCTATTGGATATACTCGGGCGATCTTAAGGGCATTAGTCCCACATTATGTCAACACAAAATTTCAGTGGAGAAAGATGCCAAACCAGTTAGAGATCCTCAAAGACGATTAAATCCCAAAATGAAGGAAGTGGTAAGAAAGGAGATTCTAAAGCTCCTTGAGGCAGGTATTATTTATCCCGTTCTTGATAGTGAATGGGTAAGCCCTGTTCATTGTGTCCCTAAAAGGGAGGTATTACCGTTGTTCCTAATGATAAAGATGAATTGATCCATAAAGAATTATTACAGGTTATCGGATGGTAATTGATTTTCGTAAGTTAAATAAAGCTACTAAGAAAGATCATTACCCTTTACCTTTTATTGATCAAATGCTAGAAAGGCTATCCAAACACACACATTTTTGCTTTCTAGATGGTTATTCGCTTCTCTCAAATACTGTGTCAAGAAAGGATCAATCTAAAACTACTTTTACTTGCCCTTTTGGTACTTTTGCTTATAGACGTATGCCTTTTGGTTTATGTAATGCACCTGCTACCTTTCAAAGATGCATGATGGCTATATTCTCTGATTTTTGTGAAAAGATTTGTGAGGTATTCATGGATGACTTCTCCGTCTATGGATCCTCTTTTGATGATTGTTTGAGCAAACTTGATCGAAGTTTTGCGTAGATGCGAAGACACTAGTCTCATCCTGAATTGGGAAAAGTGTCACTTTATGGTTAATGAAGGCATTGTCTTGGGACACAAGATCTCCGAGAGAGGTATTGAAGTTGATAAGGCCAAAGTTGATGCTATTGAAAAGATGCCATGTCCCAAGGACATAAAAGGTATAAGAAGTTTCCTTGGTCATGCCGGCTTTTATAGGAGGTTCATTAAGGACTTCTCTAAAATCTCTAGGCCTCTGACTAATTTATTGCAAAAAGATATTCCTTTTGTCTTTGATGATGATTGTCTAGAAGCATTTGAAATACTTAAGAAAGCCTTGATCATTGCACCTATTGTTCAGCCACCTGATTGGAATTTAACTTTTGAAATTATGTGCGATGCTAGTGATTATGTTGTAGGTGATGTTTTAGGGCAAAGAGTTGATAAGAAATTGAATGTTATCCAGTATGCTAGTAAGACTATTGATACTGCCCAGAGAAATTATGCTACTACTGAAAAAGAGTTCTTACCAGTTGTGTTTGCACGTGATAAGTTTAGACCTTATATTGTTGATTCCAAAGTTACTATTCACACTGATCATGCTGCTATTAAATATCTTATGGAAAAGAAAGATGCTAAGCCTAGACTCATTAGATGGGTTCTCTTGCTCCAAGAATTTGACTTGCATATTATTGATAGAAAAGGAGCTGAGAACCCCGTTGCGCATAACTTGTCTAGGTTAGAGAATGTTCTTGATGACCCATCGCGTATTAATGATAGTTTTCCGATGAACAATTAGCGGTTGTCAATGCTTCTCGTCTTGCTCCTTGGTATGCTGATTATGCTAATTACATTGTTGCTAAATATACCGCCTAGTTTCACATACCAAAGAAAAGAAAAGTTATTTTATGATTTAAGACATTACTTCTGGGATGATCCACACCTTTATAAAGAAGGAGTAGATGGTATTATTAGATGTTGTGTGCCTGACCATGAACAGCAACAAATCCTACGCAAGTGTCACTCAGAATCTTATGGAGGACACCACGCTGGAGATAGAACTGCACACAAGGTACTACAATCTGGTTTTTATTGGCCTACTCTTTTCAAAGATGCTCGTAAGTTTGTCTTATCTTGTGATGAATGTCAAAGAATAGGTAACATTAGTAGACGTCAAGAAATTCCTATGAATTATTCCCTTGTTATTGAACCGTTTGATGTTTGGGGCTTTGATTATATGGGACCTTTTCCTGTCTCCAATGGTTATACACATATTTTAGTTGCTGTTGATTACGTTACTAAGTGGGTAGAAGCTATTCCAACTAGTAGTGCTGATCATAACACTTCTATTAAAATGCTTAAAGAAGTTATTTTTCCGAGGTTTGGAGTCCCTAGATATCTTATGACTGATGGTGGTTCACACTTTATTCATGGTGCTTTCCGTAAGATGCTTGCTAAGTATGATGTCAATCATAGAATCGCATCTCCTTATCACCCGCAGTCTAGTGGTCAAGTAGAGTTGAGCAATAGAGAGCTCAAATTAATTTTGCAAAAGACTGTGAATAGATCTAGAAAGAATTGGTCCAAAAACTTGATGATGCATTATGGGCCTATAGAACTGCATACAAAAATCCTATGGGTATGTCTCCATATAAGATGGTTTATGGAAAAGCATGTCATTTACCTCTTGAACTTGAACATAAGGCATATTGGGCTATTAAAGAGCTCAATTATGACTTCAAACTTGCCGTGAGAAGAGGTTGTTTGATATTAGCTCACTTGATGAATGGAGAACCCAAGCATATGATAATGCCAAGCTTTTCAAAAGAAAAGTCAAACGCTGGCATGATAAGAGGATACAAAAGCGTGAGTTTAATGTAGGAGATTATGTGTTATTGTTCAACTCTTGTTTAAGATTTTTGCAGGAAAACTTCTCTCAAAATGGGAAGGTCCCTACGTTATCGAGGAGGTCTATCGCTCGGTGCTATAAAAATCAACAACTTCGAAGGCACAAATCCGAGGGTGGTAAACGGTCAAAGAATTAAACATTATATTTCAGGTAATCCTATCAATGTTAAAACTAATATTATTGAAACCATAACCCGTGAGGAATACATAAGAGACACTTTCCAGAACGTTCCAGACCCCAAAAAGGTATAGGTACGTGGTACGGTAAGTAAACCGACTCCAAAACAACTCTAATGGCAATTTTTATCAGTTTTGGATTATTTAAGAATTTTAGGAAGAAAGAAGTAGTCCGAAAGGGACACGAGGCTCCCACGAGAGGAGCCCCGTAGGGCGCGCCTGTCTCGTGGGCACCTCGTGTGCCTCCCGGACTCCGTTTTCTTGTATGTTACGTATTTTGGTCGGTAAAAATTCATTATATATACTCCCGAAGGTTTTGACCACCGTATCACGCAAATATCCTCTGTTTTCGTTTCGAGTTGTTTCTATTGCAGAATAAAGCAAGATGTCTTCTCAGGAGTCAGTTGGGGACAGCCGGGTGTCTCACCCAACGCCAGGTCCAGGAGCAAATAGCGACGCCTATCACTTTGGACCATCAACGGAGCATGAGATGGAGGCTGATTTGAAAAGGATAGATGCCATGGAGGAGGATCAAGAAGTTACCTCTCGTCTTCGAGCAGAATTCACGATGGGGGAACTACTAGCCTGGCTGTCCCTACTTCGGTCACTCCTTCCGACTCTAAATTTCTTTCTTATGAAAATATGAAAAAGAGTTTCACTTGTTCTCCAGAAGCTATGCAGCATCCTTGGGTGAAAGGAGCCTTGTCCGTTACGGGCAAGCTCCGTAAAGAAAATATGGACCTCAAACAACAAGTTAATAAGCTCGAGGAGGAGAACCGTATCTTGAAGGGCATAATCGCCAAGAAGATCATAACACCAACCGTGAGGAAGGAAAAATAATCACATGGGTATGGGCACTCCCCTTGGCAACTGCCAAGCTTGGGGGAGATGCCCCGGTATCGTATCACCATCACACTCTTATCTTTACCGCTTTATTTAGTTTGATCCTTTTAGTAATATCTTGATCTAGTAGATTGAAGTTTTGATATCAAGTAGTTTTGAGTTTTTCTTTGTGAGCTCTTTATGTAAGTGAGTCCGTGTGCTATCTATAATAAAGATTAGTGTTGAGTCGAGGGCTTTGCTATGTTGCTATGATCTTGTGAAAGTAGAAAGAACAAAAAAAGTTCATATTGATCTTTTGGATAGTGATAACTTCACACATAGATCTTGTGAAAGTAGAAAGAACAAAAAAAGTTCATATTGATCTTTTGGATAGTGATAACTTCACACATAGAAAGTATGAGGCATAAAAATTCTTGAGAGTTGATGAACGTAGCCTTGGTCATCGTTGCAATTAATAGGAAGTGATAAGGACAGAGGGGTTCACATATAAATATATTATCTTGGACATCTTTTATGATTGCGAAGCACTCATTAAGTATGACATGCTAAAAGAGTTGATGTTGGACAAGGAAGACAATGTAATGGTTTATGTTTCCCGACATCTCAGTTAAAGTATATTGTCATTGACCTTCCAAACATGTTGAGCTTGCCTTTCCCCCTCATGCTAGCCAAATTCCTTGCACCAAGTAGAGATACTACTTGTGCTTCCAAATATCCTTAAACCCAGTTTTGCCATGAGAGTCCACCATACCCACCTATGGATTGAATAAGATCCTTCAAGTAAGTTGTCATCGGTGCAAGCAATAAAAATTGCTCTCTAAATATGTATGACTTATTAGTGCAGAGAAAATAAGCTTTGTATGAACTTGTTGTGGAAGTAATAAAAGCGACGGACTGCATAATAAAGGTCCACATACAAGGGGCAATATAAAGTGACATTCTTTTGCACTAAGACTTTATGCATCAACCCTAAACGCACATGACAACCTCTGCTTCCCTCTGCGAAGGGCCTATCTTTTACTTTATGTTTTACTTTATGCTTGAGTCAAGGTGATGCTCACCTTTCCCTTTTTATTTTTTTATCCTTTGGCAAGCTCCTCATGTTTGAAAGATCATGATACATATATCCAATTGGATGTAAGTTGGCATAGGCTATTATTTTTGACATCACCTAAAGGTGAATACGTTGGGAGGCAACACAATAAGCTCCTATCTTTCTCAGTGTCTGGCTGAAACTCTATAACCACAAGTATTGCGTGAGTGTTAACAATTATAGGGGACTACGAGATAGTTGAGTATGTGAGCTTGCTGAAAGGCTCTATTATTGACTCTTTCCGATGTTACAATAAATAGCAATTGCTTCAATGACTGAGATTATAGTTTGTTAGTTCCCAATGAAGTTTTTGAACCATACTTGACATTGTGAATCGTTTATTACTTGAGCATAGGAAATCATATGACAAAATCCATATATGTTGTTGTTATTAGAATGATCATGATGCCCTCATGTCCATATTTTATTTTTATCGACACCTCTATCTCTAAACATGTGGACATATTTTTTGATTTTGGCTTCCGCTCAAGGACAAGCAAGGTCTAAGCTTGGGGGAGTTGATACGTTCATTTTGCATCATGCTTTTATATCAATACTTATTGCATTATGGGATGTTATTACACATTATATCTCAATACTTATGGCTATTCTCTCTTATTTTACAAGGTTTACCATGAAGAGGGAATGCCTACACTGGAATTCTCGGGAAAAGGAGCAAACATTGGAAACCTATTCTGCACAGCTCCAAAAGTCCTGAAACTCCATGAAACAACTTTTTGGAATTTATAAGAATTTCTGAGCTAAAGAAATAGGCCAGGGGGCCCACACCCTGTCCAGGAGACAGGGGGCGCGCCCCCTATCTCCTGGGCCCCCTGGTGGGCCTCCGGCGTCCATCTTCTGCTATATCATCACTTTTACCCTGGAAAAAATCGTGGGCAAGCTTACAGGACGAAACTCCGCCGCCACGAGGGCTCTGGCGGAGCTGTTCTGCCGGGGACACTTCCCTCCGGGAGGGGGAAATCATCACCAACTATCCTCTCATCGAGAGGGGGTCAATCTCCATCAACATCTTCACCAGCACCATCTCCTCTCAAAACCCTAGTTCATCTCTTGTATCCAATCTTGTATCAAAACCACAAATTGGTACATGTGGTTTGCTAGTAGTGTTGATTACTCTGTGTAGTTGATACTAGTTGGTTTACTTGGTGGAAGATCATATGTTCAGATCCTTTATGCATATTATTACTCCTCTGATTATGAACATGAATATGCTTTGTGAGTAGTTACGTTTGTTCCTGAGGACATGGGTGAAGTCTTGCTATTAGTAGTCATGTGAATTTTGTATTCGTTCAATATTTTGATGAGATGTATGTTGTCTTTCCTCTAGTGGTGTTGTGTGAACGTCGACTACATGACACTTCACCATTATTTGGGCCTAGAGGAAGGCATAGGGAAGTAATAAGTAGATGATGGGTTGCTAGAGTGACAGAAGCTTAAACCCTAGTTTATGTGTTGCTTCGTTAGGGGCTGATATGGACCCATATGTTTAATGATGTGGTTAGGTCCACCTTAATACTCCTTTTTGTAGTTGCGGATGCTTGCAATAGGGGTTAATCATAAGTGGGATGCTTGTCCAAGTTAGGACAGTACCCAAGTGTCGGTCCACCCACATATCAAATTATCAAAGTACCGAACGCGAATCTTACGAACGTGATGAAAACTAGCTTGACGATAATTCCCAATTTGTCCTCGGGAGCACCTTCTTCATTATTAGAATTTGTCCAGGCTTATCCTTTGCTACATAAAGGATTGGGCCACCTTGCTGCACTTTATTTACTTTATTTACTTTTTGCCCGTTACTATTTATCTTATCACGAAACTATCTAGCATCTACTATTTCAGTGCTTGCAGAGAAAACCTTACTGAAAACCGCTTATCATTTCCTTCTGCTCCTCGTTGGGTTCGACACTCTTACTTATCGAAAGGACTACGATAGATCCCCTATACTTGTGGGTCATCAACAGTATATCTAGATAAATATCAATAGCAAAAAGAATGAGATCAAGTTTTTCCTTTTTATCTTAAACAATCCATGATAGATATGTAGATTATGACACTAGTCAGAAGTTGGAAATCAAAAGCCAACATGGGCACACAAAGGGCTACCTCCAGCATAGTCTGGAACTTGTTGCACACATCGCAGAACTCATCCTTAACAAGAGTCAACGCCATGAGGCACCTGGAGTAATTCAAACATAACACATTGTCAAATTCTGGAGAGAATAATTAGGCGAACTGAACTATCATGGTTCGGAAATCGTAAGCCTCAGCATGAAAAAAAATACATCTAGCCACCTCAGACTTAGCCATGCTATAAACATAAGTCTAGAACTAACAAGTTACCATAGAATAATCAAAGAGGCATATTCAGATAATGAACCGAGTTCTACCATCACATGGTTGAAAATAAAGTGAACGGTATTCCTTAAGAATGTTAGATAGGTATGAACATAGTATAGTGGTATAAAAGAGGAAATTAGCTAGCAGGTTTACATATAGAATGTGAACAATACAGTGTGTGGATAATAATTATTGTCCGACATATATAATAAGGTATTAAGTATACTGACCCTTCTTTGCTTCTTGCCTCAACGAACTGATGGAAGTGCACGCAGGAGAGGTTCCCTTTCTTAGCGCCAACACCAATACAAGCCAAACAGAGCAAGATCAGGACACTATAAGTATCTCAAACTTACTAAGCGTTGCTGTGTCATAATAATGTTCTCAAGGAGCCATTTTATCTAACAGTTGTCAACACAGTAAATTGTTTGATCAAGCAGAAAAATAAATAGTGGTAGCCTTAAATACAACTGTAGATGTAGTACTACTAGAGCTATTTACAGCACGTTCCATGCATAACAGTTGCATGACTGTCGATGATGTAATTACAAAAAGTACAACTAAATTTCTCTTTTCTAATTACAGCTAAATGATACTGCGAACGAGACGAGCCACATGCCCATGACATACACACCCCATGTGAGCTCATTAGAATAAAAACAACATCAATAGTGGACAAACTAGAAAAAAAAAACCATAGGCATTATGTATAATAGCGTATCATTGATACAATATTAAATGCTTGTAGAACAAAAACTCTGTATTGCCAGCCTAGAATATTGCCATTAGCTAAATACATGTTTTAGGGTAGTTGGCATTTTTTTAACCGTCCGTTGGTCTCGATCTAACGGCAGAGAGATAGGTAGTACTAGATAGTACTCGCACGAAAGTACACGAAAGTACTAAAAATGGTGGGGTTAGTACTCAGATTTATGTGGCGTCGCTTCTTAATAAAAGGGTAAATTAGTCTCAAATTAGTCACAGGTTCACCGCCCCTCTTGTCCAATCAAAAACCACCGCCGTCCGCTCCTCTCCTCTTTTCCATTGCTAAACCGCATGTCCTCTCCATCTTCTCCATTGCAACCACATCTTCTCCTCTCCCAAAGCCACTGTCACTCCTCTCCTCTACTCTTACAGCCGACGAGTACAGCAGATCGATGGAAGACGTGAAGATCATGGCCATCGTTGGCGCCAACCAGGTCAAGATGGCCAGGATGAGCGAGATCTGTTTTTGGTTTGACAATAACGGCAGATGGCCTGGACGGCGCAGGCCATGACCAAGCATCTGACCGACAGCGAGAGGGCGGCGATCTGGCCCCCGCCTGCAGTACCGCTGGAGTGCATCGAGGCTCAAGGAGTACGTCAGGCGGAGGTGGTGGGCGTAGAGATCCAGGGTAGAGCATCCAGAGGATCAGGAAGCCAACATGTACGAGCTGCTGTTGGATATTGTGCAGCCTCCAACCGAGTCACCGGAGACTCGGTCCTCTAACCACAAGAGGAGGAGGAGAGTGGGCGCGATGTCGCTTCCCCGCCATTCTCCACGCTTACCTCGTCGCTCTCCTCGTCTAAACTGCGGCAGTACCGTTGTTTAGGTAAGCTTCTTGATTGGTAAATTGTTACTTGCCACTTGGATAATTTGATTCTCAGCAACTTTTTGTTGCTACATGTATTGTCCCTTTTTGTTTAGTGTTCTTGTATCTGTTGAACTGCACTTCTACTCCAATCCATAGCCTCTGGATGGCAGCTTAATTAGTTGCAAAGAATAAATTGTGTTTGAGTACTGCGAGTTCAGTAGACAGTGGTAGACTCTGGGTAGACACTGAAATATTTCAATACTGGAAGTTCAGAAGATAGTTGTAGATTCTGAAATATTTCAGTAGTGCAATTTCAGTGCACACCGGTAGACACTGAAATATTTCAATACTGCAAGTTCAGTAGACAGTTGCAGATTCTAAAATATTTCAGTAGTACAATTTCAGTACACACTGGTAGACACTGAAATATTTCAGTAGTTCAATATCAGTACACACTGGTAGACACTGAAATATTTCAGTAATGCAGTTTCAGTACACACAAGTAGACACTAAAATATTATAGTAGTGCAGTTTCAGTACACACCAATGCTGGGGATATCGCTTACCGGGAACTTATCGGTCGACCCATGATAAGGGGTAAATCGGCTAGTTTATCGGCATATCGACTGATCTATCGCCATATCGGCTGATTTATCAGCCAGACACCGGTAAGCGATAAATCGGCCAATTTATCGGAATATCGGAAGATATCTTGAACAATGGTACACACAGGTAGACACTGAACTATTTCAGTAGTGCAATTTCGGCTAATGCACATATCTACTAATGCATACCATATAAGTTAACTCCACATTATAGTAATGATATATGTCAAAGAAGCATCAATATGATTGTCAATGTTTATGTCATTGAAGGTAGTATAACAAATCATCAAATTAGTCAACTTTCATCTTAGGCCATATTTTTTTCAAAATTTCAAACCGGGCATTCAGACACACAAACGCTCCAAGCCATGTGGCCCTGGCCCACTGGTCATCCTTGATGCCTAGCCAAACCCAGTGTCCCTAACAAATTCCAGCCCTTCTGCCTTTTTGTCATTTTCGAAATATTTGTAATCTAGCATGTCCTAGGTTTCCCTTTTAGGCGGTATATTGTTTTGTGCATTCATGTTATATATAAATTGGGGTAGCAAAATCCAAGTAATCCAATGGTGGTATTAATTATGTCATTTGGATAAGTTTTTGTGCATGACATTTTGCATAACTTGGCATTTTGTTATTTTTGTTTGAATTAATCCATGCATCATATGGCCTAAGTTTGTACATATGTTTGGGTCATTTTTCATGTCTGCTTCTTGTTAAAATTATTGCCATGCCATGAAACACATGATAAGCTACTGACCCAAGCTTGCAAAGATGCCATGTCAATTTTGCTGATATGAATATGAAGATGCTAGTAATTTCGTGATTTATGTTACATCTCATTTACTTGTTTTGTTAGTGTACCGCATGTACATGTCATTTGCATGATTTTAGAATTTTGTTTACTAATTGTTTGAGCAGTTCAAAGTAGGCTTGATGATGTTAATATATGTTTCACACTGTTTCACTAAGACTTGCCATAAAGATGAGTTGCTCATATTTATGTATACTGGGGAGGCTGCAAAAAATAAAATGTAATATTCTAAGATATTCACCTGCCCTATAGGTGATATCACTATAGATATTTAGGGTTTCCTAATGCTAAAAAAGAACAAGAAATAAGCATTGAAAACCTCCTGGAGAGAAAATGGAGTGAAAGCATGGTACTTCGTAGGGTAGATTGTTGGGCAGTGCTAGCAGAATCACTTTGATTTAAATATTCCTAACTGGTATTCCCTATTATATGATGTCTTTTATGGTTGGGCAGTTGGGGTGAATAAGAGGATGCTTTGTTTTAGGGCCAGCTTTTACTAGCGAAAGAATATTGATAGAAATGAGTATGACCTAGTTAAATGCTCAGATGTCTGCAAGGCTAAAGATATGGGTGAAAGTTAAAATGCCTCCCAGATTCTAAGTTTTATTTTGTCTTGTGTTGATAGATAGCATCCCCACAACCAATAACTTATAAAAAGGGGTGTGGCTTGAAGACAGCAAATGCTCTTTTTGTGGAATAGAGGAGGATATTGACCATCTTTTTTCCATTGTTCTGTTGCCAAGATGTTGTGGATGCTGAGTTCTTTTGGGATGCATGACATCCCTGACAACATGGAAAATATTTTTGCCATGTGGATTGGGAAATTGGATAAAAGTGGTATGAGTCTTATGATAGTAGGCATGTATGCTACTTTCTGGAGTTTATGGAAACTTAGAATTAGAGTGTGTTTGATAATATGAGGTTGGTTGATCTCTGTGTTCCTGTTAATATGATTATTAAAAATTTGCATGATTGGAATGTGTTGCAGAAAAACCAAGAAAAAATAAGGAGCATGATGGCGGGTGTAAGAGAAGTTGAGCAGGTTGCGGGGGAGATCTTCAGATCTACTACGCATGGATGGTGGATAAGGGTGCCGACGCTGGTTTATCCTTGAGGTTGGACATGCTGAAAGCATCTGAAGACAATCTCTTGCTAGAGAAAAGCATGTTCTGCTTTGTTTTTGTGTCTTGTCTTTTTGGGTAATGTAATACGTAGTGCACTAAAACCTGGTTCTTGCCTGGCGCTTGTGCTGGGTTTATACTATTTGCGTGAGCTGCTGGGTGGATGGGAGGGATGGATCCTTTCCTGACAGCTGTGGTATCTATGCTTCTCTGAGTAGCTTATGTTTGTAGTCTTTTTGAAGTAGAGATTCTGTTAACCAATGTCTTTTGAATCTCATATACTTGCGGTACTTAGCATATAAGTATTCCGTGAATTTCAGACATCTACTTTTAGTAGTATGAGAAATGCATTTTCATATAATCTGGAACCAATGGCAAGTTAACATATCATCTCAAAAAAGCTTGAAAATCCATACAACGTCAGAAAGCTGCCAAACTTGGCATGGACTCTTTTCATATTCATACAAGGCTATAGAAAAATTTGGTAACATTTGAAGCATGTCAAAAAAACGTCCTTCGAGAGGGACCCTTCCCTCCTACCCAAACGGCCTCCGATTAAGAAGGCCAAATTTTCATCATCTTGAGAACGACACCAAATTTTGCCAGCAAGTGGGCACGCCCACCCCAGTATCCCACATAAAATTCAAAGCAATTTCAACAACGAATGCACGTTGTTGTTGGGGAACATTGCATGGAAAACAAAAACTTTCCAACGCTCACCAAGATCCAATCTAGGAGATGACCATCTACGAGAGGAGAGATTGGATCTACATACCCTTGTAGACCGCTAAGCGGAAGCGTTAAGAAATGCGGTTGATATAGTCGAATGTCTTCCCGATCCAATCACGATCCGTCCCGCCAACGTCTTCGCGATCCAATCACGATCCGTCCCGCGAACTCCCGATCCAAGTGCCGAACGAACAGCACCTCCGCGTTCAACACACATAGGCTTGATGACGCCTTCACCTCCTCGATCCAGCGAGTGATGGTGAAGTGGTAGCTCGAGTCCTCCGGCAGCACGACGGCGTGGTGGCGGTGGTGGTGGCGGAATCTCAGCAGAGCTTCACTAAGCGCTACGGAGAGGAAGAAGGCTACGAGGGAGAGGAGGGGCAGCGCCGTGGCATATAGATGTGCTCTAGGGTGCGGCTTCCCTCTCTCTACCTCTCTAATATATGGGAAAGGGAGGAGGAGGAGGAGGCGCCCTAGATCCAATCTAGGAGTGGCGGCCAAGGCAGATGGGATCTCCCCTAGGGTGACTTGACCCCCAAGCCGGGAGGTGGGAAGCCCTAGGGGCGCCCCCAACCCTCCTGGTTATGTGAGATGGGGTGAGGGGGGTGCTCAGCCCCTTAGTGGGCTGGTTTGCCCCCTCCCCGTGGCCCATGGGCCCCCCAACACTTGTCGGGGCCCCCCGAAACCCCTTTCCGTGACGCTGGTGATTACCCGGTACACCCGGAACAATTCCAGACTCCAATACCCTTTGTCCAATATATCGATCTTCACCTCCGGACTATTCCGGAGTACCTCATCACGTCGAGGATCTCATCCGGGACTCCGAACAACCTTCAGTAACCACCATAATGACTCAACTATACTTATACCGTCACCAAACGTTAAGTGTGTAGACTCTGCGGGTTCGAGAACTATGCAAACATGACCGAGACACCTCTATGGTCAATAACCAATAGCGGGACTTGGATGCCCATATTGGTTCCTACATACTCTAGGAAGATCTTATCGGTCTAACCTCGATGTCAAGGATTCAGCTAATCCCGTATGTAGTTCCCTTTGTCTATCGGCATGTTACTTGCCCGAGATTCGATCGTCGGTATCCCCATACCTAGTTCAATCTCGTTACCGGCAAGTCTCTTTACTCGTTCTGTAATACAAGATCCCGTGGCTAACTCATTAGTCACATTGCTTGCAAGCTTCTTGTGATGTTGTATTACTGAGTGGGCCCGGAAATACCTCTCCGTCATACGGAGTGACAAATCCCAGTCTTGATCCATGCCAACTCAACAGACAACCTCGGAGATACCAGAGAGCACCTTTATAGTCACCCAGTTATGTTATGACGCTTGGTACACACAAGGTACTCCTCCTGTGTCAGTGAGTTGCATGATCTCGTGGTCATAGGAACATATACTTGACATGCAGAAAACGATAGCAATAAACTTGACACGATCATATGTTACGTTCATAGTTTGGGTCTTGTCCATCACATCATTCTCCTAATGATGTGATCCCGTTACCAAATGACAACTCATGTCCATGACTAGGAAACCATAGCCATCTTTGGTCAACGAGCTAGTCCGGTAGAGGCTCACTAGGGACCCGTTATTGTCTATGTATCCACACATGTATTTGAGTTTCCAATCAATACAATCCTAGCATGTATAAAATACACGATTATCATGAACAAGGAAATATGATAATAATCAATTTATTATTGCCTCTAGGGCATATTTCTAACAGTTGCATCACGTCTGGGAAGTATTTTATTGTTTTATATCGAGAAATAGCTAGAAAATCCATACAACATCAGAAAGCTACCAAACCTGGCATCATGCTTCTTGTGTTGATAGAAGGTTGTAGAAAAAATTTGGGTCCATTTTAAGGATGTCAGAAAATACGTCATTCAAGACGGACCCTTCCCTCCTACCGAAACGGACTCCGATGAACAAGGTTAATTTTTGGTTATCTTGACAACAACACCAAATTTTGGATGCTTTTCATGTTCATACAAGGCTCTAGGAAAAAATTGGTAACATTTGCATGCCCGGGAAGTATTTTTGTAGGTGTTATGTGTGTGTGGATGACATGGGGGACCCACATGTCAAGTTTGGTGGATGCTCATATGGGCCCACATGTTATGTGTCAACAAAAAAGACTTTCTTTGGAATGCAATGAGAATTGGTCTGGGGGTACCTGGATGTAATTTCTGCATTTGTAAAAAAGCCAATATGTTTTTTGTCAAAAAATAAACAAGACAAAAAAGGTAAGTAGTGGGAGCATGCACGAGCGCACGAGGCCATGCGTCTAGTGTTGAGAACTCCCAACGTCCAGCACCCACGTCTTTATTTGGCAGTCTCCCCCACCGACGCCTCCCTCTCTCCCCCACGCCTCATGCTTTTCTTCCCCAAAGCAGCAAAAAACCCTCTCCCCTCCCCTCGAACCCTAGCTCGTACAAGCCACCAACCTCCTCCCTTGCTGCACAACCCTAGTCTCTTCATTGTCGAAAGATGAAGGTCGGCTGTGAAGACGCGGCGGGGGAGCAGGGCGCAGCCGTAGAAGCGGAGCAGAAGCCTCCTAACATCGTTGTCGCCGTGGTTGGCGCGGCCGAGGGTGCCGTTGCGGTGACGGGTGGTGGTGCATCATCTACTGTGACTGCTCCGGCCACCGTCACAGCGGTCGAGCCTGCGGTCGGGCAGAAGGTGAAGGAGGACATGGCGGTGGATCTGTAGGAGTAGAGGGCCAAGCGCAAGCACGAGCAGTACGAGCTGGTGGATACGTACTACGAGGAGGCCTATCTCGCCATTCTCAAAGTTAAGAACGAGGCCGTGAAGTTCGAGGAAGAGGTCTCCGACGAGCTCTCGGAGGTACGTACTACTATGTTTTCTTGTTTTCTCCTGCTCTGTTTTTGGGGTTTTCTCCCATGGGGTTTTCTCCTAAATCGCATGGGGCACGGATTTGATTTCACCCAGATAGGTTTAGGGTTGCATGTTTGATCTCTCCCTTAGGGTTGGGATTTGTACGAGTTGTTTGGTAGGTTTGGAAGGAAACCCCCTTGATTTACTTAAAAACATTCATTACAAATCTGAAAGTTGGCATGGAACAGTAGGCATGGAGGCCTAAAATCCTTCTGTACCTGGATTTTTTTTTGTAAAGATGTCTACGAATATGATTTTGAAACTGATTATGAATCTTTTCTGATGTACTAAATGGTGGATTTGTTAGGTAACAAATTGTGCAGACAAATTTGTTTATTTAATGACAGTCATCAAGAGGATCAATTAATATGTGGTTATGATAAATACATCTATACCACTATGTAGTGTGAGAATAACTTTGAATGTTGGTTGTCGGATGAAGCCAATCCAAGTGTGAAAAGTTGGCAAATCCGAGCATTGTTGTCCATTGGATTTCTTATTCACTATACAATATTTTAGCATGCATGCGTACTATCTTGTATATTCCATTACTAAGCTTAAGCACAATGCTCCATGTGCACAAACCTCAAAGCACTATGTTTCTCCTTTGTTCTAGAATCTTTCATACTTTACCACTTGAAACTTTTTCAGTCTGGTTCATGATTTCCCCATAATGAAGTTGACTATGAATCTTATTTTCAATCTGATTATTAATCTGTAGAGATCAAGGAAACAGTAGATTTGTTTACTTGGCAGATGAACTTGTTTATTTAAAAACCATACAGCTAGATTAGAATCATCAATACCCCTATTATCTGATAACGGTAAATAAAAATGATACAGAGGACTACAATGAAGACATTTTCTGATTGCAATCAGTAGTAGTCTTTCAACAAAGATCAGTAATCCAATCCAGAATTTCTTATGTACGCACCCGATGTAGTTCAATTAACAAAGATCGGTAATTCAATCCATGATTTCTTATGTACGCACCCAATGTACTTCAATCCAAAATTTCTCCTTTTTTTATAAAATTTATGACATGATTCATATGCTTTGTTGTCTTCAAAATATCAAGTGAGAGCAATCTTTACTTTGTTGCTGCACTAGTTTTACTTTGTAGTACGTACTCATCTAGTTTCTATATCCTTAAACTAGATTATGTCTGGTATCTCTTTATGATAAATCTAGATCATACAAATATTTTTGAAAGAAATGGTAAGAGATGATCCTGTTTTTGGAATGAACTATTTTCAGTATGAAATACATTATGTGCTTGGATGCAGAAAAAGGCTTTGTCTGTTACCTAGTTGGTTAATCGTAGATGGTTTATAATAGTGAGATAACACATCTTCTAGTTTGGCCAACACTAAACCCTCAACCCTTTCATTAATCTGAATTTAGATTGTACAAATAGGAGTAGTTCTTTAAAGGGAAAAACAGCTACACATGCAAAGCAAAGTAAAGCAGAAGAAAGAAAATGAAGAATACATCAACATATAATGCAATACATGAGGTACATGTTCTGTCAATCATCTGATTGATCATATTTTTTTGTATCCTACTTTCAGAATGTACTTGCTACTCGTATGACATGCTCTATTTTGGTATTCCTAATCTGACTTAGTTGTGGATCAACTAACTTCTTCTATGTTTACTAATACACAAAAAGTTGAAGAAGACGTGGATGATATCAAGGACAGCAGGGATAGCAAGAGCCGCTACATCCTCAGGAGGCTGCGGAATGGGGACATCCCGTGCCGCAGCGGCCCCAACAAGCTCCGCGGCGACATAGCCTGCCCCTTCTGTTGCAAGAGAATCCGCAGTAACTACGATAGCCTGATCCAGCATGCCACCGGTGTCTGTCGAGGATCGGAGAAGAAGCATCGGCCCCTCGTCAAGGCTCAACACGCTAGCTTCGGTGCCTTCCTAAGAAAGTACGTGAAGGGGTATCTGACGTTCCACCTCCCGAGGCCTTCCTCGTCCTACGAAGATGCCGAGGATCTGATGCGCTGCTTAGTTGTTGCTGCTGGCACAGTACTGCCCCCTTTAGGCTTTTATTATGTTATGGTTGTTGTGTGCTACTTCTGCCCCACCATACTGCTTGAACTTATGCACCAGTTGATCTTTTGGATTGTGAAGTTTAATCTGCTATGTTAAGTATTTGGATTTCTAAACTTATGTGCCGGTTGAACTTATGCGGCGGTTGATCTTTTGGATTTCTAAAGCAGCAGTGCCAATTTATACAGGATAGACGTCTAATTAAGGGTCTACCTTGTACTAATAAGAGTTGGTGTTTAAATAAACAATGGTTTATTTTTTTAAGCACATTGCATTGTACACTTCCTAATACCTCTACTGCCATGTGGGTGGTTTATTTGGTTCTGCCAGTTTTTTAAAGTCTAAACATACTTTATTTATTGATCATAGCCCAAATACAGTGGCATTAAAGTTTAGGTCTAGAGGATGAAGAAGCCACATATAGCGTCCTAAAGGAAGTCCTAAAACGTGCTTAGTGAGATTTGGCTCTGCCAGTTAGACGATAATATCTTTTTGGTAAATATAGGGGATGTAGCGATGGGCAAACGGGCTGCGGGCACTACTTGCGTTGGAGCCCAACCAAACAAACACACGCACCCAAAAAACAAAAGAGAGCACGAAACCCTATTTGGCGCTCAATGCTCCCGTTAAAGGGTTATTTACAAACCGGCGCACACGCCGTCAACGCGCTGGGCCGGCCCAGTTTGCTTTCTTTTTCTTGTTCAAACCTGAAAACAAAACAATGTGCGCCAATGAGAATCAAACCCTCAACCTGCTAGTTCGATATAAGTTGTAGTAACCAACTAGACTACCAACCTCTTCGTGAATCCTAACATCTTTTTCGCTCCTTGACACGTATCCCAAACTAGCTTTTTTTGCTATTCTATTTCTTTCCTATTTTACTTTTTCATTTCTCCTTCTTTATTTTCTATTTGTTCTTTCTTCTTTCCTTTTTTCCTTTTGAAAAATTGATACAAATCAGATTTGATGAACGCTAATTAAAATTTTTGAACTTTTTTTAATTTTGATGAAATTAATTCCTTGAACTATTTTTAAAATCGATGAACATTTTTCAAAGTCTATGAACCTTTTTTTTATAATTGATGAAATTTTTTTATTTTGATGCAATTTTTTTCAAATTCAATGAATTATTTTCAAAATTGATGAACTTTTTTGAAATGCGATGAAAATCAATGAGAATTACAGTTTATGAACTTTTTTTTAAAATTCAATGAACTTTTTTAAAAATCAATGAAGATTTTCAAATTCCTGGAATTTTTATTTTTTTTGCGATTTTTAATTATTTCTTTGTTTTCCCCCTAAATTCAATGGTTTGACTGGTCAAACTCGACCGAGCAACCAGTGGAACTAGGTAAGCGTTCACTCCTCGTTGGGCCAGCCCATAAAGGAGGGCGTGTGAGCGCTAGCAGCACTCCCTGGCCGCAGCGACTTAGAAAATGGAGGAACAAGGAATCGAACATTGGTTCGCAGGGTGCTAAGTATGTTTGGCGCGTCCTACTTGAGGCGAAAAGAGCTGGTTTTTCGGGTTTTTCACTGGGTTTTTTGTGTTTTTAATTATTTTTTTCACCGGTTTTTCTCTGTTTTTATAGTTTTTCTTCTTTCCTTTCTCTTTCATTGTTTTTCTTCACGTTTCTTCATATCTTTCTCAGTTTTCACTATGTTTTTTCATTTCTTTGTTTTTCTTCGGTTTTCTTTCTTTCTTATTTTTCATCAGGTTTTTACAATACCAGATTAATATTTCTTGAATACATAGTCAATTTTTTGTATCCACATTTAAAAAAAATCTTGATTAAAATTTTTCAAATACAAGTTTAACATTTTTCTAATACATGGTCAATATTTTTTATATACACATACGTTTTCCTAATGCTTGTGCAAAGTTTAAATACTTGTTCCACATTTTTCTCAAATGCTTGATGAATATTTTTATATACATGATCAAAAAAATTCAACATCTGTAATACATGGTAAACATTTTTTCTACACACATTTAACATTTTCCAAATGGTTGATTAACATTTTTCAAATACTTTCTAAAAAAATTTATTCAATTGGTTGATTAACATTTTTTATACATGATCAAAAATATTCACCATTTTTTTCATACATGGTCAGCATTTTTGCTATACACATTTAAAAATTCTAAATGCTTGATTAATATTTTTAAAATAATTGTTCAACATTTTAGAAATGTTTAATTAAAAAATTTATATACATGGTAAAAAAATTAATCTTTTTCTAATACATGGTCAACATTATTTTTTATACACATTTAAAATTTCCAAAGGTTTGATTAACATTTTTCAAATACTTGCTCAATATTTTTGAAATGCGTGATTAAGATTTTCTATATACATGATCAAAACATTTCGTCATTTTTGTAATACATGATCGACATTTTTCTATACACATTTAACATTTTTCAAATGCTCGATTACCATTTTTTAAATACTTGTTCAAGTGGTTTTCAAATGCTCAATTAACATTTTTTGAATAAATGATCAATTTTTAATATATTTTCTGTATACGTGATAAACATTTTCTCTGTACACATTTAACATTTTTCAAATGCTTAGTCAACATGCTTTCAAATGCTTTTTGTAGATCATTTTTTGTAATATACATATTTAGAATATTTTAAAGTGTTAACTAATTGACGAAAATAGAGCAAAAACGAAAAAAGAAAAGAAAAAGGAGGCTGTAGTCTGGCCAGGCCATCTGGAGCTCCCCCGGCGCAAGGCTTCCCTCTAAGCGCCTGGCTGCTAAAAAAGGAAAAGGTGAAGAAATAGTGAGAGAGTTGGGATTCAACCTCAGCACTGCACAGCTGCAGCCTAACGCGAACAGTCACTGCACCAAACTCGTTTTATTGTGTACTACAAGAAAACAGTGCTAGTTAACCTTTCTTGTAGTAAAACATTAATGTAAATTTGAAAATTACTTGATTTCAAAACAGGTTCATCATTTTTGAAAAATCTTCCTTAAGTTTCAAAAAATGTTCACAAAATTGAAAAAAAGATCCTCGATATGAAAAAAGTTCATCGGTTTTGAAAAATAGTTCATTTATTTTGAAAGAAAAAGCATCCATTCCGATAAAAGTTCATCGATTTTGAGAAAATATATATTCATTTTAGGAAAAGATCATTGATTTTGAAGAAAAAATTACTTGATTTTGAAAAAAGTTTATGCAATTCTGAAAAAAGTTCATCGGATAAGAAGAAACAAATTTGTTCCAAAGAAGAAAGAAAAAAGAAAAAGATGTAAGAAAAAAAGAAGGAAGAAGATGTGAATGAGCACATCAGGTAAGGGGGTGCGGTGATTAGTGCAGCGTACGAATACCATGTGGTCGCATGTTCATGTACAAATCAATTGCATGTAGGTCGTTTAATCATTTACTAGAAGGTTGGATGCGGTTTGCTGCGCCGCTGGTGTTGTTGGGTTTGTTAAAAGAAGTTTCAAAATATAAGGTGTATTACTTTTCTGAAAAGTCAATCCTTTTAAATTTGATCAAATTCGTAGAGAAATATATCAAAATCCATAATATCGCATCGATATGATTAGATTCATCATGAAATGAATTTCCATATTTTTGGGTTTATTATTGTGGATGTCGATATGCTTTTCTCAGAACTTGATCAAAGTTTATATTTGACCTCCAAAAAATAATAGCCCTTATATTTTGGAACCGATGGAATATTTAGTTTGACAGATGGGGGAGATGACGAAGTGTGTTTTAAATTTATTTATCATGCGGTGATTTGATGGGCCTTTCGATGTGGTTCTGTGTTATCCGCTAGCCAACATATATTTATGCGGGAAATTTCTGCATCAGTGGCTGCATGTACTATATTGGCGTTATAGTATCACATGGTGACGCTTCTTTTTCTAGGTGGTGGGAGAGTGCGCAGGATTGATATGTTTTCGTAGGCCGGTTGCTCCTGATTTTGAAAAATCGTTGGCCCTGTCAAAATCGTAAAACAAATTCAAAATTAAATATCTCAATTGAAGGAAAAAACTTTAAAATGGGAACATAGGGAATTAAAAGGATTAAATGAAAGAGCCCTTCAGAAGTTGTTAACCCGGTCAAAATTAGGCTAACCTGTTTCTAAAATAAAATTCTCAATTAATCATGGATCCTTAAAAATTAGAAACCATAGTGTATAGCATAAAAGAATTAAATGAGAGAGCTTTGAGAAATTGTTGACACAGTCAAAATCAAGTGACCTAATCTCAATTGAAGGCCTCAACTGAATGTGGGCTTTTTAAAACTAGGGAGCATATTTAACTCTCCTCTTTGGAAAATACTCTCATGAAATGCATTGTATGCATCTGATTTTTTTTTCGAGAGTATGCCTAAGCATATCATATTTCTTTTTTTTTTTTGCGGGGAAAGCATATCATATTTCTATAGAAGACAGAGCACACGATTGATTACCCGATGAAAAAAATGTTAGCTCAATGTTTGCAAATCACGCAATGAATTAATGCTTTCCAAATTCGATCACTTAACAAGTTGGTCAGAGCTGGACGCACTTGTCTCGGTCGGAATCAGGAAGGATGGAAGGTGCATTGCAGGCACACGAACATACGTGAACCCTACTCGGTCACGGCTTCCACCGACTAGTAAGTATATTTTCTACCGATTGATCTTCGGCCGCATCTAATCATCGGTCATCACCGATGGACGACGCGGCCCCTGGCAACGGCAACGAGTTTCTCGCCGGCCTGCCCTGCGACATCCTCCTCGAACTCATGCGCAGCCTTAAATACAAATGTATATGTACTAGTACTACTAGAAGAACGCCCGTGCATTGCAACGGGGTCACATTAACTTTAAGAGTTTAATATTAATATACTCATACATATCAAGTGACATTGGCGACCTTTTTTACCATCAAATTCCCACACACACTCTCTCTCCCTCCCTCTTCCTCACTCTCTCCCCCCTCTCCCCTCTCTCTCTAACACACACACACATATCCATCTTATTGGATACGCGACTATAATTCATCTATTTCACACACACGCGCTAGTGCATAACAATATGGATTATGTGTATTATATTTGCCGTCACAACTGAGGAAATTAATTTCATGTAAATGGGTCAGCCACAGCTTCAAGAATACGTGGAGCAGGTGGCACGGGTCGGCATCGACGCCGTCCGGCGCACGCCACGGGCCCGCTTCAAGTCAAGGCGCTCTGCCGCCACCCACGCCAGATCCTTCAAGTGCCGCTTCCACCGCACCTACTCCTGTGGTCGAAAGCCGCACTTCTTCGCTTCTTCACGGTCAAGGCTAACGCGGTGTCAGCGCACCGCCTCGCCGTCTCGTCCCCTCAAAGACCGTCATGCGACCAAAGGACGCAGCCCAAGCATCGGCCTCGAGAATCATGTGATTGAGTGATTTAAGGTAAGGTTAATTAATTTAGATTTGATCTTTAGAGATTGTTCGTGATTGATTCTATATTACCAAATAACTTGCGCCAGTATGGAAAGTTCTGATCTTTTCAGATTTCTTTCATTGTGTGAGAGGGTGACGCGAAAATAAACCGATGAAGTGGGAGGAGGGACGAAAAAAATCTACAAAAAACCAACGAAGGTGGAAGGAGGTAGCAAAAAAAAATCATAGGAGGTGGGACGAATGACATAATTAGTAAACAATTTCAGCGACAAAAGGATAAACAAATTGGATTTTTAAAACAAAACCTGCACCTGCACAAGTGTCTCACTCTTCACTTTTTAACAAAAAACTTCCGAATAGCAATCTTGGTGAGTGATCTCGACCGGGTTCGATCGGCATGGCGTGTCTTTCCTCCAGGAGTGGGTGCTGAGAGGAAGGATGGTGAACCACCATTGTCAATCAGCCGGAGCTGCATCGTCATTTGGATCAGAGCATGGACGAAATCGAGATGGTAGAGGTTGAGGAATTTGTAGGACGTGAGGGTTTAGGGTGGGCATCACGAGAACTCACCCATATCTTGGGAGACGGCAGACCCAAGGTGCAGTCGAGTTCGTGCTTCAGGGGCTGCCACGTGTTGTCCTCGCCGTCATCGCCTGTCGATACCACTTCAGCGCCACGAGCATGGGACTGAGGGACAAATGGAAGAGAAGGGAAGGAAGCGAGCTAATGACGTACCTATGTTTGGTATGTAATACCTCCATTAAGAGTAGATATTTTCTTAAAATCGGTTATTTTATTTCCTAATTAATGTGATTGAGCAATTTAAGGTAAGATTAATTAATTTAGACTTGATATTTAGAGATTGATCGTGATTGATTCTTTCACATAAAGACATTACTAAAAATAACTTGCACCGGTATGGAAAGTTATGATCCGTTAAGATTTTTTTCGTTGTGTGAGAGGGTGACGCGAAACTAAACCGGTGGGGTGGAGGAGGGACGAAAAAAAAACCAGCGAAATAAAAGCAGTTGAAAGTGGTGGGGACGAAAATAAACCGTACGAGGCTACCAACTGCTCCACTAGGAGTAGAGATAACGACGGGAGTTTGGGCGTGTGCGGGACTCGATCGCGGGGTTTTTCTTGGTTTTTCACAGCTAAGGGGAAGGTAGGAGGAAGTACCAAAGAAGTACCAAAAAAGATCAGGTGAGGTAGGACGAAAATAAAACCCGAAACGCGACCTACCAACTGAAACATTAGGAGTAGAGACTACTATCAGAGATTTTACTATTCATCCTAGTACTCATGGGCGGCCTTAAATACAAATGTAGATGCAGATCAAGGAGGTGATGGATGTGGCATACACGGGAAGTCAAGGATTGAACTCTATGGTGTCGTGGGTCAATGGGTGAAGAAGTTAAAAGCACGCTTGTGATCCCGAGCTCACATGTACCTGATGAATAGTAAAATCCAAAAAATAATTGAAAAATTCAAAAAATTCTGAGTTTTTTTGGTAATAAACATTGATGAGTATTTTAACCGCGTGTAATTTTTGGTGAGGGTATGACATTTGTGGAGGCATGGGAGAAACAATGCTTCCAAAAAAATTTAGCTAAATGTAAGTCACCGTTTTTTGCAAATAAGCTAAATGTAAGTCACCCTAAAATTAATTTTGGGTCGGTCGATTTTTTGGCCGTTGATATCTGCTTTGAGATTCGTTCTTCTTTTTCTGATCTGTTTTTGTAATGGGTGGTTTTCCTTTGGGAGCTCAGCTCCTAGGCTCGCGACACACAAGGAGACCCGGTTGGGCTGGCCCATTGGCGTGTGCACGCATTCGATTTGTAGCGCAACGCAAAAAGCAAAAAAAAAATGTGATAGCCTGCTATCGACCTCCAGACATCTCAATGAACACGTACCGTTGTTGCCAATGGAGCTTACAATTGTATGAGATAATCTGGCACGACGAAACTGGCATAGTTCTAAGACATGTGTCTTTTGCCAACATGACGAGACTATTAGACACTTATTCTTTGAGTGTAAATTCGTTCGGGCAGTTTGGGCAAATAGTTCAAGTAGCTTCTAATTTATACCTACCACGTAGTGCACGGAATATGTTCGGCAACTGGTTGCGGGATATTGATAAACAATTTTCTGCACACATTCTCGTGGGAGCGGCGGCCTTATGCTGGGCATTGTGGCTTACCAGGAATAATGTGATCTTTAATAACAAATGTGTCTCATCTCCTATGCAGGTTATTCATGTTTTGTACACGATGGCTCCGTACTTGGTCTATACTGCAGAGGCCGGAGGACAGAGACCTTTTTATGATGGCGTCTACACGGCTGGAGCGTTCGACCAGGGAGGTTTTCTACCCCCATGGATGGCGGTGTGATCTGCGGATAGGATCTACCGCACCTTAGCCTCGACATGATTTATTTGCTTCGATTTGTATCGAATTATTTTTATTCTTAGTGCACTCTCGACTTTTTGGCTGTGTGCATCTAGCTATGCAGAGGCCGGGCTTTCTTTCGATGCGATTGTACCACCTCGATATAGCTATTCAATGAAATGTCCTTTAACGAAAAAAAAGAAAAATTGTCTTGTTTTTTGAACGTTTATTGGAAATTATGAACACTTTTCTAAAAGTCAAAAACTTTTGAAAATATGAATATTATTTAACAATGTTATTATTTTTGAAATTCTGAACCATTTTTCAAATCATGAACCAATTTTTAAAATTGTGAACCATTTTAAACATTTTGAACAATCTTTAACAAAGCGAAACAATTATGACCTTTTTTTAAATGCGAAAAATTTCTGAAAATTTTGATAATTTTTTGAAATTTCGAACGGTATAACAATTTGGAAAAATTTCTAAACTGTGAACAATTTTTTAACTTCTGATCAAATTGTGAACATTTTTGGAAAAAGAATTCTTTTGTTCTTTGTGTTTATTTATTGGTTGTTTTCTTATTTTTTGCTTTTTTTCATTGCAACCTTTATTAATTTGATTTTGCTAAAAAAATTATTATTATTTAATGGGAATACCAATGCCTCTAAACAATTTCTTCTCAGAAAACTTTATTATATTGATTTTGAGAATTAGAGACGCCATGGATCAAATACCAATGCCACTTATTATTTCTTTCTTTAGAATATATCCTTTTTGCAAAGATTCCAATACTATGTGTTTATTCTTGCATATTAAAATAAAGCACAATTTTGTGTAAATTATTTGCAAATAATTTCACTATTTTTTATTTTTATTTAATTTTATTTCTTCTTTAAGGGTACTATCAATGTCACTAATTCAATTTGTTTAGGAAACATCCCTTTTGACAAAAATTTCACTATTATATTCTTATTCTTGCATATTCTAAAAAGATGCATCTTTTGGAAATTTCTTGCAAAAAATCATTTTTATTTTCATTCTCTTTCTTCTTAAAGTGTAATATCACTGCCACTGATTCATTCTTCGTTATAAAACTTCATTATTTATTTCTTTATTAGTTTTCTTTCTTCTTATAGGGTAACAATAATGCCACTGACTAGTTCTTTCTTGGAAAACTTCAGTTTATGTTGTTTTAGTTTTTCTTTCATTTTCTTTCTTCTGTTAACACAATATTTGGATGTGTGTATTGGAGGCCTCCATATTGAATGTTTATTATTACAAAGTGCATGTTTAAAATTTGTGAAAATTAGTCATTATTTTTTAGTTTTATTTCATTTTTTCTTCTTTAAGTGTAATAATAATTCCATTCATTCATCCCTTCTTATAAAACTTTTTGTGTGCAAAAATTTCACTATTATATGTTTATTCTTGCATGTTATAAAAAGTGCAATTGTGTGCAAATTTTGACATTATTTGTTTTAGTTTTTAGTTATTCATTTTCTTTCTAGTTAAAGGGTAATAACTATTTTATGGGTCTTAAAGGGTAGTACTAATGAGCTAATTCATTACCATTAATTCACTCCTTATAAAACCTTTTGCAAAACTTCCACTATTAATAAAAATGTGATGATGGTTAATCATTCATGCAGAATTTAATACACCGACGCGAGTTTTATTTAAGGGCTGAACAAAATGCATGCAAACAGCTTAGCTATCAGGTCACCCGCTAAAAAATCTTAGCTAGCAGGTCTAACTACAACAGCAGGTGCATGCACGCATACAACCCGCAAAAACACATGCACGGCCAAAGCATTTTGTTTCAAGTTTATGCATGACCGAAGCAAATACATAGCACAGGAGTACATACCAAGCAAATCGACTAATAGAGTTCTTTGGGCAGTCGACTAACCAAAAGAGAAAATTCAGTCGACTTGTACGTAACCTGTCCCTCAAAAAATGACTTTTTTGAAGCATTGATTTTGTTTTCGGTCCAGGCTTGCACGAATGTCATTCCATCACGAAATATTGCATGCTGATGAAGCATTTACCGATGTTTATCACAAAAGTCAGAGTACTGCGATGTTAAAATGTTAAGTGTGGTCTCGGAGGACACTCCAGCGTGGTATACTTCCGTCGTATGTTTATTTTTTGTTGGTTTGTTATCTGAACTTTGTAAGTTTGGTAGGTTTCTTTTAATGAAAATTGACTAAGAAACTCATTGGTCAAAGAAAATAATTTGAGTTGGTTTAACATTTGGTTCGTTTCACCTTGGATCACCATGCTCTGCTAGTGTTCATATACGTAACGATGCATGCTGGTTACTTCCTCTGACTGGGCTTATTGGTCGCCTTTGTATTTTGTGCCAAGTTTTGATTGTAGATTTGATTAACAAAATAGAGGTTGTTTGTTAGAAAACTTATATTGTTGGATTCATATTTGAAAGAGGTTTTCAATTATACTCACTTCGTCTCATAATATAAGACATTATTACATCCAATATACTCATTTCAAAAAAGAACTACTAATCCTTAACTTTTCTAGGAATTCTTCGTCAGTGGTTGTGAATGAATGGTTTTTTCAATCCTTTAGACGTTGGTACCGTAAGAGCAAGTTAGAACGATTGAGAAATAAAACCATCTGATTTGATTCGTTCCCAATTGACAAAGGGTTAACTTTTCTAAGGGAATTGCTTAAACAATCCCAGGCAAATCCACTCCCAGTGAAAGAGCAAATAGCTACTATTTATACCAAAACAAGAGGATATTATGAGACAGGGGGAAGTACTATGCATAAAACTTATTTTTTTCTAGTTAAATAAAACCTTAAAATTTGACCCAGAATACAACATAATTAATAAATCAGGACCGAGGTAGTAGTCCATTGTGGAGAGCAGCGTTTTGGTGCTCGGGCTCACCTGCACCTGATATCGTGGACGTTCAATGCTGCATGGGGATCAAGGAATATGTCAAGGAGATCTGTGTCAGGACGCGTTGGAAAAACGAATACGGGCTATATACCGTAGGGAACAGTGCAGCGTTGTGGGCCTATTTCGTAGGGCGCATGGCAATTCAAATGGGTGGTGGACGCTTCCGTCCGTGGTAGATTCTGATCCGTGGATTGGGAACGTCTCTTTTAACCTGAGCCTGCGTCCAGTTTGTCAGTACATGGCGTTGAAACTTACCGGAGCCATGGCACTGATCAGAGATGTGTGTTGACACATATGAACTAGGGGCCGGCCTAATGTATCGACCAGCGGATGAAGACGATTGCTCGGTTGCAATATTCAATCAACAGCTCGATAGCCGTGGCTTTTGTGCGGCAGCGCGGTATGATCTTGGTGGTCGGAGATGGCAGCTAGTGGATTAACAGAGTTCGTGCTGGATCCCGTCGACAGGTTATCCATAGCCTTCGGGATTCTGTTTTAACTTTTAACACCTGGTGTGGACAGCCTTGAGCAGCCGGATCCAGTTCCGCTCATCCCGGCCAGAGAGGCTGAATTCCCTACGGCCGTTGTGTAGAATTGTTCGGACCTTGCGAGCCGGAGTGGAAATGCAGAAGAGCAAGAACGCATCACCAACTCCAACAGTGTCAGTTGAACCGACAGGGAAGTCAACGAAGAAGCACTACAGTGTCAGTTCAATCGACAGGGAAGTCAACGAAGAAGCACTGTGATGGAACAAGGCTACCCGCCTTACCACACTTTCCCTGAATGTAAGTCGCTTCAGTCAACCAGGAAGATCATGGCAGCTAGACTAATTTTAGATTAGATCAGTGTCATCTGTAGCTCCCTGGTAATGAACTGAAAAAGAGACTGCTCACCGCTGAGAACAAGACGGCACAGGTTGTGGTTCTTCTCCAGTGTAGGCTAGCTGCTGGAACCCACCGAGTTCAAATCCGAGTTAGGAAATTAGACTCTGCGATACTCGTACATCTAAGCTAATTACCCAAACCCCACCTACAATCAACAAATGCGTGCTCTCGTGTAACGACATAGCCATTTCCCCGTTGTTGTCCGGTGCGGTTCCCCAGGCTAGCGGGTAGCTGACTGATCGCAATCACAAACGTCTGCGATCGATGATTGGCATGGCGACTTGGCGAGGTGGCACCGGCATGAGGATGCGGTGGCACCGCCGCGTCGCAGGTTTGAAAGACGACAGCCGGCAAGGAGGAGGGGTGGCCATGATGGGACGGCGGTGGCGACCGAGAGGTGCGTGTGCGGTCGTGCGCGGCAGTGGCGGTGGCGTGTTGCCCGGTCGTCAGCCTGCTGGGCGCTCGTTAGGTCGCCGCTCACCATCGGCAGGCTGATGATCACGATGAGGCGGAGGCGGGCGCTGCTGCGCGGGAAGCGGGTGCGCGACGTCTGAGTGAGGGCGTAGATAAGGAGGATGGCATCGCCGGCGTGGAGTTAACGGCGACGACGGGCGGCGAGGTAGGACGAGGGGGAGCTAGCGTGGCTGGACGAGATATACCAGACTGGGTCTTCGGTCGCGCCTCCTTGTGTCAGTGTTATTAATTTTGCAGTGAAAATTGTTCGAGTCGGCTCATGATGGTTCACGTTCCGTCAGAGGCTTGGCTGAGCCGGCAACCTACCAGTCATAAATGTTGCAGATGGAATTACTACTGCAACTCCCATACGCTCAAGAATACATCTAGATATACATGAATGGGCTCATATCCCGAGGAACCTAGGCGGTGGAGATATAGGGAGCATCTGAGACTGAGCTCAGAATTGCATTTTCGTCCTCTGTGCTCTTATAATGTGCTGCCTAGTCTCTTCCATCAGTTGCCTGAAACAAGACACGTCAGTGCTGCTCGACTTTGGAAGCACGTACGTGTACCGACATTGCTAGCATGCACCGCCGCCTAAGCATGCGGCGTCTGACAGTGGCACTGACTAAACTGAACTAATACTAGGCTAAATTAGTGATAACATCAGCTTTATTAGGTGGGTTTGTGGGTGAGTGGGACGAGCAGATGATGCATACGCGGAGCATGCATCTCCTAAAGCTAAGATTCTGCGGCGGTGTCACCTTGTTCTACGCGGCAGCCGCTGTCGATCGACCGACATTTATTCCGCTCCGTTTCGTCCGTCCATCCATCCAGAGAAGAAGAAAAATGGTAGCAGTTCGCTGTGTCAGAGTGAGGAGAGTGCATGTGCGTCCTTGGAGGCTTCTTCTGACTTGCTAGCGTGTGATGCCACAGGAATAGAATCATCTTAATAGTTCTTGTCACTATTTTCATCCTAGGGGTGTGTGTGTATATATATATATATATAACTTTGATCCCCAAAAGTATAGAGCAACACTTGCCAAAGATGCCAAACGGAGACCAAAGATCCACGGAGGCCTTAATTTGAAATTTTCAAAATTCTAACTTTTTTGTTTCAAAAAAATTCTGAAAACTTTTACGCATATACCTAGACAAATAATGAACATGTGTGCAAATTTTCAGGCCGAAATACATTGAAATGAGAGCTGCACAAACAAGACAAATCTGAGACTTTTCAGCACATGTACTATTCATCCTTAAAGTTCATGATATTTTTTGCAATGCTCGTAATTCAAGGTATTTCATCCTGAAACGTTTCACACATACACATTACATCCTTGCGGACATGTGTATTTATTTTTAGAATTTTTTAACTGAAAAGTTTGAATTTTAAAATTTTCAAAATAAAGGCTCCATGGACCTCGGCCTCGAAAATGCCCTACTCAACAGTTGCGAGTTTTTTTTTCTTTTGTGTACTCCTACTAGCACAAATTATTTAGGGAGAAACTGCTATAGGAAACTAGAGTCAAAGCATATAGAGTACCAACTTTTCTCTATGTACTACTGATGTTATTTAATCAATGAAGTGCCATATTTGACTCAAAAAGAAACTTTCTTCGTTTGCCGTGAGAGTAGACCTTCCTTGTTGTCGCTTGCGACTATTCTCCTAAACCTTCTTTCTTAATGAATGAAATGGCAAATCTTTTGCCTTGTTTTAAAAAGGAAAAAAAAATCATTTGTTGCAGTGATGAACTTTTCATTATGCTTGTTTCAAAAAAAACTTTCCATTATGATCTTGAAGGACTGCTCCAACTGATCCTTCAACCATGTCGATATCGAATCCAGACGGGTCCTTTTGCACATTGACTATTTGTCAGATTTGATTTGAACCAAGCGAGACGAGGACACCGCGGTGTCGTTGGTGAGGCTCGGACAAGAAGAACTCATTGAAGGCGAGGCACGGGAGTGAGCGGGAGAGAAACTACCGCTATTGATTTAAGGCCTTGTTTGTTTCAGTTACAATTGACTTTGAATCACCTATGTATTCGCTTCACCGGCAAAGCTGAATGGCACTGAAGCACATTAGGACGTGCTTTAGGCAATTGCACTGAAAATAGTCAGAATCGAAATTCAACTTCACTAGCAAAGCTGATTACAAATAGTCCATTTTTTTAGCTTTCTGACGTTTCCTACGAGAACCTGCTGCCTAAAACTGAAACAAACAAGGTGAAACTCAGGGTGCTCCTAGAAAACACAGAGGGCGTGTTTGGTTGCCCGCATGCAGCCCAACCAGGCCCGCGCGGGATGTGTGCATCCTATTTGGTTTCCTGGGTTGCATGCGGTTTGTGGCCCGCACGGCTCAGCGCGGCCACGCGTGCGAGGGAGTTGCACGCCTCGGGAAGCACAAGAGACGGAGGGGACATCTCATAACTCACCCCCCACTCTCCTATCACCGCCCCAGTCGCACTGTTCTCACCGCTCCCTCTCTCCCTCACCGCCCCTCCCTTTCCTCTCCTCTAATGGCTCCGCCTCGCCCACCACCGTGCCATCCTCTGACCCCCGTCGACCAATGCATCGCCAGCATCCAGGAGCGTTGGCTGGCCGGGCTCCAGAACTCGGGCCGGGACCTGGCGTCGGCGCTGCGAGCGCCGTCCCCCATCTGCTGCTGGCCACCACGAACGCCGGCCAATGCGGTGTCGGTCGTTCCTGCTCCGCCGACGATTCCGGACCTGTCCTGGGCTCGGCGCCGGCGCCGTCCACGGAGCTGCCGCTTCTTGGGACCCCATTGGGCAGGGGGATTTTCTTGACCCCCGTCCAAGGGTTTTCTCCTGTCGATGGGCCGTCCTCCTTGACCTCCGGTGTGGCGATGAGCATGGGGTCGATGCCGCAGGCCGTCGCCAAGTCCGACTCCTCCTCTGCTTCGCCACTTCTCTCCTTCCCGCCGCGGTTTTCACCCCGGCCCCGATTTGCTGCGACTGCGCGTGCTCCGGTGAGTCAAACCCCCTCAATGCTTGCTCGTAGATGTAGATTAGGGGTTTATTTCTTAGGCATGTGCTAGTAGCTAGTGGATTCGATAGGATTAGATAGGATTCGAGTAGATCCGATTGGATGCGATCCCAATCGAATCCAATCGGACCGATCTGTTCTTGTTTCGTACAGTGTGTGTGTCCTAGGATAATTTTCTTCTGCTACTGCTAGTGTGTCCTAGGATCTATGTTCATGCTAGAATCCCTAATGGTAGTGTGCTTTGGTAGGATCTGTGTTCATGGTAGGGTCTTGCTAGGATGTGTGTTCATGCAAATGGCATGTTCATGTTCAAGCTAGGATCATGTTCATGTTGTTGTTCCTGTTGCTACATACATGTTCAAGCTAGGGTTTGTGTTGATTGTTATACGTGCATGTAGTAGGACCATTTTAGGATGCTGCCAAATGTGCATGGGTGCACATGGGTGCTATTGGCACTTGTTGTTGCTATTTTTAGATATTTCCATGCTTAGAATAGTGCACTGATGAGTGGCAGTTGCTGATGCGTCTCCGTCGTATCTACTTTTCCAAACACTTTTGCCCTTGTTTTGGACTCTAACTTGTATGATTTGAATGGAACTAACACGGATTGACGCTGTTTTCAGCAGAATTGCCATGATGTTGTTTTATGTGCAGAAAACAAAAGTTCTCGGAATGACCTGAAACTCCACGGTATGTCTTATAAAAAATAATAAAAAAACCTCTACAAAGATGAAGACCGGGGGCCCACACCCTGTCCACGAGGGTGCCCTCCTAGGTGCGCCTCACCTCGTGGGCCTCGAGCTCCTCCGACGCCAACTCCAACTCCATATATTGGCTTTCGGGAGAAAAAATCAGAGGGAAAGTTTCATCGCGTTTTACGATACGGAGCCGCCGCCAAGCCCTAATCTCTCTCGGGAGGGCTCTAGAGAGGGGGATTCGTCGCCGTCGTCATCACCAACCATCCTCCATCACCAATTTCATGATGCTCACCGTCGTGCGTGAGTAATTCCATCGTAGGCTTGCTGGACGGTGATGGGTTGGATGAGATTTATCATGTAATCGAGTTAGTTTTGTTAGGGTTTGATCCCTAGTATCCACTATGTTCTGAGATTGATGTTGCTATGACTTTGCTATGCTTAATGCTTGTCACTAGGGCCCGAGTGCCATGATTCTAGATCTGAACCTATTATGTTTTCATGAATATATGTGAGTTCTTGATACTATCTTGCAAGTCTATAGTCACCTACTATGTGTTATGATCTGGCAACCCCGAAGTGACAATAATCGGGACCACTCCCGGTGATGACCATAGTTTGAGGAGTTCATGTATTCACTATGTGCTAATGCTTTGTTCCGTACTCTATTAAAAGGAGGCCTTAATATCCCTTAGTTTCAGAGGGACCCCGCTGCCACGGGAGGGTAGGACAAAAGATGTCATGCAAGTTCTTTTCCATAAGCACGTATGACTATATACGAATACATGCCTACATTACATTGATGAACTGAAGCTAGTTCTCAGATCACCCTATGTTATGATCGTTACATGACGAACCGCATCCGCATAATTATCCATCACTGATCCGGTGCCTACGAGCTTTCCATATACTGGTTTACGCTTATTTACTTTTCCGTTGCTACTGTTACAATCACTACAAAAATGCCAAAAACATTACTTTTGCTGTCTTTACTTTTGTTACCGTTACCGCCATTACTTTGCTAATAAACACTTTGCTGCAGATATTAAGTTTCCAGGTGTGGTTGAATTGACAACTCAGCTGCTAATACTTGAGAATATTCTTTGGCTCCCCTTGTGTCGAATCAACAAATTTGGGTTGAATACTTTACCCTCGAAAACTGTTGCGATCCCCTATACTTGTGGGTTATCAAGACCTTTTTCTGGCGCCGTTGCCGGAAGCATAGCTCTATTCTTTGAGTCACTTGGGATTTATATCTGCTGGATCAAGAACTTGAAATACGCTAAGACAACAATTTATCCCTCGACTACGAGGGTGGTAAGGAACTGCCATCTAGCTCGCACTTGATTCACCTTCCATTATGAGTAAGCTAGCGACACCTAAACCTGCTTCATTATTCGTTCCGATATGTCGCATGTTATTGATGATGCCACTTCTGCTATGCATGATACTTATGATGAAACTACTTCTATGCTTGATACTACTATGCCCTTGGTGAATTTCTAGATGAACAAATTTCTAGGTCTAGAGAAAGAGAAATTATTGAAACTGAATACAATGATGAAAGTGATGATGAAAATATGCCTGCTATTCCTGAGGGTTATCTTTTTGATGCGGAATCTTCTGCAGCTATTTTTGCTTGTAAGGATAGATATGAACTTAAGAGGCTGCTAGTTAAATGGAGTAAAGAATCTCTTAGAGATAGGATGAGACCTGATCCTGCTTTTGCTACTTCACCTATCTGTGTTCCTGATAAGGATTATGAATTCTCTGTTGATCCTGATATAATTACTTTGGTTGAATCTGATCCTTTTTATGGCTATGAATCAAACTGTTGTGGCACATCTTACTAAGTTAAATGATATAGCTGCCCTGTTTACTAATGATGAGAGATCGCGCTACTTTTATATACTTAAAATATTTCCGTTCTCATTAAAGGGTGATGCTAAGATATGGTTTAATTCTCTTGATCCTGGTTGTGTGCGTAGTCCCCAGGATATGATTTATTACTTCTCTGCTAAATATTTCCCTGATCATAAGAAACAAGCTGCCTTGAGGGATATATATAATTTTGTGCAAATTGAAGAAGAGAGTCTCCCACAAGCTTGGGGGAGGCTTCTCAAGTTAATTAATGCTTTGCCTGATCATCCTCTTAAGAAACCTAAAATACTTGATATCTTTTATAATGGACTAACCGATGCTTCCAGAGATTACCTGGATAGTTGTGCTGATTCTCTTTTCAGGGAAAGAACATCGGATGAAGCTGCAATTCTATTGAATAATATGTTGACAAATGAAAATAATTGGGCACCTCCTGAGCCAACTCCAGAGCCAATTACTGAGCCAATTACTGAGCCTATTCTTAAACCAACTCCGAAGAAGAGAGGTGTTCTATTTCTCAGTCCTGAAGATACGCAAGAGGCAAATAAATCTATGAAAGAAAAAGGTATTAAAGCTGAAGATGTTAAGAATTTACCTCCTATTGAAGAAATGCATGGTCTTAATTTACACTTTGTTGAAGAAGTGTATGATCTCAATTCTTTATTCACTGAAGAACCTCCTGATCCCGATATCCCGACACAGGTAGTAAAGGCAAATTCTCTCTATAGATTTGATGAAGGCGATATCCCTCATTATAAGTCTGCAGGGCAATGCTTCGATGAGTTTGATAATTTTATTGTCAAACAAGAAAATTTTAATGCTTATTTTGGTAGACAATTGAAATATGATTCCAATATGATTAAACACTTGGGTGATTATATGGCTAATATTAGAGGTGAACTTAAACTTGTTAGCAAACATGCTTCTATGGTTACCACTCAAGTAGAACAAGTACTTAAAGCTCGTAAAGAAGTGCTTGATGAAATGAATAGTAAGAAAATGATTATGCCGTTAGAGTGGCTACTAGAACTGGTAGAATAACTCAGAACCTTTGTATCCTGAAGGCCACCCTAAGAGAATCGAGCAAGATTCTCGGAGAAATAATATTGATATGCCTAGTTCTTCTAAAAGGAAGAAAAGAAAAATCATAGAAATGTGCAAACTACTAGTGAACCTATTTCAGAAACACCAGATAATCAAAATAATATCTCTATGTCTGATGCTGAAACACAAACTGGTAATGAACATGAACCTAGTGAGAATGTTAATGATAATGTTCATGATGATGTTCAACCTAGTAATGATAATGATGTAGAAGTTGAACCTGCTGTTGATCTTGATAACCCACAATCAAAGAATCAACGTTATGATAAAAGAGACTTCTTTGCTAGGAAACATGGTAAAGAAAGGGAACCATGGGTTCAGAAACCCATGCCTTTTCCTCCCAAACCATCCAAGAAAAAGGATGATGAGGATTTTGAGCGCTTTGCTGAAATGATTAGACCCATCTTTTGGCGTATGTGATTAACTGATGTGCTCAAAACAAATCCTTATGCTAAGTATATGAAGGATATCATTACCAATAAAAGAAAGATACCGGAAGCTGAAATTTCCACCATGCTTGCTAATTATACTTTTAAGGGTGGAATACCAAAGAAACATGGAGATCCAGAGTACCTACTATACCATGCTCCATTAAAAGAAATTATGTTAAAACTGCTTTATGTGATCTTGGAGACGGTGTTAGTGTTATGCCTCTCTCTTTATATCGTAGACTTCACTTGAATAAGTTGACACCTACTGAAATATCTTTGCAAATGGCTGATAAATCAACTGCAATACCTGTCGGTATTTGTGAGGATGTGCCTGTAGTGGTTGCAAACGTTACTATTTTAACAGACTTTGTTATTCTTGATATTCCCGAGTACGATAGTATGTCTATTATTCTTGGAAGACCTTTCCTTAATACTAGGGCTGTTATTGATTGCAACAAAGGCAATGTCACCTTTCATGTTAATGGTAATGATCATACGATACACTTTCCGAGGAAACAACCTCAAGTTCATAGTATCAACTCTATTGGAAAAATTCCATCGATTATATTTGGAGGTTTTGAATTTCCTCTCCCTACTGTCAAGAAGAAATATGATATAGTTATTATTGGGGATGTCCATATCCCCGTTGAGGTAACATAGTGTTATTCGAAATTTCTCCAGTTCCATGATTATCGGAATGAGTTTGTTAACAAGACTTGATCAACCTTGTTAGTGGATTCCTTTTGATGAGCATGAGATGGATGAAACTAGAAGCACAACCTTCTGTAACCTTTTTATATTTTCTGTTCTTTAGTAGAAATAAAGTAAAAATAGTATTTTTCTGTCTGTTTCCTGATTTATCCGTGTAATATAAAAATATCCCGAAAATAAAAGTCCTCGTAATGCCATGCCAATTTAATATGATTTTTTGGGAATATTTGAGGATTTTAGTGCAAAAATTACATGGGGAGTTGCCACACAGCCACGAGGGGTGGGCGCGCCCTACCCCTGGCGCGCCCCCTGCCTCGTGGGCCCATGGTGGCCCTCCTCCACTTATCCCTGCACCCATCTTCTTCCTCTGCCTCACAAAACCCTAAAACCAACTCAAGCTCGTGTTCCACCACTTTTCTTTGTGATTTTCGATCTCCTTGCTCAAAGCACCTCTCGCAAAACTGCTTGGGGAGATTGTTCCTTGGCATGTGACTCCTCCATTGGTCCAATTAGTTTTTGTTCTAGTGTTTTATTCTTTGCAAATTTGTGCTGCGTAGGTGATCATGTTCTTGAGCTTGCATGTCAAATTTATATGGTTCCAAGTAGTTCTAATGCTTGATATAGGCTCTAGGCACTTGTATGAGTAGTTGCTATCAGTTTTATTGAAGTTGGTTCACTTTTGTTTGAAGTTACTAAAATTTCAGAATTATTTTTCAGAGAAAACAATATGCTTAGGAAGATGTTCCAAGGTGGTTCTTCAAGGAAGCAAGGTCCTGTGCTTGCAATGCGTGATGCTGACGAGGAACCACCAAGAGACGCTCTTGTGAGGCCCTGTGAATGGCCTTCTGAAAATTTTATGGATCAAACGGGAATTAAAGAAGAATTTAACGAATATTTAAGTACTTCCGGTCTTGAGGACTTTGAAGCTGACAAATGCCCCCAGTATCGTGACCTCACAAGTTCATTTGTGGGGGGGTTTGAGTTTTCATCTTCGCGTAATTCTCCTTCAGTCATGTTTGACCTTTATGACAAATCTTATACCATGGACTTAGAGGATTTCACTCTTGCATGCAAACTTCCATCTTGGGGTAGTATCAGGATCCCCTAAATCTGAATATAGAGACTTACTTGGTAGAATAACTGTGGGGGAATCTAGAGATATAACACAAGCCACTATAGGGAGCATTCACTTTCCTGCTATACATTATTTTGCTCTCTTCATAGGCAGATGCTTAAATGCTAAGGATGAAGCATGTCACATGTGTGCCCCTGATCTCAGCATTCTCAGAAGTGCTGTGTTAGGGGACCAATCTTATCATATGGGAGCTATTGTAGCTCGTAGGTTGCATCTTAATAGACATAACGGAGATTTCTTTGGAGGAATTTATGCAACCCGCTTAGCTAATTTTTTTGAGATAGACATTCGTGAGGGTGACATGGAGTTACCCCCTACTTATTTAGATTTTGATTCTATGGTTTCCCACCAGTTTGTCGCGAGGATTGAACCATCTCTCCAGTATCGACTAATCTTTAACAAACGGCATGTTGTCCATGTTACTCTCCCTGCTCCTGCCTTCTTTGATTTTCAGACGAGAGGAAGATATATTATTACCAGAGAGGAGGAAGATGAGTACGAGAGGAGAGCGGAGGCAGCTCGATGCCACGCTGCAGCTCAGGAGGCGATAGCCGCTGCATCGCAGTACAACCCCAGCTACACCTACGGGTATCAGCCAGGCTATCCCTGGCAATAGACCAACTTAGGCCAAAAGCCTAAGCTTGGGGGAGTACGTATTTCCCACCGACATTACATTCATGTTCACACACACTCATTGCTAGACGTCGGTGCTCATACTCTTTCACTGTAATATCCATGCTAGTTTATTTTCCTTGTTCCTGCTTTCTTCTTGTGTGTTTAATAAACCTTAAGAAAAACCAAAAAAATGGTAGTAGTTTATTTTTCCTGCTATAGTAGTAATAATTAAAAAGAAAACTCAGAAATATTTCCCGTTTTTCTTTTGCTTGTTGGGAGATTTCCCGTGTAAATAGTTTTATTTCCTTTCTTTTCTTTTGGGGTCAGTAGGAGGAGACCATGATTAAATTGTTGAGATGGCTCTTATATGCATCATTGTTGATTTAACCAAGAGCCTATATTGCTTTGTTTTCTCCTGTTTATTGAATGCTCGCAGATTTCAGCTTAGTCCAATGCACGTACACTCTTATTATTATTCACACCGTTCGGTCGTGCAAGTGGAAGGCAATTATGATGATATATGATGGACTGGCTGAGATGGGAAAAGCTGGTATGAACTCGACCTCTTTTATTTTTGTAAATATGATGAGTCCGTCGTTCTTGATTCAGCTTATTATGAATAAACATGTTTGCAATGACAATTAGAGATCATAGTTGCTTGTGCCATGCTTGATTAGCTATGAGTTATAATTGTTTACCTTGCGTGCCAACATGCTATTAAAATGGTTGTGATTTGGTATGATAGGGTGGTATCCTCCTTTAAATGATTTAAGTGACTTGACTTGGCACATGTTCACGCATGTAGTTGAAACAAATCAACATAGCATTCACGATATTTATGTTCATGGTGGATTATATCCTACTCATATTTGTATTCAATGTTTATTAATTTTAATGCATGTTCATGACTGTTGTCGCTCTCTAGTTGGTCGCTTCCCAGTCTTTTCCTAGCCTTCACTTGTACTAAGCGGGAATACTGCTTGTGCATCCAATCCCTTAAACCCCAAAGTTATTCCATATGAGTCCACTATACCTTCCTATATGCGGTATCTACCTGCCGTTCCAAGTACATTTGTATGTGCCAAACTCTAAACCTTCAAATAATCATTCTGTTTTGCATGCTCGAATAGCTCATATATCAACTAGTGCTGCCCTTATCTTCCGTGTTAGGCGGGTTATTCTCAAGAGGAGTGGACTCCGCTCTGTTGGGGAATGTAGTAATTTCAAAAAAATTCCTATGCACACGCAAGATCATGGTGATGGCATAGCAACGAGAGGGGAGAGTATTGTGTACGTACCCTCGTAGACCGTAAGCAGGCGTTATGACAACGCTGTTGATGTAGTCGTGCGTCTTCACGATCCGACCGATCCAAGTACCAAACGTCTGGCACCTCCGAGTTCAGCACACGTTCAGCTCAATGACGATCCCGGACTCCGATCCAGAAAGTGTCGGGGATGAGTTCCACAAGACGACGGCGTGGTGGCGATGATGATGCTCTACGGCGCGCAGGCTTCGCCTAAACTCCGCGACGATATGACCGAGGTGGAATATGGTGGAGGGGCACCGCACGGCTAAGGAACGATCCGTAGATCAACTTGTGTGTCATGGGGTGCCCCTTGCCCCGTGATATAAAGGAGGGAGGGGAGTGCGGCCGGCCCCAAGGGTGCGCTGGAGGAGTCCTACTCCCACCGAATAGGACTCCCCCTCTTGCCTTGTTGGAGAAGGAAAAGGGGAAGAGAGGGGGCGCCCCTTCCTTGTCCTATTCGGACTAGGGGGGGAGGGGGCGCGCGGCCTGCCCTGGCCGGCCCTCCTCTTCTCCCTCATGGCCCACTAAGGCCCATTATCCCCCGGGAGGGTTCCGGTAACCCCCCGGTGTTCCGGTAAAATCCTGATTTCACCCGGAACCATTCCGATATCCAAATATAGGCTTCCAATATATCAATCTTTATGTCTCGACCATTTCGAGACTCCTCGTCATGTCCGTGATCACATCCGGGACTCCGAACAAACTTCGGTACATCAAAACTTAAACTCATAATAAAACTGTCATCGTAACGTTAAGCGTGCGGACCCTACGGGTTCGAGAACTATGTAGACATGACCTAGAACTATTCTCGGTAAATAACCAATAGCGGAACCTGGATGCCCATATTGGTTCCTACATATTCTACGAAGATCTTTATCGGTCAAACCGCATAACGACATACGTTGTTCCCTTTGTCATCGGTATGTTACTTGCCCGAGATATTCGATCGTCGGTATCCAATGCCTAGTTCAATCTCGTTACCGGCAAGTCTCTTTACTCGTTCCGTAATACATCATCTCGCAACTAACTTATTAGTTGCAATGCTTGCAAGGCTTATGTGATGTGCATTACCGAGAGGGCCCAGAGATACCTCTCCGACAATCGGAGCGACAAAACCTAATCTCAAAATACGCCAACCCAACATGTACCTTTGGAGACACCTGTAGTACTCCTTTATAATCACCCAGTTACGTTGTGACGTTTGGTAGCACCCAAAGTGTTCCTCCGTAAACGGAGTTGCATAATCTCATAGTTACAAGAATATGTATAAGTCATGAAGAAAGCAATAGCAATATACTAAACGATCAAGTGCTAGGCTAACGGAATGGGTCATGTCAATCACATCATTCTCCTAATGATGTGATCCCATTAATCAAATAACAACGCATGTCTATGGTTAGGAAACATAACCATCTTTGATTAGTGAGCTAGTCAAGTAGAGGCATACTAGTGACTATATGTTTGTCTATGTATTCACACATGTATCATGTTTCCGGTTAATACAATTCTAGCATGAATAATAAACATTTATCATGATATGAGGAAATAAATAATAACTTTATTATTGCCTCTAGGGCATATTCCCTTCAGTCTCCCACTTGCACTAGAGTCAATAATCTAGATTACACAAGAATGATTCTAACACCCATGGAGTCTTGGTGCTGATCATGTTTTGCTCGTGGAAGAGGCTTAGTCAACGGGTCTGCAACATTCAGATCCGTATGTATCTTGCAAATATCTATGTCTCCCACTTGGACTTGGTCCCGGATGGAATTGAAGCATCTCTTGATATGCTTGGTCCTCTTGTGAAATCTGGATTCCTTTGCCAAGGCGATTGCACCAGTATTGTCACAGAAGATCTTCATTGGTCCCGATGCACTAGGTATGACACCTAGATCGGAAATGAACTCTTTCATCCAGACTCCTTCATTTGCTGCTTCCGAAGCAGCTATGTACTCCGCTTCACATGTAGATCCCGCCACGACGCTTTGTTTAGAACTGCACCAACTAACAGCTCCACCGTTTAATAAAAATACGTATCCGGTTTGTGATTTAGAATCGTCCGGATCAGTGTCAAAGCTTGCATCGACGTAACCATTTACGACTAGCTCTTTGTCACCTCCATATACGAGAAACATATCCTTAGTCCTTTTCAGGTATTTCAGGATGTTCTTAACCGCTGTCCAGTGATCCATTCTTGGATTACTTTGGTACCATCCTGCCAAGCTTATTGCTAAGCATACATCAGGTCTGGTACACAGCATTGCATACATGATAGAGCCTATGGCTGAAGCATAGGGAACATCTTTCATTTTCTCTCTATCTTCTGCTGTGGTCGGGCATTGAGTTTGACTCAATTTCACACCTTGTAATACAGGTAAGAATCCTTTCTTTGCCCGATCCATTTTGAACTTTTTCAAAACTTTATCAAGGTATGTGCTTTGTGAAAGTCCAATCAAGCGTCTTGATCTATCTCTATAGATCTTGATGCCCAATATGTAAGCAGCTTCACCGAGGTCTTTCATTGAAAAACTTTTATTCAAGTATCCTTTTATGCTATCCAGAAATTCTATATCATTTCTAATCAATAATATGTCATCCACATATAATATCAGAAATGCTACAGAGCTCCCACTCACTTTCTTGTAAATACAGGCTTCTCCAAAAGTCTCAGATAAAACCATATGCTTTGATCACACTATCTTAGCGTTTATTCCAACTCCGAGAGGCTTGCACCAGACCATAAATTGATCGCTGGAGCTTGCACACTTTGTTAGCTCCTTTTGGATCAACAAAACCTTATGGTTGCATCATATACAACTCTTCTTCTATAAATCTATTCAAGAATGCAGTTTTGACATCCATTTGCCAAATTTCATAATCATAAAATGCAGCAATTGCTAACATGATTCGGACAGACTTAAGCATCGCTACGGGTGAGAAAGTCTCATCGTAGTCAACCCCTTGAACTTGTCGAAAACCTTTCGCAACAAGTCGAGCTTTATAGACGATTACATTACCATCGGCGTCGGTCTTCTTCTTAAAGATCCATTTATTCTCAATGGCTTGCCGATCATCGGGCAAGTCAACCAAAGTCCATACTTTGTTCTCATACATGGATCCCATCTCAGATTTCATGGCTTCCAGCCATTTTGCGGAATCTGGGCTCACCATCGCTTCTTCATAGTTTGTAGGTTCGCCATGGTCAAGTAACATGACTTCCAGAATAGGATTACCGTACCACTCTGGTGCGGATCTTACTCTGGTTGACCTACGTAGTTCAGAAGAAACATGATCTGAAGTTTCATGATCAATATCATTAGCTTCCTCACTAATTGGTGCAGTTGTCACAGGAACTGGTTCTTATGATGAACTACTTTCCAATAAGGGAGCAGATACAGTTATCTCATCAAGTTCTACTTTTCTCCCACTCACTTCTTTCGAGAGAAACTCTTTTCTAGAAAGGATCCGAATTTAGCAACGAAAATCTTGCCTTCAGATCTGTGATAGAAGGTGTACCCAATAGTCTCTTTTGGGTATCCTATGGAGACACATTTCTCCGATTTAGGTTCGAGCTTATCTGGTTGAAGTTTCTTCACATAAGCATCGCAGCCCCAAACTTTAAGATACGACAACTTTGGTTTCTTGCCAAACCATAGTTCATAAGGCGTCGTTTCAACGGATTTTGATGGTGCCCTATTTAACATGAATGCGGTCGTCTCTAAAGCATAACCCCAAAGCGATAGCGGTAAATCAAGAAGAGACATCATAGATCGCACCATATCTAGTAAAGTACGATTCTGACGTTCGGACACACCATTTCATTGTGGTGTTCCGGGTGGCGTGAGTTGCGAAACTATTCCGCATTGTTTCAAATGTAAACCAAACTCGCAACTCAAATATTCTCCTCCACGATCAGATCGTAGAAATTTTATTTTCTTGTTACGATGATTTTCCACTTCACTCTGAAATTCTTTGAACTTCTCAAATGTTTCAGATTTGTGTTTCATTAAGTAGATATACCCATATCTGCTCAAATCATCTGTGAAGGTGAGAAAATAACGATACCCATACGTGCCTCAACATTCATTGGACCACAAACATCGGTATGTATGATTTCCAACAAATCAGTTGCTGCGCTCCATAGTTCCGGAGAACGGCGTTTTAGTCATCTTGCCCATGAGGCACGGTTCATAAGTACCAAGTGATTCATAATCAAGTGATTCCAAAAGCCCATCAGTATGGAGTTTCTTCATGCGTTTTACACTGATATGACCCAAACGGCAGTGCCACAAATAAGTTGCACTATCATTATCAACTTTGTATCTTTTGGTTTCAACACTATGAATATGTGTATTACTACTATCGAGATTCAATAAAAATAGACCACTCTTCAAGGGTGCATGACCATAAAACATATTATTCATATAAATGTAACAACCATTATTCTCTCGACTTAAATGAATAACTGTCTCGCATCAAACAAGATCCAGATATAATGTTCATGCTTAATGTCGGCACCAAATAACAATTATTTAGGTCTAAAACTAATCCCGATGGTAGATGTAGAGGTAGTGTGCCGACCGCGATCACATCGACTTTGGAACCATTTCCCACGCGCATCGTCACCTCGTCCTTAGCCAATCTTCGCTTAATCCGTAGTCCCTGTTTCGAGTTGCAAATATTAGCAACAATGTAACCGATTATCATATACCTGTGTACTACTGCGAGCATTAGTAAGGTACACATCAATAACATGTATATCACATATACCTTTGTTCACTTTGCCATCCTTCTTATCCGCCAAATACTTGGGGCAGTTCCGCTTCCGATGTCCGATGCGCTTGCAAGAGAAGCACTCAGCCTCGTGCTTAGGTCCAGACTTGGGTTTTTTCTCCCGAGCAAGAACTTGTTTGCTGTTCTTCTTGAAGTTCCCTTCTTCTTCCCTTTGCCCTTTTCTTGAAACTGGTGGTCTTGTTGACCATCAACACTTGATGCTCCTTTTGATTTCTACCTCCGCTGACTTTTAGCATTGCGAAGAGCTCGGGAATAGTCTTGTCCATCCCTTGCATATTATAGTTCATCACGAAGCTCTTGTAGCTTGGTGGCGATGATTGAAGAATTCTGTCAATGACACTATCATCGTGAAGATTAACTCCCGGTTGAATCAAGTGATTATTATACCCACATTTTGAGTATGTGTTCACCGACGTAACTATTCTCCTCCATCTTGCAGCTATAGAACTTATTGGAGACTTCATATCTCTCAATCCGGCATTTGCTTGAAATATTAACTTCAACTCTGGAACATCTCATATGCTCCATGATGTTCAAAACGTCGTTGAAGGCCCGGTTCTAAGCCGTAAAGCATGGCACATCGAACTATCGAGTAGTCATCGCCTTTGCTCGCCAGACGTTCTTAACGCCGTCAGTATCAGAAGCAGTTCGGCACCCAGCGGTGCTTCCAGGCGTAATTGTTCTCAGGCAGCAATGAGGATAATCCTCAAAGTTACGGACCCGATCCGTGTAATTGCGACCATCCTCTTTCCCCTTTGCTTTCTCAAGGATCGCATAAAAATTTACCAGAACAACAACACGAGCCATCTATCTACAGTAAACATAGACAAGCAAAATACTATCAGGTACTAAGTTCATGATAAATTTAAGTTCAATTAATCATATTATTTAAGAACTCCCACTTAGACAGACATCTCTCTAGTCATCTAAGTGATTACGTGATCCAAATCAATTAAACCATGTCTCATCATCACGTGAGATGGAGTAGTTTCAATGGTGAACATCACTATGTTGATCATATCTACTATATGATTCGCGTTCGACCTTTCGGTCTCCGTGTTCCGAGGCCATATCTGTATATGCTAGGCTCGTCAAGTTTAACTGAGTATTCCGCGTGTGCAACTGTTTTGCACCCGTCAGATTTGAACGTAGAGCCTATCACACCCGATCATCACGTGGTGTCTCAAAGACGAAAAACTTTCGCAACGGTGCATACTCAGGGAGAACACTTCTTGATAATTTTAGTGAGAGATCATCTTAAAATGCTACCGTCAATCAAACCAAGATAAGATGCGTAAAGGATAAACATCACATGCAATCAATATAAGTGATATGATATGGCCATCGTCATCTTGTGCTTGTGATCTCCATCTTCGAAGCACCGTCGTGATCACCATCGTCACCGGCGCGACACCTTGATCTCCATTGTAGCATCGTTGTCGTTATGCCATATATTGCTTCTACGACTATCGCTACCGCTTAGTGATAAAGTAAAGCAATTACAGGGCGTTTGCATTTCATACAATAAAGCGACAACCATATGGCTCCTGCCAGTTGCCGATAACTTCGGTTACAAAACATGATCATCTCATACAATAAAATATAGCATCACGTCTTGACCATATCACATCACAACATGCACTGCAAAAACAAGTTAGACGACCTCTACATTGTTGTTGCAAATTTTACGTGGCTGCTACGGGCTGAGCAAGAAAACCGTTCTTACCTACGCATTAAAACCACAACGATAGTTCGTCAAGTTAGTGCTAAGTCACCTTTAAGCATGAGTGCTCGCAACGGTGAAACCAGTCTCGCGTAAGCGTACGCGTAATGTCGGTCCGGGCCGCTTCATCTCACAATACCGCTGAACCAAAGTATGACATGCTGGTAAGCAGTATGACTTGTATCGCCCACAACTCACTTATGTTCTACTCGTGCATATGACATCTACGCATAAAACCTGGCTCGGATGCCACTGTTGGGGAACATAGTAATTTCAAAAAAAATCCTACGCACACGCAAGATCATGGTGATGGCATAGCAACGAGGGGAGAGTATTGTCCACGCACTCGTGAGACCGTAAGCGGAAGCGTTATGACAACACGGTTGATGTAGTCGTGCGTCTTCACGATCCGACCGATCCAAGTATCGAACGTCACGGCACCTCCGAGTTCAGGCACACGCTCAGCTCGATGACGATCCTCGGACTCCGATCCAGCAAAGTGTCGGGATGAGTTCCACAAGAAGACGGCGTGGTGACGATGATGATGCTCTACCGCGAGGGCTTCGCCTAAACTCCGCGACGATATGACCGAGGTGGAATATGGTGGAGGGGGGCACCGCACACGGCTAAGGAACGATCGTAGATCAACTTGTGTGTCATGGGGTGCCCCCTGCCCCTGTATATAAAGGAGGGAGGGGGAGGTGCGGCCGGCCCCCAAGGGGTGCGCCTGGAGGAGTCCTACTCCCACCGGGAGTAGGACTCCCCCTCTTGCCTTGTTGGAGAAGGAAAGGGGGGAGGGGAAAGAGGAAAGGCCCCCCCCCCCTTCCTTGTCCTATTCGGACTAGGGGGGGAGGGGGCGCGCGGCCTGCCCTGGCCGGCCCTCCTCTTCTCCCTCATGGCCCACTAAGGCCCATTATCCCCCGGGAGGGTTCCGGTAACCCCCCGGTGTTCCGGTAAAATCTGATTTCACCCGAACCATTCCGGTATCCAAATATAGGCTTCCAATATATCAATCTTTATGTCTCGACCATTTCAAGACTCCTCGTCATGTCCGTGATCACATCCGGGACTCGAACAAACTTCGTACATCAAAACTTAAACTCATAATAAAAGCTGTCATCGTAACGTTAGCGTGCGGACCCTACGGGTTCGAGAACTATGTAGACATGACCTAGAACTATTCTCGGTCAATAACCAATAGCGGAACCTGGATGCCCATATTGGTTCCTACATATTCTACGAAGATCTTTATCGGTCAAACCGCATAACGACATACGTTGTTCCCTTTGTCATCGGTATGTTACTTGCCCGAGATTCGATCGTCGGTATCCAATACCTAGTTCAATCTCGTTACCGGCAAGTCTCTTTACTCGTTCCGTAATACATCATCTCGCAACTAACTTATTAGTTGCAATGCTTGCAAGGCTTATGTGATGTGCATTACCGAGAGGGCCCAGAGATAACTCTCCGACAATCGGAGTGACAAAACCTAATCTCGAAATACGCCAACCCAACATGTACCTTTGGAGACACATGTAGTACTCCTTTATAATCACCCACTTACATTGTGATGTTTGGTAGCACCCAAAGTGTTCCTACGGTAAACGGGAGTTTCATAATCTCATAGTTACAGGAACATGTATAAGTCATGAAGAAAGCAATAGCAATATACTAAACGATCAAGTGCTAGGCTAACGGAATGGGTCATGTCAATCACATCATTCTCCTAATGATGTGATCCCATTAATCAAATAACAACGCATGTCTATGGTTAGGAAACATAACCATCTTTGATTAATGAGCTAGTCAAGTAGAGGCATACTAGTGACTATATGTTTGTCTATGTATTCACACATGTATCATGTTTCCGGTTAATACAATTCTAGCATGAATAATAAACATTTATCATGATATGAGGAAATAAATAATAACTTTATTATTGCCTCTAGGGCATATTTCCTTCACGCTCCTCATTCACGAGAAAATGGCTGGTCACCGGGATGCCCAGTCCCATGCTTTATGCAAACTAAATCAAAATAACTGCAAACAAAACTCCCCCTGAGACCCGTTGAATGTTGGAGGCACTCTTTGTTTCGAGCGAGCCATGGATTGATGCTTGTGGAGGAGGGGAGTATAAACTTTACCATTCTGTTTGGGAACCGCCTATAATTTGTTTAGCATGGAAGATATCGTCATCTCTTAGTTGTTATGTTGACAATGAAAGTATGCCGCTCAAAATATAATTTATCTCTATTTCAAAATCGAGCTCGCACCTCTACAAATCCACCTTCCCTCTGCGAAGGGCCTATCTATTTACTTTCATGTTGAGTCATCACCCTCTTATTAAAAATCACTAGCTGGAGAGCACAGCTGTCATTTGCATTCATTATTGTTAATTTATATCGGGTATGACTGTGATTGGATCTTTTTTACCATGAATTACAATATCTAGTCAGTCCTTGATCTTTGAAGGTGCTCTACATTTATGTTTTGCAGTCTCAGAAAGGGCTAGCGAGATACCATCTTGTTATATCATATTATGATTGTTTTGAGAAAGTGTTGTCATCCGAGATTTATTATTATGACTTGCTAGCTGATTATGCCATTGATATGAGTAAACATGAGACCAGAGAATTATTGCAAATGTGGTTAGTTATGATCTTTGCTGAAAACCTGAATGCTGGCTTGACATAGGTACAACAACAAGAGCAAACAGAGTTTGTAAAAGTTTTTTTTCTCTTTCAGTTTGTCAACTGAATTGCTTGAGGACAAGCAAGGGTTTAAGCTTGGGGGAGTTGATACGTCTCCGTCGTATCTACTTTTCCAAACACTTTTGCCCTTGTTTTGGACTCTAGCTTGTATGATTTGAATGGAACTAACCCGGACTGACGCTGTTTTCAGCAGAATTGCCACGATGTTGTTTTATGTGCAGAAAACAAAAGTTCTCGGAATGACCTGAAACTCCACGGGATGTCTTATAAAAAATAATAAAAAATCCTCGCCAAAGATGAAGACCAGGGGGCCCACACCATGTCCACGAGGGTGGAGGGCACCTCCCCCCTCCTGGGCGCGCCCCCCTACCTCGTGGGCCCCCTGGAGCCCCTCCGACGCCAACTCCAACTCCATATATTGGCTTTCGGGGAGAAAAAGAATCAGAGAGAAAGTTTCATCGCGTTTTACGATACGGAGCCGCCGCCAAGCCCTAATCTCTCTCGGGAGGGCTGATCTGGAGTCCGTTCGGGGCTCCGGAGAGGGGGATTCGCCGTCGTCGTCATCACCAATCATCCTCCATCACCAATTTCATGATGCTCACCGCCGTGCGTGAGTAATTCCATCGTAGGCTTGCTTTGGGATGTTGATGGGTTGGATGAGATTTATCATGTAATCGAGTTAGTTTTGTTAGGGTTTGATCCCTAGTATCCACTATGTTCTGAGATTGATGTTGCTATGACTTTGCTATGCTTAATGCTTGTCACTAGGACCCGAGTGCCATGATTCTAGATCTGAACCTATTATGTTTTCATGAATATATGTGAGTTCTTGATCCTATCTTGCAAGTCTATAGTCACCTACTATGTGTTATGATCCGGCAACCCCGAAGTGACAATAATCGGGACCACTCACGGTGATGACCATAGTTTGAGGAGTTCATGTATTCACTATGTGCTAATGCTTTGTTCCGGTTCTCTATTAAAAGGAGGCCTTAATATCCCTTAGTTTCCAATAGGACCCCGCTGCCACGGGAGGGTAGGACAAAAGATGCCATGCAAGTTCTTTTCCATAAGCACGTATGACTATATACGGAATACATGCCTACATTACATTGATGAAGTGGAGCTAGTTCTGTATCACCCTATGTTATGACTGTTACATGACGAACCGCATCCGGCATAATTATCCATCATCGATCCGGTGCCTCTGAGATTTCCATATCGGGTTTACACTTATTTACTTTTCATTGCTCTTGTTACAATCACTACAAAAATGCCAAAAACATTACTTTTGCTGTCTTTATTTTTGTTACCGTTACCGCCACTATCATATTACTTTGCTAATAAACACTTTGCTGCAGATATTAAGTTTCCAGGTGTGGTTGAATTGACAACTCAGCTGCTAATACTTGAGAATATTCTTTGGCTTTCCTTGTGTCGAATCAACAAATTTGGGTTGAATACTTTACCCTCGAAAACTGTTGCGATCCCCTATACTTGTGGGTTATCAGTTGCAGAAAAGCAGATGCCACTGATCAGTGAACTTGCCCAACAGCAAGTGCCACTGATCAGTGCTAGTTGACCATGAGCAAATGCCACTGATCAGTGGCACTTGCTGTTGGGCAAGTCCACTGATCAGTGGCATTTGCCCAACAGCAAGTGCCATTGATCAGTGGCATTTGCTCAAAGATTGTGTGCACTAATCAGTGGCATTTGCTCTTGGGCAAATCTCTCTGATCAGTGCCATTTTGCAAAGAGTTTGTGCACTAATACTTGTCATCTTACCTGACAAGATATTAAAGACTGACTGGGATGTGGCGGGTGGAGAAGCTCAGGTGGTGGCTGGAGCTGGGGGCACCGAGGATTTCATCCCCACGAACAGGTGGCTCGGGACGGTGGACCTGCCTGGTAGGATCGCCTTCATGAGCCTGCCTCGTTCAAGGGGACGATCTCCGAGGCAGGGCCACGAGGAGGGGGCCCGGGAGCCGCTGCGCTTCTACCAACACATCAAGGACAACGAGGACCTCGCCATGCTCGTCGTCCCTCGCAAGTTCGTGGAGGTGATGAACACCTAGCTGGTCATCAAGCGGCTCCCAGCGTGGTCGGTGACGGCGAACAAGCGGTGCGTGTTCTGGGTGCAGGTCCAGAACTTCGAGGGGCACATGGTGCTTGACCAGGGCTGGAACTACTTCTGCTGCCGCTACCGGATCGTCCCCGGCGACCTCGTCGTTGTGCGCATCTCAGGACTCGGACTGAAGGTTCAGTTCTACAACCATGACTCCTCGGTCATGTGCATGTTTCGTTGCAGCAGGCACAACTGCGTCGGTGACATCGAGCATGCTATGTAGTTAAGTTAAGTAAGGTGTTAGTGTTGAACTTTTATGGTTTGTGGCGAGACTTATGGGTACTTGTGCTGGAAATTTGTTCATATTTTCGCCAGGAGCAACACCTTGGCGTGGAGCAGGGAAAGAGGATGCCCCTGTTGTTAATCTAGACTTATGCTATGTAGTTAAGTAGTTTGCTGTCATTTTCTTGCTTGCTTTGTTTGATTTCATTTGGTTGCTTGCTTTGTTTGATCTTATATGTGCTTGCTGTTGTGTTGATCATGTGGTGTTAAGGCCATCACATTTGAATGGAGTGAGCAGAACATAAATGTTGTTTGCACCCAAATAGTTGAAGTTTGCATCTGCTCACACTTTAAGAATAAAAACGGCAACCAAACAGCAGCTGGTTCTCGCCGGACTGACGCGGCTGCGGAGAGATGACGGTTCGGAGAGCGGAGTTAATGCAGTCCATGGCCGGAGGCCGGAGGCCGGAGGCGCGTGTGTACGTGGTAGGGCTCCTCGATCGTCCAACCGTGGCTGACGAGGGGGGCTGGCCTGCCTGGCTGTAGCACGACGGCGACGGTGGGCCGGCCGTTTCGGTGGCGGTTGGCCGTCCAGATCGGCCGGCCAGACCCAACGAGCGTGACATTAATACAACCTGACCAGACCATAGCTGGCCAGGCAGCAGTCATTTTGGTTGGGCACGTACGTACACGAAAACGTAGTATAACGCCAAAGTTAGACAACCGTCTCGCTCGCGTGTACTACAATATACAACGCACAAAAATACTACTCGTATAGTTGTATTCCAAGATGCACAATAATGAGGATATTTAAAGACATGCTCTGTATTTCTTTTTATAGTCCACATAAAATAAAATTTGTCTGAAGGCAAACTTTACCGGAAAAAAGTATCGACATCCACAATACCGAATCAATACATTAGATGCATCATAAATTTGGTCAAACTTGACGTCGTTTGACTTCAGACAAATCTTACACGCGAAGCAAAAAGAAATGGAGGGAGCACATGTATGCGTACAGATTAAAGAGAACCGCGTCGTCTCATACGTATAGCTTGTAGGAGTACATGTGTTGACCATGCAGTGCATGGAGAAATTCGGATATAGACGCATGGCATGAGGTGCTGACATTATTTATGGTTTCGAGGAAGGAAGGGAATAATGGCGGCGTCCACTGACTGCTGGTGTGTCTCCATCCGTTCCAGTCGCATCGCATCGGCCGGACGGGAGATGTATGGCGTACGTACGCCGAGTATAAAGCTTCCCGCGGCCCATATCTCTCACCTTCCACACCACAGACCGCGCCATCACTCACTCACAGGGCACTCTACATACACCTCTCCACGGCGCGAGGAAGAGGAACCATGGAGCGTCGCCGGAGCCGCTCGCCGGCGGCGGCCGCCGCCGGGGCCCTTCTTCTCTGTAAGCAGCCAGTCGATCCATCCTAGGCATGAAAGAGATCATTTATTGCTCATCAGCTAACCACGCCGGCTCACTTCAATTCTCGCTCTCTGCTTCCCTGCCATCCGCTCATTGATTGCTCTCTGTCTCTCTCTGATGAACTTCAGGCCTTGCGATGGTGGTGCTGATGCTGTCTCCAGCCAGCGTGGCGGCGGACGGCTGCCCCGCCGGCGGCGAGCGGGCGAGCAGGCAGCAGGGGAGGAGTCGTGGCCGTCGTCATCACCGGAGGCATGAGGTGAAGGAGCAGCTGTGGGTGTTCGGAGACTCGTACGCGGACACGGGCAACCTGGGGAACCTGGGGCGGGAGCTGACCCACGCCTGGTACGACCCCTACGGCCGCACCTTCCCGCGCCGCCCCGCCGGCCGCTTCTCCGACGGCCGCGTCCTCACCGACTTCGTCGGTAAGCATATATTAGCAAGCGCACTCTGCTCCTTTCCTTTGCTGGTCTTCGCCGTGGGTCACTGCTAGTAGGAGCCACTAATCGCTCGCCGGAGAAGACGTAGCACGGCGGCGCAGTGCGGTGCGGTGGTGGGAGTGAGTAAATACATGGGCGTATGCAGTTGGTCGTTGGGTCGTCATCATCATCCATCCAAGGGAAGGTCCGTCCAATTCCAATAGATAGATAGTAGATGGCCGAATTGATGCTGCCCATGGAGGATGAGCAGTTCGCTCGCGCATTCATTGGCAGATAGTAGATACGTCTCTAGGCTGGTGCACGACGACGTATCCATCCAGTAGTAACTAATCTTGCTCGAGATTACCAGTTAGTTGGGTGCAACATGGTATGCCAGATGCATGCATGAGTTGCTTGTCGCCGGCAAGAATGGCCGGATCACACGCCATTCCCTTCCCCATGCATCTGTACCTCTGTATCCACGCAGACACACACATGGAACTAAGGCCAACTCCACCACCACATGACCCATTTCTACCCTGAATCGTCCGTTTCTGTTCGTTTCTGTCCGTTTGGTGTAAAACCGACAAATTAAACGACCCCTCCCATGCGGACATTTTGTCCGGTTCGTGTCCGCTTTTGCCGCATTTTCCAGACCAAAGTTGCTCTCGGTTTGGGGCCAAAGCGGACAGAAAGCGGACGTCTTCGCGTCCTCGTCGTCCGTCTGTGTCCGCCTCGACCCCACATGTCACTCTCTCCTTTTCTGTACCTGGCCCACCACGTGCACCCACGACCACGACGTATGGGGTGAAAATGGGGTAGCAGCGCTGCGTGCAGCGAGTTTGTGCGGCCTCTGTCCGGCGTTTGTTCTCCCTATTTCTATCTCATACGGACAAAATCCGGATAAAATGGGTATAGATTTAGGATCATACGGTGGAGTTGGCCTAATAACTCCATCAGTCCGCGCGCGCACATGCACCTGCGCCTGCACGCCCAACCTCGTGAATCTGGACTAGTTCCTTCACCCACTACCCTTGACACGACAAGGGAGTACTGTACTACTGCACATACGCCACAGGTTTATTACATACGCCACATGTAGCCTAGCTTTTGTAGACTAACAAAAAGTCATAGGACTTATGAATCAAACAGGGCCTCAAACTCAAAAGGCTAATACCATGGACAGATCGACGCATCCACCAGTGCAACTCTAGTCTTCCGGCCAGAGTCCCAGAGATGTGTCGGCTTGTCCGGAGCGCCGGCAGGCCCTCTCACCATCAGATCAGACCGACATTTTTGTTGCAAAGCAAAGCAGCTAGCCGCAGCGACGTACGCTAGGGTGGTGGTGCATCGCAGTCACTCAGCTACACCCACACTGCTACTAGTATCAACTGCATGCTAATCACACCTCACCATAACATAAACACAACTATAGTGTTGCATGTTCCTCAGGCAACGGCGACGCTCTGTTCCGTCAGGATTAATTAAAGATGCTCTGTTTTCATCAGGAAATTTGAATATGTATGCGGTATACTAGATCACTAGCAAGCCAGATCTTTCTCGTACTGACTACGTGCTGCCATGTGCGCCATGCACATTGTTATTTAGTTTATTTATTTATTTACTTATAACCAAAAAAGTCTCGAAGGCTGGAGTGGTAGCAAATCTGAATCTGCTAACCACTAATGCCACAACTTGATACTTCCATTCCATGTCAGAGAAAGGGGCAGTAAGATATTCCCGGCTCCAGCCGCACCCCTGGCATCTTCCCGGCCCTTTCCAGCACAAAAGCTAGATTAATTAGCTATTACTCCCTCTTCTAAATAAATATAAAAGCGTTTAGATCACTACTTTAAGGAGCGCTCTTATATTTCTTTAAGAAAGGAGTATTAGTTCATAGGACCTGTAAAAAAATTGTGCATCAGTCACTTTCTACTTCGCGTGAGGAGCGATGAGCGCCAGCCACGGCAAGGCCGAACCGTGGACAAATGGGAGCTGACGATAGCCAGCAGGAGCGATTCTGAAACTCGACGGGTGCGGAGTCGTCGACGAAGCTATTCATCAAGGTGTGGCTTAGAAGGATGGCCGGGGGGCGACGGCTACCACGGCGGTGGGGGAAGCTTAGGGGGCCCAGGGAGGGGGGCAGAGCGGTGCGGCATCGCCCACTGACCGTGAGGTGGAGGCAGGGTCGCGGCCGATGGTTAGGGCTGGGTTGAGGTGGCGGCTGCGAAAGGAAGAAGGAAGGAGGAAGAAAAAATAGTGTGCATTTTGTATTTGGCCATTGGATGAAGATCTAGTACTCTCGATGAAAGTGGCTGGCTGGAATTTTTCAAGTATAAGAAATGCTTTCTCCTTTTTGGCTTAGAGGGCTCAAATCTAAAATCTCACCAGCAAAATATTGAGCGGAGGAATGCATCTTGTAGTATGCAAAATTAGTTAAGCTTTAATCTGCATTGACTTCTTTTAATCCTTGTACTGCATCAATTCAGTGCACCTTGTAATGTAAACATGTGGTGGGGAAAAGCGAAAGTAGAACTAATAAAACGGCAAATTCAAGAAAATGATATATGCCCAATAAACCGAAAAGAAGAGATGACAACTATACCATGAGATCATCACTAATCTATGCTTCAGATGAGTGTTTTGTACTGTCACCGATCGTAGTGTTTCTACTTAATTGTTTTTGTCTGACGCGGCATATGCATGTGATGTGAGTGCAGCTTCGGCGCTGGGGATGCAGACGCCGGTGGCGTACAAGGCGCGGCGGCGGGCGTCGCGGGAGGCCCTCGCGCGCGGCATGAACTTCGCCGTCGGCGGCGCCGGCGTGCTCGACACCGGCAACTTCCAGCGCAACATCAGCGCCCAGATCGACCTCTTCCAGGCCATGCACCGCACCCAGCAGCGGGGCTGCGCCAAGCGGACGGCGCTCGTCGTCGTCTCCGGCAACGACTACGCCTACGCCGCCGACAAGGACAACGGCACCAGCGTACGTCCTCACCATGCAAGCTACCCCGGTTGCTGTCAAGATATACCATGACTGACGGAGTTGTACCGCTCTCTGTATAACATGCAGGCGGCGATCGCGTACATCCCGACGGTGGTGCGGGAGCTCCGGGGGCAGCTCCGGCGGCTGCGCGACGAGGCGGGGATGCGGAGGGTGGTGGTGACCAACCTGCACCCCATGGGCTGCACGCCCGTCTTCACCCGCCCGCTCAACTACACCGGCTGCGACCCGCTGGCCAACGCCGGCGCCGCTCAGCACAACGCCGCGCTCCGGTCCGTCCTCGGCGCCCTCGACCCCAACAACAGCACCTTCCTCCTCCTCGACGTCCACACCCCCTTCGCCGCGGTCCTCCTCAACGACAACAATGGTGACAGTGACAAGAAGAAGTTCAAGAGCACGCTGCGGCCGTGCTGCGAGAGCTTCAGTCCCGACGGCTACTGCGGCGAGGAGGACGAGAACGGCACGCGGCAGTACACCCTCTGCGACGACCCCGGCCGCTACTTCTACTGGGACGACGTGCACCCGACGCAGGCCGCCTGGGCCGCCGTCGCCCGCACCTTCAGGGCCGCCGTCAAGAGCTTCCTCTCCACCTGACAAGACATGGCCATGGTTTCGCATTTGTGATAGACAGAAGCTACCATTACTAGTACCCAGCAGAAAGCAGCACTAACCAACACCATTGTTCTCCCCTGTGTTCTGCTTCACCTGAAACAAGCAGCCTCCAAAATACAAGAAGTGCAAAATTTGTTCCATTTGCTTCTCCTCCAGTGGCCTCAACAACCGAAATTCGCTACTCTATTCCGAGTAAAGATCAATGTAAGCGAAGCCGAGCATCGAACTCTGACGCATGAGGTAGAAGAGAACACACCATTTCGCTTCTTCAGAAAAGGAAGCGGATGCACCGTGCATCCTGCTCGCAATAAGAAACGGCATTGCGCCTATGGACCAGAAGTTCCTCCGACCTTCTACCGATAAAACTGTTACAGAACCATCAGGCGACCTCGCTTTCTTTCTACTGTTGTTGTTACACTCGCAACGCAGCGAACAGGTTAAAGTCGTTCCGCCGAGGTCACACCTTGACGAACAGGCGGGGGACACTAGGAACTACAAGCAGAATCAAACAACCACGGGAAAGTTCTCAAAATAGATGCTATGGTGTATGCACTTTTCTCTATGCTTACCAAGGGGTCAATGGACCGCCAGCAAACCGGACCGGAAGGGTTTGTTTGCTACGCCGTGGTGTCCTTGGCTTCTGTCGGTGTCACGTCCATTTTATCGACCTTGGCTTCTGTTGCTGGGGGCGTCACGTCCATTTTATCGACCTTGGCTTCTGTTGCTGGGGGCGTCACGTCCATTTTGTCGACGTTTTCCTCGGCGGCGCTTTCGTACTCCGACAGCAGGTCCATGAACTCGTTGAGCAGCCGCTGGACTTTGCGGTTTGTCGCCATCGAAGGAAGTATGTCTTCCCTGAGAAGTTTATGTTTCTTCATTCCCTGCAGAAGTTGCCACCAGCAAAGTTTATTGATCGAAGAGCGCAACTGACACCGTGTTAAAATCGAATGCAATTACTATTTAATTCAAGGTTTCTAAGCCCTTCAGTTAATCTAGAAATTGAATACTATAATCCAAGGTTCAAATAATCCATCTTCTGTTAAGCTAGTATCTGTAACAGGATGGACTATAGCAATTAATAGAAACTACCAGTCTATGTATGCCATGGAATCTAACAGGAAAACAGCCTTACGAGAACATCAGGATCCCATGACGGATTATTCGCATCGGTAGACACAGCACCAACCATGCCCATGGGAGGGCCAAGAAAGCTCTCGCAGACTTCACGTAGGCGAGATTCATCTGCCTCTCTGCAGGCGCAAGAAGGATTTCAGCAAAGCATGATACCACTTCAAGAAGAAATGTCTCAACCAATAGAACAGATAAAGTTCATGCTTACAGAAAATACTAAAAGTTATTCTGTACAGATGCACTGAAGGAAATATAATGAGCTAACCTTGCCAAAAACCTAATATAGGATAGGAGGCATTGGCGATATTCCTGTGAAGACTTCAAAGCCAACGAAGCTGCTAGCTGGGTCTCAAGATGGGCCCGCGTCTGCACTCCATCGTCTGTAACCCTGAGGTGGAAACAGTCACACAGGTACATTCAAAACAAACTCTGCGATACTGTGCAATAGGCACCCAGCTTGTCACAGACATTAGTTTCAAGCATCTATAAGACTAAATAAACCAAAGGAGCTTTGCATACCTGCTCCAAACGGGCTTTCTAGCCATGAACTTTCCTATATCAATCTGCAACTTTCCTAGCTCCCCACCTTGAGTAGAACTAAACGAGCTAGAAAAATTTGATGCTGGAAAACAATCATCCGCAATCCTTAGCCAGCACTTCATGCTCATGTCGTAGAGGAAAGCATGCCGGGTGGCAAGGACAACCAAGGGCGAACCACATCTTGAGAACTTAGCAGATATAACCTTTACTGTACCTGTCACGCAAGAAAGAAAGTTCAACTTCAAGAAACATCATGCATCAGACACTAATCGAGATGCAGCAAGGTGAACTGAGGACTGGATGTAAATATTGTACCAGAATCTTTTGTTGAGGCCTCATCTGGAGAGGTAACCAACGAAGCCAAAGAATCTTGCAAGATGCAGGTCCTGTTATTGAGATCCCATATGTACATTAAACCTCTCCTTGTTACAAGTAACAATTTCCAGCAGTCATCACAATCTATAAAAACAGCTGAGGAACCTATCATCATCGCTGGCATTGCTCGCATCCCACATTTTGTGTAAACCTAATCAAATCAGAACACAATTGATTGCATAGTTTAGGGCTAACAATCTTTAAACTGGCAGCACACAAAATCAACGAATTAGATATTTGATTAGGGGTTATTTTTTACCTGCAGGCAGCCATCTTCACAGCCAACTGCCCAGAAGTTTGTGTTCCCAGCCAAGACAGTAACTTTTCCGGAGATGCGATCTGACCAAAGAGTTTCTGTTCCTTTTGTACATCTAATCTCGGTTTCTTTTGTTGAAAAGGAACCACCCAGTCCAATCATATCACCTGCAGAACGTTCTACTGGCTTGGCTTCAAGGCAGATTGGCAAAGAATCATCATTGTCCTTCTTATTGAATACAAAAATAGAGAGCTCAGAGGAGGAGGCCAGCAAGCCTGGAACAACAGAACCAGTGTGTTCAACACTCAACCTTCCATCCTTGCCAGTACCAGCTGAAGCTTTTTGAATAACAAGACTCTCGCTAATGTTAGTTCTTGCTGTGATGCCAGAGCGTTCCTTAACTCCACAATTGTTACAGTTACCAGTACCGTAGGATGATCTTATTCCATTCTCCCCAGGGCGCATGCGCTGATCTAAGGATGAAAAATCAACAACTTGATTCTGAGGACGGTTGGACAAGTTTTCCTGGTTAGAAGGAAATCCCACTGCCTCTGGAATTATTCTTTTCCGACCATCAGGACGCCGGTATTCCCTTTGTTTTACTGGACTAGATACCCGGGTAACTTTAGTGGTGTCATCAGCCGCTTGACCTGCCGTTTTCTTTTCGCCTTCAGGTAGAGTTTCAGCAGCTTTCTGACTCTCCACAACCACAACAGGAGGTGGTTTAGGTACATCTGCAGGAACTTTTGGGGGCGCCTGATATTGTTGGATGATAGGTGTCGCCTTCTTGGCAGCCAATTGCTTCACTGATGCTTCTTCTAGAAGCAACTGCGCAGGGCTTTCAGCTAGATTTGATTGCCTCCCTCTGACATCACCATATCTACTCCTCTTTAATTCATCCAGTTCAGAATCACTTAGCCTGTATCCGAGCTCCTTTGCTTCAAAGTGAAAGGTCGCAACTGATCCATCCAGAGAGCATGCAAATAGTGAATAACCATCAGGGCTCCTGTAAGGGAGAAAAAACGGTTCCACCGTTAGCCGCAAATGGTAACATGTTTTGTTACAAATGTAAGGTTAAAGTGTCTTACCAAGATAAATCAACCACGCTTTGAGTGAAGAAATGCTTAGCGACAAACAATGGCCGGGCACCTGCTGTTGTCCAAACAGTAATAGTCCGGTCTTGACTTCCAATAGCAATAACATTATATGGTTGATATTCTTTTGCTGATGTTTTTGATGCTCCATTAGCCCATCCAGCTGGTGCCGTCTTTGCGTCTTGACCAGTAGCTAAATTCTTACGGAACATCGAGTGATTAAACTTCACCACCACCACAGGCGCATTATGTCCCAGAAAGTCAAAAGTTGCAGTCCACTCGCCCCGTTCAAGCACAGGGGCCGAGTGCCTAGGCTTCTGGAAACCATGAGTTGTGGTTATGAAGTGGCCACAGGGCGACCAAGCAAGCCGCCTAAAAAATGTCGAACCAAGCTGCGGAACACAGAAAAGCAATATTTTTCAGTAAGAAAGACTTCTCTGCAAACAAAAGACATGTCAGACACAGAAACAGTAAATTGATAACAAAATGGCATGAAACATAACATACAGATTTTGACCAATGGCCTTCAGTCTTGTGAGCAAGACTCCAGTCACTCGTACGCCATATGATAACAGTCTTGTCATCTGACTGGCTTGCAATAAAAGATCCAATAGGATCCCAAGTAACTCCTTTAACTAAGCTGGAATGCCCCCGCAAGACGGCAGTGCAAATACCGTTTGTCATGCTCCAAATGTGAACAGTATTGTCCAAGCTGCCGCTAGCCAATGTCGAGTCATCAGGGGACCAATTTAGATCTACCTACTTTCGGCATAAGAAACAGATACGTGATTAATACAAAAGACGAACAAAGGCAGCTCTGCAATTTTTGGCAGATCATTACCACATTCAGATCTACCTACTTTAGGCATAAGAAACAGGAGTGCGTTTAATAGGAAAGATTAAAGATCACAGTGTCAATATTTTTATCAGGTTTCCATAAATTGAAAAGAAAGATAGCTAGACTGAAATTTTGGCAGATAATTACCACGTCCGCAGTATGCCCCCTTAAGGTCATAACGACCTTCCAATTTTCTATATCTGCAGGTTCTCCACTTCCAAACTCGGATGTACCGGAACCAGCTTTCCTTTCATGAATTAGGATAGCTTGATCGTCTGATCCTGAAGCAAGATAGCGTCCATGCTTGGCCCATCTGACACAGTTTACTGATCCGAAATGATCACGCATTGTAGCCAGCAATCTTTGATTGGAATCATCATTTTGGTTGTCTTTGCTCACGGATTTCATGTTCCATATGCGAACCTATTTTGAAGAAGGCAAACAGATGGAGATTAGCAACGGGCATGTTACTTAACAAATCGGTTAAAATAGAAAAAACAATGTACAAGAGTTGATACAAAATTATAGTATGACACAACAACAAGTTAACAGCATCAACACTGCAGAATCCAACCAATATATCAGCATCGTCAAGCAAACATCCTACCAATAAATTTGACTAACAGACAGCTATTTCAGTAAATAAATCATGATTCACGGACCATAACTTTCTATTAGTTACCTTCCGTTAGTAAGAAAAGTGGCTCAATTACCATCATAAGAACGGTAGGCTTGAGCCCCAAAAAATTTGAAGCTTGACCAAAGAGTGCCACCAAATAACAAGAAGTTCCTAATACTACAGCAAAAACTAACTTCAGCCGAGGACAACAATGAAGAAGCATAACCAATTGAGACACACAACCACACAGATTCATGTAAGCCGGAAACGACAACACTGAACCTCACAAGCTTATGCAGAGAACGACATATAAAGCGAGCAAAGATACGGCTACAACACTGAACCTCGCACGCTTATGCACGGAACAACATATAGAATTAGCAACAATAGGCGCTACGACACACTGATTTGTACTATTTCCATCCACACTTGGCCTCAACGCCGAAATTCATGGCTGGAAAGAACAGAGCTTGGCACTACATTCCCTAAGCCGGAAACGACAGCTCTGAACCTCGCAAGCTAATGCAGAGAACGGCGTGTAAAACGAGCAATGGCTACCACTACATCACACTGATGCGCACTATTTCCCATCTGCACTGAACCTCGACGCCCATCCGCCGCCGGAAAGAACCGAGCTTGGCCAAGACAAGCCGAATTCCCGGTCTACAGAGCTCAAATCACGCGAGAAAAATTAGCAAGAGGGGAAAAAAATCAACCTTCTGGTCGCCACCTCCCGTGGCGAAGCGGAGGCCGCTGGGCTGGATGTCGATGGAGAAGATCTGCAGGCCGTCATGGCGAACCCAGCTGGGCTTCTCCGTCAGCATCTCCGCGCCGCCCTCTACCTTCCGCCGCCGCCCCCCTTCTTCGTCAAGCCGAGGCGCCCATGACCAAAACCCTAGAAACCGAAAACCCTAGCTCCGGCACGGCCCCTCAGGCGGGGGGGACGGGAGGCTCCGGGGCTTCGGGATGCCGGAGGCGAGGGGGCGGGGGGATTTACCGGGGGAGGCGGCCGGGCTCGGGGACGGCGGCGAGAAGGAGGGCGCCGCGGCGGCGGCGGCGCGAGGAACACGGCGGCGAGGGAGGTGGGGACGAACGAGAGCGTTCGTGAGAAGGGCAAAAAAATCGAATCGAATCGAAGAATTGAAACAAAAATTACAAATTTAGAAACTTTGATTGGCAACTGCTGCTTTGAGATTCGTGCTGCTTCGTTTGGGAGTCCTCTGCATTCATCCACAAGCATCCGATGTGTTGTTGTACTTGTATTGGTAGGTGCATTGTGGAGGTTTGTGTGAGGTGTTGTGCAATGACTGCCAATTTAACACAGAGACATTGGTGTTGCCAGCAAATTTTCGACAGGACTTGCCGAAAATTAGCAACTTTTTATGGATCGGTAAGAAAACTTTGTAACCAACTAACTAAATACACGTGCGTTGCTATGAGATGAAAAAGAATAAAAACAATGACGGGCATGTGAAGCGGTAGATTATGGGCGGTTCTGGATCGGACTATTAGGGAAAATACAGCTGGAAAAATCCCTAATTATCTACAAGTCTAATTAACGGTATGCCTAATTAATTAATTGCATTAATGACTTGATTTTTAAATTGATTGTTCAGGAATAAATCCATGTTTAAACAGACTTAATTAATTGTACATGTAATTAACTATTTGGCTAATTATACACCAAATACCAAATAATAAAGGGGCTATTGTTTCTAGCTGTATGTCACGGAAATTTCCCTAAAGGTTGCAAAATATTACCCATCAATATCATCTACTCCCTCCGTTCCTAAATAATTGTATTTCTAGAGATTTCAATAAGTGACTACATACGGAGCAAAATGAATGAATCTACACTTTAAAACATGTCTACATACATCCGTATGTTGTAATCCATTTGACATGGCTAGAAAGACAAATATTTGAGAACGGAGGGAGTATTAACTAGTAAAAAATGTTTCACATAGAGGATTCCACCGCCTGGGCCGGCCCATGCAGTAGTGATCTCCTATACTGCACTATGCGCACCGGGAGAAGACGCAGCGCGCCCGTGGGCTGGCCCATAACCGGGCGATCTGTTTTTTAAATCTTGTCTTGTACTTTTTCTTTTTTTTCTGTACTTTAAATAATTTAGGACTTCAAAAAAGTTCCAAAAAAATAGAATTTAAATAAAGTATTTAATAAATCAAAAAATGTTCGCGATTTTACAAAAAATGTTTGCTTATTAAAAAAATGAAATTTTGAAAACAAATGTTCAGGAAATTAAAAAATCTTGATTTTTATTTAAAGTTTATGTATTAAAATTTTTTAATGAAATTAATTAAAATTTCGCAAATTCAAAAAAATGTGTTGTGCAATGTGACTTGGAAGCTTCTAGGGGCTTGGTTAGCTACCAATATTTGGACAAGACTTGCCAAAAATCGGCAACTTTTTGTGATATTGGCAAAATAACTTTGCAACAACTAGCTAAATATTCATGCGGTGCTACATGGTGAAACAATATTTGAAGAGTGGTGACATGCGAAGTGGTAAATTATGGCTATTTTTTAAAAGAATAGCTAGAAAAGTGGATCATGCAGACTATTAGGAAATGTATGGTTAGAAAAAAATCTCTACTCCTAATTATCTACAAGCTTAATTAACTACTCCCTCGGTCCAGCGAAAAGTGTACATATAAAATTTTTAGGACAAATTATGGAGTGAAGTAAAAAAATGCACTGGAAAAGTGCAAACCATCATCTCTCTCCTCTTTAATTATATAACCCCAATAAGTCAAGTACATGTAGAAATTAAGAAGACCATATGTAGAATATTATTGGTCTTGATTACCGTTTGATGAGAGAGAAACATTTTTTTCTACTTTAAAGTGCATTGAGAAGATAGAAGTACACTCTTTTATGGACAAATTTTAAAGTCAAATGTACACTCTTCACCGGACGGAGGGAGTATCTGTCTAATTAATTTATTGCATTAATGAATCGGTTTTCAAATTGATTCCACAAGAAAAAAATCCTATTTAAATGGATCTAATTAATTGCACATATAATTAAATGTTTGGCTAATTAATTACATTAGTGACTTTGTGCGAATGATGACAATGTACACGTATATTAAAGGGGAGTTGGTAGCGTCGCCTCAACCTCCTCTCCGATCTTTTCCTCCCCACACCTCCCCTTCATTTTTGTTATCTTTTAGTTTTCTGTTAATCTCAACAGATGTCGCACAAAAAATCAACCTAAATAGAGTAATTTGAAATAATCAAAATAAAACGGTATTTTCCAAAACCACATTATGCATGAACTCGATGAAATCAAATAAAATCAATTCTTACCCAAATCTCAACTCAATCAAAAAAAAATCCTGGCGTTCCCCTACCCATGCCAAAATCAAACCTTACCAAAACTTCAACTAAATCAAAACTTTCCTTGCATTCCCCTATTTGTACTCAAATCAAATTAAATCTTATCAAAATATATAATATGGTGAGTGTAAGTCATACAACGGACATGCTTGATATTGAACCACTAGAATATTTACGCCCCTGTTGCAGTGCACTGGGAAAAAGCTTGTAGACACTAACTAGTGACCACTATTTAGCACAATGCCAAACGTTGGCATGTCAACTTTTGGTACCAAACCAATAGTGCTCGGAGATGCGTTACAAAATTGATTTTTTTTCACGCGATGTGATCGTTGGTAGCAGTGTCTTTTTTATGCAACATAACGAGATTAGTCGCAAACGTGAATTGTGTACCATGATGCGGACAGTAGAAGTAGCTATCTTTGCGCACAAGTGGTGGTACCGGCTACCAAACAATTGTTGGTGCAAAAAACATGTTCGTGTTCGCCTTGCTTTTTGTCGCTGTCATAAATAGATTGGTTCAAACTTGCCTTATGTTTGCATATTTAAGAAAGGAACATTTTTTATGGAGAGATTCGTTCCTTTGCGCTCCCAACCTCGTGCCCCCCACCTCCATGTCGCATTCATTCCACATCCTACTTCCTCCTCCAACCCTTCTCTCTCACAGATTTTTGGTGGCCTCGCTATCCGCGGGGGAGGGGTATGTGATACGTCTCCAACGTATCTATAATTTTTGATTGCTCCATGCTATTATATATTCTGTTTTGGATGTTTAATGGGCTTATTTATACACTTTTGTATTATTTTTGGGACTAACCTATTAACCCAAGGCCAAGTGCAAATTGCTGGTTTTTTGCCTATTTCAGTGTTTCGCAGAAAAAGAATATCAAACGGAGTCCAAACGGAATGAAACCTTCGGGAGCGTGATTTTTGGAACAAACGTGATCCAAGGAACTTGGAGTGGACGTCAAGAAATCATCGAGGAGGCCACTAGGCAGGGGGGCGCGCCCTCCACCCTCGTGGGCCCCTCGTAGCTCCACCGACCTACTTCTTCCTCCCATATATACCTACGTACCCCGAAACCATCCAGGAGCACCACGAAAACCTAATTCCACCGCCGCAACCTTCTATACCCGTGAGATCCCATCTTGGGGCCTTTTCCGGCGCTCTGTCGGAGGGGCATCGATCACGGAGGGCTTCTACATCAACACCATAGCCTTTCCGATGATGTGTGAGTAGTTTACAACAGACCTTCGGGTCCATAGTTTTTAGCTAGACGACTTTTTCTCTCTCTTTGGATCTCAATACAAAGTTCTCCTCGATCTTCTTGGAGATCTATTTAATGTAACTCTTTTTTGCGGTGTGTTTGTGAAAGTGCTAGTTATCGACTAGAGGGGGGGGGTGAATAGGCGATTTTAACGCAAGTCTTCAAAACACGGATGTTTCAAGACAAACAATAGAAATGACCTAATTGATATGCAGTGGAAGATGAACTACAACAAGCAAACCATAGTCTAGTATGCAATAACGTGAAAGAACAAGACTAATAGCAGCTTGGTAGTAGGATCAAGATGGAAGATAGTATGAAGCCAAACAACGATAGTAGTCAAGCAATGAAGTCAAACAGATAAGGCATATAAGCAATGACTTCACGAAGACTAACTCAAAGTAAAGGAGGGAAGAGATAGAACCAGTCACTTGTTGAAGACACAGGATTTGTTGGACCATTTCCAGTTGCTGTGACAACTGTACATCTGGTTAGGGAGGCTGAGATTCAACTCAGAAGACCGCGTCTTCACCTTATTCCCCTTGAGCTAAGGACACACAGTCCTCGCCCAATCACTCTGGTAAGTCTTCAAGGTAGACTTCCGAACCTTCATAGACGACGTTCACCGGCAATCCACAATGACTCTTGGATGCTCAAAACGCGACGCCTAACCGGCTGGAGGATTCACAGTCCTCAAGTGTAATAAGTCTTCAGGTCACACAAACAAGAAAGACTTCAGTGATGCCTAACACTCTTTGGCTCTGGGTGTTTGGGCTTTGTCCTCGCAAGGATTTCTCTCTCTCAAAGGCTTTGAGGTGGGTTGCTCTCAAACGACAAAAGCCGTGCACTAACTCTGAGCAGCCACCAATTTATGGTGTAGGGGGTGGGCTATTTATAGCCACTAGGCAACCCGACCTGATATGTCCGTAATGACCCTGGTCACTAAGGAACCGACGCGTGTTCCAACGGTCGATGTCAAACACACGACAACTTTACTTGGGCTACAAGCAAAGTCGACTCATCCAAATTGTGGAGTTTTGATCTCATTGTCTTCGCTCAAGACGTAGGATTTGGGTTGAGCATCACTTCACCATTCTGACTATGATCACTTGGACCCCACTTAACAGTACGGTGGTTCCTACGACTCAACAAAGAAGAAAAGGAAACAACGAGATGACACAGTCTTCGTGCTCCATAGTCTTCACTCAATGTCTTCTCATGTCATAGTCTTCAATGTGAATATCTTCACATACCACCATTGTCTTCAATGTCTTCATACATTTTTAGGGGTCATCTCCGGTAGGTAAACCGAATCAATGAGGGACACTACCTGCGTTATCCTGCAATTCTCACAAACGCATTAGTCCCTCAACCACATTTGTCGTCAATACTCCAAAACCAACTAGGGGTGGCACTAGATGCACTTACAATCTCCCCCTTTTTGGTGATTGATGACAAACTGGTTGAAGTTTTCAACGGGGATAGAATATGTGAAATTGTAGAGGATAGGGAATTGTCTTCATAAGTGGCAAAGGATCCCCCTGAAGATGTGCATATAAGTATTTTGCTTTTGGAATGCAAATGCACATGGCAGGTTGTGCTTGTGGAGATCCTCTTCAACTTATGAAGATAACTCATCATGCATGAAATGATATAGCTAAGAGAATGACATGCATAATGAAAAATGGACGTCTGCAGAATGATCTAAGTGCGGAAGTTATAAATCGCACATGCGGAATTTATCATCGCACTGCAGTAAAGCAAATGAGTAGCATTTACCATCGAGTTTAAGTGTTACAACTCAAAGAACCAAATGTATCAAAAACGAGAGTTGTAAACACTAAGCAAAATATAGTGCAACCGCCCTTATGAACCCGCTTGAAGACTATCAAACTCATACGCTTCTCCCCCTTTTGTCAGTAAGGACCAAAAAGGTTTGAAGACATAGAGCATCTACTCGTCATCTTCAGAAGTAGATGATGCAGCAGGTTGTCGGTGTTGGTTGGCGGTGCGCATAAGCTTGGTGAAGTGTCGATCGTGCGTAAGTAGGAGGTGGTGAAGTATCATCGGCTTCATCATCGATCACTCGCATTGACATTGCCGCGAGGAAGAATAGTCAGATTCTTCAAGAGATGGAGTTCGTCAGAGTAATCGCATTCCGTGGAGGAGTGGAGTCAAACTTGAAGCGTTCAGGAAGCCATCGCCTTGAAGATCTCGCTTCAAAGACCGAGCAGGGTCAAACTCTTCCATGATCGCCGACAGGTCTCGTGAGTGACAAAATCATTCTTGGTGGCAAGGTTTCAAATGAGATTGACGTCCACCAAGAGGCTTTGCATTTGACGCTTGAACCAGGAGTGATGCTTATCTTGCTTTTGATGCAGCGCCACAAGAAGTTCTCGATCATTGAGGACTCGAGAGCGCTTCCGAGGCCTTTGGCCAATTGTGCTCTCAGTGGCTTCAGTCTGCGCACGATGAGGCAGACGTGTGTTTCCAGCCAGAGGATAAACACGTGATACAGCTTGAACGCCTTCAATGGGTTGAGAGAAGCTGTGGTGATCTGCATTCTGAAGACAAAGTGGCGTTTTGGCAGGCTCAGGGTATATGGCTTCAACAGACATATCAACCTTTGGTAGAAAGATCAGATGATTGCGAGCAGAGGGTTGATAGTTGATAGCAGAGTGCATCTTGATGAGGCGCATGACCCATGGAGCATAGAACTTCGCACCAAACAGATCGAGATCCAGACGCAGCCAATTGTCGGATGAAGAATTCTTGCGTGTTGAAGCTGATGCCATTGAGGATGTAGAAGACCAAAGTCTTCATTGCTCCTTCCAGTTTTGCAGACGATGAATGCCCTTTGACGGGCCATAGAGTTCGCCTGATGATGTGATATATTGTACGCGGCAGATACTCAAGGTCATCAACAAAGAAGTCTTTGAGGTATTCAGCGTCATGTGGCGATGGCTTCATCATGCTCAAAGATCCGACTCATGTCGGGTTACGGCTTATGAAATATGCTCTCAAGGCATCGCGGTGTAGTTGGCATCCGTGTTCAAACAGCTCTCCGGAGTGGGTAGGCCTGTGAGCTCAATGATGTCAAGAGCTTTGGCTTCATGATGGACATTTCCTGTCATCCACTCGAGAACCCATGTCTTCGTGATCTCTGTTGTAGCCGCGGATGTGGAGGGTAGCATAGAATTGAAGCACTAATTCTTCATTTCGGTGTTCTTTATGCAGAATGAAACCAAGCAGACCTGCATCATGAAAGCAATCAAGTGCTTCTTCTAAGCACGGCAGTCCGGCAATGGCTTCAGTGTCGAGGCGCATATGAGGGAAAATGCGGTCTTGATCATACAGAACACATGAGTAATAGCTTCTTTGCTGATAGCTCCAGAATCGGTCAGGAGATATCCTTGGCCTTGTGTAGGGGTTCTTTGCTCTGTCAAAGAAAGTGTTGTGGGCTTTGAAGCCATTAGCATTGAAAGAACCTGTTGAGGTGGCAGTGCCTGGAAACCTTGGCAGTCTTGGCTTCGGCTTCTGGACCTGAGGCCTATGCTCAATACGATAGTCGAACTGAGGACCAGAGGCATGAGGCGGAGGGACCAAAACGGGCCATCTTACTGTGTCTAGCTCGCCATAGTTGTATGCTTGCTCGATTGTGTAGGGCCTTGGTGGCGGAATCGAGCAAAGGGCAAAGAATCGAGGCTTCAGCTCAGCCAGATGCTCCGGGAGTAGTTGCCTCATTGGCTTCAGGAACAGTTCCTTCATTGGCTTCAGGAGCTGTTGGTGCAGGCTCCACATTGGCTTCAGCCATGACCACGTCATTGGCTTCATTGTGTTGGAGGTGGCAGCCTCAATGTTTTCAACCTCCACTTGAGGAGCTGGAGGGTCAGCAATCGCATGTTGATATCGATTATAACTTCTTCAAAGGATGTGGGGTGTAGGGACACGTTCTTCTTCTTCTTAGTTCATCGGTGATGTAATGGGATTGTCTTCAGCAGCTTTAGCTTCAGACTCAGAGAAATTCAAAGTTGGAGTGGCTTCTGAAAACACTTGACGTGCAACAGGTTGGTGGTGCACTTCTCCTTCTGGAACGCTCGTAAGAGGGGCTTGAGGCCTTTGCCCTTTGCGAAGCTCATGGAATCTTTGGCGACGCCTTTGGAGATGGAGTTGGCTGGGCCTCAAAGTCTTCCTCTTCTTCTTGCCGTTGTTGTTGTTGGGGAATGACTTGTTGTTGGGGAGTACTGGGGGAGTCTTGTTGTTGCGGGCGATCAGCCCATGAAGCATCCTGAGCAATTGACGCCGAGGACTAATTAATGTCGATGAGTTCGTTGTTCGTATGCAGACAATGCCGATGATACCACATTATACTCGATTTGAGGAAGAACTTCATCATCTTCAACATTGTCATGGTGACCAATGTCTTCAGCAGTGAGGGGATCAGCTGCTGGAATATCTTCAGCTTCAGGAGCCTCTGTGGAAGCAGGCTCATGAACAGTCATGACGTTCTTGGGTTCCAGACGCGGGATGAACCACAGAAATAGGTTCAACAATCAAGGGCTCTGTGGGAGCAGCCCGATTCTTCTTGGTCTTAAGCTTCTTCTTTGAGGGAGCAGCATCAGAGGCGTCAGGATTTTTCCTTTTTCTGGCTTCAGCCTCGGCAGCCCTCGTCTTCTTCTCGCTCGAAGCGGTTGACCGGACCTTTGGCTTCGAGCCACCATGCTGCTTGGGAAGACTATGCAGGCTCTTCCTGCCTGGAAGGTGCAGCTTGGTCAGTTGAAGACTTCTTTTTCTTTGCAGCCATTCTGGGGTCAATGCCAGGATGGCCAAGTGCTTTGCGCTTCTCAGCCTCATTGTAGGCAAGCACACACTTGTCAGCCAGAGCCTTCATGCGCTTACGAGAGCCTCTGGCTTCTTCACGCTTCTTGACAAAAGTTTCTTTGAGGTCGTGCAGCATGACCTTGATGTTTTTGACGTCTTGCACGTTGAGTGCAGCCATATGCTTCTTGAACTGAGCCTTTTCATAGTCAATCTTGTGCTTCAGTTCAACAACCCGCTGAGCAGGAGCTAGCTCAGAAGCAATGGCTCCATTGAAGGAGACGCTGAGGCCAATTGGGAGTTGCAGATCTTCAAAGCTGATGTTTGGTGTGTCGAACCACTCATCAATGAAGTGATGGATGATTGCCACATCAAAGAGAGGCAAGTTGTTGAAGATTTCTGCTTCTTCTTTGCTCTTGATAAGTTGCTCAAGAGCATCATCTGCAAGATCGTCATCACTTGGATGTATCAATGTGCTCTTCACGCAGAATGGCAGCAGGGGTCAGTGTCAGTTCAATGTTCTTGAAAATTTTCTTTCTCTTCTCCGTCTTCTTGGAGATACGGGATTGATCTTCAGACTACACACTGGCTTCAGGAGGTGCAAGGCGCTGGCTTCACACGCCAAGCTTTTGGAGGAGCAAATGACTTTGGAGCCTTGACTTTCTTAAGCTTCATGCGGCTTTGGAACAGGAGTGAGTCGGAGCTGGGCTTCATCGACTCAAAGATCATCAGAGTGATCCACTTTGGCACCTTGGACCAAAATATAAGTGATGAGGCCGTCAAGGTTTGAAAAGGGACCGATGACATTGGGTTCAGCGTCACGTGAGCCGTCAGCACGGGGAGCAGAGGGACCAGGGTTGAAGTCTAATCCCAATGACTTCTTGTTTCCTTTGCAGAAGCCTTTGCGTGCTGGAAGTTGCGTTTGAAGAGATTGTCGTCACAACACCAGAGCAAAGACGTTGGGTCGGCATTCTCAGGCTGAGGTCCACGGACCATGCAAGGATAGAAACCTTGTGCAATAGCTTCAGCCATGTTCTTGGGAGGAAGGCCTCGAAAGAGAATATCACCCCAAGGGCTTCTGATAGCATTCTTCTCGGCGTATTCCTGTGTGACGAAATTGTACTTGAACCACTGTTCAGCCCAATAGCGTCGAATCCATTGGATTCGCGTCTTGCGCTGATTGTAAGTCTCTTCGGGATCTGTCTTGTACATCTCTGCGAGGTCATCAGTGCATCTTTTGAGGTTCCCTCACGATGCTGCCTCGCCTCCTTCCCGACTGATTTATTCAGTAGCCATGAGCTTCAAACTGAATGGCTTCACGCTCAAAGGCTTCAGAGGCTTATGCTTGTCGGACAAACGAGGAACCGCTTCGGAGAATTAGTTTGATGTCGTAAGAATTCTGCAAACGAATGCGCACTATGAGAACCAAGGGATTCGCCACGGACATGTACCGTGATAAAGCATTAGAGATGCGAGGGAAGGGAAGAGGTCATATGCATTCTCGTAAGATTTTGAAGATAAATCAGTTTGAAGACATTGACCACATGATGCGAAGACATTCACTTATACTGTTGGGAGTTGGTTCCAGATTTGTACGAATCCGTGAATAAGTACAAGTGAGGAATCTAACTAGTTTTGAAGCTTAAGTGAATATACTAGGCAAGACGAGATGCGCATGTAACAGATCTAACACAAGATGGGCGTAAACCAATTTTAAGGTGTAGGATGAATCTTGAAGATCAAAAAGATGGTAAGAATAGAGTTATATTTACCACTTCGAAGAACTGCTAGACGGGAAGAAAGGAGGCCGAGCAGTTCAATCCACCGTGCCCTAACTTGGCGACGGAGGACACCTACGGCGGCTGCAGAGATGAAGATGTTCGCGGCCGGCGTGAGGACGGCGTCGGAGAGGTCGCGGCAGCTAAGCACTTCGTCGCCGGCGTCGTCGAGAGCTAGCGGTGGCGCTAGGGTTTTGACGAGGTGGAGAGGTGGAAGAAGATTTTCTTTACCGCAGGGGATGTATTTATAACGAGGTGTGCGGCAAAGGTAATTACGCAGTGTTCTCGGGCGGTTCACATCTGAGGGGCACGTGGCACGCATGCAACATACTCTGAGATGTCCCACATTCCCACGCCCGCCAGGTTTGTCGGATGGTCGTTCCGGCTTCTCCGGAATTCAACAGTAATGATGAACAGTAACGATGAATTATTTAAAACAGACTTAAAGTTTGTCTCTATGTCTTTTGCTGACAAGGACGCAGAGAAGACATTCGACAGTTTCAATAGAATGCATATGATTTGGACAGATAGAGTTTGAGATAGAAAGCATAGAGAGATTAGGGTCCGATTACATTCACTTAGTTCAAAAGATTCAACTTGAAGACATAGCTATAAATGAATGCTGTAGAGGATATATATATATATATATATATATATATATATATATATATATATATATATATAAACAAGATCTATTATGCTAATGTTAGCAGAATAAATATTATGCACACCACATCGGCACTGTACGCTCAATGAGCGCAAGACCGCATCATTTTGACGACGAGCAATCGCAATAGAGACTAGTGAACTTCTCGTCGAAAAAACTGCACGTGTTATTTTTTCGGTACTGTTTTCGCTCTAATTTTTTAACCGTTTATCAGAATGAGGCGTGTAATATACCATTAATAAGCTATGAATTAGGCGCAACTTCGACATGTTGAAAAATTTTAGAGATTCCACACGGTTTAAGAGCAGTTTTGAAAATAGTGCGGCGGATGACGAGTGGCAGCGAGCGTTTTTTCGCGTTTTTTTCTAAACCGCTTGTCGGAATGAAGCAAATGATACGCCGTTGGATAGATATCGTCGAGGCGCATCTTTTTCATATATAAATCTTTCTCTAATTCATTACGGTTTAAGAGCAGTTTCAAATTTACTAAATCGCGGAACTCTGTTTTTCAAGTTTTTTAAAATTTTCGGTACTGTTTTCACTCCAGTTTTTGAACCGTTTGTCGAAACGAGGCGTGTGATAAGCCGTTGGAAAGGTACGAACGAGGCGCAACTTTCATATGTTGAAATATTTTTGAGATTCCTTACGGTTTTAAGTTAATTTTGAAAATCGTGCGGCGGACGACGAGTTGCAGCGCCGTTTTTCGCGAAATTTTTGCAAACCGCTGGTCGGAATGATTCAAACGATGCGCCGTTGGAAAGATATCGACGATATGCAACTCTTTCATGTAGAACACTCTCTCTGGTTCTTTACAGTTTAAGAGGAACTTCGAATTTACCGAAATGCGGACGTTGTGTTTTTCGCGACACCCAAATCAATGTGGATACTTCATCCGACTGAAAACCGCACTGCAATGGACGAAAACCGCACTGCGTCACACGGGTATGAGAACTGCATGATTTCTTTTTTGTGGGACGTAAATTTTCGAAGACAAGGAAGAAAACCGCACTGCTTTTAAACTGAAAACCGCACTGCATCAAACGGGAAAGCAAACTTCATGATTTCTTTTGTCGGATGTAAATTTTCTCACACGAGTTTTTGTTGATTTTTTTACGTTTTTTTTTACGAACGAGAGTGGACCGCAGAGCCTAGGCCAAGTGAGCCGCGACATATATCAGAGTGAACCACATTACTATTTTATTGTTTCACTAATTTTTAACACTTTCATGTCGGGCGCAAGTGAACATCATCACTCTCAAAACTGAACCACATCCGCGGACCAAACGCACTGCAGGTTTTGACGTAGTCGACTAAATTTTAGAACACATGAAACAAATTGCGCCATCGCACCATCACATCAAACAAATTTATTCAAGACCGTGAGCATCGCGCCATCGCACTGCAAGCACCCTATCGCACACTCGTCCGCACTGCTAGGAAGACCTGTGCAAACCGCAGTGTTGCACCCAAACGAAATCTGAGAAGACACCAAACATATTCCTGAACTTCAACAATTACATAGCCACACCGCAACTTCTGTTGTTGGGGAAGAAGGGAACCACCACGCCATCTTCGCCGGTGTCGCGAACACCCTGGTTGCCGGTGCGGCAGAGCGCATCCTCGCCTCAGACGTAGCAACAAGAAAAGGAGAAGCGCGACCAGCGCCATGGAGTCTCGCAATGAACTGCAAACAAATATTGAGCGAGCTGCAACAAAAGCTGTCAAATGAAAACACTACAAAATGCAAGAACATGCCAAATGAACTGCACGGAACATGCTCGCCCGCCGAACTGCATTGGGAACATACAGAGTTAGATGCCCTATGGTGGAGCTGGCTATGGGATATTAGGCAAACAAATACTCACACAAATACGGGATGATGTCCATGGGAGTACAATATAAACACACGAATACAAAAGCCCCAAAGGATATGGCCATCATCTTGGGCTGCACGTAGATGGGAACCACATTGCAAACCCACGCCAGCGTCGCACGAAAGCACACCGATGGAACTGCACACCATACTGAAAAATGCATTACCTTGCCAACAGAGAACCCATCCTCACCTCACACAGAGCAGTAGGAGAAAGCACGGCCAGCGTCATGGATCTGACAGTGAACAACAAAATGAAATTCAGCGAGCTGCAAATAAATATCAAAACGAGCTTCAAAAAGAGCAGCAAAAACAACTGTTTCGACCTGCATGGGCGGCCATTGACCTTCAGCTCCAAATCGGAGGATTGCTAGTGCAAAATGTACTTCCTTTTAGAAACAATATAAGGAGAATTTTGAGTTTTCAAAGAAATAATTACAAGTGAACCCCATGGCACGCGAAAGTGAACGATCGCAAAAAGTAAAGGCACCGCATCCTCGGCCAAAAACAAAAAGTGAATTGCACGTCCGTGTTGCTCCAGCCGCTAGCGGCTCGCCGATTTAAATGCAAAGGGCCACACCACCGTGAATTTATTTTTGTCAAACTGCACGCCACCGCTGGCTGTTCTTCACAACGCCGGTTGGCGAATCGCACCAAATCTTTCCTCTCGCGTGTTTTCTTGTTCGCTAGTGAGGAACAAACAAGGAGCATCACTGGCCGGACGGCGGACTGCATCCTCAACGGCAAGCTGCACTCTCGCACGCTTGCTCACAGACGCCTTGTTGCGACGAAGAAGTCGAAGAAGCGGCGATGTGGGATGCGTGGTCTTGCATCCGGTTGTGTCCATGGTGCGGAGCCACCGCCGCAAGCAAACGCTGGCCGACCACAAGATGCTAGGAAGGCGACGCCACGACCAACACATGGGAATATCCTTGCTGGCTCTGAGCTGCATGCCACACACACTGCACAACACAATCCATGAAGCGAACTGCATCAGGAGCCTCGACCATCTTCAGGCAGCTCGCTAGAGGGGAGGGGAGGCAGGAGAGCTCGTCAGAGGGGGTGGGAAGCAGTAGAGATCGCCGGCGGGAATGGGAGCACGAGAGCTCGCCTGGGGTGAGGGGCACCTCGCCTGCTTATGGCGATGCACGCGTCGCCGGGCAAGCACGGGAGGAAGGATACCGTCGGATCCGACAGTCGCACGGCCGGGTTAGGTGTCTGGGCAGGGGTGGGAGGTGGATCCTGCCGGAGAAGGTGGGACGATGGGACGACGGCTCAGGTGGGGCGAGCCTCACCGGAGAAGGTGGGGAGGGTGGTTGGTGGCTCGTGGGATGGTGGCTCGGGGTGGCCTGGTGGCTTCCCCAACCTCCCTAGGGGCCGTGGTGGCCGGATCTGGTGCCGGTCGCCGCGTGCGGGAGGTTTCGTGGCGGCGCTTCTCGCGTGGTGGACCGGCGGGAGGAGGGCGGAGCAAGGCTGCCGGCGTTTGGTGGAGCATCGGGGAGGGTGGTGGCGGCCGCGTATGGAGGTGGCGTCGGGCGGGGTCGGTCGAGGCAGCTAGGCGAGGGACCTCTCCGCGGCGCGGCAGTGGGCGGTGCGCCGGTCAGGCGATGGGTGGTGCGGTGGGAGGCGGCAACCTAGAGAGGTGCGGGGGGAGGGGGGCTGCGGATGGGCGGCACGGCGGCGGCCTGGGTAGGGGAGGAGGGGCAGTGGCGGCCAGGGGAGGGTCGGCGCTCCGGCGGCCTGGAAGGGGCCGCGACCGATAGAAGGTGGAGGGTGGGGTGGAGGCTTGCGGTGGGTGGTCGGCCTGTTCGGGGAAAAAAGGTGGATAATGCAGAGCAGTTTCTTTTTCTTATGTTTATGCGGTTGGCCTGGATAGCGAGGCAGCTCGATCAAGTTAGCGTAATAAGCACTTTTGGTGTGTAGAATAACACTCTTAAGGGTGTTATCATAATAGACCCACCCTATATATATATATATATATATATATATATATATCAGACAGCAACAAAATCAACATAGTGAAGAAAATCATGAAGATAAGTTGAAGTTGAAGACAAATCAAATGCAAAGATATTGCAGAAATAACGCCATGAGTGAAACACTTCAATCAAAGAAATTTGGTGGTGGCGTTACCCAATCAGATAGGAAGTATTAGACCTGCATACCACGGCACAATTATCGTGGCGCTCCGAAGTCAAATTCACTTTAATGTATTCACACTCAGAGTGTAAGTCTTCATTAGATTGAAGACATACGTTACTTCGTGTGTTGTACATCTAAGTCATCAACATGCATAAGTGTTAGGATGCGTGCTTGATCACAGGACATTTGAGGATTCCAAGATATTTAGCTCACTCCGTAACTTGCAAAACCTTTTCTCATCCAAGGGCTTTGTGAAGATATCTGCCAGTTGCTCTTCAGTGTTGACGTGAATGATGTCAATATCTTTCTTCATGACATGATCCCTGAGAAAATGATGACGAATTTCAATGTGCTTTGTCTTCGAGTGTTGGACTGGATTGTTGGCAATCTTGATGGCACTTTCGTTGTCGCAGAAGAGAGGTACTTGTGTCGATTGATGCCATAGTCCTTGAGAGTTTGCTTCATCCATAGAAGCTGAGCACAAGAAGATCCAAAGAAGCAATGTATTCAGATTCAGCAGCTTGAGAGTGATACACGCTTCGCTTCTTTGAAGACCAACAAACGAAAGTGATCGTCCCGAAAGTGACATGTGCCTCGATGTTGACTTGCGATCCACCTTGTCACCAAAGATAATCAGCATCCGAAAATCCAACCAAATCAAATTTTGAGCCCTTTGGATACCACAATCCGAGTGTTGGGGTGTGAGCCAAATATCGAAGAATTCACTTCACAACTAAGTGATGCGATTCCTTTGGTGCCGCTTGGAATCGTGCACACATGCAAACACTAAGCATAATATCCGCCTAGATGCAGATAGGTAAAGTAAGGAACCAATCATGGAGCGGTATACCTTTTGATCGAACTCTTTACCATTGTCGTCGGGAACCAGATGATGTTTGGCTGGCATTGGCGTCGTGTATCCTTTTGCAATCTTGCATTCCAAACTTCTTCAGACAATCTTGGAGGTATTTTTCTTGAGATATAAAGATGCCATTCCTTTGTCGATTTAATCAAGACCAAGGAAGAACTTGAGCTCTCCCATCATGGACATCTCGATATTGTTCTTGCATCATGTATCCAAATTCATCACTATACTTCGGTTAGTGCAGCCAAGATAATGTCATCCACATATATTTGGCATACAAACAGTTCACCATCATACGTCTTCGTGAAGAGTGTGGGATCAAGGGATCCGTGTTTGAAGCCTTTGCTCTTCGTGAAGTCTTTGATTGTATCATACCAAAGCGCGAGGAGCTTGTTTGAGGCCATACAAAGGTTTTATTTAGCTTGTACACCATATCGTGGATGTTTTGGATCTTCAAAGCCGTGGTTGAGCGACATATACTTCTTCTTCAATCTTGTCGTTGAGAAATGCACTCTTCACATCCATTTGATATAGCAAGATGTTGTGGTGGTTAGCATAGGCTAGTAGTATGCGAATGGCTTCAAGCCTAGCTATAGGAGCAAATGTTTCATCGAAGTCAATTCCTTCAACTTGAGTATATCCTTGAGCCACAAGCCGTGCTTTGTTTCTAACGACTTGACCATGCTCATCTTGCTTGTTTTGATATATCCATTTGGTGCCAATAATGTTATGCTTGCGAGGGTCAGGACGCTTGACAAGTTCCCAAACATTATTCAGCTTGAACTGTTGAAGTTCTTTTGCATAGCTTGTATCCATTTTGGTTCCATAAAGGCTTCAGCAACTTTCTTGGGTTCTGATATTGACACAAAAGAAAAGTGCCCATGTAAATTTGCTAGTCAGTGTTGCTCTTGAGCGAGTAAGCGGACCAGTGCATTGATGCTATCAATTATCTTCTCAATCTGTACTTCATTTGCAACTCGAGGATGAATCGGACGAAGACTTTGCTCATGCCGATCATTGTCATCATTGGGAGGATTGTCTTCAGTCGAGCATTGTCTTCATGTTGGTCAGTGCGAAATGATAAGTTCCTCTTCAGTCAGGCTTGAAGGCATGATTTCACCGGTTCCCATCGACTTGATAGATTCGGTAGGGCGGAGCTTCGTCTAGTGTGCTTGGCAAGAACTCTCTTTGTGAACCATTGGTTTCATCAAATCGCACGCCTACGCTTTCGACGATTTTGTAGAGATAAAGGTTGAAGACTCAGAGGAGTGCGAGTCCTTTCCAGAATCGAGCATGAAGCCTTCGTGAGCCTTTGGGTTCAAATTTTGACTTGTGATGGGGATCCTTGATCCAAAGACTTAGCCCCAAATACTCAAGTAGTCGACATTTGGCTTCTTGCCAAGAAGGAGCTCATAGGAAGTTGTGTTCGTAAGCTTATGGATATAGACACGGTTGATGACGTGACAAGTCGTATCAATGGCTTCGTGCCGTAACTCTCTTGGTGTCTTGTACTCGTCGAGCATCGTTCGAGCCATCTCAATGAGGGTTATGTTCTTGCGCTCCACGATGCCATTTTGCTGAGGTGTGTATGGAGCAGAGAACTCATGAGTGATTCCCATGGTATCCAGATAAAGATCAAGTCCGGTGTTCTTGAATTCAAAGGTCATATCACTTCCGATATGCTTGATCTTGACGCCATAATTGTTCATTGCTCGATTGGTGAAGCGTCTCAAGACATCTTGCACTTCAGTCTTGTAGAGAATTATGTGCACCCATGTGTATCTTGAGTAGTCATCAACAATGACGAAGCCATAGAGACAAAGCGCTTGTTGTGAGAGTAGAGTAATGAGTAGGGCCAAACAAATCCATGTGTAACAGCTCGAAGGGTTGAGATGTCGTCATGATTGTCTTCGAGGGGTGCTTTGCCCTAGTCATTTTTCCAAATTTCGCAGCACCACACAAATGATCCTTCTTGAACTTGACACCTTCGATGCCTATGACATGCTTCTTCTTGGCGAGTGTGTGTAAGTTCCTCATGCCAAGATGCCCCAGCCTCCGATGCCAGAGCCAAGATTCAAGCTTTTGCAAGAAGACATACGGCAAGCTGTGGACCTGCTGAGAAATCTACCATATATAGATCATCTTTCCTATACCCTTCAAAGACTAGAGACTTGTTAGATTCCATTAGTACAAGGCAACGATATTTTCCAAATATCACAATCATGTTCAAGTCACAAAGCATTGAGATGTACATCAAGTTGAAACCAAGGGATTCAACAAGCATCACTTTATCCATGTGTTGATCCTTTGAGATTGCAACTCTACCTAGACCCAATACCTTGCTTTTACCAAAGGTCAAGAAATGTGATGTGACTCTTGTCCGATGGACGTAAGGTTGAGTCCATGAGAAGACTTCGATCACCAGTCATATGATTAGTGCATCCACCGTCCATAATCCATTCTCAAGCATGAGGTGTCATACCCCTCAAGATGCAGTTAGGGGATAGGCTTCACCAAGAGCATTGTGAAGCATAAACATTTGACGGGCAAGTGGATTATTGAAGCTTAAATCAAGATTAGGACTGATAGGATGAATGGCAAACGATTCAGTGAACAAAATACATAGTGAGACCATTTGGGCATTTGATCTTGTGCCCTACAAGATGTTTTAGGTCCCCAAAGAATAGCATCAGACGCCTTTGATTTTCTACCGAGACCCTTTCCTGCAAAAAGAGAGTTAATTCTTCTTAACCACCCACATCTTCGTGGGTGGCTTAGAAGCAATGAGTCTAAGTGCAGCATCTGAGAATTTCGGCTTTGGAGCCCTAGCAAATGGCCTTGCAGGAGATGAATGATACTCATATGAATAAGCAGAAAAGTTCTTAGTTCTATGAACATAGCGGTTTTAAGACACACGCTCATATTCATAAATTTGAGTACGGTTTCCCTGCAAAACATTGGCGTTAGGGTAACTCAGGCGAGTCCTCTGTCTGTATGAAGCCTTTGGACCATATGACGCCTTAGGTCTGGGTTTGTCTTCTTCCCTGTGGTGTCATGATGACATTCATCGGAAGATTCTCAAGACAGCTTTTGGGAACCCAGATCTTCTTCATAGGCGGTCCATTCCTGCAGTTAGTACCAATATACCGCAACCACTTCACCATTCTGATTCTTGAACAGCTTATAGTTTGCATCAAAGGATTCATCAATGATAATAGGGTTAGCACAGGTAAAGCCAGATAAGGTGGATGGATCCATCGAAGGTCCCTTTGCAAGCAACCCATGTGGTTTTGGGATACCGCTCAAAGCTTCCAAAGAGGAACCATCAACATTCATTTTCCTCTCGAACCCAACACCCTCTTTCCTAGGGTTTCGTTCGTAATCTGCTTTTGAGGACATCGCAAAGTGTCTGATGCCCTTTCAGACTTTTATACATCCCTGTTTCAAACAATGTCTTCAACCTAGCATTTTCATCAGCAATAGCAGTGGTATCCTCCGTAGAGGGGTTAGTTGCCACATTAGTGGTTGAAGACAATGCAATAGTAGCAGCAGTTGAACATTCAGCAATAGAGGTAGCGATATCACGCTCAAGACATTTTAGACATGGTGGTTCAAATCCATCCTGAGCGGAACTGGTCTGTTGAGCGCGAAGTGACTCATTCTCTTTTTGAAGATCTTCATGAGCCGCTCTCAATTTCTCAAGCTCTTGCTTCCTTTGAAGATAATCATAGGAGAGCTTTTCATGAGTAATTGAGAGCGTTTCATGACGACTTTCAAGTTCTTGGTACTTAGCATGAAGATTTTTAATGTCTTCAACTAAGGATTGTGAACGTGTCATTTCCGCGTCCAACAGGTCATCGCTTTTGTCTAACAGTTTTTGAGTATGTTCCATAGCTCTTTGTTGTTCGGTTGCAATTTTAGCAAGTGTTTTGTAGCTGGGTCTGGATTCACAATCAGAGTCATCTTCACTTGATGTTTGAAAGTAAGCATCACGTGATTTTACCTTGGCACCGCGTGCCATGAAGCGATAGGTGGGAGCAGGGTCGTCCTTGTCATCGCCTTGACGTTGGTGCGAAGTCATTGTCTTCGGTGTTGAAGATGGACTTGGCAACATAGGTCGTGGCTAAAGCCAGACTTGCAACGCCAGGTCGACTCCTCTTCGCACTCCACCTCCACCTCCTCGTAAGGCAGACTCCTCCTCTGAATCCATTTCCTTGCCAACAAAAGCACGAGCCTTGCGGATGAGCTCTTCTTATGAGATGAAGACTTTGATGAGGACTTGGAAGAAGACTTTGAAGATTTCTTCTTTTTCTTGTCATCAGAATCATATTCCTTGCTCTTCTTCTTCCTCTTCTTCTCATTGTCCCACTGTGGACACTCAGAGATATAGTGTCTAGTTTTCTTGCAGTTGTGACAGGTTCTCTTCTTGTAGTCATGAGTGGAAGCTTCATCATCTCTTGAGCTGGATCGTGAAGACTTTCAAGCCTTTCTTCCTAGTGAACTTCGAACTTCTTCACAAGCATAGCAAGTTCCTTTCCAATGTCTTCGTGGATCATCGTAACCGCAATGATTCTTCTTCAGATGAGGAAACAACTTTTGCCTTCAAAGCGAAGTTCGGCCATAGTTGGGACCATAGATATCTCTTTTCTCGAGATAGCTAGAACTCATGTGTGTTGAGCCTCTCAAGTATATCGACGGATCGAGTGTCTTGAAGTCGGGACGTTCTTGTATCATGAGGGCAAGGGTGTCAAAAGAGCTGTCAAGTGATCTCGGTAGTGTCTTGACGATTTCATGCTTGGTGATCTCAAGGGCACCGAGAGCATGAAGCTCATTTGTGATGTCGATTGAGGCGATCAAATGTGAGTTGGACATTTTCATTGTCGCTTTCTCTTGAAGCGGTTGAAGAGGTTGTGAAGAACACCGATCCTTTGATCTCTCCGGGTTGAGACGCTTCGTTGACCTTGGATAGCCAGTCCCTGCATTAGCTTCGACTTTTCCAGAAAGCACTCACACGGCCATACATCCTTTGGTCATTGACCACGAATGATGCTCTTTGCAGAGAGTCCAGCTTGGATGAACTTCTTGACATCAGCAGGGTGACACCTTCACCAGTTTTGGGAACGCCGTTCTTGACGACATACCAGAGGTCGACATCAATGGCTTCAAGATGCATGCGCATCTTATTCTTCCAGTAGGGATAGTCAGTTCCATCGAACACGGGGCAAGCAGCGGAGACTTTGATCATCCCAGCAGTCGACATAGCTAAAACTCCAGGTGGTTAAACCGAATCACACAAAACAAGGGAGTACCTTGCTCTGATACCAATTGAAAGTGCTAGTTATCGACTAGAGGGGGGGTGAATAGGCGATTTTAACGCAAGTCTTCAAAACACGGATGTTTCAAGACAAACAATAGAAATGACCTAATTGATATGCAGCGGAAGATGAACTAGAACAAGCAAACCATAGTCTAGTATGCAATAACGTGAAAGAACAAGACTAATAGCAGCTTGGTAGTAGGATCAAGATGGAAGGTAGTATGAAGCCAAACAACGATAGTAGTCAAGCAATGAAGTCAAACAGATAAGGCATATAAGCAATGACTTCACGAAGACTAACTCAAAGTAAAGGAGGGAAGAGATAGAACCAATCACTTGTTGAAGACACAGGATTTGTTGGACCATTTCCAGTTGCTGTGACAACTGTACATCTGGTTAGGGAGGCTGAGATTCAACTCAGAAGACCGCGTCTTCCCCTTATTCCCCTTGAGCTAAGGACACACAGTCCTCGCCTAATCACTCTGTAAGTCTTCAAGGTAGACTTACGAACCTTCACAACGACGTTCACCGGCAATCCACAATGACTCTTGGATGCTCGGTTTACGCCTAACCGGCCGGAGGATTCACAAGACTCAAGTGTAATAAGTCTTCGTGTCACACAGACAAGAAAGACTTCAAGATGCCTAACACTCTTTGGCTCGGGTGTTTGGGCTTTGTCCTCGCAAGGATTTCTATCTCTCAAAGGCTTCGAGGTGGGTTGCTATCAAACGACAAAAGCCGTGCACTAACTCCTCGAAAGCAGCCACCAATTTATGGTGTAGGGGTGGGCTATTTATAGCCACTAGGCAACCCGACCTGATATGTCCGAAATGACCCTGGGTCACTAAGGAACCGACATGTGTTCCAACGGTCGATTTCAAACACACACGGCAACTTTACTTGGGCTACAAGCAAAGTCGACTCATCCAGCTGGATAAGTTTTGCTCTCATTGTCTTCGCTCGAAGACGTAGGATTTGGGTTGAGCATCACTTCACCATTCCGACTATGATCACTTGGACCCCACTTAACAAAGACGGTGGTTCCTATGACTCAACAAAGAAGAAAAGGAAACAACGAGACGAGACAGTCTTCGTGCTCCATAGTCTTCACTCAATGTCTTCTCATGTCATAGTCTTCAATGTGAATATCTTCACATACCACCATTGTCTTCAATGTCTTCATACATTTTTAGGGGTCATCTCCGGTAGGTAAACCGAATCAATGATAGACACTACATGCGTTATCCTGCAATTCTTACAAACGCATTAGTCCCTCAACCACATTTGTCGTCAATACTCCAAAACCAACTAGGGGTGGCACTAGATGCACTTACAGTTTGTCGAGATCTGATGAATTGTGGGTTTATGATCAAGATTATCTATGAACAATATTTGAATCTTCTCTGAATTCTTTTATGTATGATTGGTTATCTTTGCAAGTCTCTTCGAATTATCAGTTTGGTTTGGCCTACTAGATTGATCTTTCTTGCAATGGGAGAAGTGCTTAGCTTTGGGTTCAATCTTGCGGTGCTCGATCCCAGTGACAGTAGGGGAAATGACACGTATTGTATTGTTTCCATCGAGGATAAAAAGATGGGGTTTATATCATATTGCATGAGTTTATCCCTCTACATCATGTCATCTTACCTAATGCGTTACTCTGTTCTTATGAACTTAATACTCTAAATGCATGCTGGATAGCGGTCGATGTGTGGAGTAATAGTAGTAGATGCAAAAGTGAGTCGGTCTACTTGTCACGGACGTGATGCCTATATACATGATCATGCCTAGATATTCTCATAACTATGCTTAAGTCTATCAATTGCTCGAAAGTAATTTGTTCACCCACCGTAATACTTGTGTTATCTTGAGAGAAGCCACTAGTGAAACCTATGGCCCCCGGGTCTATTTTCCATCATATAAGTTTCCAATCTATTTTACTTTGCAATCTTTACTTTTAATCTTTATCATAAAAATACCAAAAATATTATCTTATCATCTCTATCAGATCCCACTTTTGCTAGTGGCCGTGAAGGGATTGACAACCCCTTTATCGCGTTGGTTGCAAGGTTCTTATTTGTTTGTGTAGGTACAAGGGACTTGCTTGCGGCCTCCTACTGGATTGATACCTTGGTTCTAAAAAACTGAGGGAAATACTTACGCTACTTTGTTGCATCACCCTTTCCTCTTCAAGGGAAAACCAATGCACTGCTTAAGAGGTAGCAAGAAGGATTTCTGGCGCCGTTGCCGGGGAGTCTATGCACAAGTCAAGACATACCAAGTACCCATCATAAACTCTTATCCCTCGCATTACATTATTTGCCATTTGCCTCTCGTTTTCCTCTCCCCTACTTCACCCTTGCCGTTTTATTCGCCCTCTTTTTCGTTCACCTCTTTTTCGCGTGCTTCTTGTTTGCTCGTGTGTTGGATTGCTTGCTTGTCAAGATGGCTAAAGATAATACTAAATTGTGTGAATTTTCCAATACCAATAACAATGATTTTCTTAGCACTCCGATTGCTCCTCTTACCGATGCTGAATCTTGTGAAATTAATGCTGCTTTGCTGAATCTTGCCATGAAAGAGCAATTCGCCGGCCTTCCTAGTGAAGATGCCGCTACCCATCTAAATAGCTTTGCTGATCTATGTGATATGCAAAAGAAGAAATATGTGGACAATGATATTGTTAAATTGAAGCTATTTCCTTTTTCGCTTAGAGATCGTGCTAAAGCTTGGTTTTCGTCTTTGCCTAAAAATAGTATTGATTCTTCGAACAAGTGCAAAGATGCCTTTATCTCTAAGTATTTTCCTCCGCTAAGATCATCTCTCTTAGAAATGATATTATGAATTTTAAGCAACTTGATCATGAACATGTTGCACAAGCTTGGGAGAGGATGAAGTTAATGATACGTAATTGCCCTACTCATGGTTTGAATTTGTGGATGATTATACAAAAAATTTATGCCGGATTGAATTTTGCTTCTAAAAATCTTTTAGATTCGGCTGCGGGAGGCACTTTTACGGAAATCACTTTATGAGAAGCTACAAAACTCCTAGATAATATTATGGTTAATTATTCTCAATAGCACACTGAAAGATCTACTAGTAAAAAGGTGCATGCAATTGAAGAGATTAATGTTTTGAGTGGAAAGATTGATGAACTTATGAAATTGTTTGCTAATAAGAGTGTTTCTTCTGATCCCAATGATATGCCTTTGTCTACTTTGATTGAGAATAATAATGAATCTATGGATGTGAATTTTGTTGGTAGGAATAATTTTGGTAACAACGCGTATAGAGGAAATTTTAATCCTAGGCCGTATCCTAGTAATTCCTCTAATAATTATGGTAATTCCTACAACAACCCTTATGGAAATTTTAATAAGATGCCCTCTCATTTTGAGAGTAGTGTTAAAGAATTTATGAATTCACAAAAGAATTTCAATGCTTTGCTTGAAGAAAAATTGCTTAAGATCGATAAGTTGGCTAGGATCGTGGATAGAATTTCTCTTGATGTGGATTCTTTGAAACTTAGATCTGTTCCACCTAAGCATGATATCAATGAGTCTCTCAAAGCCATGAGAATTTCCATTTATGAGTGCAAAGAAAGAACCGCTAGGATGCGTGCTAAGAAAGATTGCTTTATAAAAGCGTGTTCTTCTAGTTTTCATGATAGTAAGGATGAAGATCTAAAAGTGATTGATGTGTCCCCTATTAAATCACTTTTTTGCAATATGAATCTTGATAATGATGGGACTGGAGATTAGTCAAGTTTAGTTAAAAGGCGTCCCAATGATTCGGAGTTTTTAGATCTTGATGCAAAATTTAGTAAAAGTGGGATGGAAGAGGTCAAAACTTTAGATAGCAATGAACCCACTATTTTGGATTTCAAGAAATTTAATTATGATAACTGTTCTTTAATAGATTGTATTTCCTTGTTGCAATCCATGCTAAATTCTCAGCATGCTTATAGTCAAAATAAAGCTTTTACTAAACATATCGTTGATGCTTTAATGCAATCTTATGAAGAAAAGCACAAATTGGAAGTTTCTATCCCTAGAAAACTTTATGATGAGTCGGAACCTACTATTAAAATTAAAATTAAAGATCATGAATGCTATGCTTTGTATGATTTGGGTGCTAGTGTTTCCATGATTCCAAAAACTTTGTGTGATTTGGTAGGTTTCCGTGAATTTGATGATTGTTCCTTAAACTTGCACCTTGCGGATTCCACCATTAAGAAACCTATAGGAAGAATTAATGATGTTCTTATTGTTGCAAATAGGAATTATGTGCCCGTAGATTTCATTGTTCTTGATATAGATTGCAATCCTTTGTCCTATTATTCTTGGTAGACCTTTCCTTAGAACGATTGGTGCAATTATTGATATGAAAGAAGGAAATATTAGATTCCAATTTCCGTTAAGGAAAGGCATGAAACACTTTCCTAGAAAGAAAATAAAATTACCTTATGAATCTATCATGAGAGCCACATATGAATTGCATACCAAAGATGGCAATACCTAGATCTATCCTTGCCTTTATGCCTAGCTAGGGGCGTTAAATGATAGCGCTTGTTGGGAGGCAACCCAATTTTATTTTAGTTTTTTTGCTTTTTGGTTTTTTAGGAATAAATAATCCATCTAGCTTCTATATAGATGTGGTTTTGTGTTTTAATTAGTGTTTGTGCCAAGTTAAACCTATAGGATTTTCTTGGATGATAGTTATTTGATCTTGCTGAAAATTCCAGAAACTTTCTGTTCACGAAAAAAATTGTTTAAAATCACCAGAACATGATAAAATACTGATTCCAATTGCAGTAGATCAATAAACAAATTATGTAGATCGTCCTATGTTGGTAGATTTTTATGAATTCCAGAAGTTTGCGTTAGTTACAGATTACTACAGACTGTACTGTTTTTGACATATTCTGTTTTTCGCGTGTTGTTTGCTTATTTTGATGAGTCTATGGCTAATAATGGAGTTTATGAACCATAGAAAAGTTGGAATACAGTATGTTTAACACCAATATAAATAAAGAATGAATTCATTACAGTACCTTGAAGTGGTGTTTTGCTTTCTTTCGCTAACGGAGCTCGCGAGATTTTCTGTTAAGTTTTGTGTTGTGAAGTTTTCAAGTTTTGGGTAAAGATTTGATGGATTATGGAACAAGGAGTGGCAAGAGCCCAAGATTTGGGATGCCCAAGGCACCCCAAGGTAAAATCTAAGGAAAACCCAAAAAGCCTAAGCTTGGGGATGCTGAGGGAGTCCTGGATTAGGGGGTCCTCGGACAGACGGACTATATCCTTTGGTCGGACTGTTGGACTATGAAGATACAAGATTGCAGACTTCGTCCCGTGTCTGGATGGGACTCTCCTTGGCGTGGAAGGCAAGCTTGGCAATTCGGATATCTAGATCTCCTCCCTTGTAACGGACTCTGTGTAACCCTAGCCTCCTCCGGTGTCTATATAAAGCGGAGGGTTTAGTCTGTAGGACGAACAACAATCAGAATCATAGGCTAGCTTCTAGGGTTTAGCCTCTACGATCTCGTGGTAGATCAACTCTTGTAATACTCATATCATCAAGATCAATCAAGCAGGAAGTAGGGTATTACGTCCATCGAGAGGGCCCGAACCTGGGTAAACATTGTGTCCCCCGCCTCCTGTTACCATCCGCCTTAGACGCACAGTTCGAGACCCCCTACCCGAGATCCGCCGGTTTTGACACCGACATTGGTGCTTTCATTGAGAGTTCCAATGTGCCGTCATCATAAGGCTCGATGGCTCTTCTTGTTGTCAAGGACAACATCACCTCGGGGGGAGCCCTGGCTGTAGGCCAAACCCTCCGATTAGGCGGCTTCGTCATGACCGCCCGTTCGGCCGTTGCGTCGACGGTGACTTCTCAGGTCATCAAAAACAGCCTCCACGTCGGCTCGGGATTCGCCAAGCAGATGGATCCAATGAAGCTCTCTTCCTTGAACAAGCTCTTGGATCGCATCGCGGCCTTGGGAGTCGCTACGGACTATGATCGGATCGAGCTTAAACCCGACCAAAGGGAGATTAATTCTCCACCGGTCACCCATCAGATAGCGGTGGTGGAGGAGCAACGCAGCAATTCTTCCTCTATTTTGAGGACAAACTATGTCCAGATTCCCGAGCTCTCCGAGCCGGATACCCGTCTGCGGGAGGACATGGCCCAAGCTTTGAACTTAGAATCAGACAGCAGGCCAGATCTATTGGGCAACATCTCGGAGCCCGAACTGCCAAGCTCGAAACTCCTCCGCCTCGGTCTCAGATTGGGTCAGGTTGGGACCTAAATCTACCCACCCACCCAGATATAAGTGATCTTTCCCACATTAGACAAGAGCCCCAAGAGACAGTACATCACTATTGGGCCAGATTCCTCCTTGTAATGAGCAAGGTCAAGGACTGTCGCGAGGAAGACGCAATTTTATTCTTTTGCAAAAATTTGACGAACAAGGGAATCCTCAACGCCATAAGTCGCCGTGATATAGCACACTTCCCCGACTTGGCGGTCATAGTACAGAAGTACTGTGCGATGGAAAGCGCCTGAAAAACCCAAACAAAATTTTGGGATCCTCCGGCCCTCACCAAACCACCCGCCCGAACTAAAGGGTGTACTCTCGTAAGTCACCCGATCCAATTACAAAGAAACAAAAGCCCACTACAGGGTGTGGAACCGTATTGGAGGGACGGCTCAATGGGCCATGCAAAATTCACAGTACAGTGGATAACATGCCAACACATAGCCTTAGAGCATGTTGGGTACTCCGGCAGGTGGCCAAGAGCAGCGAGGATATCCTCATCAACAATGCAACAGAGCACCATCCCGTGGAAAATAACAATACAGTATTGACAGTCTTCAAGACCTTCGCCTCAAATAATAGGCGTAAGGGTGCACTCCGCAGCCTTGCCGAAGTCTGCCACGTAGCAGCAATAAATCCATGGAGCGACACGGCTATAACCTTCAATGCCAGTGACGAACCTAAATTCCGAACAGCCCGAGCACCAGCCGCCTTGGTCCTTAGTCCAATTGTGGATGGCTTCCGGCTTACGAAAGTGCTCATGGACGATGGCTGCGGATTAAACCTTATCTATGAAGAAACCCTTCGAAAAATGGAAATAGACAAGAGCCGCATTGAGCAAAGCAGCACGACCTTCAGAGGAATCATCCCTAGTCGGGAGGCACGATGTGCAGGAAAAATCACACTAGATGTGGTATTCGGCACGCCAGAGAATTATAGGTCCGAAGAAATCACATTCCAAGTGGCCCCGTTTAGTAGTGGATACCATGCCCTTTTAGGGCGGGAGGCGTTCACGATCTTCCAAACTATACCCCATTACGGGTACATGAAGCTCAAAATGCCCGGGCCCAACGGAATCATCACACTAGCTAGTGATCCGGACATAGCACTCCGCGCCGAAAATAAAACCGCCGCACTAGCCCTCGAGGCATTATCGAAGCTCCTTGCGATCAAGAACTAATCGCTGCGCGCTCCACAATGGACAGGGACGATGTGATACTCGACAAAAGACCCAAGTCCACCTCTTTTTAACCAGCGGACGAAATATTCAAATTCCAAGTCCACCCAACGGACCATGCAAAGACAGCATCCATCGGGGCACAGCTAAACCCCACAGTAGACGCCGCACTGCGGGAGTTCTTGCACGAGAATTGGGACATCTTCGCCTGGCATCCTTCAGACATGCCAGGAATCCCACGCAGGCTGGCCGAGCATAGCCTTAACATTCTAAAGGGGTTCAAGCCGGTCAAGCAGACTCTTCGGCATTTCTCTGAGCCTAAGCGACAAGCCATGGGAGAGGAGCTAGCCAAATTACTTGAGGTCGGATTCATTAGATAAATAAAACATCCGGACTGGCTAGCAAACCTGGTGATGGTACCAAAGAAGGACAAATCCTGGCGCCTATGTGTCGATTTCAAGGACCTTAACAAGGCTTGCCCCAAGGATCCCTTCCCTCTCCCCCGCATCGATCAAATTATCGACGCTACCGCAGGACACGACTCATTGTGTTTCCTCGACGCATACTCCGGATACCCTCAAATTAAGATGGCGGAGTCCGATCAAGCCGCAATGGCATTTATCACTCCATACGCCCCTTCTGCTTTTAACACCATGCCTTTCGGGCTCAAAAACGCTCGGTGCAACCTATCAACGCATGATTCGTATACATGCCTGGATACACAAATTGGCAAAACAGTGGAGGCATATGTAGACGACGTGGTCATCAAAACTAGACACGTCGAATCCTTAATAGACGACTTGAGGCTCACGTTCGACAATCTCCGAACATATGACATCAAACTCAATCCGGAAAAATGCGTTTTCGGTGTGCCCGCTGGAAAGCTCTTGGGCTTCATCGTCTCCAGTAGAGGAATTGAAGCAAATCCGACTAAAATCCGAGCTCTGTCATAGTTGGCTATCCCAACTGACCTCAAGCAAATCCAGAAATTAACTGGATGCGTGGCTGCCTTAAGCCGCTTTATCTCCCGATTAGGAGAAAAGGCACTACCCCTTTATCGCCTTCTTCGATGCACCGAACACTTCGAGTGGATGGATGCGACCACGGCCGGATTGGAAGGAGAAAAAGCCGTTCTGGCCACCAACCCAATCTTGGCCGCGCCAAATGTCGGCGAACCAATGCTGTTATATATAGCGGCAACACACCAAGTTGTAAGCGCAGTGCTCATCGTCGAACGAGAGACGGACGGACATAAGCTCCCACTTCAAAAGCCGGTATACTATGTATCCACTGTCCTCACTCCATGCAAATCACGGTACCCACATTATCAAAAGATAGCATACTGATACGTCTCCAACGTATCTATAATTTTTGATTGCTCCATGCTATATTATCTAATGTTTTGGACATTGTTGGGCTTTATTATTCACTTTTATATAATTTTTGGGACTAACCTATTAACCGGAGGCCCAGCACAGAATTGCTGTTTTTTGCCTATTTCAGAGTTTCGCAGAAAAGGAATATCAAACGGAGTACAAACAGAATGAAACCTTCGGGATTGTGATTTTTAGGAAGATTATGATCCAGGAGACTTGGACCCTACGTCAAGAAACAAAAGAGGAAGGCACGAGGTAGGGGGGCGCGCCCTCCACACTCGTGGGCCCCCTGTTGCTCCACCGGCGTACTCCTTCCTCCTATATATACCTACGCACTTCAAACGATCGACACGAGCCAAAAACCTAATTCCACCACCGCAACCTTCTGTACCCACGAGATCCCATCTTGGGGCCTGTTCCGGAGCTCCGCCGGAGGGGGCATCCATCATGGAGGTCTTCTACATCAACACCATAGCCTCTCCAATGAAGTGTGAGTAGTTTACTTCAGACCTTCGGGTCCATAGTTAGTAGCTTGATGGCTTCTTCTCTCTTTTTGGATCTCAATACAATGTTCTCCCCCTCTCTCGTGGAGATCTATTTGATGTAATCTTCTTTTTGCAGTGTGTTTGTTGAGACCGATGAATTGTGGGTTTATGCTCAAGATTATCTATGAACAATATTTGAATCTTCTCTGAATTCTTTTCTGTATGATTGGTTATCTTTGCAAGTCTCTTCGAATTATCAGTTTGGTTTGGCCTACTAGATTGATCTTTCTTGCAATGGGAGAAGTGCTTAGCTTTGGGTTCAATCTTGCGGTGTCCTTTCCCAAAGGATGAGGGGCAGCAAGGCACATATTGTATTATTGCCATCGAGGATAACAAGATGGGGGTTTTATCGTATTGCATGAATTTATCCCTCTACATCATGTCATCTTGCTTAAGGCGTTACTCTGTTTTCATGAACTTAATACTCTAGATGCATGCTGGATAGCGGTCGATGAGTGGAGTAATAGTAGTAGATACAGCAGCAGTCGATCTACTTGTCTCGGACGTGATGCCTATATACATGATCATACCTAGATATTCTCATAACTATGCTCAATTCTGTCAATTGCTCAATAGTAATTCGTTCACCCACCGTAAAATACTTATGCTCTTGAGAGAAGCCACTAGTGAAACCTATGGCCCCCGGGTCTATCTTAAACATATTAATCTTCCAATGCTTAGTTATTTCCTTTGCTTTTTTACTTTGCTTTTATTTTACTTTTCATCTTTATCACAAAAATACCAAAAATATTATCCTATCATATCTATCAGATCTCACTCTCGTAAGTGACCGTGAAGGGATTGACAACCCCTTATCGCGTTGGTTGCGAGGAGTTATTTGTTTTGTGTAGGTAAGAGGGACTCACGCGTAGCCTCCTACTGGATTGATACCTTGGTTCTCAAAAACTGAGGGAAATACTTACGCTCATCAGGTTGCATCACCCTTTCCTCTTCAAGGAAATCCAATGCAGTGCTCAAGAGGTAGCAGAGAAGATTTCTGGCGCCGTTTCCGGGGAGTCCACGCAAAAGTCAACATACCAAGTACCCATCACAAATCCCTTATCTCCCGCATTACATTATTTGCTTGCCTCTCGTTTTCCTCTCTTTTCCGTTCGCCTCTTTTTCGCTTGCTCTTTGTTTGCTCGTGTGTTGGATTGCTTGCTTGTCACGATGGCTCAAGATAATACCAAATTGTGTGACTTTACCAATACCAACAATAATGATTTCCTTAGCACTCTGATTGCTCCTCTTACCAATACTGAATTTTGCAAAATCAATGCTGCTTTGTCGAATCTTGTCATGAAAGATCAATTCGCCGGCCTTCCTAGTGAAGATGCCGCTACTCATCTAAATAGCTTCGTTGATTTGTGTGATGTGCAAAACAAGAAAGATGTTGATAATGATATTGTTAAATTGAAGTTATTTCCTTTTTCGCTTAGAGATCGTGCTAAAGCTTGGTTTTCGTCTTTGCCTAAAAATAGTATTGATTCTTGGAAGAAGTGCAAAGATGCCTTTATCTCTAAGTATTTTCCTCCCGCTAAGATCATCTCTCTTAGAAACGATATTATGAATTTTAAGCAACTTGATCATGAACATGTTGCACAAGCTTGGGAGAGGATGAAATTAATGATACGTAATTGCCCTACCCATGGTTTGAATTTGTGGATGATTATACAAAAAAATTATGCCGGATTGAATTTTGCTTCTAGAAATCTTTTAGATTCGGCCGCGGGAGGCACTTTTATGGAAATCACTTTAGGATAAGCTACTAAACTCTTAGATAATATTATGGTTAATTATTCTCAATGGCACACTAAAAGATTTACTAATAAAAAAGTGCATGCGATAGAAGAAATTAATGTTTTGAGTGGAAAGATGGATGAACTTATGAAATTATTTGCTACTAAGAGTGTTTCTTCTGATCCTAATGATATGCCTTTGTCTACTTTGACTGAGAATAATAATGAATCTATGGATGTGAATTTTGTTGGTAGGAATAATTTTGGTAACAACACGTATAGAGGAAACTTTAATCCTAGGCCTTATCCTAGTAATTCCTCTAATAATTATGGAAATTCCTACAACAACTCTTACGAAAATTTTAATAAGGTGCCCTCTGAATTTGAGACTAGTGTTAAAGAGTTTATGAATTCGCAAAAGAATTTCAATGCTTTGCTTGAAGAGAAATTCCTTAAAGTTGATGATTTGGCTAGGAACGTTGATAGAATTTCTCTTGATGTTGATTCTTTAAAGCTTAGATCTATTCCTCCTAAGCATGATATCAATGAGTCTCTCAAAGCCATGAGAATTTCCATTGATGAGTGCAAAGAAAGAACCACTAGGATGCGTGCTAAGAAAGATGCCTTTATAAGAGCATGTTCTTCTAATTTCTATGAAAATAAAGATGAAGTTCTAAAAGTTATTGATGTGTCCCCTATTAAATATTTGTTTTGCAATATGAATCTTGATAATGATGGGACTGAATATGATCCACCTTTACCTAGAAGGCGTTCCAAAAATTCGGATTTTTTAGATCTTGATGCTAAAATTGATGAAAGTGGGATAGAAGAAATCAAAACCCTAGATGTTAATAACCCACTATTTTGGATTTCAAGGAATTTAATTATGAAAATTGCTCTTTGATTGATTGTATTTCCTTGTTGCAATCCGTGTAATGTTCTCCTCATGCTTATAGTCAAAATAAAGCATTTACTAAACATATCGTTGATGCCTTGATGCAATCTTATGAAGAAAAGCTTGAGTTGGAAGTTTCTATCCCTAGAAAACTTTATGATGAGTGGGAACCAACTATTAAAATTAAGATTAAGGATCATGAGTTCTATGCTTTATGTGATTTGGGTGCTAGTGTTTCCACTATTCCCAAAACTTTGTGCGATTTGCTAGGTTTCCATGATTTTGATGATTGCTCTTTAAACTTGCACCTTGCGGATTCCACTATTAAGAAACCTATGTGAAGAATTAATGATGTTCTTATTATTGCAAATAGGAATTATGTTCCCGTAGATTTTATCGTTCTTGATATAGATTGCAATCCTTCATGTCCTATTATTCTTGGTAGACCTTTTCTTAGAACGATTGGTGCAATTATTGATATGAAGGAAGGGAATATTAGATTCCAATTTCCATTAAAGAAAGGCATGGAACACTTCCCTAGGAAAAAAATAAAATTACCATATGAATCTATCATGAGAGCCACTTATGGATTGCCTACCAAAGATGGCAATACCTAGATCTATCCTTGCTTTTATGCCTAGCTAGGGGCGATAAACGATAGCGCTTGTTGGGAGGCAACCCAATTTTATTTTTTGTTTTTTTTGCTTTTTTGCTTATGTTTAGGAATAAATCTTTTTTCTAGCCTTTGGTTATATGTGTTTTTATGTTTTAATTAGTGTTTGTGCCAAGCTAAACCTATAGGATCTTCTTGGATGATAGTTATTTGATCTTGCAGAAATTTCCTGAAACTTTCTGTTCACAAAAATAATTGTTACAAATCACCAGAACGTGATAAAATAGTGATTCCAATTGCTGCTGATCGATAAACAAATTTCCTAGGTCTTCCTAGTTTTGCTGATTTTTGGGAGTTACAGAAGTTTGCGTTAATTACAGATTACTACAGACTGTTCTGTTTTTGACAGATTCTGTTTTTCGTGTGTTGTTTGCTTATTTTGATGAATCTATGGCTAGTAAAATAGTTTATAAACCATAGAGAAGTTGGAATACAGTAGGTTTAACACCAATATAAATAAATAATAAGTTCATTACAGTACCTTGAAGTGGTCTTTTGTTTTCTTTCGCTAACGGAGCTCACGAGATTTCTGTTGAGTTTTGTGTTGTGAAGTTTTCAAGTTTTGGGTGAAAGATTTTGATGGATTATGGAACAAGGAGTGGCAAGAACCTAAGATTGGGGATGCCCATGGAACCCCCAAGATAATCTAAGGACACCAAAAAGCCAAAGCTTGGGAATTCCCTGGAAGGCATCCCCTCTTTCGTCTACTTCCATCGGTAACTTTACTTGGAGCTATATTTTTATTCACCACATGATATGTGTTTTGCTTGGAGCGTCTTGTATGATTTGAGTCTTTGCTTTTTAGTTTACCAAAATCATCCTTGCTGTACACACCTTTTGAGAGAGCCATACATGATTTGGAATTTGTTAGAATACTCTATGTGCTTCGCTTATATCTTTTGAGTTATATAGTTTTGCTCTAGTGCTTCACTTATATCTTTTAGAGCACGATGGTGGATTTGTTTTATAGAAAATATTGATCTCTCATGCTTCACTTAGATTATTTTGAGAGTCTTAAATAGCATGGTAATTTGCTTAAATAATCCTAATATGCTTGGTATTCAAGAATAGTAAAACTTTCTTATGAGTGAGTTGAATACTATGAGAAGTTTGATTCTTGATAATTGTTTTGAGATATAAGCATGGTGATATTAGAGTCATGCTAGTTGAGTAGTTGTGAATTTGAGAAATACTTGTGTTAAAGTTTGTGATTCCCGTAGCATGCACGTATGGTGAACCGTTATGTGATGAAGTCGGAGCATGATTTATTTATTGATTGTCTTCCTTATGAGTGGCGGTCGGGGACGAGCGATGGTCTTTTCCTACCAATCTATCCCCCTAGGAGCATGCACGTAATATTTTCCTTTGATAACTTGTAGACTTTTGCAATAAGTATATGAGTTCTTTATGACTAATGTTGAGTCCATGGATTATACGCACTCTTCCTCCTTACACCATTGCTAGCCTCTCTAATACCGCGCACCTTTTCACCGGTATCATACACCCACCATATACCTTCCTCAAAACAGCCACCATACCTACCTATCATGGCATTTCCATAGCCATTCCGAGATATATTGCCATGCAACTTTCCACCGTTCGTTTATTATGACACGATCCATCATTGTCATATTGCTTAGCATGATCATGTAGTTGACATCGTATTTGTGGCAAAGCCACCGTTCATAATTCTTTCATACATGTCACTCTTGATTCATTGCGTATCCCGATACACCACCGGAGGCATTCATATAGAGTCATATTTTGTTCTAAGTATCGAGTTGTAATTGTTGAGTTGTAACAAAATAAAAGTGTGATGATATTCATTTTTAGAGCATTGTCCCAAGTGAGGAAAGGATGATGGAGACTATGATTCCCCCACAAGTCGGGATGGGACTCTGGACGAAAAATTAAAAAAAGGCCATAAAAAGGAGAAAAGGCCCAAACAAAAAAATGAGAGAAAAATAGAGAAGGGACAATGTTACTATCCTTTTACCACACTTGTGCTTCAAAGTAGCACCATGATCTTCATGATAGAGAGTCTCTCATTTTGTCACTTCATATACTAGTGGGAATTTTTCATTATAGAACTTGGCATGTATATTCCAATGATGGGCTTCCTCAAAATGCCCTAGGTCTTCGTGAGCAAGCAAGTTGGATGCACACCCACTTAGTTTCTTTTGTTGAGCTTTCATATGCTTATAGCTCTAGTGCATCTGTTGCATGGCAATCCCTACTCACTCACATTGATATCTATTGATGGGCATATCCATAGCCCGTTGATACGCCTAGTTGATGTGAGACCATCTTCTCCCTTTTTGTCTTCTCCACAACCACCATTCTATTCCACATATAGTGCTATATCCATGGCTCACGCTCATGTATTGTGTGAAGATTGAAAACGTTTGAGAATGTCAAAAGTATGAAACAATTGCTTGGCTTGTCATCGGGGTTGTGCATGATTTAAATACTTTGTGTGGTGAAGATGGAGCATAGCCGCTATATGATTTTGTAGGGATAACTTTCTTTGGCCTTGTTATTTTGAGAAGACATGATTGCTTTGTTAGTATGCTTGAAGTATTATTATTTTTGTGTCAATATTAAACTTTTGTCTTGAATCTTTCGGATCTGAATATTCATACCACAATTAAGAAGAATTACCTTAAGATTATGCCAAGTAGCACTCCGCATCAAAAATTCTATTTTTATCATTTACCTACTCGAGGACGAGCAGGAATTAAGTTTGGGGATGCTTGATACGTCTCCAACGTATCTATAATTTTTTATTGCTCAATGCTATATTATCTACTGTTTTGGACATTATTGGGCTTTACTATTCACTTTTATATTATTTTTTGGACTAACCTATTAACCCGAGGCCCATCCCAGAATTGCAGTTTTTTTGCCTATTTCAGAGTTTCGCAAAAAAAGGAATATCAAATGGAGTCCAAACGGAATGAAACCTTCGGAACATGATTTTTAGGAAGATTATGATCCAGGAGACTTGGACCCTACGTCAAGAAACAAAAGAGGAAGGCACGGGGGAGGGGGCGCGCCCTCCACCCTCGTTGGCCCCCTGTTGCTCCACCGACGTACTCCTTCCTCCTATATATACCTACGTACCCCCAAACGATCAGATACGGATCCAAAAACCTAATTCCACCGCCGCAACCTTCGTACCCACGAGATCCCATCTTGGGGCCTGTTCGAGCTCACGGAGGGGCATCCATCACGAAGGGCTTCTACATCAACACCATAGCCTCTCTGATGAAGTGTGAGTAGTTTACTTCGGACCTTCGGGTCCATAGTTAGTAGCTTGATGGCTTCTTCTCTCTTTTTGGATCTCAATACAATGTTCTCCCCCTCTCTCGTGGAGATCTATTCGATGTAATCTTCTTTTTGTGGTGTGTTTGTTGAGATCGATGAATTCTGGGTTTATGATCAAGATTATCTATGAACAATATTTAAATCTTCTCTAAATTCTTTTATGCATGATTGGTTATCTTTGCAAGTCTCTTTGAATTATCAGTTTGGTTTGGCCTACTAGATTGATCTTTCTTGCAATGGGAGAAGTGCTTAGCTTTGGGTTCAATCTTGCGGTGTCCTTTCCCAAAGTGATGAGGGGCAGCATGGCATGTATTGTATTGTTGCCATCGAGGATAACAAGATGGGTTTTTTATCATATTGCATGAATTTATCCCTCTACATCATGTCATCTTGCTTAAGGCGTTACTCTGTTTTCATGAACTTAATACTCTAGATGCATGCTGGATAGCGGTCGATGAGTGGAGTAATTGTAGTAGATGCAGGCAGGAGTCGGTCTACTTGTCTCAGACGTGATGCCTATATACATGATCATACTTCTACGTCTTGAGCACTGCGTTGGATTTTCTTGAAGAGGAAAGGATGATGCAGCACAGTAGCGTAAGTATTTCCCTCAGTTTTTGAGAACCAAGGTATCAATCCAGTAGGAGGCTACACGCGAGTCCCTCGCACCTGCACAATACAAATAACTCCTCGCAACCAACGCGATAAGGGGTTCTCAATCCCTTCACGGTCACTTATGAGAGTGAGATCTGATAGATATGATAAGATAATATTTTTGGTATTTTTGTGATAAAGATGCAAAGTAAAATAAAAGCAAAATAAAAAGCAAATGAAATGACAAAGTATTGGAAGATTAATATGATGAAGATAGACCCGGGGGCCATAGATTTCACTAGTGGCTTCTCTCATGAGCATAAGTATTTTACTTGGGTGAGCAATTCATGTTGAGCAATTGACAGAATTGAGCATAGTTATGAGAATATCTAGGTATGCTCATGTATATAGGCATCACTCCTGAGACAAGTAGACCGACTCCTGCCTGCATCTACTACTATTACTCCACTCATCGACCGCTATTCAGCATGCATCTAGAGTATTAAGTTCATGGAAACAGAGTAGCGCCTTAAGCAAGATAACATGATGTAGAGGGATAAATTCATGCAATATGATAAAAACCCCATCTTGTTATCCTCGATGGCAACAATACAATACGTGCCTTGCTGCCCCTCATCACAGGAAAGGACACCGCAAGATTGAACCCAAAGCTAAGCACTTCTCCCATTACAAGAAAAACCAATCTAGTAGGCCAAACCAAACTGATAATTCAAAGAGACTTGCAAAGATAACCAATCATACATAAAAGAATGCAGAGAAGATTCAAATATTGTTCATAGATAATCTTGATCATAAAACCACAATTCATCGGTCTCAACAAACACACCGCAAAAAGAAGATTACATCGAATAGATCTCCACGAGAGAGGGGGAGAACATTGTATTGAGATCCAAAAAGAGAGAAGAAGCCATCTAGCTGCTAACTATGGACCCGAAGGTCTGAGGCAAACTACTCACACTTCATCGGAGATGCTATGGTGTTGATGTAGAAGCCCTCCGTGATGGGTTCCTCCTCCGGCGGATCTCCGGAACAGGCCCCAAGATGGGATCTCGTGGGTACAGAAGGTTGCGGCGGTGGAATTAGGTTTTTGGCTCAGATCGATCGTTTGGGGGTATGTAGGTATATATAGGAGGAAGGAGTACGTCGGTGGAGCAACAGGGGGCCCACGAGGGTGGAGGGCGCGCCCTGGGGGGGTGGGCGCGCCCGCCTACCTCGTGCTTTCCTTCTTTGTTTCTTGACGTGGGGTCCAAGTCTCCTGGATCATATTCAGTGAGAAAATCACGATCCCGAAGGTTTCATTCCGTTTGGACTCCGTTTGATATTCCTTTTTTTGCGAAACTCTGAAATAGGCAAAAAAACTGCAATTTTGGGCTGGGCCTCGGGTTAATAGGTTAGTCCAAAAATAATATAAAAGTGAATAGTAAAGCCCAATAATGTCCAAAACAGTAGATAATATAGCATTGAGCAATAAAAAATTATAGATACGTTGGAGACGTATCAAGCATCCCCAAACTTAATTCCTGCTCGTCCTCGAGTAGGTAAATGATAAAAATAGAATTTTTGATGCGGAGTGCTATTGGCATAATCTTAAGGTAATATGAATATTCAGATCCGAAAGATTCAAGACAAAAGTTTAATATTGACACAAAAATAATAATACTTCAAGCATACTAACAAAGCAATCATGTCTTCTCAAAATAACAAGGCCAAAGAAAGTTATCCCTACAAAATCATATAGTCTGGCTATGCTCCATCTTCACCACACAAAGTATTTAAATCATGCACAACCCCGATGACAAGCCAAGCAATTGTTTCATACTTTTGACATTCTCAAACGTTTCCAATCTTCACGCAATACATGAGCGTGAGCCATGGACATAGCACTATATGTGGAATAGAAGGGTGGTTGTGGAGAAGACAAAAAGGGAGAAGATAGTCTCACATCAACTAGGCGTATCACCGGGCTATGGAGATGCCCATCAATAGATATCAATGTGAGTGAGTAGGGATTGCCATGCAACGGATGCACTAGAGCTATAGGCATATGAAATCTCAACAAAAGAAACTAAGTGGGTGTGCATCCAACTCGCTTGCTCATGAAGACCTAGTGCATTTTGAGGAAGCCCGTCATTGGAATATACAAGCCAATTTCTATAATGAAAAATTCCCACTGGTATATGAAAGTGATAAAATGAGAGACTCTCTATCATGAAGATCATGGTGCTACTTTGAAGCACAAGTGTGGTAAAAGGATAGTAACATTGTCCCTTCTCTCTTTTTCTCTCATTTTTTTTGTTTGGGCCTTTTCTCCTTTTTTATGGCCTTTTTTTATTTTTCGTCCAGAGTCTCATCTCGACTTGTGGGGGAATCATAGTCTCCATCATCGTTTCCTCACTTGGGACAATGCTCTAAAAATGAATATCATCACACTTTTATTTTGTTACAACTCAACAATTACAACTCGATACTTAGAACAAAATATGACTCTATATGAATGCCTCCGGTGGTGTATCGGGATACGCAATGAATCAAGAGTGACATGTATGAAAGAATTATGAACGGTGGCTTTGCCACAAATACGATGTCAACTACATGATCATGCTAAGCAATATGACAATGATGGATCGTGTCATAATAAACGGAACAGTGGAAAGTTGCATGGCAATATATCTCGGAATGGCTATGGAAATGCCATGATAGGTAGGTATGGTGGCTGTTTTGAGGAAGGTATATGGTGGGTGTATGATACCGGCGAAAAGGTGCGCGGTATTAGAGAGGCTAGCAATGGTGGAAGGAGGAAGAGTGCGTATAATCCATGGACTCAACATTAGTCATAAAGAACTCATATACTTATTGCAAAAGTCTACAGGTTATCAAAGGAAAATATTACGCGCATGCTCCTAGGGGGATAGATTGGTAGGAAAAGACCATCGCTCGTCCCCGACCGCCACTCATAAGGAAGACAATCAATAAATAAATCATGCTCCGACTTCATCACATAACGGTTCACCATATGTGCATGCTACGGGAATCACAAACTTTAACACAAGTATTTCTCAAATTCACAACTACTCAACTAGCATGACTCTAATATCACCATCCTTATATCTCAAAACAATTATCAAGAATCAAACTTCTCATAGTATTCAACTCACTCATAAGAAAGTTTTACTATTCTTGAATACCAAGCATATTAGGATTATTTAAGCAAATTACCATGCTATTTAAGACTCTCAAAATAATCTAAGTGAAGCATGAGAGATCAATATTTTCTATAAAAAATCCACCATCGTGCTCTAAAAGATATAAGTGAAGCACTAGAGCAAAACTATATAACTCAAAAGATATAAGCGAAGCACATAGAGTATTCTAACAAATTCCAAATCATGTATGGCTCTATCAAAAGGTGTGTACATCAAGGATGATTGTGGTAAACTAAAAAGCAAAGACTCAAATCATACAAGACGCTCCAAGCAAAACACATATCATGTGGTGAATAAAAATATAGCTCCAAGTATTCTAACACATATCATGAGACTTGCAAAGATAACCAATCATACATAAAGGAATTCAGAGAAGATTCAAATATTGTTCATAGATAATCTTGATCATAAACCCACACTTCATCGATCTCAACAAACACACCACAAAAAGAAGATTACATTGAATAGATCTCCACGAGAGAGGGGGAGAACATTGTATTGAGATCCAAAAAGATAGAAGAAGCCATCTAGATACTAACTGTGGACCTGAAGGTCGGAGGCAAACTACTCACACTTCATCGAAGAGGCTATGGTGTTGATGTAGAAGCCCTCCGTGATGGGTTCCTCCTCCGGCGGAGCTCCGGAACAGGCCCCAAGATGGGATCTCGTGGGTACAGAAGGTTGCGGCGGTGGAATTAGGTTTTTGGCTCCGTATCTAATCGTTTGGGGGTACATAGGTATATATAGGAGGAAGGAGTACGTCGGTGGAGCAACAAGGGCCCACGAGGGTGGAGGGCGCGCCCAGGGGGGCGCCCCCCTACCTCGTGCCTTCCTTCTTTCTTTCTTGACGTAGGGTCCAAGTCTCCTGGATCATATTCGGTGAGAAAATCACGTTCCCGAAGGTTTCATTCCGTTTGGACTCCGTTTGACATTCCTTTTCTTTGAAACTCTGAAATAGGCAAAAAACAACAATTCTGGGCTGGGCCTCCGGTTAATAGGTTAGTCCCAAAAATAATATAAAAGTGGATAATAAAGCCCAATAATGTCCAAAACAGTAGATAATATAGCATGGAGCAATCAAAAATTATAGATACGTTGGAGACGTATCACATTCCTAGATATTCTCATAACTATGCTCAATTCTGTCTATTGCTCAACAGTAATTCGTTCACCCACCATAAAATACTTATGCTCTTGAGAGAAGCCACTAGTGAAACCTATGGCCCCCGGGTCTATCTTCATCATATTAATCTTCCAATACTTTGTTATTTCCTTTGCTTTTATTTTACTTTGCATCTTTATCACAAAAATACCAAAAATATTATCCTATCATATCTATCAGATCTCACTCTCGTAAGTGACCGTGAAGGGATTGACAACCCCTTATCGCGTTGGTTGCAAGGAGTTATTTGTTTTGTGTAGGTACGAGGGACTCGCGCGTAGCCTCCTACTGGATTGATACCTTGGTTCTCAAAAGCTGAGGGAAATACTTACGCTACTGTGCTGCATCACCCTTTCCTCTTCAAGAAAATCCAACGCAGTGCTCAAGAGGTAGCACATACACGGTCTTCATGGCATCCCAGAAATTACTACACTACTTTCAAGAGTGTTCAATTACGGTGGCCTCTGAAGTACCACTCAACGACATAATAAATAACCGCGATGCCATGGGCCGGATTGCTAAATGGGCTATTGAGCTCCTCCCCTTCGACATAACATACAAACCACGGCGAGCCATAAGTCACAAGTACTGGCTGATTTCGTTGGCGAATGGACAGAAGCCGAACTCCCTAAAGAGTACGGCGCGTACTCCAATTGGATCATGCACTTTGACAGCTCTAAGATGTTGGCTGGTCTGGGGGCAGGCGTCGTCCTGACATCCCCCACCGGAGATACAGTCCAATACGTACTTCAAATATTATACACAGACTCCAACAATGCAGTGGAGTATGAAGCCCTGTTGCATGGTCTCCGGATAGCAGTCTCCATGGGCATTCAACGCCTAGAGGTGCATGGGGATTCGAACCTTGCAATATCTCAAATAAATGGAGACTTTGACGCCAAGGACCCAAAAATGGCGGCTTACCACAATGCCGTCCTCAAAATGTCAGCTCGGTTCGAGGGGCTTGAATTCCACCATGTGGTCAGGGAAAACAATCAAGCGGCGGATATCCTCGCCCGCATCGGTGCTAAGCGTGACCCTGTCCCACCTAATATCTTCTTGGAAAGGCTATTTAAGCCATCCGTGGTATGGGATGGAGAGACCGGCAACAACAACAGTCCGGACCTGGCCACAACACCAGATACTGAACACTCTGACATAATCAGAGGCTCTGCCATCGAAATAACGCATTCGGCCCACGTGATTATGGCTGTCGTCGCCCCGTGGACAGAACCCTTCTTGGCCTACCTAATTAGGCAAGAACTCCCTCAGGACCCAAACGAGGTACGTTGCATTGTACGGCGGTCTAAAGCCTACAAGGTCCACGAGGGAGAGCTTTATAAGAAAAGCACTACCGGAGTACTTCAATGATGCATCTCCGAAGAGGAAGGATGACAACTTTTGGCAGAAATTCATGCTGGACTTGTCAGCCATCACGCCGCAGCCCGGGCCCTTGTAAGCAAGGCCTTCCGTACTGGTTTTTACTGGCCGACGGCTTGAGCAGACGCACAGGACCTCGTTCAACGTTGCGTCGGGTGCCAGCTTTTCGCAAACCAAATCCATATGCCACCTACCGCTCTCCAAACAATCCCCATTACTTGGCTTGATATGATCGAACCCCTTAAAGGGGGAAGCCATAAGAAAAAATACCTATTGGTCATGGTGGATAAATTCACCAAATGGATAGAGGCCAAACCAGTTAAAACGGCCGAATCCGGACCAGTGATAGACTTCATATCTGGGGTTGTACACCGTTATAGCGTCCCCCACAGCATCATCACCGATAACAACTCCAACTTTATAGCCGACGAGGTAAAAACTTGGTGCGGCAACATGGGCATTAAGCTCGAGTATGCCTCTGTCTATCACCCCCAAACAAACGGTCAGGTTGAGCGGGCAAATGGTCTCATTATGAGCGGCATTAAACCCAGATTAGTGCGATCCTTGAAGGAATCAGATACGCACTGGGTCGAGGAGCTCGACTCCGTACTATGGGGGCTGCGGACCACGCCGAATCGCACTACCAGATACACACCGTTCTTTATGGTGTACGGCGCAGAGGCGGTACTGCCCTGCGACATAATTCATGACTCACCTTGAGTGCGCATGTATGAAGAGAAAGAAGCCGAGCTTGATCGGCGGGGACAGTTGGGCCTCGGAGGAGGAGCGTGACGTGGCAAAAGCCCGCTCCGCATTCTATCAGCAACATGCTCGATGGTATCAAAGCAGAGAAGTACGGGCCAAAACTTATAACATTGGCGAACTAGTTCTACGCCTACCGGAGAAGAAAAAGAACAAGCTCAAGCCCAAATGGGAAGGTCCCTTCGTTATCGACCAAGTTCTGGCCGGCGGAGCGTACCGTCTGAGGGATGCATCAGATAATCGACTTGAGCCAAACCCATGGAACGCAACCAGACTCCGAAGGTTCTACGCCTAGTGTCGGACTATGTGTTCGTCTCCTTACCTCCGTCAAATTTTTATATATATCCGTTAGCTGTCTTTTCTTTCTTTGTGTCTTCCCTTTTTTCTCACAGCCTCAAAAGGTTAAAATGTGTCTTGACTACACAATCTTGACGCGCTAGCCGTGCTCATTATACCTGGGGCTTCTTATACAGAAGCTTAATATAATTATGTTCAGGGCTTTATGCCCCCCGCACATGTGTTACTTATCCACATGTACCTTTTCTTCGCCATTATATGCATCGATATGACTTAAGTTTTGGCCAAGCTGGGTTGCCTGGCTCTTGTGTTTATGCCCTACGTTCCCGTTAATTCGACTAGGGCATAAGGGGAGCACCTCTTTAATTGTTACTGCCGGGTCAGCCGGATGTGTACCTCAGACTGGGTGAAGCCGAAAGCTAGCGTTCTTAAGAGAATATTCGGTCGGTGAACAAAAGATGACTTTTATTTATTATAATACATACCCCCAGATGTTTATATCCTGCGTCTCTTTTCGCAGCTCGGACATGCACATTAATGCATGCATACCTAGGGAAAGGAACCCTTAACAGAACTATTCTCCCTGGAATATGTTTCTTACTATCCATGTAATATAACATAGCTAGTTGGGTACTTGTATTTTCAAGCACTTATGACCCCTACGCCTGGTTTCCACGCATATCCCGGTTTTTACATAACTGAGAGGGTATTCGGATACACTCCGGACTGTCGGATCCAGAGGTCGAAGCGAAAAGGTCTGCCATGTCAAATTATTTACAATCTAGCTAGGTACAAAATATGTCCTTTGAAGTACACAATCACTTAGACTGACTAAATTCTTCTTCTATACCATCCAACAGGCTATCTAGCCTACAATCCTGTTGGGAATACTTTGCGGCTAGTTTTACCTGGTCATATACCAGACTAACGGGGATCTCTTTCCCATCAGACCCTACAGGTCCGACCTTGGCCATGTGGTTCGGGTCAGCCTTGGTATACCGCGTCTTCACCATGGCTCAGGCTTCCCTTGCACCTTGCCGGCAGGCCGATATCTTCCATAATCGGAAGCGCTGATACGTCCATTTTGCATCATGCTTTTATATCGATATTTATTGCATAATGGGCTATTATTACACGTTATGTCACAATACTTTTGCCAATTCTCTCTTATTTTACAAGGTCTACATAAGGAGGGAGAATGCCGGCAGCTAGGATTCTGGGCTGGAAAAGGAGCAAATATTAGAGACCTATTCTGCACAACTCCAAAAGTCCTGAAACTCCACTAAAGTCATTTTTGGAAATAATAAAAAATATTGAGTGGAAGAAGTACACCAGAGGGGGACCCACCTGGCCACGAGGGTGGGGCGCGCGCTCTACCCCCCAGGGCGCGCCCCCTGCCTCGTGGGCCCCCTGTTGGATCTCCGATGGCCATCTTCTGCTATATGAGGTCTTTCGTTAAGGGAAAAATCATAAGCAACCTTTTGGGACGAGACTCCGCCGCCACGAGGCGGAACCTTGGCGGAACTAATCTAGGGCTCACGGCAGCTGTTACTGCTGGGACACTTCCCCGGAGGGGGGAAATCATCGCCATAGTCATCACCAACGCTCCTCTCATCGGGAAAGGGCAATCTCCATCAACATCTTCACCAGCACCATCTCCTCTCAAAACCCTAGTTCATCTCTTGTATCCAATTCTTGTCTCCAAGTCAGGGATTGGTACTAGTAGGTTGCTAGTAGTGTTGATTACTCCTTGTAGTTGATGCTAGTTGGTTTATTTGGTGGAAGATCATATGTTCAGATCCTTTATGCATATTAATACCCCTCTGATTATGAACATGAATATGCTTTGTGAGTAGTTACATTTGTTCCTGAGGACATGGGAGAAGTCTTGCTATTAGTAGTCATGTGAATCTGGTATTCGTTCGATATTTTGATGAGATGTATGTTGTCTAGCCTCTAGTGGTGTTATGTGAACGTCGACTACATAACACTTCACCATTATTTGGGCCTAGGGGAAGGCATTGGGAAGTAATAAGTAGATGATGAGTTGGTAGAGTGACGTAAGCTTAAACCCTAGTTTATGCGTTGCTTCGTAAGGGGCTGATTTGGATCCATATGTTTCATGCTATGGTTAGATTTACCTTAATACTTTTGTTGTAGTTGGTGATGGTTGCAATAGAGGTTAATCATAAGTGGGATGCTTTTTCAAGTAAGAACAACACCCAAGCACCGGTCCACCCACATATCAAATTATCAAAGTACCGAACGCGAATCATATGAACGTGATGAAAACTAGCTTGACGATATTCCCATGTGTCCTCGGGAGCGCTTTTCTCTATATAAGAGTTTGTCCAGACTTGTCCTTTTATACAAAAAGGATTGGGCCACCTTGCTGAACTTTATTTACTTTTGTTACTTGTTGCTCGTTACAAATTATCCTATCAAAAAACTATCTGTTACCACTTATTTCAGTGCTTGCAGAGAATACCTTGCTGAAAACCGCTTATCATTTTCTTCTGCTCCTCGTTGGGTTCGACACTCTTACTTATCGAAAGGACAGCGATAGATCCCCTATACTTGTGGGTCATCAAGACTCTTTTCTGGCGCCGTTGCCGGGGAGTGAAGCGCCTTTGGTAGGTGGAATTTGGTAAGGAAAAATTTATATAGTGTGCTGAAATTTCATGTCACTTGTTACTATCGAAAGTAATCCTCTGAGGGGCTTGTTCGGGGTATCTTCACCCCGACCAAGAGAGCAAAAGAATTGCTCCTCAACCTACTGAACCTACTGAAAATGAAGATGTTCCCTTTGAAGTTCCTTCGGGTATGTTAGAAAAACTGCTTGATAATCCTTTTGTCGGAGATGGAACAAAGCATCCTGATGAGCACTTAATATATGTGGATGAAGTTTGTGGATTAGTTAAGCTTGCAGGTATACCCGATGATGTTGTTAAGAAGAAGGTCTTCCCTTTATCTTTGAAGGGAGATGCATCGACATGGTATAGGCTATGTGATGACACGTGATCATGGAACTATAAACGAATGAAATTGGAATTTCATCAGAAGTATTATCCTATGCATCTTGTTCATCGTGATCGCAATTATATATATAATTTTTGGCCTCGCGAAGGAGAAAGCATCACTCAAGCTTGGGGGAGGCTTAATCAATGTTATATTCTTGCCCCAATCATGAGCTCTCGAGAGAAATAATTCTTCAAAAAAAATTATGCTCGGCTTTCTCGCAATAATCAATCCATGCTCGATACTTCTTGTGCTGGCTCTTTTATGATGAAGACTATTGAATTCAGATGGAATTTATTGGATAAAATTAAACGCAACTCTGAAGATTGGGATCTCGACGAAGGTAAGGAGTCAGGTATGACACCTAAGTTTGATTGTGTTAAATCTTTTATGGATACCGATATTTTCCGTAAACTTAGCACTAAATATGGACTTGACTCTGAGATAGTAGCTTCTTTCTGTGAATCTTTTGCTACTTATGTTGATCTCCCCAAGGATAAGTGGTTTAAATATCATCCTCCCATAGAAGTAAAAGTACCTGCACCTACTAAAGTTGAAGAAAAGACTGTCACTTATAATGATCCTATTGTTCCTACCTCTTATGTTGAGAAACCACCTTTCCCTGTTAGAATAAAGGATCATGCTAAAGCTTCAACTGTGGTTAGTAAAAGCAATATTAGAACTTATACACCTCCTGAGCAAGTTAAAGTTGAACCTAATATTGCTATTGTTAAAGATCTCTTAGTTGATAATATTGATGGGCATGTTATTCAATTCTGCGGTGAAACTGCTAGAATTGCCAAACCTTGTGATAAAGATAAACATAGACCTGTGGTGGGCGTGCCTGTTATTTCTGTTAAAATAGGAAATCATTGTTATCATGGCTTATGTGATATGGGTGCTAGTGCTAGTGTTATACCTATTGCCTCGACGAAATTAAGCATGAGATTGCACCTTTGAGTTAGAAGATATTGATGTTACAATTAAACTTGCCAATAGAGATACTATATCAGCAATGGGAATTGTTAGAGATGTTGAAGTCTTGTGTGGGAAAACTAAATATCCTGCTGATTTTCTTGTTCTTGGTTCCCCACAAGATAGCTTTTGTCCCATTATTTTTGGTAGACCCTTCTTGAACACCGTTAATGCAAAGATAGACTGCGAAAAGAATGTTGTTACTATTGGCTTGGGTGATATGTCTCATGAGTTTAATTTCTCTAAATTTAGTAGACAACACCGTGAAGAAGAATTGCCTAGTAAGGATGAAATTATTGGTCTTGCTTCTATTGCCGCATACCTCCTAATGATCCTTTAGAACACTATTTGCTAGACCATGAAAATGATATGTTTATGAATGAAAGAAGGGAAATAGATGAAGTATTCTTTAAACAGGAACCTATTCTGAAACACAATTTGCCTGTTGAAATCCTAGAGGATCCTCCTCCACCCAAGGGTGATCCCGTGTTCGAGCTTAAACCGTTGCCTGATACTCTTAAATATGCTCATCTTGATGAAAAGAAGATATGTCCTGTTATTATTAGTGCTAACCTTTCAGAGCATGAAGAAGAGAGATTATTGAAAACTTTGAAGAAACACCGTGCTGCTATTGGATATACTCTTGATGATCTTAAGGGCATTATTCCCACTCTATGTCAACATAAAATAAACTTGGAAGAAGATGCCAAACTAGTCCGCGATCATCAACGAAGGCTGAATCCTAAGAAGAAAGAAGTGGTAAGGAAAGAAATACTAAAGCTTCTGGAGGCAGGTATAATTTATCCGTTGCTGATAGTCAGTGGGTAAGTCCTGTCCATTGTGTCCCTAAGAAGGGAGGTATTACTGTTGTTCCTAATGATAAAGATGAATTGATTCCGCAAAGAATTATTATAGGTTATAGGATGGTAACTGATTTCCGCAAATTAAATAAAGCAACTAAGAAAGATCATTACCCCTTACCTTTTATCGATCAAATGCTAGAAAGATTATGCAAGCATACACACTATTTCTTCCTAGATGGTTATTCTGGTTTCTCTCAAATACCTGTGTCAGCTAATGATCAATCAAAGACTACTTTTACCTGCCCTTTTGGTACTTTTGCTTATAGACGTATGCCTTTTGGTTTATGTAATGCACCTGCTACCTTTCAAAGATGCATGATGGCTATATTCTTTGACTTTTGTGAAAAGATTTGTGAGGTTTTCATGGAGGACTTTTCCGTCTATGGATCCTCTTTTGATGATTGCTTGAGCAACCTTGATCGAGTTTTGCAGAGATGTGAAGAAACTAATCTAGTCTTGAATTGGGAAAAGTGCCACTTTATGGTTAATTAAGGTATTGTCTTGGGGCATAAAGTTTCTGAAAGAGGTATTGAAGTTGATAAGGCCAAGGTTGATGCTATTGAAAAGATGCCATGTCCCAAGGACATCAAATGTATAATAAGTTTCCTTGGTCACGCCGGATTTTATAGGAGGTTCATTAAGGACTTCTCAAAAATTTCTCGGCCTCTGACTAATTTATTACAAAAATATATACCATTTGTTTTTGATGATGATTGTGTAGAAGCATTTGAAATACTTAAGAAAACATTGATCTCTGCACCTATTGTTCAGCCACCTGATTGGAATTTACCCTTTGAAATTATGTGTGATGCTAGTGATTATGCTGTAGGTGTTGTTCTACGGCAAAGAGTTGATAAGAAATTAAATTTTATCCATTATGCTAGGAAGACTCTAGACAATTCTCAAAGAAATTATGCTACTACTGAAAAGGAATTCTTAGCAGTTGTATTTGCTTGTGATAAGTTCAGACCTTATATCGTTGATTCTAAAGTAACTATTCACACTGATCATGCTGCTATTAAATGTCTCATGGAAAAAAAGATGCTAAACCTAGACTTATTAGATGGGTACTCTTGCTACAAGAATTTGACTTACATATTGTTGATAGAAAAGGAGCTGAGAACCCCGTTGCAGACAACTTTTCTAGGTTAGAAAATGTTCTTGATGACCCACTACCTATTGATGATAGCTTTCCTGATGAACAATTAAATGTTATAAGTACTTCTCATAGTACTCCATGGTATGCTGATTATGCTAACTACATTGTTGCTAAATTTATACAACCTAGTTTCACATACCAACAAAAGAAAAAGTTCTTCTATGATTTGAGACATTACTTTTGGGATGACCCACACCTTTATAAAGAAGGAGTAGATGGTGTTATTAGACATTGTGTACCTGAGCATGAACAGGAACATATCCTACGCAAGTGTCACTCTGAAGCATATGGAGGACACCACGCTGGAGATAGAACTGCACATAAGGTATTGCAATCCGGTTTTTATTGTCCTACTCTCTTCAAGGATGCCCGTAAGTTTGTCTTATCTTGTGATGAATGTCAAAGAATTGGTAATATTAGTAGACGTCAAGAAATGCCTATGAATTATTCACTTGTTATTGAACCATTTGATGTTTGGGGCTTTGATTATATGGGACCTTTTCCTGCCTCTAATGGATATACACATATTTTAGTTCTTTGTTGATTACGTTACTAAGTGGGTAGAAGCTATTCCAACTAGTAGTGCTGATCATAACACTTCTATTAAAATGCTTAAAGCAGTTATTTTTCCGAGGTTTGGAGTCCCTAGATATTTAATGACTGATGGTGGTTCACACTTTATTCATGGTGCTTTCCAAAAAATGCTTGCTAAATATGATGTTAATCATATAATTGCATCTCCTTATTACCCGCAGTCTAGTGGTCAAGTAGAATTGAGCAATAGAGAGCTCAAATTAATTTTTCAAAAGACTGTCAATAGGTCTAGAAAGAATTGGTCCAAGAAACTTGATGATGCATTATGGGCTTATAGCACTGCATATAAAAATCCTATGGGTATGTCTCCGTATAAAATGGTTTACGGAAAAGCATGTCACTTACCTCTCGAACTAGAACATAAGGCTTATTGGGATATTAAAGAGCTCAATTATGATTTTAAACTTGCCGGTGAGAAGAGGTTATTTGATATTAGCTCACTTGATGAATGGAGAACCCAAGCTTATGAAAATGCCAAGTTGTTTAAAGAAAAAGTTAAAAGATGGCATGATAAAAGGATACAAAAGCGTGATTTTAATGTAGGTGATTATGTATTGCTATACAACTCTCGTTTAAGATTTTTTGCAGGAAAACTTCTCTCTAAATGGGAAGGCCCCTACATTATCGAGGAGGTCTATCGTTCCGGTGCCATAAAAATCAACAACTTCGAAGGCACAAATCCGAAGGTGGTGAACGGTCAAAGAATTAAACATTATATCTCAGGTAATCCCATAAATCTTGGAACTAATATAATTAAAACCTTAACCCCGGAGGAATACATAAGGGACCCTTTCCGGAACGTTTCAGACTCCGAAAAGGAATAGGTATGTGGTACGGTAAGTAAACCGACTCCAAAACAGTTTTTAAGGCAATATTTCTCTGTTTTGGAATATTTAGAAAAATAGAAAAATGAGAAGCAGTCCGGGAAGGACACGACGGCCCCACGAGGGTGGAGGGCGCCCCTACCTCGTGGGTACCTCGTGTGCCTTCCGAACTCCGTTTTCTTGCACGATACATATTTTGGTCGGTAAAAATTCATTATATATTCTCCCAAAGGTTTGGACTCCTATATCACGCAATTATCCTCTGTTCTTGTTTCGAGCTGTTTTTCTGACAGATCTAGATTATCATGACGTCCCCAAGTGCCTCCAAGGACAAGTTCTTCGAGAAGGTCATCAACCCTTACCTCGCGGAGGTGCTGCGACACCCTCAAATATTGAGATGCGTGATGGGTTGCTGCACATCCGTGATGCTGAGGGGCCAAAGGGGACTGGAAGCATGGAGACAAGACTCGAAGCAGTGGAGCAACAAGTTTTCAAGTGCCAAGGGATGGTGGAACGTGGACTCAACTCCAACGACATGATGATCGCAGAGTTCACCAGCAACCACAAGCTGGATGCTGACAACATCAGGGAGGCCATCTTCAAGATTCATGAGAAGATCGAGCACCTTCAAGCCCAAATCTATGACCTGCAAAACCAAAACTGTGAGTATGAATATAGATTCAAAAGGATGAGTTTGGCTGCTTGTAACATCCCAAATTTTCAATTTGGAATGTTATACTAATAGATCATCATTGCATATCATATTTAATGCATTTTGCTTCGGTCCTAGAAATTCTACGCAACTCAAGGACCCACGGAGATAGTTGGTGATTTCGATATTTTCATATTTGAGTTTTCTCAAATTTTGCAAGTAGGATCATTTGATTTTATTTATTTTATCTTCAATTATTTCAATTATATAAATATGAGAGAGGGAATAAAATGACTTTCCCAAAATAAAGAAATATTGAGGATTTAATTAAAAAAATCAAATAAGATTTTATTTTGGATTTTCTGGCTATTTTATTTGAATTTAGGAAAAATGCGTGTTTGCCAAAAATTGCATTTAGGCCCAAATAAATGTTCATCTAAACCGGCTTCATTTTAGAAGCCGGGGAAAATTTATTTCGGGATTTTTGGAGTCCATTTAGTATTTCTTTCGTTTGATTTTTCAGCACGATATTTAAAAAAAAACAGGAACCGACTACGGGCCGTAACCGGCCAGGACTCCGCCTGGCCGGGTCTTTATATAGCGCGCCCCGGGCCCCGTCCCAGCCCAAACTGTCGCCGCCAACCCAAACCGACGCCGCCCAAACCCTAACCCTAGCGCCGCCCGCCCGGCCGCGCCGTCGCCGCCCGCTCCTGCCGCCGCCGATCGCCGCCGCTCCTGCCGCCGCCGATCGCCGCCGCCACCGCCGGACCCCGCCGCCGTCGCTGCCGAGCACCGCCGCCCCCGCCGGAGCTTCCGCCACCACCGATCTGCACCCCGAGGTTGACCTCGCCGCCGCCGTTTTTTTAGAAAAACCGTTCAGTTTTTCCGTCGGTTTTTTTAGATTTCTTTTTTTTGTTAGATCGGTTTTCTTCTGGTTTGGATTAATTAGCGAGCGTTCACTCGTTCGTTCGTTTTTTATGAACACGTTCATCGTTTAGATCCAGATAACGAACGTTCGTTCGTTAACCTATTCGTCGTTTTTCTTTTTCTCGGATTTATTCCGCGATTTTTCTGATAGCGATTTCTGATCCGATTTTTGTTTTAGTATAAATTTTCGCTCGTTTATCGGAATCAGGCGATTCAAGCGCCTAGAGTTTCGTCTCGAAACCCTCTTTCTGAATAATCTACTCAAACTAGTTTTTTGCTTCTGTAAAATTTGACTTAGGTCCAGATTAGTAAATGAAGCTTGTTTCTTTCGCCGTTTGAGTTTTGTTTCTTCGTTCGATTTGATTCTTTTTGCAAACCGGAGTTCTTAAGTTGAACTTTCTGGTTAGACCTCTTATTTGAGTTTTACCCGTGCATTATATGAGTACTTATTGTATGTTTGTTTGTTTGTTTGCTTGCGATAGAGTACCCGGACTGCGCCGCTTGCTACTTCGAATCCCTAGGTTACGCGGATCATCAGCAAGGAAAGTAACACTTTGATCATACCTCTTTACTACCCAGTATTTATGCATTAGATCAATCCTCAAACATTGCATGAATTTGGATCTAATTAAATTGTGGGTTTTGGGAAGTAGATTGAGGTAGTACCTATTACCTGTTTTATTATCAAACCCTTGGGAGTTACTTCTACGTTGCTTATTTTGCCATGTTATGCAAGTAGACGTGGATTGGGTGAGTGATTTTCCATGACAGATGTGAGAAGGTTAATTAATGGTTTATTTAAGGTGGCAACATTAATACACATCTGGGTGGATTGAGGTACCTGGTTATTCCAGGATTGCCTGTTTTTTGATGGACCGCCACCCAGGCTCAAAGGGATCATAAGATTATTCATGCTAGAAACTTCCGTGTGCAGCCACATGCTATTATGGGCTCTAACATAGCTGATTAAGTCGTGCGAACTCTTACAGTGGTAGACTAGTAGATGTAGGGGAAAGTAGGTGTACCGGTCTACCCATCGTAAGGTGCTAGCGCTTCTGAAAGACTATGTCTCGGTCATTCGTTTCTCAAACACCTTGTAGTGCGAGAAAACCAACGGAGGAGATCGAGTCATGTGGGGAAAAGTCATAACCTCTGCAGAGTGTATAAACTAATCATGATTAGCTGTGTCCCCGGTTATGGACATCTTGAGTATCTAGTACTTGAATTTTCGTGTGAATCTCATCATGTTACTTTAATTAATATTGCTGGGTTTGTTTAATGATGATGCTTAATTGGGATTGAGGATGCTGTCAACCATTCTCAATGTTTAACAACCACCATGATAGTTAAATAATTTATTCCTTTGTAGTAGGGAAAATTGGCTTTTACGCAAAAATCAGTAACCATAGAGCTATCCACAAAGCCATATATGCATGTAGTATAGCTTTACTCTTTCATTTTTCTCTATGTGTTACTTTGCCAAGATATTCCATGTGCTGACCCGTTTTCGGGCTGCAACGTTCATGTTGCAGACTTTTCAGACGACGAGTAAGATGCTTTAGGATCATGGTTCTATACTCAGTGATGCCGTTGGAGTTGATGGACTCACTTATCTTCCAAGCCTTCCACTGTTATTGTTATTAGATGGCCTTAAGCCACAGCCATTGTAATAAGTTTCTCTTTGGAGACATTCGATGTAATAAGTGTGTGATTGCTACTCTGTTATAAATCCTTCAAGTACTGTGCGTGTCAGCATTACTGATCCAGGGATGACACTGATGCACAGAGATCGGACTGTTTGAGGTCTGGTCGCTACAAGATGGTATCAGAGCACACGCTGACTGTAGGACACGACCACTAAGCAAAGACCATAGATCACTACTCTCTCTTCTCATTCTAACTCCTCATCTCTTCTATTCTTCTAGGATGGAGGATGCAAGGAACAAGTTCATGCAACCGGATGAAGATACACCCTTTGGACGACACCTGAAGGAAGTAACCAAGTACTTGAAGATCGGAGTACCAAGCTTCACCGGAACCTACAACGCCACCTTACGAAGAGGAGCTGGATGATTCAACTTCAAGTTCCAGGAAGGACGTTCATGCCAGTCACTGAGCCTATAGAGTTTTCCTTTGATGCACCAACCTGGAGTTTAGGGAAGAGCATGGCAGCTCACATCACCATGGTACGCATTGGAAAAGTTTATCACGAGGAGCTTAAGGATACTACCTACCAGATTTGTGGGCGCCGAGATGAGCAATGGGAGATGGTCAACACCAGGAAAGACAGATCAGTTGCAGCTTTCATCCAGGAGTTAAACCAGCACATTCGACGCCAGGAGAACCGGATGAGTGCAGCATGATGGATCTGAAGAAAGCCATGACCAAGATCACGTAAACTGGAGGAAGAACTCAAGTCTACACGCGATGGATATGAGGAGGAAATATCAACTCTAGTCGAGAAGAATGATGATCTGAAGAAGAAGCTAAGAGTGTTCATGGGATTTCCAGCAACTGGAGAAGACGAAGATCACACTTGTCCCGAGAATTACATCATCATTGATGATACCGACTCGGACCCGGATGATAGTGATGATGACTACGTTGATGAAGCTGGAGCGGATATCATGGAGTCTTCATCGGAGCAGTTTTTCTAGTAGACCACCATAAAGTAGTAGAATTTCCCTCCATGTATCTATTATAGTCTGAGCACTTTGTAACGATAGATAGACCGTTGTATGCCCTTGCTTGTTTGAATGAAGTGTTTTAATTGCAATTTTCCTCATGTGCATATGGGTAGTGTTTTCCCTCTAGACCTCATTCTATTCTGTATTCTCGTCTTTTCTAAACCCTCAGATGCCTACGAGACGTGACAACGGATTCGCTTTCCCACGGGAGCTCACCTAGTTGATCCAAAGAAAGTAATGCATTGATGCGTATACTAGTCCGTAATCGTAATCGGGGAACAACAACAACAACAATCGACCACCACCACCACCTGTTGATCACTTAACCCGTTTTCTTAGACTGAATCCGTCGGTGTTCTCCAGTAGCACCGAGCCAATTGTTGCAGATGATTGGCTTCGCAAGACAACCAGGGAGTTGACCACTGCAGGATGCACAGATGCGGAGAAGGTGCGATTTGCCGCACATCAGCTTGAGGGACCCGCAACATCATGGTGGGAGAATTTCACAGCCACTTATCCAGCAGACATCGCCACATGGGATAAGTTTCAAAGGCTTTTCAGATCGCCCATGTTTCAGCAGGAGCTATGACCATGAAGAAGCGTGAGTTTCGCAACTTGCGCCAGGGAGGAAGATCAGTTGGCCAGTATGTGGATGATTTCAGTAAGCTAGCACGTTATGCCCCAGATGACGTTGCTACGGATGCAGCTAAGCAAGAGAAGTTTCTGGAAGGGCTGAATGATGAGCTGAGCATGCAGTTGATGGTAGCAAGTTTCAACAACTACCAGGAGTTGGTAGATCGTGCTCTTATGATTGAAGGGAAGCAGCAGATTGAAAACCGCAAGAGGAAGTATGGACAAGGGAAGTACAATTACGGAGCTCGTGAAGCCCGTTTACTCCGAAGTTAGGAGGACAGTTTCAGCATACCCATGGAGGAGGTAGCTCGCACAATCACAATGGTCCCAAGGATGGTACCGGGAATGGAAGAAGTAGTAGCCAGAACCGTACCAACCCCTCAACACCAGCCAAGAAAGATCTGAGTCAAGTCACTTGTTTTAAGTGCGAAGACCGGACATTACGCCAATGAATGTCCCAAGGCCGAATGGAAATGGCAACGAAACTCCGGAAGAAGCCAAACCCTTTCAACAGAGGACAAGTGAACCACGTTAGCGTGGAGGAGGTTGAAGCTCAGCCGGATGCGATAATAGGTAAGTTTTGGTTAAGTCATTTACTGCACTCGTTCTTTTTGATACTGGTGCATCGCATTCATACATATCAAGGGGATTTGTGGATAAGTATAGACTGCCCACTAGGGTTCTAAAAACACCCATGCTAGTAACCTCACCAGGAGCAGAGTATATGGCCAGTCGAGGATGTTTTCAAGTTCCGTTGGGTATAGGCAAGCATGTTTTTCCCTCGGATTTAATCATTTTGGAATCCCAAGGTTTGGATGTGATTCTGGGTATGGATTGGCTATCAATGTATGGAGGAAACATTGATTGCGCCAAGAAGTCGATTCTCGCTTACTACCCCGTAAGGGAAAAGGATAAGGTATGTATCAAGGCATGAGTCGATGAGGATGCACGTAAATTCCTTATCGAGTTGTGCAGGAGGAAGTACTAGTAGTGAAGGATTTTCCGGATGTATTTCCAGAGGAGTTGCCAGGCATGCCACCAGACAGAGACATTGAGTTTTTGATCGAGCTTTTGCCAGGCACAGGGCCAATATCCAAGAGACCATACAGGATGCCCGCAAAAGATTTGGAGGAGATTAAAAGTCAGATTAAGGAGTTACTGGATAAAGGATACATTCGCCCAAGTTCTTCACCTTGGGGATCACCAGTACTTCTAGTGGAGAAGAAGGACAGATCATTAAGGATGGTTGTTGATTATCGAGGATTAAATGCGGTAACCATCAAGAATAAATACCCACTGCCAATGATCAATGATCTGTTTGACCGACTACAAGGAGCAAAGGTGTTTTCCAAGATTGATTTGCGATCAGGATACCATCAGTTGAAGATTCGAGAACAGGATATACCCAAGACAGCTTTTACCACTAGGTATGGGCATGCAGTATACCGTTATGTCATTCGGTCTGACTAACGCACCTGCATATTTCATGAACATGATGAACAAAGTATTTATGGAGTTTCTCGATAAGTTCGTCGTGGTGTTCATTGATGACATCTTGGTCTAGTCGAAGAACGAAGAGGAGCCTAAGGAGCACTTGCGTTTGGTATTGGACAAGCTCAGAGAACACCAATTATATGCCAAGTTTAGCAAATGTGAGTTCTGGTTGAAGGAAGTTGGATTCCTCGGACATGTTATATCCGGAGAGGGTATAGCAGTAGAACCCACCAAGGTTGTCACCGTGACTAATTGGAAGCACCAACGATAGTTGGGGAGATCAGAAGTTTTCTTGGACTGGCAGGATACTACCGGAGATTCATTGAGAATTTTTCAAGGATTGCAAAGCCCATGACAGAGTTGTTGAAGAAGGATACCAAGTTCAATTGGACTGAGGAATGTGAGGTCAGTTTCCAGGAATTGAAGAAACGTCTAGTTAACTCACCAGTGTTAATTCTGCCAGATCAGGCTAAAGATTATGAGGTGTATTGTGATGCTTCACGTCGAGGACTTGGAGCAGTACTTATGCAGGAAGGAAGAGTTGTTTCGTATGCGTCACGACAGCTTAAACCTCATGAGTTGAATTATGCCACACATGATTTGGAGTTAGCAGCCGTAGTGCATGCATTGAAGACATGGAGACATTTTCTTATCGGAAATCATTGTGAGGTGTACACAGATCACAAGAGTTTGAAGTACATCTTCACGCAAAAAGAGTTAAACCTCAGGCAAAGGAGATGGTTGGAACTCATCAATGATTATGATATGAGATTGCAGTATCACCCCGGAAAGGCTAACGTAGTAGCCGACGCCTTGAGCCGTAAGAGCCATGTTAATACACTCATGACCGCAGGACTGCCAAAGGAGTTAGCCAAAGACTTTTGCGAGCTATGTTTGGAGATAGTTCCGAGAGGCTATGTAGCAACATTGGAAATTCAGTCGACTTTGATGGATAAGATCAGAGAAGCTCAAAAGACCGATAAGGAGATTGCGTAGATAAAGGAGAGGTTGAACAAGGGAAAAGCCAAGGGATTTCATGAGGATGAGCACGATACCCTCTGGTTTGAGGACCGCGTTTATGTACCCAATGACCCCGAGATCGTGAAGTTGATTTTGCAAGAGGCCCATGATTCGGCCAGATTCAATTCACCCGTGGAATACCCGGATGTACTTGGATTTGAAGGAGATTTTCTGGTGGACTAGAATGAAGAAGGACATTGCCGAGTATGTAGCAGTTTGTGATGTATGTCAGAGGGTAAAGGCAGAGCATCAGAAGCCAGCAGGATTGTTGCAACCATTGCCGATACCCGAATGGAAGTAGGATAAGCTAGGCATGGATTTTATTACGGATTGCCCAAGACTCGTTCGAGCTATGACTCGATTTGGGTGGTAGTCGATCATTTGACGAAGGTAGCTCATTTCATCCCAAAGGAAGACTACTTACACCAAGGCCAAATTGGCCAAGATTTACATGACCAGGATCGTATGTCTGCATGGAGTTCCAAGGAGCATTGTATCAGATAGAGGAACCCAATTCACCTCAAAGTTCTGGAATCAGTTGCACGAAACCTTGGGTACCAGGCTAGATTTCAGTACCGCTTTTCATCCGCAGACAGATGAACAGACCGAAAGAGTCAATCAGATTTTAGAAGACATGCTGAGAGCTTGTGCGCTAGATTATGGATCTAGTTGGGATGACAATTTGCCGTATGCAAGTTCTCTTACAACAACAGTTATCAATCCAGTTTGAAGATGGCCCCTTTCGAAGCCTTATATGGACGGAGGTGCAGAACCACGTTGTCTTGGGACGAAGTTGGAGACCGTCAGTTGTTTGGACCAGATTTGATTAAGGAGTCTAAACGGAAAGTGAAGTTGATTCGCGACAGGCTCAAGGTAGCCCAGTCCGAGCGAAAAAGCTATCTTGATGCAAAACGCAAGGAGACAGTTTACGAAGTTGGGGATAGAGTTTACCTTCGGGTATCTCCACTTCGAAGAGTTAAGCGTTTTGGTGTTAAAGGAAAGTTAGCACCGCGTTTTGTGGGACCATACAAAGTTTTGGAACGTATGGAAGAGGTTGCCTACAAGTTGGAATTACCCGAGGGATTGTCAGGAGTTCACGACGTGTTCCACGTCTCCCAGTTGAAGAGGTGCCATGCAGAGATGGCTGATATACCGCTAAGAGATACCGTGCCACTAGAGGCGATTCAGTTGGACAGTGATTTGACCTATGAGGAGAAACCAGTCAAGATTCTTGAGTATGCCAGCCGAGTCACCCGCAAAGAAAGTTATCAAGTTTTGCAAAGTTCAATGGAGCCACCACACCGAGGATGAAGCCACATGGGAGCGAGAGGAAGATTTGCTGAAAGACCACCCTCACCTATTCTCTAGCCAACCCGAATCTCGAGGGCGAGATTCATCTTAAGGGGGGTAGGTTTATAACATCCAAAATTTTCAATTTGGAATGTTATACTAATAGATCATCATTGCATATCATATTTAATGCATTTTGCTTCGGTCCTAGAAATTCTACGCAACTCAGGGACCCACGGAGAGAGTTGGGGATTTCGATATTTTCATATTTGAGTTTTCTCAAATTCTGGAAGTAGGATCATTTGATTTTATTTATTTTATCTTCAATTATTTCAATTATATAAATATGAGAGAGGGAATAAAATGACTATCCCAAAATAAAGAAATATTGAGGATTTAATAAAAAATCAAATAAGATTTTATTTTGGATTTTCTCGCTATTTTATTTGAATTTAGGAAAAATGTGTGTTTTCCAAAAATTGCATTTAGGCCCAAATAAATGTTCATCTAAACCGGCTTGATTTTAGAAGCCGTAGAAAATTTATTTCGGAATTTTTGGAGTCCGTTTAGTATTTCTTTCTTTTGTTTTTTCTGCGCGATATTTAAAAAAAAACTGGAACCGACTACGGGCAGAATCGCCAGACTCCGCCGTGGTCTTTATATATGCGCCGGCTCCGCCCAGCCAAACCGCCGCCATTTCAAGCCGCCGTCGTCAAACCCTAACCCTAGCGCCGCCCGCCCGCCAAGACGCGCCGCCGCCACCACCGCCGGACCCCGCCGCCATCGCCGCCGACCACCGCCGCCCCTGCCGGAGCCGCTGCCACCGCCAACCCGCACCCCGAGGTTGACCTTGCCACCGCCTTTTTTTTAGAAAAACCGTTCGATTTTTCCGTCGGTTTTTTTAGATTTCCGTTTTTTTTCGTTAGATCTGTTTTCTTCCGGTTTGGATTAATTAGCGAGCGTTCACTCGTTCGTTCATTTTTAACGAACGCGTTCATCGTTTAGATCCAGATAACGAACGTTCGTTCGTTAACCTGTTCGTCGTTTTTCCTTTTCTCGGATTTATTCCGCGATTTTTCTGATTGCGATTTCTGATCCGATTTTTGTTTTAGTATAACTTTCCGCTCGTTTATCGAAATCAGGCGATTCATGCGCCTAGAGTTTCGTCTCGAAACCCTCTTTCCAAATAATCTACTCAAACCAGTTTTTTCTTCTGTAAAATTTGAATTAGGTCCAGATTAGTAAACGAAGCTTGTTTCTTTCGCCGTTTGAGTTTTGTTTCTTCGCTCGATTTGATTCTTTTTGCAAATCGGAGTTCTTAAGTTGAACTTTCTGGTTAGACCTCTTATTTGAGTTTTACCCGTGCATTAGATGAGTACTTATTGTATGCTTGTTTGTTTGTTTGCTTGCGATAGAGTACCGGATTGCCGCTTGCTACTTCGAATCCCTAGGTTACGCGGATCATCAGCAAGGCAAGTAACACTTTGATCATACCTCTTTACTACCCAGTTTTTATGCATTAGATCAATCCTCAAACATTGCATGATTAGGATCTAATTAAATTATTGGTTTTGGGAAGTAGACTGAGGTAGTACCTATTACCTGTTTCATTATCAAACCCTTGGGAGTTACTTCTACGTTGCTTATTTTGCCATGCTATGCAAGTACACGTGGATTGGGTGAGTGATTTTCCATGACAGATGTGAGATTGTTAATTAATGGTTTATTTAAGGTGGCAACATTAATACACATCTGGGTGGATTGAGGTACCTGGTTATTCTAGGATTGCCTGTTTCTTTATGGACCGCCACCCAGGCTCAAAGGGATCATAAGATTATTCATGCTAGAAACTTCCGTGTGCAGCCACATGCTATTATGGGCTCTAACACAGTTGATTAAGTCATGCGGACTCTTACAGTGGTAGACTAGTAGATGTAGGGGAAAGTAGGTGTACCGGTCTACCCATCTTAAGGTGCTATCACTTCTGAAAGACTATGTCTCGGTCATTCGTTTCTCAAACACCTTGTAGTGCGAGAAAACCAACGGAGGAGATCGAGTCATGTGGGGAAAAGTGCGCAACCTCTGTAGAGTGTATAAACTAATCATGATTAGCCGTGTCCCCGGTTATGGACATCTTGAGTATCTAGTACTTGAATTTTCGTGTGAATCTCATCATGTTACTTTAACTAAAATTGCTGGTTTGTTTAATGATGATGCTTAATTGGGATTGAGGATGCTGTCAACCATTCTCAATGTTTAACAACCACCATGATAGTTAAATAATTTATTCCTTTGTAGTAGGAAAAAATTGGCTTTACGCAAAAATCAGAACCATAGAGCTATCCACCAAGCCATATATGCATGTAGTATAGCTTTACTCTTTCATTTTTCTCTATGTGTTACTTTGCAGATATTCCATGTCTTGACCCATTTTCGGCTGCAACGTTCATGTTGCGAGACTTTTCGAACGACGAGTAAGATGCTTCAGGATCGTGGTTCTATACTCAGTGATGCCGTTGGAGTTGATGGACTCACTTATCTTCCAAGCCTTCCGCTGTTATCGTTATTAGATGGCCTTAAGCCACATCCATTGTAATAAGTTTCTCTCTGGAGACATTCGATGTAATAAGTGTGTGATTGCTATTCTGTTATAAATCCTTCAAGTACTGTGCGTGTCAGCATTACTAATCCAGGGATGACACTGTTGCACAGAGATCGGACTGTTTGAGGTCTGGTCGCTACACTTCTGATACGTCTCCAACGTATTTATAATTTTTTATTGCTCCATGCTACTTTATCTACTGTTTTAGGCTTTATTGGGCTTTATTTTCCACTTTTATATTACTTTTGGGACTAACCTATTAACCGAAGGCCCATCCCAGAATTGATGTTTTTTTGCCTATTTCAGTATTTCGAAGAAAAGGAATATCAAAAGGAGTCCAAACGGAATGAAACCTTTGGGAACGTGATTTTCTCGCCGAACGTGATCCAGAGAGCTTGGAGTGCAAGTCAAGAAGCAACCGGAGCCTCCACGAGATAGGAGGCGCCCCCTATAGGGCGCCCCTGTCTCGTGGGCCCCTCAGGACCACCGATGTACTTCTTCTTCCTATATATACCTACGTACGCCGAAAACATCCAGGGGCACCACGAAACACAATTTCCACCACCATAACCTTCTGTATTCGCGAGATCCCATCTTGGGGCCTTTGCCGGCACTCTGCCGGAGGGGGAATCAAGCATGGGGGCCTCTACATCAACATCCTTGCCCCTCTGATGAGTTGTGAGTAGTTTACCACAGACCTACGGGTCCATAGTTATTAGCTAGATGGCTTCTTCTCTCTTTTTGGATCTCAATACAATGTTCTCCCGCTCTCTTGTGGAGATCTATTCGATGTAATCTCTTTTTGCGGTGTGTTTGTCGAGATCCGATGAATTGTGGGTTTATGATCAAGTTTATCTTTTCTGAATTCTTTTATGTATGATTGAGTTATCTTTGCAAGTCTCTTCGAATTATCGGTTTAGTTTGGCCTACTAGATTGATCTTTCTTGCCATGGGAGAAGTGCTTAGCTTTGGGTTCAATCTTGCGGTGTCCTTACCCAAAGGATGTAAAGGGTTGCAAGGCATGTATTGTATTGTTGCCATCAAGGATAACAAGATGGGGTTTATATCATATTGCATGAGTTTATCCCTCTACATCATGTCATCCTGCTTAATGCGTTACTCTATTCTTGTGAACTTAATACTCTAGATGCATGCTGGATAGCGGTTGATGTGTGGAGTAATAGTAGTAGATGTAGGCAGGAGTCGGTCTACTTGTTATGGACGTGATGCCAATATACATGATCATGCATAGATAATCTCATAACTATGCGCTTTTCTATCAATTGCTCGACAGTAATTTGTTCACCCACCGTAATACTTATGCTATCTCGAGAGAAGCCTCTAGTAAAACCTATGGCCCCCGGGTCTATCTCTTATCATATTTTCTTCCAATCTACTTTTATTTGCATCTTTACTTTTTGCATCTATATCATAAAATACCAAAGATATATTTATCTTATCATACTATCTTTATTAGATCTCACTTTACATGAAGTGGCCGTGAAGGGATTGACAACCCCTTTATTGCGTTGGTTGCGAGTTCTCGCTTGTTTGTGTAGGCGTGGGACTTTTGAGGAGCCTCCTACTGGATTGATACCTTGGTTCTCAAAACTGAGGGAAATACTTACGCTACACTTTGTTGCATCACCCTCTCCTCTTCGAGGAAAACCAACGCAAGCTCAAGACGTAGGAAGAAGGATTTCTGGCGCCGTTGCCGGGGAGGTCTTCGCTCAAGTCAAGACATACCAAGTACCCATCATAAACCTATCTCCCTCGCATTTACATTATTTTCCATTTGCTTCTCGTTTTCCTCTCCCCCACTTCACCCTTGCCGTTTTATTCGCCCTCTATTTCCCAATCTCCTCCTCTCTTTTCGTTTGACTTTTTTTTGCTTGCGCGTTTGTTTGATTAATAGTTGCCATGGTGCAAGATAATACCAAATTGTTTGACTTCTCGAATCTGAATAATAATGATTTCCTTAGTACTCCAATTGCTCCTCTTAATAATGATGAGTCTTGTGAAATCAATACCGCTTTGCTGAATCTTGTTATGAAAGATCAATTCGCCGGCCTTCCTAGTGAAGATGCCGCTACTCATCTAAACAACTTTGTTGATTTGTGTGATATGCAAAAGAAGAAAGATACGGATAACAATGTTGTCAAATTGAAGTTATTTCCGTTTTCACTTAGAGATCGTGCTAAAGTTTGGTTCTCGTCTTTGCCTAAAAATAGTATTGATTCTTGGAACAAGTGCAAAGATGCTTTTATCTCTAAGTATTTTCCTCCCGCTAAGATGATCACTCTTAGGAACGATATTATGAATTTTAAACAACTTGATCATGAGCATGTTGCCCAATCTTGGTAAAGAATTAAATTGATGCTTCATGAATTGCCCTACTCATGGTTCGAATTTATGGATGATCATACAAAAAATTTATGCCGGTTTGAACTTTGCTTCTAGAAATCTCTTAGATTCGGCCGTGGGAGGCACATTTATGGAAATCACGTTAGGAGATGCTACAAAATTACTTGATAATATTATGGCTACTTATTCTCAATGGCACAATCGAAGATCTTCTAGTAAAAAAGTGCATGCTATAGAAGAAATCAATGTTTTGAGTGGAAAGATGGATGAACTTATGAAGATGTTTGCTACTAAAAATACTCCTCTTGATCCTATTTATATGCCTTTGTCTTCCTTGATTGAGAATAATAATGAATCTATGGATGTGAATTTTGTTGGTAGGAATAGTTTTGGAAACAATGCTTGTAGAGGAAATTTTAATGCTAGACCGTTCCCTAGTAATTCCTCTAATAATTATGGAAATTCCTACAATAATTCTTATGGTAATTTTAATAAGATGCCCTCTGATTTTGAGAATAGTGTGAAAGAATTTATGATCTCTCAAAAGAATCTTAATGCTATGCTTGAAGAAAAATTGCTCAAAGTTGATGATTTGGCTAGGAAGCGTTGATAGACTTTCGCTGATGTTAATTCTCTTAAACTTGGATCTTCTTCTCCTAAGCATGATATCAATGAGTCTCTCAAAGTAATGAGAATTTCCATTGACGAGTGCAAGGAAAGAACCGCTAGATTGCGTGCTAAGAAAGAAAGCTTTATGAAAGCGTGTTCCTCTAGTTTCCATGAAAATAATGATGAGGATCTTAAAGTTATTGATGCGTCTCCGATTAGATCTATGTTTTTCAATATGAACTTTGATGATTATGGGACCGATGATGAATCAACTTTGCCTAGAAGGCGTCCCAAGAATTCGGAATCTTTAGATCTTAATGATAAATTTGGTAAAAGTGAGATTGGAGAATCTTCAAATTCCAATAATGTTGAACCCACTATCTCGGACTTCAAGTAATTTAATTATGATAATTGCTCTTTAAAAGGTTGTATTTCCTTGTTGCAAGCCGTTGTTAATTCTCCTCATGCTTATAGTCCAAATAAAGCTTTTACCAACCATATTATTGATGCCTTGATGCAATCTTATGATGAAAAACTTAATTTGGAAGTTTCTATACCTAGAAAACTTAATGATGAGTGGGAACCTACTATTAACATTAGAATTGAATATTATGAGTGTCTTGCTTTGTGTGATTTGGGTGCTAGTGTTTCCATGATTCCGAAAACTTTATGTGATATTCTAGGTTTCCATGATCTTGATGATTGTTCTTTAAATTTGCACCTTGCGGATTCCACCATTAAAAAGCCTATGGGAAGGATGAATGATGTTCTTATTGTTGCAAACAGAAATTTGGTGCCCGTAGATTTTATGGTTCTTGATATAGATTGCAATCTTTCATGTCCTATTATTCTTGGTAGACCTTTCCTTAGAACGATTGGTGCGATTATTGATATGAATGAAGGGAATATTAGATTCCAATTTCCCTTAAAGAAAGGCATGGAGCACTTTCCAAGAAAGAAAGTTAAATTACCTTATGAATCTATCATGCGTGCTAGTTATGAGTTTAGTGCCAAAGATGGCACCCGTTAGATCTATCCTCGCTTTTATGCCTAGCTTGGGGCGTTAAACGATAGCGCTTGTTGGGAGGCAACCCAATTTTCTTTTTGTTTTTTGTTTTTGTTTCTGTTTAGGAATAAATTATCCATCTAGACTCTGTTTAGATGTGGTTTTATCTTTTAATTAGTGTTTGTGCCAAGTTAAACCTATTGGATCTTCTTGGATGATAATTATTTGATCTTGCTGTAATTTCCAGAAACTTTGCGCTCAGTGCCCGAATTGTTAAAAATCACCAGAAAATGATAAAATAGTGATTCCAATTTCTGCTGATCAATAAAAAAATTGTCTAGTTCTTCTAATTTTTGCAGATTGTTTTGAGTTCCAGAAGTTTGCTTTAGTTACAGATTACTACAGACTGTTCTGTTTTTGATAGATTCTGTTTTTCGTGTGTTGTTTGCTTATTTTGATGAATCTATGGCCAATAAAATAGTTTATAATCCATAGAGAAGTTGGAATACAGTAGGTTTAACACCAATATAAATAAATAATGAGTTCATTACAGTACCTTAAAGTAGTCTTTTGTTTTCTTTTCGCTAACGGAGCTCACGAGATTTCTATTGAGTTTTGTGTTGTGAAGTTTTCAAGTTTTGGGTAAAGCTTTTATGGACTATGGAATAAAGGGTGGCAAGAGCCTAAGCTTGGGGATTCCCATGGCACCCGAATATATTCAAGAATAGCCAAAGCCTAAGCTTGGGGATGCCCGGAAGGCATCCCCTCTTTAAATCTTCGTTCATTGGTAACTTTACTTGGGGCTATATTTTTATTCACCACATGATAAGTGTTTTGCTTGGAGCGTCTTGTATTATTTGCGTCTTTGCTTGTTAGTTTACCACAATCATACTTTCTGTACACACCTTTTGAGAGAGCCATACATGAATTGGAATTTGATAGAATACTCTATGTGCTTCACTTATATCTTTTGAGCTTGATAGTTTTGCTCATAGTGCTTCACTTATATCTTTTGAGCGTGATAATTTTTGCTCTAGTACTTCACTTAGATCTTTTAGAGCACAGTGGTATATTTGTTTTAAAGAAACTATTGATCTCTCATGCTTCACTTAGATTATTTTGAGAGTCGTTAATAGCATAGTAATTTGCTTAATGTTAATATACTTGGTATTCAAGATATGTGAAACTTTCTTTTGAGTGCGTTGAATACTAAGAAAAGTTTGATGCTTGATAATTGTTTTGAGATATGAAGATGGTGATATTAGAGTCATGCTAGTTGAGTAGTTGTGGATTTAAAGAATACTTGTGTCGAAGTTTGTGATTGCCGTAGCATGCACGTATGGTGAACCGTTATGTGATGAACTCGGAGCATGATTTATTTATTGATTGTCTTCCTTATGAGTGGTGGTCGGGGACGAGCGATGGTCTTTTCCTACCAATCTATCCCCCTAGGAGCATGCGCGTAATACTTTGCTTTGATAACTTCTAGATTTTTGCAATAAGTATATGAGTTCTTTATGACTAATGTTGAGTCCATGGATTATATGCACTTTTCCCATCCTTCCACCATTGCTAGCCTCTCTAATACCACACACTTTTTGCCGGTATCATACACCCACCATATATTTTCCTCAAAACAGCCACCATACCTACCTATTATGGCATTTCCATAGCCATTCCGAGATATATTGCCATGCAACTTTCCACCGTTCCGTTTATTATGACACGCTCCATCATTGTCATATTGCTAGCATGATCATGTAGTTGACATCGTATTTGTGGCAAAGCCACCGTTCATAATTCTTTCATACATGTCACTCATGTTTCATTGCATATCCCGGTACATCGGCGGAGGCATTCATATAGTGTGTTGAGGATATAGCTACTGAGTGTAAACCGGCCAGGAGGGCCCGGTTCACCCTCGACTATGCTGAAGCCCATGGAGATCCAGAAGATGGCGTTTTACTAATGAAGCTTAGAAGCCTGCAGCCCAAAGGCGGATTAGGGCCCATAGTGGTAAACCGCCATGACTATGTAAACTTGTAATATAAGTTAGGAAAGGAGAGACCGAGCCGGACACTTTGTATGAGTCGGCCTCGGGGCTCTGTAGACCGGCCGGGCGTCAACCTGTGTATATAAAGGGGTGACCCGGTGGCGGTTCAGGACGACAGACAACAACTCGAGACTCAGGCAAGCGTATTTCGCTCCCTGGTCATCGAAACCCAATCAATCCCATCACAACTAGACATAGGCTTTTACCTTCATTGAAGGGGCCGAACTAGTATAAACTCCCGTGTCCCTTGTCCGGTTTAACCCCTTCAAGCTAACCCGTTGCGATGGCTCCACGACTAAGTCCTTTCATGAGGACATCGGCGTGTTAATTCCATCGACAGTTGGCGCCCACCATGGGGCTATCGCATCGATGGTGTCGAGTTCTTGAAGGGCTGCTCTGAAGGACTTAAAGAAGTGCGTGATCGGCCGGATGACCAAAAGTCGTCGCGGCAAGCTCTACATCGACGACGAAGGATGGGGCCTCGAGGCCGGCTCGATCGAGTACGGGTACCGGGTCCCCTTCGGCGGAATTCACGTCTTCATCGGCAAGATCGGTGAACCGGGCCCTGAGCCCGACATCTGCACCGACCTCGTCGAGACGGCTCAGCGTGCGAGTCCAGCCCGGGTTAAGCCCGCCGTAAAGCGTGCGTTCGTAGGATGTGTCCATGGGGTCGGATCTGAACCGGTGTCTGAAGGCGAGACAGCCGTATACTCCGACAGCAAGTCATCCACTGGCGAAACTGAGTCCTTGTACCAGATTCATAGCGGTGTGTTCGAAGGATATTCCGATGGCAACAGTATTTCGGATCTCCTTGAACTGCCAAGTCGGGTTGCTGTTTACATGGCCGGAACACAGCCCACGTTGCAGTCTTCGTCCACCGCAGCGACGAACACCGGATCAGCAGCCGCGGCAGGAGTCCCGGCGCGCCGTCTGGCACAAGTCCTCTCCGGTTTGATGGACGCCTGGGTGACCTTGTTGACCGCAATACCACCCGAGACGCTGGATCGGCACAATGCGGACGCTATGGCGAAGGACCAAATAGCATGTGCTAAGGAGGACCCGGCAATGAGGATGCTAGGATAGTCAAGAACGGGCGCTTTGGATGCTCAATCACAGCGGATACAGAGCACGTAATTACCAGCTCATGCTGGACGGACCACATCGAGAGGATGTAATGCGAAGGAAGTACCGTCACGCGTCTGCCGCCACGGTTCTGAAGGTTAAATCTCTTTCGGACGCCAGGCGCTGGGCCGAGCGATCCGGCAGCTGCAAACCGGACGGAGGCGCCTAGGACAGCTCCGGATCAACTACGGATAACGGAGCCACCCCGACGAACAGATAACCCACCGCAGTACGTGTCTACACCACCGGGTCACTTCTCGAGCCCTTTGGATAACATGATTGCCGCAGCTTCACGCCTGGCGGCCATTCCGATGGAAGGTGATTCAATAGCAGCTGTTGAAACGCGGCGGGCGAGAGATCTTCTCCAAACCGCCGTGGTACAACAACAGGCTTATTCATATAGTCGGGATATAATTCATTCAACCCCTCGTCCGAGCCCAAGTTATAGCAGGCATATGGATGAACCGGAGGTGTCTAGCAGCGCACGGCATCGCAATGCTCAAGATGTGGTGGATCATGGCAGGGCACGAAGGGATGCCGCTTTGGGTCGTTATCAACCCGCCCCGGTTCAGCCAGCAGCGTCAGTTGACCGAGGCACCGGGCTTGCCTTCAGTTCCTGGGGAGTGCCGTGCCTTATTCCGGCTCTCCGTAATGTGCGTTTGCCCAAAGATTTCAAGGGTCCACGCAAAGTGCCTAACTACACGGCGGATCAGCCACCTGAGGCGTGGGTCGAGAGTTATGAGATGATAATGGAGATGCTAGATGTAGATGAAGCAGCTTGTGCAAAGTACTTCACGATGATGTTGGAGGGAACATCCCGTACTTGGTTGAAAAATCTGCCAGCTAATTCCATCAAGTCATCGGATCAGTTGAAGGCCCGGTTTATAGCCAATTTCAAAGACACGTGCAAGCAGCCCATGTCCATCGTGGATCTGGATGCTTGTGTTCAAGGAGAGAACGAGTCCACAACTCATTGGGTACACCAGGTTTCAGAAGTTTTACACTCGTCCGACCGGATTAACGCTGGTCAAGCGATTATCACACTGGAGCGCAATTGCCGGTTTAAGTCATCAAGATGAAGTTGGGACGGCTCAAACGCCATCGCAACGACATGGGAACCCTCATGGCAGCCTTGGTAAAGTATGCCGATTCTGATAATACCAAGGATCCCGATTCTGATAATGAGAAACCGGAGAAGGGAAAGAAGAATGGCGGTGCAAAGGGATAGCAACACAACCAAGGAGGCCATGGGAATAATGGTAAGCGTAAAGTGGATTCAGATTTTGTGGCTAACGCTAATGTGCAGCGCCGAAAAGGTAAACCGCCCCAGCGCGGCGGCGCGATGAATCTGGAGCGTTTGTTGAATCAGCCCTGTCCGAAGCATGGGACCAAGGAGGCTCCTACAACGCATCTCTGGAAGGATTGTCACATTATGAAGGAATTCAAAAACTCTGATCTTTTCCGGTATGATCAGGGTCCGTCGGGCGGTTCAGGTCCAGGTTTCCACGGTGGCGGCGGTTCAAACTCTGGGTTTCAGAGTAATTATGGCAACCAGAACAACCAAGGTGGTAATAACCAGCAGAATAATCAAGGGAATCAGCAGCCGGGTTACCGTGAGTCACCCAAAGCAGTTGAATGGTGGGCGATATCATGTGTTCACCACTAGTCTATGCAAGCGTGATCGGAGGCTTCACAAGAGGGCGATCAATGCCGTTGAACCGGCAGTTCCACGTTATCTGCGGTGGTCGGAACAGCCTATTTGGTGGAGTAGGGAGGATCATCCGCCCCGGGTTGACAATCCGGGTCAACTAGCTCTGGTGGTGGCGCCTCAGGTGGGAGGTTATAAGTTCACCAAAGTGCTCATGGATGGAGGAAGCAGTATCAATATTCTGTATTATGAGACATTCCGTCGCATGGGGTTGACAGATAAGAATCTTAAACCGTCCAACACTGTTTTTCATGGTGTGGTTCCGGGTAAATCGGCGTATCCCGTAGGTAAGATCGCTTTGGAAGTTGTGTTTGGTGATGAGCATGACTCTAGGTCTGAGACATTGACCTTTGAGGTAGTAAGAATCCAGAGCCCGTCTCATGCGCTGTTTGGGCGGCCGGCTTATGCAAAATTCATGGCAAGGCCTTGTTATATTTATTTGCAGCTCAAGATGCCGGGTCATAAAGGGACTATCACGGTTCATGGAAGTCGAAAAATCGCGTTGGATTGCGAGGAAGGTGATGCGGCTTATCTTTGAGGCGGTTTGTGCATCTGAAGAGCTAAAGTTTTATAAGGAGAATGTTGATCCGGCCAGATATGACCCCTCCAGAAGCCCACCAGAGCATGACCCAACCCTACATTTCAAACCGGTGACGAGACTAAGCTTGTTGACTTCAGACTGGCGATTCGTCCAAGCGATTCAAAGATCAAGACCAATCTGGATCCAAAATAGGAAAGCACACTCATCGAGTTCATCCGTGAGAACCGGACATTTTGCATGGAAGCCTTCTGACATGCCAGGTGTACCGAGGGAACTCGCTGAGCACACTCTTAATATTGATCCGAAGTTTAAACCAGTCAAGCAATTTCTTCGTCGCTTTAATGAAGAAAGACACAAGGCAATTGGTGAAGAGGTAGCCTGCTGTTGGCTGCTGGTTTTATTGTCGAAGTGTTTCACCCTGAATGGTTGGCTAATCCGGTGCTGGTTCTTAAGAAAAACGGCACTTGGCGTATGTGTGTGGACTACACGGACTTGAATAAGGCTTGCCCGGCTGATCCCTTTGCTCTCCCGCGTATTGGTCAGATCATTGATGCGATGGCGGGTTGTGAGCGCCTGAGTTTTTTGGATGCTTATTCAGGATATCATCAGATCAAGATGGCAGTTAAGGACCAGGAGAAGAAAGCCTTCATCACTACTTTTGGTGCCTTCTGCTATGTTTCTATGAACTTTGGGCTCAAGAGTGCTCGAGCAACTTATCGCGTTGTGTGCAAAATTGTCTTCACACGCAGATTGGGTGTAATGTTCATGCTTATGTGGATGACATTGTGGTAAAATCCAGAAGAAGGAAACCGATCGATGACCTCAAGGAGGCGTTTGAGAATCTTCGGTTACAAGATGATGCTTAATCCGGATAAATGTGTTTTTGGTGTTCGGCAGCAAGCTTCTCGGGTTTCTGGTATCCAACAGGGGCATTGAGGCTAACCCATAAAAAATTAAGGCAATCACATCCCTGGCTAAACCGAAGTGTATCAATGATGTTCAGCGTCTCGCAGGTCGAATTGTAGCCCTTAGCCGGTTTATTAGTCGTTTAGGAGAGAAGGCAATTCCTTTGTATCAGATGTTGAAAAATACGGATGACTTCGTGCGGAGTAGCGCAATAATCACGGCCTTTGAGGAGCTAAAGCGGCAGTTGGTTGAACCGCCAGTTCTTGCAGCCCCAGTTGATAATGAGCCTTTGCTGTTATACGTGGCTGCCAATGCCCGAGCGGTCAGTGTGGCAATTGTGGTTGAGCGTAAAGAAGCTGGGAAGGAATGTCCGGTTCAACGACCTGTATACTACATCAGCGAAGTCCTGATCGAGTCAAAACAACGCTATCCACATTGGCAGAAGTTGGTGTACGGGGTTTTTATGGCCAGCCGAAAACTCAAGCAATATTTTCAAGGCCATCCAGTCACAGTGGTGAGTTCTGCTCCTTTGGGCGATATAATTCAAAACAGGGAAGCAATCGGCGGGTTGCAAAGTGGGCAATCGATCTTGGACCATACGGTTTAAAGTATGTACCTCGAACAGCCATCAAGTCTCAGGCTCTTGTGGATTTTATCAATGACTATACCGAGCTGCAAGCACCGGAAGATAAACCAGATAATACGTACTAGACCATTCATTTTGATGGATCCAGGCAGTTGGAAGGCTCGGGGGCTGGAGTTGTCCTTACTTCCCCTCGAGGGGATAAAATTTGCTATGTCCTCCGCTTGATGTTTCCTTGTACTAACAACGCAGCTGAGTATGAAGCTTTACTCCATGGTCTCCGTGTGGCCAAAGAGATGAACTTAAGTCGAGTTCGTTGTTTCGGAGATTCTGATCTGGTAGCTCGCCAAGTTTACGGTACTTGGGATTCTAAGGATCCACTCATGGCGGCTTACAGGCGTGAGGTGGATATTGTGGCGGGACATTTCAAAGGGTATCAGGTTGAGCATATCGATCGGCGCAAAAATGAAGCAGCAGACGCTTTAAGCCGGCTTGGATCTCAGCGTAAACCGGTACCTCCTAACACCTTTTTAGATATCTTGCATAACCCGTCTGTTAAGGTGCCTACAGTGGCTGTTCCGGATCCGGAGGCTCAGTTGGTGGCCGCTTTACACGTTATACCAGATTGGACGGTTTCATATCTGGCGTATATGAGCCGGGGCGAGCTACCAAATGACAAAGTCCTGGCTCGACAGATCGTCCGTGATCCAAGTCAATGGTTATTCACAATGGCGAGTTACACCGCTGTAGCGTTTCGGGCGTATTTCAGTGTTGTGTTTCTCCGGAAGAAGGCCAAGAGATCCTACGGGAAATTCATGAAGGGGATTGTGGTCATCATGCCGGTTCAAAGTCCCTGGTTTCAAAATCTTTTCTTCATGGGTTTTACTGGTTGACAGCTCATGCTGATGCGGAGGATCTGGTAAAGCAATGTGATGCTTGTCAAAAAATTTCACGCAGAGCTCATATTCCGTCTCAGGAACTATGGATGATTCCTATTACTTGGCCTTTTGCTACTTGGGGGCTTGATATGGTGGGACCCTTTAAACGTTCCCAGGACAAGAAGACCCACATGTTGGTGGCAGTTGATAAATTCACCAAGTGGGTTGAAGCGGAGCCTGTTAGGAAGTGTGATGCAACTACGGCGGTTCAATTTCTCAAAAAGATTATCTTCCGTTTTGGCTTTCCACACAGTATCATCATGGATAATGGTACCAACCTTTCCAAAGGTGAGATGGAGGATTTACATCGAGAGAGCACATCCGCTTGACCTAGCATCTGTGGCACACCCTCAATCCAACGGACAAGCGGAGCGAGCTAATCAAGAAATTTTAAAGGGTCTTAAACCCCGGCTCATGATTCCCTTGCAGCGGACGCCGGGTTGTTGGGTGGAAGAATTACCTTCTGTGCTATGGAGTATCAACACCAGCCCCAATCGATCAACAGGTTACACGCCTTTCTTTATAGTATACGGGGCAGAGGCGGTTCTCCCAAGTGATATACGTCATGACTCGCCCCGGGTTGCTAATTATGTGGAAGCGGACAACGAGCAAGCTCGCCAAGAGGCACTGGACCTGTTAGATGAAAAACGGGATATGGCTCTGGCTCGATCGGCGGTTTATCAACAAGATCTACGGCGTTATCACAGCCGCCGGGTTAGGACAAGAACCTTTCAAGAAGGTGACTTGGTGCTCCGGCTCATCCAGGATCAGACCGACATGCACAAGTTATCCCCGCCTTGGGAAGGACCCTTTGTGGCCAGCAAGAACCTGCACAACGGATCATACTACCTCATTGACGTTTGAGACAACTCATGCAACTCTGAGGAGGAGACCCGGCGGCCATGGAACATAGCTCTCCTCCGGCCTTATTACACTTGAGCCATATGCTCTTTTTATGTACATATTTCGACAATGTATATATTATGATCAATAAATAAATTAGCATCCTTGCTTTAAGCGGGGCTTCTGCTATTTTTTCTCAAATATCCTTTGAGTTACATGGGGGCTTCAGCCGACAAAGCGGAGTACTACCTGTTAAACCGGCTATCAAGCCACAAAGCTTGGGAGCTTCACACCCAAGGGGCCAAAGAGAGTCGGGATGCTATGCACAACTCAAACATAGGCACCCAATGAGCACAGCTCATCACGTTATGAGGGCTTCTTGTGTCAAATACCAAGGAGTTTGAATGGACCCTTGTAGCTGGGTATCGACCCACGGCTTGGAAGCCTGGTATATTTACCTAAAACCCCGGGTTAACCTGCCTTCATCAAGTAAGACACTCCTATCCAGGTCATCCTGGTACGGCCCTCCGAACGTTTGACAGTTACTCTCATTGAGACCCTGCACTTGTCAAAGTTAAAACGGTGATTGGTTAGTTGGAGGTCCATCTTAAAAGGTTTTGTTAAATGGTTCAACTCAGCGGCCTGGCAGCCTACAAAAGCCTCGAATTTGGGCCTGGCAGCCCTCAAAAAGCCTCGACTACATGGTTTTATTTGCGTTTTGCTGAATTTTATGTTAAACCGATTTTCTTGGCCTGGTCAGTCATTTTATTAGCCCGGTATTCTTTAAACCGGCTTGGTTTGCAACTACACATTGACAGACCTTATTCTTAAAAACCAGAGTTTGTTAACCCGGCCTGGCGTTGACTACCAGTCACCAGCTTTGATCATCTGGTGTGCATTGTCACCCGGTATGACTTACTATACAACATCAGTACCTGATGGGGTTATACAAAGAATTTCATATTTGGGTTTTTGCCCTTATTACAATCAAAGTTAACCAGCCAACTAAACAGGGATATTACATCACAGGTATAAATCATTTCATATTTTTACGGTTCAATTATCACTCAGCCCTTTTCTTGGGCATTATGACCCGTCCGGCGGTAAACCGCCAGGACCCTGTTTCTTTTTATGCACACACAGGAGTTGCATATTATGATGGCAGAATATCTGAACCAAACTTGGCATTAACATGACGGATCACGTAAAGTATCTCCTCCTGCACGATGGCAGCATATCAAAACAGTTTTTGCTACCCTATTACAAGGCATTTCGAGGCCCAAAATATGGAATTGTTTCACAACCGGCAGTTTCTGACGTATCAACCGACTTGATGGATTAAGCTTCATCGCCGGGTTGATGTGAAGTAGATGGGTCATATGGCGTTGGTTCAGCCTCCTCCTCCCCATCCAATGGACAAAAGTCATTGGTGGTCCAGTCAATCCGGGTTAAAGCCTGAAAGACAGCCTCTTCACTTATAAGCTCAGCCAGATCAACGTCAGGGGCGTAAGTGTGCTTACGGATTGGTGGAACAAGGTTCTGCACTTCAGGAATAACAGCCTCAACCCGTTTTTTGTTTGCGTCGTAGAAGGATCGGTGAACCGTCAGATTAGCCTCTTCTGCCAACTGACTCGCGAGAGGACGCATCTCCCTTGATACCCGTTTGAGGGCGTCGTTGTCAAATACTTCGCCGTTTTCTTGTGCACTGGGGAAACCCTTGGCTATATCAGCCGGATCAAGATCAGCTATCCATGCCTTGGCTCGAAGTCGATTGCTAGTAAAGCGCCCGGCCGGTGCAGATCGCTTCAACTCTTCTATCTGCTGGCGTCATAGATAGCCGGTCCAGCGTGTCCTTGATCGATGTTGGAGCCGCATTGTCATAAGAAGTGGCGCAGATAACCCGTTGGACGCCGTGTATAGTCGTTCAATCAGCGTATCTGTGCCTTGAGTTTCTTCCGTACATCAGAACCCAGATGAGCAATGCGCCTGCCTATAGCGGTTTAAGAAGTTCATGTTAAACTGGAGAAAATTTCAAAGCGCAATATTCATAAAGCCTTGGTAAACAGTGCTTACCAAATATTGCAGAGGTCATGGCATGGACTTGGCGCTTTAATCCAGTAAGCTCTTCCGTCACCGATTTAAGAGCTGATTCAGCCTCTTCCACCCGCTTAAGAAATCCAGCCTTTTCAGTATCCCAGTTGGCCTGCTCAGACTTGAACCATTCCTTGAGCTGCTCTGTGGTGGTTAAGGCGGTTTTCAACTCATCCTTGGCCTTGGTGGTTTCTGCTTGTTGGGATTTCAGATTTTCTTGAAGGTCAACAATTTGTGAGACTTGTTGGCTTATCTCACTCTGCAAAAGTAAGAGAGCATGTTAATATCTTTGTTAGAGTCCCAAGCATCTAACCAGTTATACGCTTGGCACTTGGGGGCTAATGCGGATCATTTTTTATGCTGGTTATTGAAGTCCCAAGGATTAATACAAGTTTTAATCATGGCACTTGGGGGATAATGTGTGTTTGATCAGAAATACACAAGGAAATCTCATAAAGTACAGTATGGAATATACAAAGTCCCGGTTTGACTTTCTAAAGACAAACCGGCCCTTGGGGGCTACAATGCAATGAAGGTACAGAGCAAAGAGCAAAACTGTTTACCTCATAGCGCTCGTTCATCAGATTTACTAAACTGGCTTCATAATCACGGCTTGTGTAAAGCCGGTTCAAGAAGCCGGAGTGAAGTTCTTGAGCAGAAAGATCGACATAAGCTGACAAATCAGTTTTCTCCTTCCCCTTGTTCATAGCAGCAAATTCGTCCTTAGCAGTGTGCTTTGATAGAGCAACCGGTTTACTAGAGGCGGTATATGCAGTACCAGTAACAACAACGCCATCATCTTTGGCCAGACTGGATGAATTGACATTCTTAACAGGGCTTGGCGCCTTGGTAGCAGGGCTTGGCGGTTTGTTAGCCGGGCTTGGTGGATCAGCCATTGAGCCCATTTGTTCTCTTTGTTGGACTTGGAGGGCAGGAGGATGTGAAGTATCAACCTCTACATTCGGTTCAACCTCTGGCGGGTTAGCATCAAGATCTTGGTTTTTCCCAAAGAGAGCTGTCTATAGCGACTTGTGGTCTTCGCCATGATGCTCTGAGTCTTTTCCGATCAACATCAACAATAGGGTCGCTGGTCTTGGCTTTCTTACTTAATCGAGCCTTGGCACTACAACATCAAAGGTTAGAATATGGTAAAACGACAAATAAAAGAAACAAATTAAGGAGTAATATACTTACCCAAAGGACGAGTTTGAGAGGAGGCAGCTGAGTGGTTGATGAACCGCCAGACGAGTTGGAAGAAGCCTGGTAATTCGGGTCAGACGGATTGAGAGGGCATCGGAAGAAACCTTTCAAAGGATAACGTTTTTCAGGAGAACAAGTCACCTCTGGACGATGTTTCCGGGTTGGCATATCAGCTAAACCAGATGACGTGATTTGTTGACCGCTATGCCAGGTTGTGCGACGTTCTTCAACTTGCTGTGTCTCCAAAGAAAATTTTGGATCCAAATGAGCAAGGGGGTGAGATTGTTTTACTTTCCGGACTGTGCGGCGAATTCTTTGAACCGGTACAAGATCTGAATCGGAAGAAAGAAGGATTACCTCAACATGTTCTGCATGTCTGGCCTCAGCATCATCCTGGGAATAGTAATTGTCAATAAGATGAACGAAAAAGGAACCAAGTGAGTCAAGTTCTACCTCAGCGTCTGATTCTTCATCTTCTGGCGGATCAGAAGACTCGGTGGTTTTCTTCTTGCCAGCTTTCTTGGTGGCCTTGGTCTTTGCACGAGGAGCCCGGGCCGGTTTAGACCATTTCCAAAAGGAGCTGTTAGAACTTGGCTTGTATATTCCAATGACGGGCTTCCTCAAATGCCCTAGGTCTTCATGAGCAAGCGAGTTGGATGCACACCCACTTAGTTTCTTTTGTTGAGCTTTCATACACTTATAGCTCTAGTGCATCCGTTGCATGGCAATCCCTACTCACTTACATTGATATCTATTGATGGGCATCTCCATAGCCCATTGATACGCCTAGTTGATGTGAGACTATCTTCCCTCCTTTTGTCTTCTCCACAACCACCATTCTATTCCACATATAGTGCTATATCCATGGCTCACGCTCATGTATTGCGTGAAGATTGAAAAAGTTTTGAAAATGTTAAAGTATGAAACAATTGCTTGGCTTGTCATCGGGGTTGTGCATGCTTTAAATATTTTGTGTGGGAAGATGGAGCATAGCGGACTATATGATTTTGTAGGGATAACTTTCTTTGGCCATGTTATTTTGAGAAGACATAATTGCTTAGTTAGTATGCTTGAAGTATTGTTATTTTTATGTCAATATGAACTTTTGTCTTGAATCTTTCGGATCTGAATATTCATACCACAATTAAGAGGATTTACATTGAAATTATGCCAAAGTATCACTCCGCATCAAAAATTCTGTTTTTATCATTTACCTACTCGAGGACGAAAGGTGAATTAAGCTTGGGGATGCCTGATACGTCTCCAACGTATCTATAATTTTTGATTGCTCCATGCTACTTTATCTACTGTTTTAGGCTTTATTGGGCTTCATTTTCCACTTTTATATTACTTTTGGGACTAACCTATTAACCGGAGGCCCAGCCCAGAATTGCTGTTTTTTGCCTATTTCAGTATTTTGAAGAAAAGCAATATCAAACGGAGTCCAAACGGAATGAAACCTTCGGGAACGTGATTTTCTCGCCGAACGTGATCCAGAGAACTTGGAGTGCAAGTCAAGAAGAAACCGGAGCCTCCACGAGATAGGAGGGCGCCCCCCCTGTCTCGTGGGCCCTCGAGGTGGCCACCGACGTACTTCTTCTTCCTATATATACCTCGCACTCGAAAACATCCAGGGCACCATGAAACACAATTTCCACCACCGTAATCTTCAGATTCATGAGACCCCATCTTGGGGCCTTCACGCACTCTGGGAGGGGAATCAAGCACGGGGGCCTCTACATCAACATCCTTGCCCCTCCGATGAGTTGTGAGTAGTTTACCACAGACCTACGGGTCCATAGTTATTCGCTAGATGGCTTCTTCTCTCTTTTTGGATCTCAATACAATGTTCTCCCCCTCTCTTGTGGAGATCTATTCGATGTAATCTCTTTTTTGCGGTGTGTTTGTCGAGATCCGATGAATTGTGAGTTTATGATCAAGTTTATCTTTGAATAATATTTGAATCTTCTCTGAATTCTTTTATGTATGATTGAGTTATCTTTGCAAGTCTCTTCGAATTATCGGTTTAGTTTGGCCTACTAGATTGATCTTTCTTGCCATGGGAGAAGTGCTTAGCTTTGGGTTCAATCTTGCGGTGTCCTTACCCAAAGGATGTAAAGGGTTGCAAGGCACGTTTTTATTGTTGCCATCGAGGATAACAAGATGGGGTTTATATCATATTGCATGAGTTTATCCCTCTACATCATGTCATCTTGCTTAATGTGTTACTCGTTCTTATGAACTTAATATTCTAGATGCATCTTTGGATAGCGGTCGATGTGTGGAGTAATAGTAGTAGATGCAGGTGAGTCGGTCTACTTGTTATGAACGTGATGCCTATATACATGATCATGCCTAGATAATCTCATAACTATGCGCTTTTCTATCAATTGCTCGACATTAATTTGTTCACCCACCGTAATACTTATGCTATCTCGAGAGAAGCCTCTAGTGAAACCTCTGGCCCCCGGGTCTATCTGTTATCATATTTGCTTCCAATCTACTTTTATTTGCATCTTTACTTTTTGCATCTATATCATAAAATACCAAAAATATATTTATCTTATCATACTATCTTTATTAGATCTCACTTTTGCAAGTGGCCGTGAAGGGATTGACAACCCCTTTATTGCGTTGGTTGTTAGTTCTCATTTTGTTTGTGTAGGTGCGTGGGACTTTTGAGGAGCCTCCTACTGGATTGATACCTTGGTTCTCAAAACTGAGGGAAATACTTACGCTAAACTTTGCTGCATCACCCTCTCCTCTTCGAGGAAAACCAACGCAAGCTCAAGACGTAGCAGCTGCAGATTTGAGGATCCCAGAAACTCGATCATCCTTCTATGATGGTGAGCCTATGCCTTGGAAGATGGACGAGAAGCCCGCATCATCAACAACACCTCCACCTTCCTCACCAACAAAGAAGGAGATATAATCACATGGGTATGGGCACTCCCTTGGCAACCGCCAAGCTTGGGGGAGGTGCCCTGGTATCGTATCACAATCACATCTCCTATTTTTACCGATTTTCTTAGTTCGATCCTATTAGTAGTATCTTGATCTAGTAGAATAAAGTTTATGGCATGATCTAGTTTTGAGTTTTTGCTTTATGATCTCTCTATGTAATCGAGTCCGTGAGCTATATAATAAAAATTAGTGTTGAGTCAAGGGCTTGTTTATTTTGCCATGATCTTGAGTGAATAAAAGAAAAGAGAAAAAGAATAAAAGAAACAAAGAGATCATATTGATCTTATCGAGAGTAATGACTTCACATAGAAAGAGTATGATGATTAAAAGATTGTTGGGAGTTGACAAACATAGCTCTAGTCATCGTTTCAATTAATAGGAAGTAATAAGGAAAGAGAGGTTTCACATATAAATATATTATCATGGACATCTTTTATGATTGGGAGCACTCATTAAAATATGACATGCTAAAGAGTTGATGTTGGACAAGGAAGACAACGTAATGGGTTATGTTTTCTTATATCCAAGATAAAGTATGTTGTCATGGATCATCCAACATGTTGAGCTTGCCTTTCCCCCTCATGCTAGCCAAATTCTCAGCACCAAGTAGAGATACTACTTATGCTTCCAAAATCCCTAAACCAGTTTTGCCATGAGAGTCCACCATACCTACCTATGGATTGAGTAAGATCCTTCAAGTAAGTTGTCATCGGTGCAAGCAATAAAAATTGCTCTCTAAATATGCATGACTTATTAGTGTGGGAGAAAATAAGCTTTATACGATCTTGTGATGTGGACGAAATAAAAGTTTAATTGACTGCATAATAAAGGTTCATATCACAAGGGGCAATATAAAGTGACGTTCTTTCGCATTAAGATTTTGTGCATCCAACCATAAAAGCGCATGGCAACCTCTGCTTCCCTCTGCGAAGGGCCTATCTTTTATTATTATCCTCTACCTTATGCAGGAGTCATGGTGATCTTCACCTTTCCTTTTTACATTTTATCCTTTGGCAAGCACAGGGTGTTGGAAAGATCCTGATAGATATATCTAATTGGATGTAGGGGAGCATGCGTTATTATTGTTGACATTACCCTTGAGGTAAAAGGTTGGGAGGCGAACTATAAGCCCCTATCTTTCTCTGTGTCCGATTAAAACTCCATAACCACAAAGTATTGCGTGAGTGTTAGCAATTATGAAAGACTAAATGATAGTTGAGTATGTGGACTTGCTACTAAGCTCTGACTAGGCTCTTTCTGATGTTATGATAAATTGCAATTGCTTCAATGACTGAGATTATAGTTTGTTGGTTCTCAAAAAAGTTTCTGATTCATACTCTTGCATTGTGAATGGATTATTACTTGAGCATAAGTAATCATATGATAATTTTCATCTATGTTGCTGTTATGAGAATAATCATGATGCCTTCATGTCCATATTCTATTTTTATCGACACCTCTACCTCTAAGCATGTGGACATATTTATCGTTATCGGCTTCCGCTTGAGGACAAGCGAGGTCTAAGCTTGGGGAGTTGATACGTCCATTTTGCATCATGCTTTTATATCGATATTTATTGCATTATGGGCTGTTATTACACGTTATGTCACAATACTTATGCCTATTCTCTCTTATTTTACAAGGTTTACATAAGGAGGAGAATGCCGCCATGGGATTCTCAATGAAAAGGAGCAAATATTAGAGACCTATTCCGCATAACTCCAAAAGTCCTGAAACTCCATGAAAGTCATTTTTGGAAATAATAAAAAATATTGAGCGGAAGAAGTACACCAGAGGGGGACCCACCTGGCCATGAGGGTGGGGGCCGCGCCCCCTGCCTCGTGGGCCCCCTGTTGGCTCTCCGATGGCCATCTTCTACTATATGAGGTCTTTCGTCAAGGGAAAAATCATAAGCAACCTCTCGGGACGAGACTCCGCCACCACGAGGCGGAATCAATCTAGGGCTCCGGTAGAGCTGTTCTGCCGGGGACACTTCCCTCTGGGGTAATCATTGCCATCGTCATCACCAACGCTCCTCTCATCGGGAGAGGGCAATCTCCATCAACATCTTCACCAGCACCATCTCCTCTCAAAACCCTAGTTCATCTCCTGTATCCAATCTTGTCTCCAAGTCAGGGATTGGTACTAGTAGGTTGCTAGTAGTGTTGATTACTCTTTGTAGTTGATGCTAGTTGGTTTATTTGGTGGAAGATCATATGTTCAGAACCTTTATGCATACTAATACCCCTCTGATTATGAACATGAATATGCTTTGTGAGTAGTTACATTTGTTCCTGAGGACATGGGAGAAGTCTTGCTATTAGTAGTCATGTGAATTTGGTATTTGTTTGATATTTTGATGAGATGTACGTTGTCTAGCCTCTAGTGGTGTTATGTGAACGTCGACTACATAACACGTCACCATTATTTTGGCCTAGAGGAAGGCATTGGGAAGTAATAAGTAGATGATGGGTTGCTAGAGTGATGTAAGATTAAACCCTAGTTTATGCGTTGCTTCGTAAGGGGCTGATTTGGATCCATATGTTTCATGCTATGGTTAGGTTTACCTTAATACTTTTGTTGTAGTTGAGGATGCTTGCAATAGAGGTTAATCATAAGTGGGATAGTTTTTCAAGTAAGAACAACACCCAATCACCGGTCCACCCACATATCAAATTATCAAAGTACCGAACGCGAATCATATGAACGTGATGAAAACTAGCTTGACGATATTCCCATGTGTCCTTGGGAGCGCTTTTCTCTATATAAGAGTTTATCCAGGCTTGTCCTTTGCTATAAAAAGGATTGGACCATCTTGCTGCACTTTATTTACTTTTTTTTACTTGTTGCTCGTTACAAATTATCCTATCACAAAACTATCTGTTACCACTTATTTCAGTGCTTGCAGAGAATACCTTGCTGAACACCGCTTATCATTTCCTTCTGCTCCTCGTTGGGTTCCACACCCTTACTTATCGAAAGGACTACAATAGATCCCCCATACTTGTGGGTCATCAAGCGCCGCTTCGCTCCCTTGAGCATCTCTACGAGCTCCCCCACGCCTCTTGGCAGGGAGGCAGATAGCCACAAGGCATGGGCAATGCCCTGCATCACCTGCCGAACTTGTTCGTGCAGTTGTGAGAGCTCTTGCAGAAGATCGCCTGCAGATCCGGGCATCTCCTCTTCGGGATGACCCGTCAGCATACCTACATATATAACTCTGTTAGCCGGTTTCTTCGCCGAACTCTATAAAAGTTCGTTCAAGCACTTACTAAATATGCCGCGTCGAAGCCTCTTGTTCTCCTTTACGGAGTCCGCAAGCTGAGCTCAAACATCTTTCAGTTCAATGCCCAGCCGGGTATTGGCATCTTGGAGATCACTTTTCTCCCGCCTAACCTGCGTAAGCACGCGCTCGCCAGCCTTTAGCTGTCGTTGAGCATGTTGCTCATCCCCTCGCACGACCCCCGGATTCACTCCGGGGTCATCTGCAGAATCTATTATTAGATTTGCATGCATGTCGAATACAAACTAGTACATGTCATTCTTTTTGATAGAAACAAGTGTTACCAGATGGGGCCTTCTCGGACTCCTTCATTGCGGCAACTGCGGCCCGTAGCTGGGCTTTGCACTCCTCCAGCTCTTGAGACAATTGGGTATTCTTCTCCGTAAGAACCTACGCATATAATGATCCTCAAATAAGTTGTGCCAACTGTTTCAAGTCTCAGGGGCTACTGGTATACATAATTATCAGATTTTCTTACCCATATATGCTTTACATACTGGTCCGTCGCTCTGGCCAGAACATTTTGAGCAGCTCGGATGTATGCGTCTCCCGAGTTGAAGGCATCGAACGCCTCCTGAGAGAAACAAGCGTCGCGGAGTACGGCCCGACGACGCCTGTGATTCATGGCACTCTCCACTTCAGAATTCGTAGCGGACAGCATATCCGCATCCTCTTTAGGAGGAACGTCCAGTGTTGGCCCCACGTTAGCTTCTGCCTCTAAGTCCGGCTCTGTAGCTCGGCTGGTGGAGGCATGGCCGGCAGGCTCTCCGAATATGGTTCGGCGAGCGTTTTTCCTGCCAGGAACCAGGGATGTTATTATATTTCAAAAGACGACAACCACGGAGGGGGTTCTTTTTCGTACCTCTGTGATGGCGTCTCAGTCCTGACCACCTTCCTTTTAAGCCTACCCGGTTTCGGTGCCCCTTGTTGGTGAGTCACTGCGGGTTCGGCATGGCGTCCCGAAGACCTTCCCTATAAGACACCATATGTGTGCGGTAGGTGAAGTGCGGAAAAAGGGATCCTTCTCGGAAGTTGGGACTCCAGTTTTACTTACATGCGACACAGGGAGTAGTCTAGGATAATCGGCTATGATGGCCACCAAGGCACCGTCACAACTCAATTGATAGAACGTCCTGTCGATGAGCTCCACAAATGTGTCCGGATCTTCTTCGAGTCCGGGGTCGAGGGCCCGGTCAGGGTCCTCTGGTTGTGGAGGCGGGTTGTGGACCTCCCTCATAGCTTTTCGCAGTTCCTGCTATGAAATAGCAAGGTAAATATCTATGACAAAAAATGGGGGAAGGTTAGGAGTAAAAGGTAGCAGCTCACCCAGCTTGGGGGGTTGTACATGGAGAATCCATCCCATGGCTTAATGCAGATGAACTCCTCTTCCGCTCCTTTATATAAATCGGACAGTATTTTCGCTAAAGCGGCGACGGAGTCCGGTTCCTTACGACCGCAGCGGGTGGCATCGTCTTCTCCATTGAAGTGCCACATGGGGTGTCCCCGATGCTGAAGTGGCTGCACCCCCTGCATTATACATATTGACATAACCTCGATTATTGTCAATCCTGATTTGGCCAGCGTTTTTATCCGGTCCATCAGGTAAAGGACTTCTCCGTTATCTTCCTCCTGGGGGCTCCGAGGGCGCCAACTGCGGCATTTTTTCAAAGGGGCATTACTAAACTCAGGAAGACCCATCCGAATAGGGTCTGGAAGAGGGACATCTCTCCATATAAAACCACTCTGAAGGCCAGTCTTCGGATGTCTTCTTGAATCTGGACAGGTATCCGGTCCCGGCGATGCGCCATATCTCGGCTCCGCCCACTTGATATATTGACCCCTCCTGTGTACGGGGTACGAGGCAGAATAGCCTCTTCCATAGCTCGAAATGAGCTTCGCAGCCCAAAAACAGCTCGCAAAGGGCGACGTAGCCAGCGATGTGCAAGATGGAGGCGGGAGTAAGGTTATGCAGCTGGAGTCCGTAGAACTCCAGGATCCCGTGGAGGAACGGATAGATTGGAAATCCGAGTCCCCTCAATAAGTAAGGGACAAGGCATACTCGCTCCCCCATGGATGGGTTGGGAAAGCTCTCTGCTTGCTCCCCGTTGTAAGTGGCTAATCTGGCTCGGACGGGGACCATATACGCAGGAGGGAGAAACCCCTGGGTATGTAACTCTACTAATTGGCTGTGGGGAATAGAACACTTCTTCCAATTGCCCGGGTTAGGGCTACGGGAGCGAGAGGAGGAGCTGCGATGGCCGGCCATGATGGGATGGATTTTTTCGGGCGCTCTCCGATGGATGCTCGCTGTGGGAGGATGGTGTGATCTGGATATGAGGATCCCCGTCTCTTTAAATAGACGGTTTACTTACATGGTTAGGGTGGCAAGTGTAAAAATGGCCCGACTTCTCGCATTCGCTCGACACGTGGAGGATAGCCATTATTAGGCACAGAAGTCGAGGAGTGCAACATTCATGGGAAGCCGGGCACTACTCTACAGGTACTCAGAATTTGGAGAAGAACCCGCCTTGCAATGCCGAAGACAATCTGCGCGCCGGACTCATCGTCATTGAAGCCTGTTTCGGGGGCTACTAAGGGAGTCCTGGATTAGGGGGTCCTCGGACAGCCGGACTATATCCTTTGGTCGTACTGTTGGACTATGAAGATACAAGATTGAAGACTTCGTCCCGTGTCCGGATGGGACTGTCCTTGGCGTGGAAGGCAAGCTTGGCAATTTGGATATGTAGATCCTCCCTTGTAACCGACTCTGTGTAACGAATGGAGTTGAAGCGACGCTTGATGTGCCTGGTCTTCTTGTGAAACCTGGGCTCCTTGGCAAGGGCAATAGCTCTAGTGTTGTCACAGAAGAGGGTGATCGCCCCGATGCATTGGGTAAGACTCCTAGGTCGGTGATGAACTCGTTCATCCATATTGCTTCATGCGCTGCCTCTGAGGCTGCCATGTACTCTGCTTCTCATGTAGATCCCGCCACGACGCTCTGCTTGCAACTGCACCAGCTTACTGCCCCACCATTCAAAATATACACGTATCCGTTTTGTGACTTAGATTCATCCAGATCTGTGTCGAAGCTAGCGTCGACGTAACCCTTTACGACGAGCTCTTCATCACCTCCATAAACGAGAAACATGTCCTTAGTCCTTTTCAGGTACTTCAGGATATTCTTGACCGCTGTCCGGTGTTCCATGCCGGGATTACTTTGGTACCTTCCTACCAAACTTACGGCAAGGTTTACATCAGGTCTGGTACACAGCATGGCATACATAATAGACCCTATGGCCGAGGCATAGGGGATGACACTCATCTTTTCTTTATCTTCTGCCGTGGTCGGGCATTGAGCCGAGCTCAATTTCACACCTTGCAACATAGGAAAGAACCCCTTCTTGGATTGATCCATATTGAACTTCTTCAATATCTTACCAAGGTATGTGCTTTGTGAAAGACCTATGAGGCGTCTCGATCTATCCCTATAGATCGTGATGCCTAATATGTAAGCAGCTTCTCCAAGGTCCTTCATTGGAAAACACTTATTCAAGTAGGCCTTAATGCTGTCCAAAAGTTCTATATCATTTCCCATCAAAAGTATGTCATCTACATATAATATGAGAAATGCTACAGAGCTCCCACTCACTTTCTTGTAAACGCAGGCTTGTCCATAAGTCTGCATAAACCCAAATGCTTTGATCATCTCATCAAAGCGAATGTTCCAACTCCGAGATGCTTGCACCAGCCCATAAATGGATCGCTGGAGTTTGCATACCTTGTTAGCATTCTCTGGATCGACAAAACCTTCCGGCTGCATCATATACAGTTCTTCCTTAAGATAGCCGTTAAGGAATGCCGTTTTGACGTCCATCTGCCATATCTTATAATCATAGTATGCGGCAGCTGCTAACATGATTCGGACGGACTTCAGCTTTGCTACGGGAGAGAAAGTCTCATCGTAGTCAACCCCTTGAACTTGCCAATAACCCTTACCGACAAGTCGAGCTTTATAGATGGTAACATACCATCCGCGTCCGTCTTCTTCTTAAAGATCCATTTGTTTTCTATTGCTCGCCGATCATCGGGCAAGTCTGTCAAAGTCCATACTTTGTTTTCATACATGGATCCTATCTCGGATTGCATGGCTTCAAGCCATTTGTTGGAATCTGGGCCCGCCATCGCTTCTTCATAGTTCAAAGGTTCACCGTTGTCTAACAACATGATTTCCAGGACAGGGTTGCCATACCACTCTGGTGTGGAACGTGTCCTTGTGGACCTACGAAGTTTAGTAGCAACTTGATCCGAAGTACCTTGATCATCATCATTAATTTCCTCTCCAGTCGGTGTAGGCACCACAGGAACATCTTCCTGAGCTGTACTACTTTCCGGTTCAAGAGGTAGTACTTCATCGAGTTCTACTTTACTCCCACTTACTTCTTTCGAGAGAAACTCTTTTTCTAGAAAGGATCCGTTCTTGGCAACAAAGATCTTGCCTTCGGATCTAAGGTAGAAGGTATACCCAATGGTTTCCTTAGGGTATCCTATGAAGACGCATTTTTCCGACTTGGGTTCAAGATTTTCAGGTTGAAGTTTCTTGACATAAGCATCGCATCCCCAAATTTTTAGAAACGACAGCTTAGGTTTCTTCCCAAACCATAATTCATACGGTGTCGTCTCAACGGATTTAGACGGTGCCCTATTTAAAGTGAATGTGGCTGTCTGTAAAGCGTATCCCCAAAATGATAGCGGTAAATCGGTAAGAGACATCATAGACCGCACCATATCCAATAAAGTGTGATTACGACGTTTAGACACACCGTTACGCTGAGGTGTTCCAGGCGGCATGAGTTGTGAAACAATTCCACATTTCCTTAAGTGCGTACCAAATTCGTGACTTAAATATTCTCCTCCATGATCTGATCGTAAAAACTTTATTTTTCGATCACGTTGATACTCTACCTCATTCTGAAATTCCTTGAACTTTTCAAAGGTCTCAGACTTGTGTTTCAACAAGTAAACATACCCATATCTACTTAAGTCATCAGTGAGGGTGAGAACATAACGATAGCACCGTGAGCCTCAACGCTCATTGGACCGCACACATCAGTATGTATAATTTCCAATAAGTTGGTTGCTCGCTCCATTGTTCCGGAGAACGGAGTCTTTGTCATTTTACCCATGAGGCATGGTTCGCACATGTCAAATGATTCGAAATCAAGGGACTCCAAAAGTCTATCTGTATGGAGCTTCTTCTGTTGAAATATATTGCCCACCTTCCTCCATCAGTTCGGACTTTTGGATGAGTTGGCTGGAGCATGAATTCAATATGGTATCCGAGCCAAGAGGTCTTGAGTTCAAGACCCTGCCAACACAGTATTAAATAAAAACAATTCTGCGGCCTACATCGATCCCACGTCTAAGGACTAAAATAGCCTGGACGTGAGGGGAAGTGTTGAAATATATTGCCCACCTTCCTCCATCAGTTCAGACTTTTGGATGAGTTGGCTGGAGCATGAATTCAATATCTTCATGCGTTTGACACCAATGTGACCAAGGCGGCAGTGCCACAGATATGTGGGACTATCATTATCAATCTTACATCTTTTGGTATTCACACTATGAATATGTGTAACATTACGTTTGATATTCATTAAGAATAAACCATTAACCAGCAGGGCATGACCATAAAACATATCTCTCATATAAATAGAACAACCATTATTCTCGGATTTAAATGAGTAGCCATCTCGTATTAAACGAGTTCCAGATACAATGTTCATGCTCAAAGCTGGCACTAAATAACAATTATTGAGGTTTAAAACTAATCCCGTGAGGTAAATGTAGAGGTAGCGCGCCGACGGCCATCACATCGACCTTGGAACCATTCCCGACGCCGCATCGTCACCTCGTCCTTCGCTAGTCTCCGCTTATTCGGCAGCCTCCCGCTTTGAGTTACAAATATGAGCAACCGCACCGTATGAAATACCCAGAGCTACTACAAGTATCGGTAAGGTACACATCAATTACATGTATATCACATATACCTTTAGTGTTGCCGGCCTTCTTGTCCGCTAAGTATTTGGGGCAGTTCCGCTTCCAGTGGCCCTTCCCTTTGCAATAAAAGCACTCAGTCTCAGACTTGGGTCCATTCTTTGGCTTCTTCCCGGCAACTGGTTTACCGGGCGCGGCAACTTCCTTGCCGTCCTTCTTGAAGTTCTTCTTACCCTTGCCCTTCTTGAACTTAGTGGTTTTATTGACCATCAACACTTGATGTTCCTTTTTGATTTCCACCTCCGCTGACTTCAGCATTGAAAATACTTCGTGAATAGTTTTCACCATCCCCGCATATTGTAGTTCATCACAAAGCTCTTGTAGCTAGGTAAGAGCAATCAAGGATTCTGTCAATGACCGCCTCGTCAGGAGGTTAATGTCCAGTGGGACAAACGGTTGTGCAACCCGGACATTTTGAGTATGTGCTCACCGATGTAACTATTTTCCTCCATCTTACAACTGTAGATCTTGTCGAAGACTTCATATCTCTCGACTCGGGCATGAGCTTGGAAAACCATTTTCAGCTCTTCGAACATCTCATATGCTCCGTGTAGCTCAAAACGCTTTTGGAGCCTCGGTTCTAAGCTGTAAAGCATGCCGCACTGAACGAGGGAGTAATCATCAGCGCGCGACTGCCAAGCGTTCATAACGTCTTGGTTCTCTAGGATGGGTGCTTCACCTAGCGGTGCTTCTAGGACATATGCTTTCTTGGCAGCTATGAGGATGATCCTCGTGTTAGGACCCAGTACGTATAGTTGATGCCATCATCTTTCATCATGGTTTTATCTATGAAAGCGTTGAAGTTGAGGTTGACATGAGCGTTGGCCATTTGATCTACAAGACATTTTGCATAGGTTTTTAGACTAAGTTCATGATAATTAAGTTCATCTAATCAAATTATTTAATGAACTCCCACTCAGATTAGACATCCCTCTAGTCATCTAAGTGATACATGATCCGAGTCAACTAGGCCGTGTCCGATCATCACGTGAGACGGACTAGTCATCATCGGTGAACATCTCCATGTTGATCATATCTTTCATACGACTCATGTTCGACCTTTCGGTCTCTTGTGTTCCGAGGCCATGTCTGTACATGCTAGGCTCGTTAAGTTAACCTAAGTGTTTTGCATGTGTAAATCTGTCTTACACCCGTCGTATGTGGACGTTGGAATCTATCACACCCGATCATCACGTGGTGCTTCGAAACAATGATCTTTCGCAACGGCGCACAGTTAGGGGGAACACTTTCTTGAAATTATTATGAGGGATCATCTTATTTACTACCGTCGTTCTTAGCAAATAAGATGCAAAAACATGATAAACATCACATGCAATCAAATAGTGACATGATATGGCCAATATCATACAGCTCCTTTGATCTCCATCTTCTGGGCGCCATGATCATCTTCATCACTGGCATGACACCATGATCTCCATCATCATGATCTCCATCATCGTGTCTCCACGAAGTTGCTCGCCAACTATTACTTCTACTACTAAGGCTAACGGTTTAGCAATAAAGTAAAGTAATTACATGGCGTTTAATCATTGACACGCAGGTCATACAATAATTAAGACAACTCCTATGGCTCCTTCCGGTTGTCATACTCATCGACATGCAAGTCGTGATTCCTATTACAAGAACATGATCTCATACATCACATATATATCATTCATCACAACTTTTGGCCATATCACATCACAAGGCATATGCTGCAAAAACAAGTTAGACGTCCTCTAATTGTTGTTGCATGTTTTACGTGGCTGCAATAGGGTTCTAGCAAGAACGTTTCTTAACTACGTGAAAGCCACAACGTGATATGCCAATTTCTATTTACCCTTCATAAGGACCCTTTTCATCGAATCCGATCCGACTAAAGTGGGAGAGACAGACACCCGCTAGCCACCTTATGCAACTAGTGCATGTCAGTCGGTGGAACCTGTCTCACGTAAGCGTACATGTAAGGTCGGTCCGGGCCGCTTCATCCCATGATGCCGCCGAAACAAGATAAGACTAGTAGTGGCAAGAAAATTGACAACATCTACACCCACAACAAATTTGTGTTCTACTCGTGCAAAGAAACTACGCATAGACCTGGCTCATGATGCCACTGTTGGGGAACGTTGCAGAAAATAATTTTTTTCTACGCGTCACCAAGATCAATCTACGGAGTTCATCTAGCAACGAGAGAGAGGAGTGCATCTACATACCCTTGTAGATCGCGAGCGGAAGCGTTCAAGAGAACAGGGTTGAGGGAGTCGTACTCGTCGTGATCCAAATCACCGATGATCCTAGTGCTGAACGGACAGCACCTCCGCGTTCAACACACGTACGGTTGGGAAGACGTCTCCTCCTTCTTGATCCAGCAAGGGGAAGGAGAGGTTGATGGAGATCCAGCAGCACGACGGCGTGGTGGTGGAAGCAGCGGCGATCTCGGCAGGGCTTCGCCAAGCTCAGCGAGAGGGAGAGGTGGTACGGGGGGAGAGGGAGGCGCCAGGGACTAGGGTGCGGCTGCCCTCCCTCCCCCCTCTTTATATAGGGGGCCTAGGGGGTGCGCCGTTCCTGGAGATCCCATCTCCAAGGGGGGGCTAGGGGGGGGACTTGCCCCCCAAGTCAAGTGCCCTCCCACCCCTAGGGTTTCCAACCCTAGGCGCAGGGGAGGCCCAAGGGGGGGCGCACCAGCCCACCAGGGGCTGGTTCCCTTCCCCTTTCAGCCAACATGGCCCTCCGGGATAGGTGGCCCCACCCGGTGGACCCCCGGGACCCTTCTGGTGGTCCCGGTACAATACCGGTGACCCCGAACTTTCCCGGTGGCCGAAACTGGAGTTCCTATATAGAATTCTTTACCTCCGGACCATTCCGGAACTCCTCGTGACGTGCGGGATCTCATCCGAGACTCCGAACAACTTTCAGTTTTCCGCATACTAATATCTCTACAACCCTAGCATCACCGAACGTGCAGTGTGTAGACCCTACGGGTTCGGGAATCACGCAGACATGACCGAGACAGCTCTCCGGCCGATAACCAACAGAGGGATATGGATACCCATGTTGGCTCCCACATGTTCCACGATGATCTCATCGGATGAACCACGATGTCGAGGATTCGAGTAACCCCGTATACAATTCCCTTTGTCAATTGGTATGTTACTTGCCCGAGATTCGATCATCGGTATCCCTATACCTCGTTCAATCTCGTTACCGGCAAGTCACTTTACTCGTACCGTAATGCATGATTCCGTGACCAAACACTTGGTCACTTTGAGCTCATTATGATGATGCATTACCGAGTGGGCCCAGAGATACCTCTCCGTCATACGGAGTGACAAATCCCAGTCTCGATCCGTGTCAACCCAACAGATACTTTCGAGGATACCCGTAGTATACTTTTATAGTCACCCAGTTACGTTGTGACGTTTGGTACACCAAAATCACTCCTACGGTATCCGGGAGTTACACGATCTCATGGTCTAAGGAAAAGATACTTGACATTGGAAAAGCTCTAGCAAACGAACTACACGATCTTGTGCTATGCTTAGGATTGGGTCTTGTCCATCACATCATTCTCCTAATGATGTGATCCCGTTATCAGTGACATCCAATGTCCATAGTCAGGAAACCATGACTATCTATTGATCAATGAGCTAGTGAACTAGAGGCTTACTAGGGACATGTTGTGGTCTATGTATTCGCACATGTATTACGATTTCCGGATAACACAATTATAGCATGAATAATAGACAATTATCATGAACAAGGAGATATAACAATAATCATTTTATTATTGCCTCTAGGGCATATTTCCAACAAGATAATCCAAGGACACCAAAAAGTCAAAGCTTGGGGATGCCCCGGAAGGCATCCCCTCTTTCGTCTACTTCCATCGGTAATTTACTTGGAGCTATATTTTTATTCACCACATGTTATGTGTTTTGCTTGGAGCGTCTTGTATTATTTGCGTCTTTGCTTGTTAGTTTACCACAATCATCCTTGCTGTACACACCTTTTGAGAGAGCCATAAACCAATTCGAATTTGCTAGAATACTCTATGTGCTTCACTTATATCTTTTGAGCTTGATAGTTTTGCTCATAGTGCTTCACTTATATCTTTTGAGCGTGATAATTTTTGCTCTAGTACTTCACTTATATCTTTTAGAGCACGGTGGTGGATTTGCTTTAAAGAAACTATTGATCTCTCATGCTTCACTTAGATTATTTTGAGAGTCGTTAATAGCATGGTAATTTGCTTAATGTTAATATACTTGGTATTCAAGATATGTGAAACTTTCTTTTGAGTACGTTGAATACTAAGAAAAGTTTGATGCTTGATAATTGTTTTGAGATATGGAGGTGATAATATCAAAGTCATGCTAGTTGAGTAATTATGAATTTAAAGAATGCTTGTGTTGAAGTTTGCAAGTCCCGTAGCATGCAAGTATGGTTAAAGTTGTGTAACAAATTTGAAACATGAAGTGTACCTGGCTTGTGCATCCTTATGAGTGGCGGTCGGGGACGAGCGATGGTCTTTTCCTACCAATCTATCCCCCTAGGAGCATGCGCGTAGTACTTGATTTTTGATGACTTCTAAATTTTTGAAATAAGTATATGAGTTCTTTTGACTAATGTTGAGTCCATGGATTATACGCACTCTCACCTTTCCGCCTTTGCTAGCCTCTTCGGTACCATGCATTGCCCTTTCTCACCTTGAGAGGTGGTGCAAACTTCACCGGTGCATCCAAACCCCGTGATACGATACACTCTATCACACATAAACCTCCTTATATCTTCCTCAAAACAGCCATCATACCTACCTATTATGGCATCTCCATAGCCATTCCGAGATATATTGCCATGCAACTTCCATCATCATATTCATGACATACATTACTTTTGTCATATTGCCATTGCATGATCATGTAGTTGACATCTTATTTGTGGCAAAGCCACCATGCATTATTTTTCATACATGTCACTCTTGATTCATTGCACCATCCCGGTACACCACCGGAGGCATTCATATAGAGTCATATCTTGTTCTAAGTTTCGAGTTGTAATCCTTATGTTGTAATCAATAGAAGTGTGATGATCATCATTATTAGAGCATTGCCCAAACAAAAAAAGAAGAAGAGAAAGGCAAAAAAAAGGGGAAGGCCCCAAAAAAAGAGAAAATAAATAAAAAGGGCAATGCTACTATCTCTTTTTCCACACTTGTGCTTCAAAGTAGCACCTTGTTCTTCGTATAGTGAGTCTCATAAACTGTGCTTCAAAGTAGTACCTTGTTCTTCATATAGTGAGTCTCATAAGTTGTCTTTTTATATGTAACGCCCGGATAATTAAGCTACCGTAATTCCATGCTAATGATACCATGTCATCACTTTTACTGTTGCTAGGTCCCACATTGGTTCAAACCAATTCAAATTTCAAATTTAAAATAAATTCAAACAACGAAAGTTTTTCAAATGTCAAAATTAAAATGTTCAAAGTGTGGCAAATATTCCATAACCAATTATGGTGCTGACCCAACATTTTTGTAAAAATATTTAAATGCTCTTTGGTGAATAAAACGATGACTAAAACAATTATTGAATGCCTTTAAATAATAAAAAGAATACAAACCTATTTTATTATTGTGCCAAATTAATTAGGGCAGTAGCCTATGTAGTAATACAAATTGTGAGGCTAGGTTTATATTTTAGAAAACAAAAAAATAAATACGTGAAAGGAAACTTAGTTGAAAACAGAAAACTATAAAAAGAAAACAAAACAAAATATGTAGAAGAATAAAAGGAAAAGCCCCCCCCCCCCCACTGTTCCCTTTGGCCTTGGGCCAACTGGCCCCTAGCCAGCCCACCCGCGCACTGCCTCCCCCTCCTTGTTCATGGGGCGATCGTGGGCAGCGCCAATGCCTGCCACGGCACCGGCCGTCGCCGTGGCGGCCATTGCCCGGCGCCCCTTGCCTATAAGACGTCGCCCCCTCGCCCGGGAGGAACCCAAGATCCCCATTCGCCCCTCCCGCCCATCTCCCCAATCTGGACACCCGCGTCGGCGAGGCCGACGCCTGAAGCCGAAGCTCGCGGTCGTCGTCCCGACCCCAACCGCCTCCGCGACGGCTACCCCGAGCTCTGGCGCCTCCCCGACTCCTCCTCGCGCACGCTTTTGCACACCTACAGGGCCCGGTGAGGCCCCCATCCTCTGTTCCTCTTCCTTCCCCCTCGCTATAGACGCCGTGCGTCACCGCTGCCCGAGCTCGTGCTCGTCATGGACCGTGCTCCCTGTGCTGCTGTTTCGCTGCTGCTGCTCCCGTGAATTCGCGCGTGCAGCCCTGCCGCTCCTGTCGTCACACCCGAGCTCCTGGGGAGCTCGCAGTCGTCGCGTTCCCCACGTCCCTGGCCGCGTCCGGGTCGCAGCCTGACCGCGCGCACCTGCGCCCAAACACGCCGATTCTGAGCACCACCATTGCCGCATCGTGAGCCTCGCTCCTGCACCGTCCGTGTGCGCGCCCGCCTCGCCCCGGCCCTGCTGCCGCTGGTGCCCGCCTCACGGGCGCCATGGCGGCTTCATGGCGCCCAGCGACTGCCTCGCCTTTGGGCACTCGCCCACCGTTTGCTCCCGCCGCACCTGGCGCCCACCCCACGCTGCTCACCTCGCCGGTGCAGCTCGCCAGAGCCCGGCCGATCACACGTGGCTGCGGCCCTCCCGGCCGTTGCTGTGGCAGCGCCCTGGTGGCCTCCGTCTCGGCGCCTGTTGACCCGCCCGCTCACCGGCCTAATGCCACCGCCACTGCCTCGCTGCTCGGCCTTTAAAAAGATTAAAATAATAATAATAAATAGAAATGAATTAATTAGTTAAATAGTTAATTAATTAATTAAATAGTTAATCATCTTAATTAACTCGGGATTAATTAGCCTAATCACTAGTTTAGTTAACTAAACTGTTAGGCTAGGCTAATCAGTCTATGACAGGGGGACCCCACCCCCTGTTGACCAGTCAAACATTGACTGGTCAACTGGGAGCCCCTGGACCCATTGGTCAGCCCCTGGTGCACTCTGGGTGCACTACACCGGGTGAACTTAGCAGTTTTGCTATTTTAATTCGAATTAATAATAAATCTAGAATATTGTTTAAACCTTTGAAAAATCGTAGAAATTAAACCGTAGCTCGGATGAAAATGTTTTCTACATGAAAGTTGCTCAGAATTTCGAGACGAATCCGGGTACAAGGTTCGTTCGTCTGCCACACGTCCCTAGCATAGCAAACATGCAACTTTTCCCCTCCAGTTCATTTGTCTGACAGACGTCCGGAACCGGGATACTTTCCCGGATGTTTCCCCCTTCACCAGTAACGCCTAGCACTGCGTTAGAACACCTCTAGCCCCGCTTATAATCATGTTGTGCATATGTTTGCGTGTATTTACTGTTTCTGCCCCCTCTTCCCTCCGGTAGACCCCGAGACCGCTGCTGATGCCCCTGTGATCGACTACGTCGACGACGACCCTTCTTCCATTTCAGCAGAGCTTCCAGGCAAGCCCCCCATTTGATCATCCCGATATCGCCCATTCCATTCTCTCATGCTTGCATTAGATTTTGCTAGTGTTATTGATTGCTCCTATTCTGATGCATAGCCTGCTTTTGTAACCTGTTGTTGTACCTTACCTGCTTATCCTAAACTGCTTAGTGTAGGTTGGTTAGTGATCCATCAGTGACCCCCACCTTGTCCTTGTTGCCCCTGCTTCATCATCAATGCCTCGATCGACGTGATCGACGACCAGAGCCCGACACCTCATATCACATCACGCCCCTTTAGTTGCTCGACTCTGCAGAGCTACTATCGAGTGCCGAGGGTGATCCCTCATAACACACTCCTGATGATAATTCTGTAGTGTAGCTATTCAGTCGTGGTCATCGAGGGTGATTTCCTCTTTCACCATTCCCGATACGGCTCGTTGCTCAACACCTCAAGTGTGAACCTCGAGGGTGGTCCCTCTTACGTTCACCTTGATGATTACATTGAGTGGAATCCATCAGGGGTGATTCCTCGGGTTTTCCCCTGGATGTCTGGACACACAGTTACCTTGAACTTAGTGGAGACCGTTGTGAAAGCCGGGCTGGCCCGGAGAGCACCCGTGCGATGTGACAGTGGCGGTTGGCTGTTTAGCGGTATCACCGAGGAAGGGGTGATAGCTCCAGACTTGTCCTGACAGCCGTCACTCCTTTTAATAATGCACTAACAGGTTTGGGTATTTGTTCTGAGTTGGCCTCTGGCCCTTACGCACCAACCACCACGTGAGAATAGTTATGGGCCTCGACGTCGTGGTATCAGCCGAAGCTTTGTCGACGTCGATTCAGCATTGCGTACGGTTCGCCGGGCGCCCAGTGGAGGTGGCCTGGATCGCCCTGCGCGCAATGATCCGGAGTGCAACGGGCGATGGCCCAGACCCCGGAGTGCTTAGGATGTAGACCGGCGGGGACCTCTCTGCTGAGCCTAGGTCGGGCTGCAACGTGTTGATCTTCCGAGGGCGGGCATTGACCCCAGAAAGGTGTGTCCGGCGAGAGTGATCGAGCGTGTTGGGTAACGTGGTGCACCCCTGCAGGGAAGACATATATTCGAATACCGTCTCCACGGTAATGGACGTTCAGACTTGTATCCTGATCTTATACAACTAGAAATGGATACTTGATATGTGATGGATATGTGGCTCCGGGATTGCTTTCTCGCAGGGAGTCGAGGAAGGATCTCTGGGCGTTAATGCTACAACATGCTTGTTAATTATAAACTGCTATTATTTACTCTTCTACATGCTGCAAGATGCTCGGAGTTGCGTGAAGATGCTAGTCTTCGATAGGCTAGGCTTTCCCCCTCTGTTCTGGCATTCTGCAGTTCAGTCCACAGATACAACCCTTCCATTTGATACAAATGCATACTTAGTATAGATCTGATGCTTGCGAGTACTTTGGATGAGTACTCACGGTTGCTTTGCTTCCCTTTTCCCCCTTCTTCCTTCTTTCTGGTTGTTGCAACCAGATGGTGGATCCCAGGAGCCAGATGATGCCACCCCCGCAGACTAATACTATTACCCAGAGGGTGCCTTCTACTACGTGGAGCCCGCTGACGACCAGGAGTAGTTAGGAGGTCCCAGGCAGGAGGCCTTGCCTCTTCGATCGTTGATGTTTGTGCTAGCCTTCTTAAGACAAAAACTTGTTTAACTTATGTCTGTACTCAGATATTGTTGCTTCCGCTGACTCTTGTGCTTTCGAGCTTCTGTATTCGAGCCCTTGAGGCCCCTGTCTTGTAATATAAAGCTTGTATTATTTTAATTTGTGTCTAGAGTTGAGTTGTGATATCTTCAGGTGAGTCCCTGATCTTGATCGTACACGTTTGCGTGTATGATTAGTGTACGGCTGAGTCGGGGGCGTCACATTATACTAGTGGGAATTTTTCATTATAGAACTTGGCTTGTATATTCCTACGATGGGCTTCCTCAAACGCCCTAGGTCTTCATGAGCAAGCAAGTTGGATGCACACCGACTAGTTTTCTTTTGTTGAGCATTCATAGCTCTAGTGCATCCATTGCATGGCCATCCCTACTCCTCATGTTGACATCAATCAATGGGCATCTCCATAGCCCGTTGATTATCCTCGTCAATGTGAGACTTTCTCCTTTTTTTTCTCTTCTCCACACAATCCCCATCATCATATTCTATTCCACCCATAGTGCTATATCCATGGCTCACGCTCATATATTGCGTGAAAGTTGAAAAAGTTTGAGATTATTTAAGTATGAAACAATTGCTTGGCTTATCATCGGGGGTATAGAAGTTGGGAACATCTTTGTGTGACAAAAATGAAGCATAGCCTAACTATATGATTTTGTAGGGATGAACTTGCTTTTGCCATGCTATTTTGAGAAGACATGATTGCCTTGATTAGTATGCTTGAAGTATTATTATTTTTATGTCAATATGAACTTTTGTCTTGAATCTTTCGGATCTGAATATTCATATTACAATTAAGGAGATTTACATTGAAATTATGCCAAAGTATCACTCCGCATCAAAAATTCTTTTTTTATCATTTACCTACTCGAGGACGAGCAGGAATTAAGCTTGGGGATGTCTGATACGTCTCCAACGTATCTATAATTTTTGATTGCTCCATGCTACTTTATCTACTGTTTTGGACTATATTGGGCTTTATTTTCCACTTTTATATTATTTTTGGGACTAACCTATTAACCGGAGGCCCAACCCAGAATTGTTGTTTTTTGCCTATTTCAGTATTTCGAAGAAACAGAATATCAAACGGAGTCCAAACGGAATGAAACCTTCGGAAACGTGATTTTCTCACCGAACGTGATCCAGGAGACTTGGACCCTGCTCCAAGGAACAACCGAGGCGGTCACGAGGGTGGGGGGCGCGCCCTCCCCCCTGGGCGCGCCCCCTACCTCGTGGGCCCCCTGTTGCTCCACCGACGTACTCCTTCCTCCTATATATACCTACGTACCCCCGACAGATCAAATACGGAGCCAAAAACCTAATTCCACCACCGCAACTTTCTCAGATCCACGAGATCCCATCTTGGGGCCTGTTTGAGTCTGGCTTGAGGGGGCATCTACCACGGAGGGCTTCTACATCAACACCATAGCCTCTCCGATGAAGTGTGAGTAGTTTACTTCAGACCTTCGGGTCCATAGTTAGTAGCTAGATGGCTTCTTCTCCCTTTTTGGATCTCAATACAATGTTCTCCCCCTCTCTTATGGAGATCTATTCGATGTAACCTTCTTTTTGCGGTGTGTTTGTTGAGACTGAGGAATTGTGGGTTTATGATCCAGCTTATCTATGAATAATATTTGAATCTCTCTGAATTCTTTTATGTATGATTTAGTTATCTTTGCAAGTCTCTTCGAATTATCCGTTTGGTTTGGTGTGGCGACCGGTTTTCCGGGTATTAAATTCCGGAAAATGGCCGTCGTGCTCACCAGCCCCAGGATTACTGTTAGCTGATGAGGCACAAACTTGATACAGAAATCTCCAAGCAAAATACACAATATGTAGTACAAGACCATTTTGGCCTGTGAGTACAACAAATGGTTTCTAGTGGTTGATGGCGGAAGCGGTTTGTGAAACATCGGTGTCCATGGAACTCCATTTCCCACAAGAACAGCTGACCAGGTTAACTCCTATCTTCGCGAGACTGCTATCACCGTTGCTTAGTTCCCGGGGCTGTCATCGCAACGCTCCTCTCCAAGCAAGAAATCTGGCCAAGACAATAGCCAGGGACAAGCCAGTGAGTACTTTGAATGTACTCGCAAACATTATGAACACTGGTATAATATAACAAACGAAAATCATGCTTTGAAAATATACTATGATCACAATGTCAGTCATAAGCTGAAATGCTTGATACATGCAAGCAGGTTATTAATATATAAAAATGAATATGAAATGACTGATTACGAAATAAAATGCACCATTCGGATGTCTCAAGCGACGCCTCGAAATGATGGTAAATAACAAGCATGCCTCGATTAGGCCTCAAAGACCACCACATAAAGGGCTTACAAAGGAAGTAAATAACAAGTCATGCCACAGTCGGGCGTCTTAGCGATACCACATAAAGGGCTTATAAATAAAATAAATAACAAGTAATGCCACAGTCGGGCGTCTTAGCGACACCACATAAAGGGCTTATAAATAAAATAAAAGACAAGTAATGCCACGATGCGTCTCGGCGACACCACATAAAGGGCTTATAAATAAAATAAAAGACAAGTAATGCCACGATCGAGGCCTCAAATGACACCACATAAAGGGCTTATAATTAATCACAATGAATATCCAGTAGGTAGAACCATCCTAGGGATACTCAATAATTCAAATAATATAATGATTTAGTTCATAACAAAATATTAAACGTAATCATTACAAGACTCGAGTTGCGATCCCGGTTCTGGTTTAACAGTTTCTCCTCCGAAGACCGACACTAAGACCGACACCTGACCCATCCCAGACTGTAATCCTTAACCAAGGACACGGCTAGTCGAATAGGTTTAATCTCTGCAGAGGGTGTACTCTTTACCCACGAGTAACGGATTCCTTTAGTCCATCGGGACTAATTCCGTCTACGGTCTTTTAGTTGAAAACACACCTAACTTGCACACACCAGCTTAACTTACGGTGTCCGGAATCACCCACGACACTTGTTAAGCAAAACTCTAAGTGGGAGGCTACAACCTCGCGTAGCATTGGATCAAGTTTATATCGCGCGCTCTAAGGGGTGGCCTCCTCTCGGTCTCAACCAGAAACACCCATGCCCCTGCACTGTGATGGCATGCCTACCGGTTACAACCGGTATCTTCCACCGTGGCCCCTCTGTACGGTGTGTGCTTAAAAGGGGTTGACGACTTACTGAACTGTACCCTACCTGCGGCAGGGACAAGTGGTAGTACGAGGCAAGTATGGGGGTTTATAGGAACCAGATTCGATCTACGGTCGACTCAGGAGGTTTCAAGTATTCCCTGCATGATTAGCATAACAAATATATTTCAAACAACAAAATCACCACCCATTATACCTTACTATGCCATACCGGACATAACCGTCCCGATGGAGACCGGTGACAACTCGTGCCTACCCAAGGCAGAGGTTTTTCACGGTTTCTTTTCTGGCATGCATGCAAGGCGCATAAGGATGATTACCATCACATGTATATTCATTTCCAAAAGCAAGGGAAATCACTAATATGCACCCATGCAAAAGATCATATCACATGAAATAACAAGTTCTCCAAAATTCGGTGGTGTTATGAACGTGTCAACTAACACATCAAATTATTATGCCGGGGTTCAGAATGCTTGCCTTCAAGTTGTGGAGGGTGAGGTGCTCTCCAAAACTTTTGAAAGTTTCCTCTTCTCTCTCCAAAATCCATATTTCCAAAAATATTCAATCGACACATACTTTAAAAACAGCACAAAAAGTTGTCCGATTTTTTTTTCAAATAAATCTTAAAATAAACTAGACAATATTTGAGAGAGGTAGGAAAAAGAATCAACTCATTTGGAGTTGTATTTAAAAAGTTAAGCTCAGTCAAAGTTTTGGTCAAATCTGTTATTTAAAATAAAACAGAAACAGAAAATGATTCGAATATAAACGTACACGTCGAAGGCGTATTCTGGAAACGCGCCTCCACTTATCCAGCATGGACCCTGCGTGGGTCACTGAAAGTGGGCCCGCCTGGCCCACTGGTCAGGTTTGACTGGTCCTCCCTCCCCTCTTCTTTCTCTGCCCGAGCGGGGGCGGGGCTCCGGCGAGGCTCGCCGGCGAACGGTGGCACCGTTCTATAAACTGAGGCCACCCGCGGTCTCAGGGGATCGAGGCGGTCCTACCGGTGGTTGCTTTGGTCTCTGGGGTGGACGGAGCTGCCGGCAGCGAGCTCCACAGCGGACGGTGGCCGTCGGGCAAAGTGAGTTTTCGCCCGCGGCGAGTCCCGATCAAGATTGAGTAGGGGGATGGACTCGCGAGATGGAGAGGGGGCTCTTGGTGAAGAGAGTGGTGAGGGGGAGGCTCTGGTGGCGCCGAACGGAGCCGGGGGTGGCGGTGGCCGAACTAGTCGGAGTCGGGGAAGACGGCCTCTTCCTCTCCAATTGACGACAACGGGGGCACTAGGAGTACGGTGTGAGGCTGCCCGAGTGCTCGGAGGAGCTCGGGGCTTCTTAAATAGGCTCGCCAAGGCGGTTCCGCGGCGACCGTGGATAAGGTCGCCGGCAACCGTCTTTCTGTAGCTAGGGCGACGTGGCGGTGACGTGTGCTAGGCGACGAGGCTGCGGATGAGCTTGAGCCGCTCCAGGGGGCAGCTGGCGAGTGCTGGTGGCTTGGGCGGCACCGACCGTGGCAGAGACGCGTTGCGGACGCCGGCGTGCCGCCAAGGGGCTCTGACGGCGGTGCTGTAGGGCACCAGGGCTGCTTGGCGTGATGCGGTGAGAAGGGGAGTGCGTGGCGCGGCTCTGCAGTGAGGGCAAAACCAGGGGCGCGACGTGTCGGCTCGGGCGCGGCACGTGCAATACGCGTGCTCTGCTCGCGCCCAGAGCACGCATGGAACGTGTTCGATAAAATGCCGGGGCATGCTAGGGGTCTCGGGTGAGGTTGGCAAGCAACAGAACTAGGTTAGTGATAGAGGGAAGATCAAGGGACAAAGTGGTTTGGTCAGGAGACCAAGGTCATAGTGCAAACAAAAGCTCATGCCAAATTTGTCCATGCTCTCAAGGTGTTTGACAAAATGCCATAGGCACCTTGGCATTTCTTGGAGTGGTAAAAAATTCCATGCTGGGGTCTCTCTAGATGCATAAGAAGGTGGTGTGGTTAGTTTGTCCAAAGCACAAACTTGCTAGTGCAAGTTTTGCAAAACTTCAATTCTGGACAGGATGTAAATGGCGTCATTACATGGACCAAAAATGATCCAAAGGGTGCATGCTCCTGGACTTAGGGGTTTAGCAGGGAGGGCTACAAGTAGGAAAAGGAATCATGGATAGAGGAGCAACTAAAATTGTGGTTACTGTACAAATCCTCAAGTTGGACCAGAATAGAAAACAGGTTGGTCCACTCAATTTTTTCAAAGAACAACATTTGGTTCTTGCATAAAGTTGAAATGTATGCCACCACTGACATCCCATAATTTTGGTGAAGGCTTTAAGGAAATATACAAATAGGTTGCAGTGCAAATCTGCCCACTGGACCAGATTTGAAAACATGGAGTATAGCTCAAAATATCCAATGGATGTAAGATATTTGTGCATAAAAGTGGTTTAAAAACATCACATGACATCTCCAAATTTTGGTGGGACTTTTGGATGAATTTATAAAAGGGTTGCAGTTCAGATAGGACCATAAAGTCATGGGAAACCATTTTTCAAGAAAATTGAAGATCAGGAAGATTATTATAATTAATTCCTCTGATAAAAGAAAAGTTTTTCTTGAGAGGGTAAACAAGTCCAATAACATAATTGAAAAGTTCTCACTGAAGGAAAACAACTCCAAGATAAATAGGAAGGAAAAGTTTCAAAAACAAAAAGGAGCCCACAAAGCAAAAGTTTTAATTCCCTGGCAAACATTTTAATTAATAAAACAAGGTTAACATTTTTGGGGTGTCACAACACTAACCCCCTTAAGAAAAATCTCGTCCTCGAGATTCACTAAGAGTTGTTTTAATAAAAAAAAGTATATACGTATTAAAACAAATGCGGCTACAGTGAGAGGGCAATAAGTGGTGTAAAAATACAGTGTGGACCACTGGCGCAGAGTGAAAAAATCCACGGTTTTGGGGAAAAGCGAAAGATTTCTACGCTGGATATAAATTTAGAATAAATTCTAAATTAAAAATATACGCTGGTCGCACCCGAGAGCACAGTGCTCCCTCTGGCTGACAGGTGGACCCAGGGTCCACTGTCAGTCTCTTCTTCTTCCTCTGGCTCTTTCTTCTTCCTCTCTCCCGCGCGCCTTCCCACGCTTTCTCCACCGGCGACGTCTAGCGCGTAGGGTATCTAGGCCGTACCGCGGTAGTGCGCGGCGTGCTAGCTGCCGGTGCAGCGTGCACTCACTTCGCGGGCCAGTGCTTTGTCGGCACTGCTCGCGGATTCGCCTCCGAACACCGGCGGTCGGGCGACGAGCGACGCTGGTTGACCTCGCCCACCGTACACCGAGCTCGAGCTATAAAACGGCCGAGGTGTCCTGCTCTTCTTCCTCACACCTGGCCTTGCTCCTCCTTCTCCTTCCTTCTCCTCTGTTCACGTTTGCCGAAGCTCGAGGCGAGGTTCTAATGGCGGCGGTGGTGCCGGACTGGTACGTGATCCCGCGCAGCGGAGGGCGGCAGCGGTCTTTGGGGCTCTCCGTGCTCCTGTGCGCGATGATCCTTGATGATCGTTGCGATGCTGTTGCTCGGGTGTTGGCTCTCCGCGGCGGCGGTGATCACGAGGAGTAGGTGGGGGTGCGTCGGGTGCTAACTGTTGTCGGGAGGTGCTTAGTTAGTTGTATCACAGTTGCAAGATTTTGCAAGCAGTGTATGTGCTCGAATGATTTTGGTTGTGAGTCTGCTGCCATGGTGCTGTGTGAAATAAAATAATCCACGTCGTAAGAAGGTGTAGAAGAAATCTCACTCCAGGATTTCTCGCGAGAGAAAACAGTGATACAATAGAGTCAAACGCAACAGAACTACTCACATAAGTCACAACTCATAAATAAATGTTGCAAAAATAAACACAGCAATGACGTCTAAAATTGAAACGGTAACTGGACGGGGTCCCGAGAAAACGTCTCTGGTTCTGGGATACATTCTTCTTCTATCGGGGAAAGTGGATTGACCAGCTGATGAATGTGTCTCTCCTGGTCGGGCCTTAGTGATCTGCCGATGGCGATCTGAGGATTTAAATCCGCGAGGCTCTGGAGATAACCCATCACACGTTGGGTTAAACGCTTTTGAGCGATGACGTACTGTACAAGGTTGGCCAAGACTGGGTCTCTCTCAATTCGTCCACCGGGAAAAGATATTACTCCTCCGGGTGATGCACGGCTCGGAAAGTAATAATACCCTCGTTCGCTGGCATAGGGTACCGCGAATCGAAGGCGAGCAAGCGCTTCATATGCAGTAGCTTCTACGGCCATATGTGGGGTCGGCATAGATTTCCCCACGAAGGAGACTTCATTGGGTCTTGGTTTGGGCTTACGGGAGGGATGTGCACTGCTGCCCAAGATCTCGAGGTGGAAGGGGTGATCCTCGATTTGAACAGCTGTCGTCTTTGGGGTGGCTGGGTAGCGCCCATGGTGCTGCAGTAAAGTCCCACAATATTTTGACAAAGCTACCGGGGTTGCATCTGGAGTTCTCGAGATAAATACTAGGGCTCGGCATGGCAAGAAATGTTTGTGAGGAGGGTGCACAAGTTGAGGGATGCTTGGCAAGGTCTCGCGGTGGCCCTTTTTATAGTACCAGAGCTGGGTCATTTTACCGTGGTGAAAGGTAATGAATTTGCCAGCTCGGCTCCAACGGTCGGGTCAAAGCCATAGATACATATCTCACCAAAGTGACGTATCACTGTGGGGTTTGTCGGGGTGCTTTTGGTAGCTGTGCATGGGGTAGAAATTTATACCGCAGGCTGGCATATCCATGCAAGGCTACTATTTAAAATAGAGGCACGACGACAGGCGGCGTCTATTTACAAGGTCACACGATTACAAAGCGAGGATACACTGGGACTTGACACTACTCGAGTGACCTAGTCTACCTCGTTTACATCCAAGCGGGCGTGCCTTGTGGATGTCTAGGCTTCTCCACGGGTCTCACCGTCGGAATTTGCTGGAGAGGGTTGAGGGGCTGCAGGCTCGGGGTAGCGATGATGACCATCTCGGGGATTGTTGGCCACAATCCCGTTGGAGTGTGTTCCCAAGAGGCGTCGAAGTACTTCTGGGGTCATCAGAGCGCCTTGGTTGATGGCCGGGGCGGACCTCAAGGTCTCGATTGGGTGTCCGAACAACACAACTGGGTTGTCGGCGCCTGGCTCGTTTTCTTCTCTCGCCGGGGCTCGGCGAACCAGCTCTCCACGAGCTGCGATCAGATCAATGGTGATTCGATCGAACAGTTCCTCTAGTGCACCTACATAGCGCACTAGGTGCAACAACGCAGGATCCGTCTCGTGATCTCCGTTGGCACCTTGGGGTGGTCTGCCATACCCTTCACGCCCTGGGTAGTAGTGGAGCGGCGAGTTAACTCACAGGCGACAAGTGCCAGAGATGAACTATAGCTTCTCGAGCAGCTAGTTGGATGGCTTGTGGCTCAAAGGAAGTTGTTCTTCCGGTGAACCTGTAGGGGCGCTCGGGCACTAGACCCCTACCGTAAATGTGTACAGTGGCCCAGAATTGACGGCTCTCACCGCTCATCGGTCCTTGGTACACAACATACTCGGGGGGGGGGGGGGGCAATTATAACGCACAGGCACGACGGGTGAGGTTTGCGAGTATGGTCACAAAGCCTCCAAGGTTGGTTGTTGTGGTCTCATTGTGCACGACGGGGCCAGGCATTATGGCTCGGTTTTGGGTAGAGGCTGTGCGGTGCTGGTCTGGGGCTAACGTGCCCTTTCTATAGTAAAGGGGACGGAGTCTTCCTTCGCACGCTTGCGAATAAGGCACCTTGGGTGCTGGTCACTGGTGCGCGATAGACAGGCTAGGTTGATAGGTTGGGCACCGACTGCCAAAAGGTGTCGGGTCACTATGTGACTATCTTGCACGCGAAGCTTGGCTGAGGTTCGGTTAAGGTCTGGTGGTTTGGCTTACCTAGGTTTATTGACCCGGCTAAGATAGGATTAGCCAATGGTCAGCCTGGCTCTGATACCAAGTCTGTGGCGACCGGTTTTCCGGGTATTAAATTCCAGAAAATGGCCGTCGTGCTCACCAGCCCCAGGATTCTTTGTTAGGCGATGAGGCACCAACTTGATACAGAAATCTCTAAGCAAAATACACAATATGTAGTACAAGACCATTCTGGCCTGTGAGTACAACAAATGGTTTCTAGTGGTTGATGGCGGAAGCGGTTTGTGAAACATCGGTGTCCATGGAACTCCATTTCCCACAAGAACAGCTGACCAGGTTAACTCCTATCTTCGCAATACTGCTATCACCGTTGCTTAGTTCCCGGGGCTGTCATCGCAACGCTCCTCTCCAAGCAAGAAATCTGGCCAAGACAATAGCCAGGGACAAGCCAGTGAGTACTTTGAATGTACTCACAAACATTATGAACACAGGTATAATATAACAAATGAAAATCATGCTTTGAAAATATACTATGGATCACAATGTCAGTCATAAGCTGAAATCCTTGATACATGCAAGCAGGTTATTAATATATAACAATGAATATGAAATGACGGAGTAGGAAATAAAATGCACCATTCGGATGTCTCAAGCGACGTCTCGAAATGATGGTAAATAACAAGCATGCCTCAGTCGGGCGTCTCAGCACCACCACATAAAGGGCTTACAAAGGAAGTAAATAACAAGTCATGCCACAGTCGGGCGTCTTAGCGATACCACATAAAGGGCTTATAAATAAAATAAATAACAAGTAATGCCACAGTCGGGCGTCTTAGCGACACCACATAAAGGGCTTATAAATAAAATAAAAGACAAGTAATGCCACAGTCGGGCGTCTCAGCGACACCACATAAAGGGCTTATAAATAAAATAAAAGACAAGTAATGCCACAGTCGGGCGTCTCAGCGACACCACATAAAGGGCTTATAATTAATCACAATGAATATCCAGTAGGTAGAACCATCCTAGGGATACTCAATAATTCAAATAATATAACGATTTAGTTCATAACAAAATATTAAACGTAATCATTACAAGACTCGAGTTGCGATCCCAGTTCTGGTTTAACAGTTTCTCCTCCGAAGATCGACACTAAGACCGACACCTGACCCATCCCAGACTGTAATCCTTAACCAAGGACACGGCTATTCGAATAGGTTTAATCTCTGCAGAGGGTGTACTCTTTACCCACGAGTAACGGATTCCTTTAGTCCATCGGGACTAATTCCGTCTACGGTCTTTTAGTTGAAAACACACCTAACTTGCACACACAAGCTTAACTTACCGGTGTCTGGAATCACCCACGACACTTGTTAAGCAAAACTCTAATTGGGGAGGCTACAACCTCGCGTAGCATGGGATCAAATTTATATCGCGCGCTCTAAGGTGTGGCCTCCCCTCTCGGTCTCAACCGGAAACACCCATGCCCCTGCATCAGATGGCATGCCTACCGTTACAACCGTATCTTCCATCGTGGCCCCTACATGCAGGTGTGTGCTTGAAAGGGGTTGACGACTTACTGAACCGTACCTTACCTGTGGCAGGGACAAGTGGTAGTACGAGGCAAGTATGGGGTTTACTGGAACAAGACTCGATCTACGGTCGACTCAGGAGGTTTCAAGTATTCCCTGCATGATTAGCATAACGAATATATTTCAAACAACAAAATCATCACCCATTATACCTTACTATGCCATACCGGACATAACCGTCCTGATGGAGACCGGCGACAACTCGTGCCTACCCAAGGCAGAGGTTTTTCCCGGTTTCTTTTCTGGCATGCATGCAAGGCGCATAAGGATGATTACCATCACAGGTATATTCGTTTCCAACAGCAAGGAAAATCACTAATATGCACCCATGCAAAAGATCATATCACATGAAATAACAAGTTCTCTGAAATACGGTGGTGTTATGAACATGTCAACTAACACATCAAATTATTATGCCGGGGTTCAGAATGCTTGCTTTCAAGTTGTGGAGGGTGAGGTGCTCTCCAAAACTTTTGAAAGTTTCATCTTCTCTCTCCAAAATCCCTATTTCCAAAAATATTCAAACGACACATACTTTAAAACAGCACAAAAAGTTGTCTGAATTTTTTTTTTCAAATAAATCTTAAAATAAACTAGACAATATTTGAGAGAGGTAGGAAAAAGAATCAACTCATTTGGAGTTGTATTTAAAAAGTTAAGCTCAGTCAAAGTTTTGGTCAAATCTGTTATTTAAAATAAAACAGAAAAAGAAAATGATTCGAATATAAACGTACACGTCGAAGGCGTATTCTGGAAACGCGCCTGCACTTATCCAGCGTGGACCGTGCGTGGGTCACTGACAGTGGGCCCGCCTGGCCCACTGGTCAGGTTTGACTGGTCCTCCCTCCCCTCTTCTTTCTCTGCCCGAGTGGGGGCGGGGCTCCGGCGAGGCTCGCCAGTGAACGGTGGCACCGTTCTGGAAACCGAGGCCACCCGCGGTCTCAGGGGATCGAGGCGGTCCTACAGGTGGTTGCTTTGGTCTCTGGGGTGGGCCGGAGCTGCCGTGGCCCAGCTCACTTGTGATGACGGTGGCCGTCGGGCAAAGTGAGTTTTCGCCCGCGGCGAGTCCCGATCAATATTGAGTAGGGGGATGGACTCGCGAGATGGAGAGGGGGCTCTTGGTGAAGAGAGTGGTGAGGGGGAGGCTCTGGTGGCGCCGAACGGAGCCGGGGGTGGCGGTGGCCGAACGGAGCCGGGGGTGACGGCCTCTTCCTCTCCAATTGACGGCAACGGGGGCACTAGGAGTATGGTGTGAGGCTGCCCGAGTGCTCGGAGGAGCTCGAGGCTTCTTAAATAGGCTCGCCAAGGCGGTTCCGCAGCGGCTGTGGATAAGGTCGCCGGCAACCGTCTTTCTGTAGCTAGGGCGACGTGGCGGCGACGTGTGCTAGGCGACGAGGTTGCGGATGAGCTTGAGCCGCTCCAGGGGGCAGCTGGCGAGTGCTGGTGGCTTGGGCGGCACCGACCGTGGCAGAGACGCGCTGCGGACGCCGTCGTGCCGCTAAAGGGCTCTGACGGTGGTGCTGTAGGGCACCAGGGCTGCTTATGCGATGCGGTGAGAAGGGAGTGCGTGGTGGCGCGGCTCTGCGGTGAGGCAAAACCAGGGGCGCGACGTGTCGGCTCGAGGCGCACGTGCAATACGCGATGCTCTGCTTTCGCCCAGAACACGCCTGCAAGCGTGTTCGATAAAATGCCGGGGCATGCTAGGGGTCTCGGGTGAGGTTGGCAAGCAACAGAACTAGGTTAGTGATAGAGGGAAGATCAAGGGACAAAGTGGTTAGGTAAGGAGACCAAGGTCATAGTGCAAACAAAAGCTCATGCCAAATTTGTCCATGCTCTCAAGGTGTTTGACAAAATGCCACATGCACCTTGGCATTTCTTGGAGTGGTAAAAACTTCCATGCTGGGGTCTCTCTAGATGCATAAGAAGGTGGTGTGGTTAGTTTGTCCAAAGCACAAACTTGCTAGTGCAAGTTTTGCAGAACTTCAATTCTGGACAGGATGTAAATGGCATCATTACATGGACCAAAAATGATCCAAAGGGTGCATGCTCCTGGACATAGGGGTTTAGCAGGGAGGGCTACAAGTAGGAAAAGGAATCATGGATAGAGGAGCAACTAAAATTGTGGTTGCTGTACAAATCCTCAAGTTGGACCAGTATAGAAAAGAGGTTGGTCCACTCAATTTTTCCAAAGAACAACATTTGGTTCTTAAATAAAGTTGAAATGTATGCCACCACTGACATCCCATAATTTTGGTGAAGGCTTTAAGGAAATATACAAATAGGTTGCAGTGCAAATCTGCCCACTGGACCAGATTTGAAAACATGGAGTATAGCTCAAAATATCCAATGGACAGAAGATATTTGTGCATAAAAGTGGTTTAAAAACATCACATGACATCTCCAAATTTTGGTGGGATTTTTGGATGAATTTATAAAAGGGTTGCAGTTCAAATAGGACCATAAAGTCATGGGAAACCATTTTTCAAGAAAATTGAAGATCAGGAAGATTATTATAATTAATTCCTCTGATAAAAGAAAAGTTTTTCTTGAGAGGGTAAACAATTCCAATAACATAATTGAACAGTTCTCACTGAAGGAAAACAACTCCAAGATAAATAGGAAGGAAAAGTTTCAAAAACAAAAGAGAGCCCACAAAGCAAAAGTTTTAATTCCCTGGCAAAAAATTTAATTAATATAACAAGGTTAAAATTTTTGGGGTGTCACATTTTGCCAACTAGATTGGTAGTTCTTGCAATGGGAGAAGTGTTTAGCTTTGGGTTCGATCTTGCGGTATCCTTACCCAGTGACAGAAAGGGTTGCAAGGCACGTATTGTATTGTTGCCATCGAGGATAACAAGATGGGGGTTTTATCATATTGCATGAATTTATCCCTCTACATCATGTCATCTTGCTTAAGGCGTTACTCTGTTTTACTTAATACTCTAGATGCATCTTTGGATCGCGGTCGATGAGTGGAGTAATAGTAGTAGATGCAGAATCGTTTCGATCTACTTGTCTCGGACGTGATGCCTATATACATGATCATACCTAGATATACTCATAATTATGCTCAATTTTGTCAATTGCTCAACAGTAATTTGTTCACCAACCGTAGAATACTTATGCTCTTGAGAGAAGCCACTAGTGAAACCTATGGCCCCCGGGTCTATTCTCATCATATCAATCTCCATTACTTTATTACTTGCTTTGTTTTTACTTTGCCTTTTACTTTTCACTTTGCATCTCTATATCAAAAATACCAAAAATATTATTTATCATCTCTATCAGATCTCACCCTCGTAAGTGACCTGAAGGGATTGACAACCCCTAATCGCGTTGGTTGCGAGTAGCTATCGTTTTGTGTAGGTACGAGGGACTTGTGCGTGATCTCCTACTGGATTGATACCTTGGTTCTCAAAAACTGAGGGAAATACTTATGCTACTTTACTGCATCATCCTCTCCTCTTCGGGGAAATCCAACGCAGTGCTCAAGAGGTAGCATGACGCAATGTGCGTTCGTTGTCGGATTTCGTTCATATTGGCCGTGGGGTGCCCGGGTGTGGCCCCACACGCACTGGCAAAATTTGGGTGCATTTCGTCAAACCGCTCAGGTACTTGCTGTGGAAGGGGGTGGTTTCGGTATAGGCGGAGGGGACCCTCGGTCGCACGTCTCCGCTTAGCATCCACCAAACATGACTTTTTTTCCACGTGCCTAAGTGCCCTTGCAGGGCACGCACGCAAAAATTTGTCGCGTTTCGAGTCCGTATGGATTTTCTATGAATTTCTAGGCCGAAAACCCCGAAAATACTGCCCGGACGTGACGCAACGTGCGTTCATTGTCGGATTTCGTTCATTTTGGCCGTGGGGTGCCCGGGTGGGGCCCCACACACGCTGGCTGATGAAGTCATGTACCTAGGGTAGGGTCATAGACCTGCCCAAAGGTACCCTCCCCAAGGACACTCGCAAAAGAAGCTGCCTTCCAGTCGACCTGGTAGGCTTCCACTCGACAGATTCAAAGACACTCGACCATGAAGACTCACTCGACCACCAGGAGTTCAAGAGCCACTCGGCGTCCAAACGATATGTAATTAAGTAGTCTTTATGGTCATGATGACACTTTATGTAAGGCGTTACCAATAACGCCCAGTCTTAATGTACTTTAAACCCTCCGTTACGTGGGCTGGCTGGGGTCCTGGCGCACTCTATATAAGCCACCCCCTCCACAGGTAGAAGGGTTCGCACCCCTGTAACACATACGCATATAATCCAGTCGACCGCCTCCGGGCTCCGAGACGTAGGGCTGTTACTTCCTCCGAGAAGGGCCTGAACTCGTAAATCCCTTGTGTATACAACTACTCCATAGCTAGGATCTTGCCTCTCCATTCCTACCCCCCATTCTACTGTCAGACTTAGAACCACGACAGTTGGCGCCCACCATGGGGCAGGTGTTCTAGCGATTTGTTGGAGAAGTTGGGATTCTTTCTATCTCCTACATCATGGTTTCAGGTGGAGTTCTGGTCAAGGGCCGCGAGATCCGTCTCGGTGCGCTCACGTTCATCGCCGACGACTCCGCTTGGCTTCAGGAGGCTCCACTCGACGTGGACGCGCTCCCCGTCCGCGGGGCGACGCACTTTCGCGCGTGTGTCCGCGGCGTCCTCCTGCGGCAACCGTCGACTCAGTATGGGTCGGCTCCTGTGCCCTCCTCGCTCCTAGTCTCCCGCCGGCGCAAGCGTTCCGGTCGGTCGAGGCTTCAGCGATGGGTGAGGCATGCGGTGGCTCGCCAGTCGGCCACCCCCCAAGTCGCGGCGATCGAGCCCGACGAATCTCTCTACGGCCTGTTCGATTTGTCGACTGGCTCCGCAGAGACTGCATCCGAGTGCGATAGCAGTGACCCGGCGGCAGAGGTTCTGATGGTCGACGGACCACGCAGTCCCCCCGGATTCCCCCGCACTGACGGATGTGACGGTGGAGGCGATCCGGCGCAAGACCATGAAGAGTACTGGCCAGAGCCCCTCTTTTCGCTGCAGAGGGAGGAGCTTCGCCGTCGGAACATGGATGCACTTCACACTCCTATCGTTGGAGAAACCCCCGAGGCTCGTGCCTTGGAGGATGCGCGCTTGGCCAATCTGGCTGAGCGCACTCGACTGGAGAACCTCCAGCGAGTACTCGACGAGCGCGCGCGACCAAGGGTTCCAGAATCCAGTCGACGTCAGCTCTTCCAGCCACCAACTCAGGTATATCAAACTCTGATTCAGAATTTAGCAGCTGCCGCCCGAATATAGAGTCAATTCAGCCTTCCCAGTCGGAGGCGGGTAGAGGTTTGCTACAAATCAGAGATCTGCTCCGGGCGGCAGGAGACCAAAACTCGGTTGTATCACAATCACGGAACTGAATTCACAGCCGATCCGTCGCTGTGAATTCTGTCCAGTCGGCCCATAGTCCGAGATCGCCCCCGAGGCGTGAAGAACATGGCGGCCGGCGTGATGATCAATACAAGAGCCGCGAGCAATATGAGCATCGATTCGATCGCAACGATCGACGTCGAGTGCCCACTCCTCCCCCAAGGGGTGGATCATACGCTCCTCGGCAGCAGGACGACAGACGCCAGCACAGTGTTGGGCGAAGAGTTCCAGTCGACCCCAGGGAACCAGGCTTTGATGCGAGATCTATCATCGTTCAAGGTTTGGTCGACAGGAACAGAGCTCTCTGAGACGGCCATGACAGAGATGTTCCCTCCAAAGCAGAGTTCATGTCTCGTGCCGAGTGTTTCAGCAGAGCCATCAGAGCCGCGGTGATTCCTCCCAACTTCAGGTTGGCGACTGGAGTCAGTAAGTTCACTGGTGAATCCAAGCCTGATACTTGGCTTGAAGATTAGCGAGTGGCTGTTCAGATCGGCGGTGGCAACGATGAGGTAGCCATGAAGCATTTGCCTCTTATGTTGGAAGGTTCACCGAGCATGGTTGAATCAGTTAGCACCCAGCAATATTTACACTTGGGAAGATCTTGCCCGAGTGTTTGTCAGGACATTTGAAGGGACTTGCAAACGACCAGCAGGGTTGACGAAGTTGCAGTCGTGTGTGCATAAGTCGAGTGAAACTTTGAGAGATTATATCCAGAGGTGGATCACTTTGCACCACATAGTTGAGAATGTATCTGATCACCAGGCAGTCTGTGCCTTCAAAGAAGGTGTCAAGAACAGAGAGTTGAGTTTGAAATTCGGTCGAACCGGAGATATGACCTTGAGTCGGATGATGGAGATTGCCACCGAGTATGCAAATGGTGAAGAAGAGGATCGGCTCCGAGTGGTAAATACAAATCAGCCGCTAATGAGGCGGCGGAGGAAATTCCATCGGAAGCGAAGCGTAAAGCCGAGCCAGCTGCTCCCGGAGAGGCCTTGGGCTGTGACCCTGTGAAATTTCAAGGGGAAACCCAAGGGTCCTTGGAACCCCAAGAAGGTGAAAGACCAGGATGGAAATGACGTGTTGGATTTGCCATGTCACATTCACACGAAGAAAGATGAAGAGGGTAAGCTCATTTACCCAAAACATACCACTCGGCAGTGTCGGCTCTTGATTCAGCAGTTCCAAGGGAAACAACCCAAGGGTAAGGATAAGGAAACAGACAAAGTTGAGGACAAAGATGACAGTGATGATGGATATCCCCAGGTCAATTCCACCCTAATGATTTTTGTTGACGTCGAAAGCAAAAGTCGATTGAAGGTTATCAATCGGGAAGTAAACTTGGTCGCTCCGGCGACGCCCAACTATCTGAAGTGGTCCCAGACCCCCATCACATTCGATCAGTCCGATCACCCGACGCACATTGCCACCCCAGGGAGGCAAGCGTTGGTGGTCGACCCAGTCATTGAAGGCACTCAACTAACTAAAGTTCTGATGGATGGTGGTAGCGGCTTGAACATATTGTACGCAGAGACGTTGAAAGGGATGGGCATTCCGATGTCCAGACTCAGTACCAGTAACATGAGCTTCCACAGAGTCATTCCTGGAAAGAAGGCTGAGTCACTCGGCCAAATTGCTCTTGATGTAGTTTTTGGTGATTCGAAGCATTTCCGGAAAGAAAAGTTGACCTTTGAGGTTGTGGATTTCCAGAGCGCTTATCACACTATTCTGGGAAGGCCAGCGTATGCACGATTGATAGCCCGACCATGTTACGTGTATCTTAAACTGAAGATGCCTGGTCCCAAGGGCGTGATCACTGTTACGGGCAATCAGAAGAAGGCGGAAGAGTGCTTCCGGAAGGGCTCTAAGATCGCCGAAGCTCAGTTGGCAGTGGTTGAGTTACAAGAGCATCAGAAAACTACAGATCCGAGTGATTTGTTGCGAGCTAAGAAGCCCGCTACGGAGTCAGCATTTCTGTCGTCCGGTGAGACGAAACAGGTTCACATTCACCCGACTGATCCCAATGCTGCTCCGACCAACATCTCAACAACACTCGACTCAAAATAGGAAGAAGCGCTCATCCAGTTCCTCCGTGAGAACTGGGACATCTTTGCATGGAAGCCTGCTGACATGCCGGGTGTTCCCAGGGAGCTGGCTGAGCATCGCCTACGAGTTGACCCAAAAGTCAAACCAGTTAAAGAACATCTTCGACGGTCCGCCGTCCAGAAGAGAAAGGCCATTGGTGAAGAGGTGGCTCGACTCTTAGCGGCAGAGTTCATCCGAGAGATCTACCACTCCGAGTGGCTCGCCAATGTCGTCATGGTTCCCAAGAAGGACAAGTCGTTGCGCATGTGCATCGATTTCAAGCATATCAATCGGGCCTGCCCGAAAGATCATTTCCTCTTCCTCGCATTGACCAAATAGTCGACTCAAGCTGCGGGATGTGAGAGGTTGTGTTTTTAGACGCCTATTCCGGGTACCATCAGATCCGTCTGTATGGACCCGATGAGCTCAGAACAGTGTTCATCACTCCATTCGGGTGCTTCTGTTATGTCACCATGCCATTCGGTCTCAAGAATGCCGGAGCCACGTTCATGAGGATGATTCAGAAGTGTTTGCTCACTCAAATCACTCGGAATGTGGAAGCGTACATGGATGATATAGTGGTCAAGTCACGAAAGGGTTCCGACCTGTTGACTGACCTTGCTGAAACATTTGCCAATCTCGTGGAGGTATGATATCAAGCTTAACCCATCAAAGTGCACATTTGGAGTTCCTGGCGGAAAGTTACTCGGTTTTCTCGTTTCTGAGCGAGGAATCGATGTTAACCCCGAAAAAGTTGGCACTATACTATGAAAGAAGCGCCCTATGCGTGTGCACGATGTCCAGAAGCTTACTGGATGCTTGGCCGCTTTAAGTCGATTCATCTCTCGCCTCGGTGAAAAGGCATTGCCTCTTTACCGACTGATGAAGAAGTCAGACAAGTTCGAGTGGACTCCAGAAGCTGATGCAGCATTTGCAGAGCTAAAAGCTCTGCTCTCCACCCAGCCGGTGCTTGCTGCTCCTATCAGCAAAGAGCCTTTGTTGCTTTACATTGCAGCCACTGGACAAGTCGTCAGTACCGTACTTACGGTCGAGCGGGGAGAAGAAGGAAAAGCCTTCAAAGTTCAACGCCCAGTTTATTATCTTTATGAAGTGCTGACCCCATCAAAGCAAAGATACCCTCACTATCAGAAGCTTGTTTATGGGATTTATATGACCACAGAGAAGGTTGCTCACTATTTCTCTGATCATTCCATTACAGTCGTCAGCGATGCCCCATTGTCGGAAATTCTTCATAACAGAGATGCAACTGGTCGAGTGGCTAAATGGGCGATTGAACTCCTTCCCCTTGATATCAAATTTGAGGCAAAGAAAGCCATTAAGTCCCAAGCAATAGCTGACTTCCTCGCCGAGTGGACTGAACAGCAGCTTCCGACTCAAGTTCACTCGAACCTTTGGACTATGTTTTTCGATGGTTCCAAGATCTTTGAACGGTTACAGTGCGGGGGTTGTGTTGGTTTCCCCCCGAGGAGATAAGTTCAAATATGTTCTCCAGATTCACTTTGATTCTTCCAACAACGAAGAAGAATATGAAGCACTCCTGTATGGGTTGCGTATGGCCATTTCACTCGGCGTCCGTCGCCTTATGGTCTACGGCGACTCGGATCTGGTTGTTAATCGAGCCTTCCAAGAGGGAGATTTCGTCCTCCGAGTGGATCAACAGAAACCACACAAGCTCGCTCCCACTTGGGAAGGTCCCCTCATCGTCACAAAAGTTCTCCACAACGGAGCATATCATCTCTACAACGTTGATCGCCAGATCGACGAGCCTCGAGCTTGGAATGCGGAGCTGCTCCGCCCCTTTTATACTTAAATACTCACTCGGTTGAGATGTAATAAAAGTACTTTTGTAGTTTGTTTATTTAAAGACAAGAATGTTATAATTTTCCCAGTGATTGTTAATACTTTTTGTTATAATTTCCCCCAGTGGGTGGCTTAGCTGCGAATCCGGTTCGCCTAAGTTTGTAAAAAAAATCCTTTCCGAGTGGCGAGCCAGTCTCCCACTCGGGGGCTTAGCTGCGAATCCGCTTCGCCTAAGTATTCAAAATCCTGCCGAGTGGTGAGCCAGCCTCCCACTCGGGGGCTTAGCTGCAGTCCAAGTACTCGCCTAAGTATTCAAAATCCTACCGAGTGGTGAGCCAGCCTCCCACTCGGGGGCTTAGCTGCAGTCCAAGTACTCGCCTAAGTATTCAAAATCCTACCGAGTGGTGAGCCAGTCTCCCACTCGGAGGCTTAGCTGCAGTCCAAGTACTCGCCTAAGTATTAAAAAGCCTCACGAGTGGTGAGCGAGTCTCCCACTCGGAGGCTTAGCTGCCGTCCAAGTACTCGCCTAAGTATTCAAAATCCTATCGAGTGGTGAGCCAGCCTCCCACTCGGGGGCTTAGCTGCAGTCCAAGTACTCTCCTAAGTATTTAAATCCTACCGGGTGGAGAATCAGCCTCTCACTCGAGGGCTTAGCAACAGCCCAAGGATTCGCCTAAACATCCAAAATAATGAACGCTTCGCAAGGACGACGAGGTGCAGGTCGACTGCTACCTTCTCCTTCAAAGCTACACCATAAAAATCCTACCGAGTGGAGAGCAAACTTCCCACTCGAGGGCTTAGCTGCAGCCCAGTGATCGCCTAAGTATTTAAAAATCCTACCGAGTGGAGAGCAAACCTCCCACTCGGAGGCTTAGCTGCAGCCCAGTGCTCGCCTAAGTGATAAAAATCCTACCGAGTGGAGAGCAAACCTCCCACTCGGTGGCTTAGCTGCAGCCCAGTGCTCGCCTAAGTGATAAAAATCCTACCGAGTGGAGAGAAAACCTCCCACTCAGGGGGCTTAGCTGCAGCCCAGTGCTCGCCTAAGTGAAAAAAATCCTACCGAGTGGAGAGCAAACCTCCCACTCGGGGGGCTTAGCTGCAGCCAGAGCTCGCCTAAGTGATAAAAATCCTACCGAGTGGAGATCACACCTCTCGCTCGTAGGCTTAGCTGAAGTCCAGTACTCGACTAATTAAGGAATTCATCCCAATCCGCAAGGACGACGAGGTGAAGGTCGACTGCTACCTTCTCCTTCGGAGCTTCGCCACAAGTACAACGTGCGGTCCATCCCAATCCGCGAGAACGACGAGGTCAGTCGCAGTCTGTGCTCCATCTCTACCTGCAAGATAGATGAAGTACAAGTCGATTGCAACAATGAAATATATTACGAATGAAGAGCAAAATTCTCTCGAAGGCAAATAAAGCATGTTCAAGGATAGATCAAGTTCGGATAAACGTCCTACGGATCCAAAGGAGCTCAGGCATTAAGCCTGTTAAAGTTTGTCGGTTACAGAAACCACTCGGCATTCCGAGGCAAATTTAAGGTGGGACTTAGAAGTTTTTTTACTCCTCCGACGGAGGACTGGAAGGGGCAACAAACTGGTCGAGGTCGATTCCGTCTGCAATACGGGTAGTAGCAGCGATGAAGGTCTCCATGAAATATCGGAAGTCGTACTTCCTGGTGTTGGCAACCTTGAGAGACACCGGCTTGTCCTCTTGTGCTTCCTTACAGTGGACACGAACCAGAGACAGAGGAACATCAACACCACACCTGGCAGAAGACTTTTTCCACTCTTGCACTCGGCTTGGAATCTCATTCAGTCGAGTCATTAAGGATTCAAGGTCGTTCTGAAGCGTCTGATCTGGCCAGAGAGTTGAGTCGATCCGCGACACCGCAACTTTCAGTCGAGCAAGATAATCCACCACGCTACTGCTTGCGAGACTCCAGGCGGAGCACATTCATAGCAGCTTCGTCCTTCACAGGAGAGTTGATGGGGTCCAGGCTGGTCTCCACTCGACTGGTTTCTTCTTCAAAGTTTTGACAGAATTCTGAAAACACAGCTCAGACTCAAAATAACAATCACGCGATGAGCAGGTGATAGCAAGACAGTCGGGTAAAAGAGATTACCTTCAAGCATGAGAAACAGCTTCTTGGCGAGCCCTCCAAGATAAATCTCCAGGTCATTTCGCTTCCCTGCCAGTTGGCCAGCCTTGTCAGACAGAGCAATCTTGTCGTTCTTTAGTCGACTAACTTCCTTGTTGGCCGCGTCAAGAGTGGTTTCAGCTTGGCATTTTCGTCTTCAAGTTTGTCGACGGAGTCAAGTTTCTCTTCAGCGAGCTTTGTTTTCTTCAAAGCCGCCTTCTATGCCTCTGCAAGGTCAAGGTCCTTCTTCTTCAGAGTCTCTTCCAGTTTATCTGCAAAGCAACAATGAGAACAGAGTTGAGAATGAATAGAAAAACAAAGACAGTCGTCAAAGTTCTCACCAGCCATACCTTTTGCTTCATCCTTCGCCTTCTGCAAATTCTCCTGAGCAAGCTTCAAGTCGAGGTTGAGCTGGATCTGTTTGTTCTCTAACTCAGTATAGCGAGCCACAAGCTCGCAAGATTTCTACAAAGAGTCAATCAACAAAAGACATCAAAGACAGGTCACTTCCGAGTGACTAAGGAAAAATCGTAGCATTTCTAAGACTACAGTCGAATCAAAACATTCAACAGTAGTCTCCGGGACTACACCCAGCGGGTGCACTCAGCGTGCCCCCACTGGTTTTACCAAATTTGGTTCGACCAGTCGACCAAAAGAGGCAAAAAAGTTATGATTCTAAAGCCATGGCTAATTGTCAGCGGTCAGCCGCGGTAAAAAAAACAGTTCTTTAGACTATAGTCGACTGCACGCAGTCCACCATACTCTCGGGGACTACACCCGGTGGGTGCACTCAGCGTGCCCCCACCGGTTTCTGGTTCCATTCGACTTGGCCCGACCTGGCCGATTGAATAAGTTCAAAGTATAAAGACTATAGTCGACTGCACGCAGTCCACCATAGTCTCGGGGACTACACCCAGTGGGTGCACTCAGCGTGCCCCCACAAAAACTCAATCGACACCACCCAGTGGGTGTACATATATGGAAATCTTTAGAAAGAAGCAGTTTCAGGTAGCATATCCTAACAAGAGCAAGCAGTTTCAGGTAGCATATCCTAACAGAGCAAGCAACGATCGACTTACTTGGACATTGCTCTAGAGAGCTGAACTAGCATCATAGGCCGCCTGGCTGGCCTCTCGGACTGCCTTCACTTGCTCCATCATGATCCCTGCCTGGCGTATAGCCTCCTTAGCAGCACTCACTTGGTCTTCTGGGACGTGGTGTATAGCAAAAAGGGATGGTGGATCAGCAGTCGACGAAGTGGGTCGGGCACTTGTCAGTGGTACACCAAAAGACACAGAAGCCCGAGTGGGGTTGCCCCCCTCGGAAACCAGCGTCTCAGGTATCGTCACAACTGGAGCAGCCTTGCCAGCAGGCACCCTATTGTTCTTCCTCTTCCTCAGTGGCGCTTCCTCGTCATCATCGGGGAGATCAATGACATGAGGCGGAACTACAAGAAAGATTCAAAAGTAAACATGGAAATCCAATCGACTAAAAGCGAAACTACAGAGATCATACCAAGGTTGGAGGTGGCGGCATCTTCCATTTCCTGATCTTCGTGCTTGGCTGAGGTCTCGGAGGTAGCAGCACTGCAGATTTCAAGAATCGACTGATCAGTCATCAAGTCGACCAAAAAGTACACTCATGTTGAATAGGGAAATACAAGTTCTGCTGGTTACCCGGAGATGGTGGGAATGACCATCCACATCTTGGGCAGGGCCTTCACCGGCTTTGACGATGTTGCTCGAGGTTGCTTCGGCGGTTTCTCAGTCGGTGCAGGGGAAGTTGTCCGAGGTCGCTTCATCGACTGCCCGAAGGGCTTAATAGCTTTACGCGCCAGCCGCGGGTCATGCGTCAACTTGGACCTTCCTTCCGAGCGAGGAGGATCGACGTCTTCCTCCTCTTCCTCCTCCTCCTCCTCTTCATCAGAACTGTCGTCCCCCTCATCTTCCTCACCGTTGGACTCCCATTCTTCCTGGATTTCGCCTCCGCTTCCTTCTTCTTCTTCGACTGGTTCCTGCGCCCCGTTGGGCATCGAGTACATCTCAGTGGTGACCCAGAAGACAACAAAACAAAGTAAAAGTCAGTCGACGAATTGGCATCTAAACAGAATGAATGCAGCTGAATCGCAGTTGGAGATAAGTGGTTATACCTTGTCCGCTTCGTAAGACTGGTCGAGTGATGGAATCCTCCTAGCTCCGCGAGGGTTGTCTTTGTTTCCTGTGATGGCGGTCATCCACTTCTCCAGCGTGGCGTCATCGACCTCCTCTGGATGGACCCGAGTGGTATCATCCGTACCGGAGTACATCCACATCGGATGGCCTCGGTATTGGAGTGGTTGAATGCGCCGTCGGAGGAAAACTTCCAGAAGATCCATGCCGGTCACCCCATCGCGAATGAGCTGGACTACGCGTTCCATCAACAACTTTACTTGGGCCTTCTCCTCTGGTAGCACCTTCAGGGAAGATGGCTTGTTCACTCGACTCATGGAGAAAGGAGGGAGTCCGGTCATTCCCGGCGTCGGCTGGTCTTGGCAGTAGAACCAGGTCGACTGCCACCCTATAACCGAGTCAGGGAGAGTCATAGCCGGAAAAGCGCTCTTCCCCCTCATCTGGACCCCGAGTCCCCCACATATCTGGATTACTTGGGTTCTCTCGTCATTCGGGTTCGTTTTCTTCACCGTCTGAGAGCGACAAGTGAATATAAGCTTGAAGAGGCCCCAGTGCGGCCGACAGCCCAAGAAGTTTTCGCATAACGACACGAAAGCGGCAAGATAGACAATGGAGTTGGGAGTGAAATGATGGAGTTGCGCTCCAAAAAAGTTCATAAACCCCCGGAAGAAAGGATTCGGCGGCAGAGAAAATCCTCGATCCACGTGAGTGGCTAGGAGGACGCACTCACCCTCTTCAGGCTGCGGCTGCCACTCCATTCCCGGAAGCCTCGCCGACCAATGGAGGATCAGTCCTTCGTTGGCCAGATCGTTGAGGTCCTTCTCGGTGATGGTCGAGCGGATCCAATCTCCTTGGACCCAACCCTGCGGCAGTTTAGACCGCGAAGAAGATCCGCCCCGACTGGGCGCTCTCCCCTTCGCCTTCGCCGCCGCCTTCTTCACCCTCTCCAAGGCTGCGGTCTTCTCCTTCACCATGGTCACCGGCGAAGCAAGTACTGAGCTGCGGCGCTGAGCTGGCTAAGGGTGCAGCAGAGAGTTTTGGAGGCGGAGGGTGGGGAAGATTGGGGTCGCACTGTTCAAAAACCCCGGCCGATGCCTTATATGGGGCTGCTTCCGAGTGGCTGACGGGTAGGCCCGGGCAATCCCGTCAAATCCTGCAACAGGCGCGCACGCGATACGTGGCGAAAAATGCGGCGTGAAGATCGAGGCACATCGTCTTATCCCATCCGAGTGCCGCGGTTTTCTTCGCTTCGCGCGCTTCCCAAATTTCAGATCCCGTGAAATCCGCTGACCGCGGAGCAACCTGTCAGACATCAGATTTCCTCCAATCCATCGCTCGGAAATCCTCAAGTTCACAAAAGTTCACTCGACAAATGTGAAGAATGGATCAAGGCGAAGAACAGGTCGTTGATCCAGAGTAAGATACACTCGCAACACGAAGAACAGGTCAGAAAGATTATCAACTCCTTCCTTACTCAAACCTCGATCCATTCAGGGGCTAATGATGAAGTCATGTACCTAGGGTAGGGTCATAGACCTGCCCAAAGGTACCCTCCCCAAGGACACTCGCAAAAGAAGCTGCCTTCCAAATCGACCTGGTAGGCTTCCACTCGACAGATTCAAAGACACTTTCGACCATGAAGACTCACTCGACCACCAGGAGTTCAAGAGCCACTCGGCGTCCAAACGATCTGTAATTAAGTAGTCTTTATGGTCATGATGACACTTTATGTAAGGCGTTACCAGTAACGCCCAGCCTTAATGAACCTTAAACCCTCCGTTACGTGGGCTGGCTGGGGTCCTGGCGCACTCTATATAAGCCACCCCCTCCACAGGTAGAAGGGTTCGCACCCCTGTAACACATACGCATATAATCCAGTCGACCGCCTCGGGGCTCCGAGACGTTGGGCTGTTACTTCCTCCGAGAAGGGCCTGAACTCGAAATCCCTTGTGTATACAACTACTCCATAGCTAGGATCTTGCCTCTCCATTCCTACCCCCCATTCTACTGTCAGACTTAGAACCACGACACTGGCAAAAGTTGGGTGCATTCCGTCGAACCGCTAAGGTACTTGTTGTGGAAGGGGGTGTGTCGGTGTCAAAACCGGCGGATCTCGGGTAGGGGGTCCCGAACTGTGCGTCTAGGCGGATGGTAACAGGAGACAAGGGACACGATGTTTTACCCAGGTTCGGGCCCTCTCTATGGAGGTAAAACCCTACGTCCTGCTAGATTAATATTGATGATATGTGTTACAAGAGTGGATCTACCACGAGATCAAAGAGGCTAAACCCTAGAAGCTAGCCTATGGTATGATTGTAGTTCGTCCTACGGACTAAAACCCTCCGGTTTATATAGACACCGGATAGGGTTAGGGTTACACAAAGTCGGTTACAATGGTAGGAGATCTACATATCCGTATCGCCAAGCTTGCCTTCCACGCCAAGGAAAGTCCCATCCGGACACGGGACGAAGTCTTCAATCTTGTATCTTCATAGTCTTGGAGTCCGGCCGATGATGATAGTTCGGCTATCCGGACACCCCCTAGTCCGGAACTCCCTCAGTAGCCCCCGAACCAGGCTTCAATGACGACGAGTCCGGCGTGCATATTGTCTTCGGCATTGCAAGGCGGGTTCTTCCTCCGAATAATTTATAGAAGATTGTGAACACCAGGATAGTGTCCGGCTCTGCAAAACAAGTTCCACATAACACCGTAGAGAGAATAATTTTTGCACAGATCTGCTGACGTATTTCGCGGCGTGACATCACACCACGGCCAGGTTTTTATATGAATCGTTTTTTATTGTTCCACCTCAGCGTGTCTAGCGAGGCGGTTTCCTTGGCACGTCTTATCAAAGGGTAGATCGTGCCCCCTTATTCCGGGATTCTCATCAATACGGACGTGGGTAACCCAACCGTGCCCACTGGCCTGCCTTCTCTATCAAAGGCGAGTCCTAGTCGACCACGGGGTGGGTTCTTGGTATTCAACCTCTTTATAACGAGACCAAGGCCCTCTCCTTTTACACCCTCTATCGAAGTTCGCCTTGTGCTTCGAAGTTCCAACACCCAAAGCCTCAGATTCAGGTAACCGGACTCTCGACGATGTCCGCTCCGACCAGCATGGCCGATGGATGCCTTCCTCCGTCCACTGAAGAAGGCGTATAAAGCTGCGAGACGCGAGGTATCTAACCGGCGAGATTTCGCATAGGCTGCCTGCTCCAGGGCAGGTCATTCCCACTCCTGAGCCCGGTGAGAACGTGGTGTTCGTGTCTCACATCCGTCGGGGTTTGGGCTTCCCGATGGACCCTTTTGTGTGGGCGCTCATGTATTATTATGGGCTTGATTTCAATGACTTGAATCCGGAGTCCATCCTCCATATCTCGTCATTCATTGTTGTATGTGAGGCCTTCCTCCATATTACCCCTCACTTTGGATTGTGGCTCAAGACCTTCAAGGTGGAGCCAAAGGCGATCAAGGGGCAGCAAACAGGTCCGGAGGCGGTCATAAGCAAATGCGCTGGTGCTCCGTGGCCCGAGGGCTCTTTTCAAGAGGAGCTTGGTTTATGGCAACGGGAGTGGTTCTATATCACCGCTCCCAGGGGCACCAAATGGGCGGAGCCCTGCCTTCCGCTCAGGTCCACCACAGCGGCTGGTGTCATGGGTCAACAAGGGGCTCGACTGGGGGTTGTCCAAGGACATTCCCCAGCTGCAGGGCCGTATTCGAGATCTCCAGGAAAGAGGGATCAATCTGGTTGCAGTGGCGCAGGTTATGGTGATCCGGCGTCTTCAGCGCTGCAAATGTCGCCCCCTCCGCCTGTGGGAATTCAATCCGGAGGGACCACGAGCTCTCCAAAATTTTATGGGCACGACGCCCGTGGAGATGTATAAACTGTTCTTCGGATCATGAGAAGAGTGTCCGGACTTGACCGAGGACGCAGGACTAAGCTGCAATCGCCCAGATGCTCAAGTAAGTAGTCCTGTAGCCGGACAAGCTGTTCATTCATTTATTATACATATATGCCCTTTAAAGCAGCCGTTTCTTGAACAGGAGTCGATAGCCAAGGCAAAGTTGATAAGGTGTCCGGCTCCCCTCCCAGAGACCACGCCGGATCCCATGTTGACCAAGATGTCGAAGGTCGCGCCTTTTGAAGAAGGCGAAGGGAGGAGCGGGGGAGCAACTGCCTCTGCGAAGGAGGCTATCAAGGAAGGAGGGATTAAGAGTCCCGCCTTCCGAGGAGAGAAGAGGACCGCTTCGGAAGATCCGGAGGTCAAGGCCTCAAAGAAAGGAAGGGAATCGTCGTCGGAGAGTCCGGCGCTGAAGTAACCCAGCCAAGACTGTTTCCCCAAGGGGATCAGCCCTCCAGCGAGCCGTAAGTAAAACGAAGGGGTCTTGCAAATAAGGAACATCCCTATATTTATTTATAAAGATAACCGAAATCGTACCTTGTAGTCCGGACCTCAGCCCTTCTCAGCAGAGCTCGTCTTCGGGGGATCTTATTCCGGAGATGATGGAGAGCAAAATGCCTCCACCTGTTGCACCCTCACGTGAAGCAGACGACCCGGAGGTGTCGTCGCAGAGGGTTCCCCCAAGTCCGGCGGGGGCGGAAGGTCCGGCGCCAAGTGGTGTGTGGTCGGAGGAGCTGAAGGATTTGCTCGGGCGAGCGGCTATCTCAGAAGATCACCGTGCTCTAATGGGTACGGTGATTGAAAGAATTGCATCCGCATGAGCGGATTGCACGGCCGTCGAAGCTTACCGACGGGTTTGAGGTACGCAAAAAATAATGTACCTGCTGACAGTTATGCATAAAAAATGCGCCATGTATAGATAGTAGCCCCTGAGACTCGGTATGTTGTCAAAAATTGACGATGTTCCGAGGATCAAATTCTCAGTTGTAGCATATCGCCGCTGCTAAACAGGTGGCGGGGCGTCCGGAGGCCAGCCGGACTGCTGAATATGCCGAACTGAAGCGGCAACTTGACGAGGCAGATGCGGACATCGCGCTGGTCAATAAACGGTTTTGACGAGTCACAAGGTATGCGACTTCTACGCGGACACCTGGTAAGGGAGCTTGACGCCCATGTCTTACTAATCATATGCTTAATGCAGATGGTGCCGCTGCCGTGGAGGAGATGCGGGCAGAACTCGCCCGAGCGAAAGAGCAAGCCAGAATTAGTAATGCAGCTGCTTTAAAGGCGGCCGAAGAGCTAGAAGCTGAACGGGCTGCTCACTGCCGAAGCAAAGAGGAGATGGCCGAGATGGCCAAAAGGTTAAGGAATGCTACCGATCGCTGCGAGGTTTTTGAAAAAGAGCATCAAGCGGAACAGGAGGGCCTAAAGAAGGCCGCCACCAAAACCAAGAATGCCCAATCGGCTTTGAGAGCTGCCAAGGAGGAGCTGAGTCAGGCCAGGGCAATTGCGGCTGGAAAACCATTTCTGCTGCGGAGGAAATATACAGATCCAAAGTATGCTCCGTTGGATAAATTATGGAGTTCAGAGGATTCTTATATGGACTTGGCGGCGAAGGCCAGGACGCGGTTGAGCACTTCCGGGGCCAGAAGGGGCACAAAAGGGAAGAGCTATACTGGTCGCAATTCCATAGTCCGGAGCGTTCTCTACCGCTGACCGATCAGTTGGCCGAGTGGGCCGAGCTGAATCGATTGTCTGGATTGGCCATGAAGCATGTCTTGACTCACTTGTGGCCGGACGGACCCCAGCCGAAGAGCTATTTTGGTGTAGTGCAGCAGTTTCTTGGTGCGGTGCCGCGTATCGACGCGATGAAGTGATCGACATGTATTGAGGGAGCGCGGATGGCTCTTGCCCGTGTCAAGACATATTGGGCAGAGATGAAGGCCACTGACGTTGCATCCCAGGATTCGGACAGAGGTCGAGTACCTACCGAGCACTACTTCGAAGAAGTCCTGCCGGGCGCTCGTTTAATAGAGACGCAATGCTCGAAGGATCTTATGTTTGAATGACATGTATGATTCGTGAAAACGATGTTTCAATGTAATATAAGTGCTTTTTATACTTGTGCGTTCAAGTAGTAAACTACTCCCTGTGCGGCCGTTTATGTATATGTGTATATAACCTGAAAGATGGCAGTCCTTGGCTTCATCCCCCACGCACATAGTGCGGGGGTGTTTGCAAAAAAAGCGCTTTTTTCACACTTAATCCAACGTCTTGGTCCTGTTAAGGAGGTGGTAGCGTAGCAAACCAGGCAACCGGACTATAATGCTTTATCACTTTCACTTAGCCATAGGAGTTCGAGGGTGGGGCTACTATATAGCCCCTGGGGGCACCGCACTCTCCCGAATTCGGGGTGCGTATGTGCCAGACCGAAAACCGATCCTTCGTTAATGCGGAGGAATTCTAAACATTCATGTGAGTCATCGAGTGGTTGACCAATCTCTCGCTATATCATGACAGTCAGTTTTCGGCTTTCTCTCGAGGTGCTTTCGCCCGGCGAACCGGGGCACAATCGCGATAGTTCTCCTGGTGCCGCGTTAGCCGTGAAAACGGAACGTAAGGCAGCAAAACACAGGAGCCGACAACCCAACATTTGACCAAAGACATGATTCGGAGCTGATGCATATAAGGCCTAACTTTCGAGGCGCGAATACTCCCTAAGGTATTCGGTCTTTATAAAAATGGGCAAAATAAGGCCCTAAGCCCTTTGTGTCCGTGCAGCATAAAAAATTCTGGTGCGGCCAATGCCAAAGCACCAGCCTCCTCCTCAGTTATATTTAAGGAACTGGGGGGATGTATATCAACAAGAGATAGTGAAAAAAAGGTTTACGCAGGGTCTTAATCTGAAAAGAATCCTTGCAACGGGTCCCTACTGCACGTCCGCGCCTGTGTGTCCGTTGTGCCGTATCCTGGACGGGTGTAGCACGTTGTTCATCTGTAAAAGAGAGGAACTTAGTTTGAAAAGAAAAAGGATCGTGCGAAAAATGTACTTAAATTTAAATAAACGAAGTACGGTTCGAAAGAAGTGAATAAGATGGAGCTTTATTGTCTCTTGTTATAGATGCATGCGGCCCCTCGTATGGGGGTATGCCGCAAGTAGGCGCCAGACTCGTCTAGCCGTGTCCGGGGTTTGAATGACCAATTCAGATTCTTTGCCTAGCATAGCCGGATAGCTGCGGGGCTGTCAAGGCAGTCTCCCGTTTTCCTGTGCTCGAGTAACACTTAATACTTCCTTTTAAGGAGATGATGCCGCGTGGACCGGGCATTTTAAGTGTTAGAGATGCATAATCTTGGTATTATGCGTTAAAAGCGGCGAAAGCCTCGCGTCCCAATAGTGCTTGATGGCAACCTTTAAACGGGACGACATGGAAGAGTAACCTTTCGCAACGGAAGTTGTCGGATGAACCAAACACAACTTCTAGCAGTATGGAGCCCGTGCAGAGGGCGTATGGGCCGAGCAGTACTCCTTTAAAGGAGGTGTTGCTACGGCGAATTTTGTTTGGGTTTATCCCCATCCTGCGGATTGTGTCCTGATATATCAGGTTTATGTCACTGCCGCCATCCATGAGGACATGTGTAAATTGGAATCCGTCGATTATAGGATCCAGTATCAAGGCAGTTGTCGGTGTCAAAACCGACGGATCTCGGGTAGGGGGTCCCGAACTATGCGTATAGGCGGATGGTAACAGGAGACAAGGGACACGATGTTTACCCAGGTTCGGGCCCTCTTGATGGAGGTAAAACCCTACGTCCTGCTCGATTGATATTGATATTGTGGATGTTTACAAGAGTGGATCTACCACGAGATCAAGGAGGCTAAACCCTAGAAGCTAGCCTATGGTATGATTGTAAGGGTTGTTGATGTGGTCCTACGGACTAGAGCCATCCGGTTTATATAGACACCGGAGAGGGCTAGGGTTACATAGAGTCGGTTACAATGGTAGGAGATCTACATATCCGTATCGCCAAGCTTGCCTTCCACGCCAAGGAAAGTCCCGTCCGGACACGGGGCGAAGTCTTCAATCTTGTATCTTCATAGTCTTGGAGTCCGGTCGATGATGATAGTCCGGCCAATGATAGTCCGACCGATGATGGGTCCGGCCATCCGGACACCCCCTAATCCGGGACTCCCTCAGTAGCCCCCGAACCAGGCTTCAATGACGATAAGTCCAGCATGCGTGTAGTCTTTGGCGTTGCAAGGCGGGTTCTCCTTCAAGTTCTACGTACCTGCCGAACAGTGTCCAGCTTCCTCATCAATGTTGCGCGTCTTGGCTCCCACGCCCAATAATGGCCCTCTTCCACACGTTGCGCGACGTGAAAAGCCAGGGTGTCTTTTATGTTTGACCCCCTAGTTGTGCGAATAATCTGCCTATAAGGGAGGCAAGAATCCAGATCCAAATCACCATCTTCCTCCCGCAAATACTCATCGGAGCGTTTTTGACCAAGAATCCATTCCATCATGGACCGTCAACGCGGCTCCTCTTCTCGCGCTCCCAGCCCTTTGCCAGGAGATTGGAGGAGATGCTCTGTTCCGCACAACGAGCTGGTGAAGCTCCAAGTGGGGGGATATCTCCCTCCGGCCTTCATGGTTCCGGTTCGAGCCGGGCTGGCCACCTACAAAGGTGGGAAGCAAGCGGAGGTTACCCCAAATCCCAACAAAGGGGAGCGGGTATGCTTCGTCCCCTATCTGATAAGGGGGCTCAGATTTCCTGTACATCCATTCCTCCGCGGGCTCCTGGAGTTCTATGGACTCCAGCTCCATCACCTCACGCCCGCCTCAATCCTGCATATTGCGGGTTACGTAGCTCTTTGCGAGCTATTCCTGGGCGTCGAGCCCCACTTCGCACTGTGGAAGAGGTTGTTCTGCCTTGTACCCCGCTCTCACGAGGGGTCCATATATCAAGTGGGCGGCGCCGAAATATGGCGCATTGCCGGGACCGGATATCCATCCGGAACCCCTAAGAAGGCGCCCGAAGACTGGCCTTCGGAATGGTTTTATATAGAAGACGCTCCGCTGCCGGACCCTATTCGGATCGGCCTCCCGGAGTTCAGCAATGCTCCTCTGAAGAAACGCCTTAGTTGGCGTCCGCGGAGCCCCCATCTGGAGGAAGACAAGAGCGTCCATTATTTGATGGGCCGAATAAGGTTACTGGCCCATGCCGGGTTGACCATGATCGGAGTCATGGCAACATGCATTACGCGGGGGGTGCAGCCACTACAATACAGGGGCCACCCCATGTGGGATTTCAACGGGGAGGACGATGCCACCCGTCACGGCCGCAAAAGGTCGGATTCGGCCAAAGATCTGGTGATGATCCTGTCCGGCCTGTATAAGGGGGAGAAGGAGGATTTCCTTCGGACGAACCCGTTAAATGGGTTCTCCATGAATAATCCCCGACCTTGGGTAAGTGAACACTCTGCGTGTCCGACCCGTGCCTTTTGAAACTTAAGTTTCTTATATTGTGTCCTTCTTTCAACATAGGAACTGCGCCGGACTGTGGAGGGCATGCTGAGTCCGGCTCCGCAGCCCGAGGATCCAGAGAGATCCCGGGATCCGGCCTCCGAAGAGGATCCGGACATAAAGGTGGAGCTAATCGACGGGGTGTTCCACCAGCTTAGCATGGACAATGCTTTAGTCGCCATCACGGCCGACTATCCCGGACTATATTCGGCTTCCCAGGTGATTGCGGCCGAAGCCCTGACACCGTCATTCCTTCCTTGCTTATTTCTGACCACCGTACATGATGGCGCTATGCTGGAGGCGCCCCTAGGGCGAGAAGCCGAGCCCGCGGTGGCTGACCAACAAGGGCCAGTTCGGACCAGTAGGCGGAAGAGGAGCGCGGCACGGAATGAAACGTCGCCGCAAAGGTGTAGCTCACAATTCATTATTTTAGGGCAACGTTCCTAGGAAACGTTTGAGTGCTCATGACTTTTATAGGGAAAAAAGCGTTCGCCGGACTGCGGGCGTGGAGGTTGCCAATCCAACCTCTACCAGCCAGGCTCCCGCACCTGGCCAAGAGGGGGAGGCGAGCGCAAGGCGCAGGCCGGACGTTCCTCCGACGGAGGATGCCGGCTGATCGTCCGCCACCAAGTTCGAGGTGGAGAGTGCCCTGAATCACAGGCGCCGCCGACAGTATTCGTGACGCTGCTTCTCCCCGAGGCGTTGCATGCCTGTCACACGGGGGACGCGCTCCTTCGTGCTGCTCATGATGGTTTGACCAGAGCCACGGAGCAGTATGTTAAAGACATCCGGGTAAGAGAAGTTAATAGGTATATATGCCAGTAGCCCCCGAGACTTAAAGTAGTTATAGTAACTGATTTAAGGATCATATGAAACGTGGGATCTTACCGAGAAGAATACCCAACTGTCTCGGAGCTGCAAGAGTGCAAGGCCCAACTTGAGGCCGCACTCTTCCGGCGCAGGAGGAAACGCAGGGACCTCTCCCGTAACGCATTATTTTAGAAAGATAAGTAGCGTTTGGCCTTTGCGCAAGTCTGAAAGAAAAAATGACGTTGCAGGTGCTGCCGGACAAGACCCGGACAGGCAAGAACTTCTGCGCCAACTAAAGGCCGGCGAGAGGGTGCTGCATAGGGTGCAGCATGAAAGCAACAAGCTCCAGGATGCCCATGCCCAGCTTGGAGAAGAGCTGAAAGGCGTTCGGGCCGAGCTGTCGGGCTCCGTTAAGGAGAATCAGCGGCTTCGTCGCGGCATATATAGTAAGTGCTTGAGCGAACTCCTTTGAAAAGAAGAGTTCGGCGAGGAAGTCAATTTGACAGAATATGTCTGCAGGTATGCTCACAGGTCGCCCTGCTGAGGAGATGCCCGTATCAACGGGTGATCAGCTTCTCGAATTGTTGCAACTGATCGAACGAGTTCGGCAGGCAATGAGCGGCGTCGTCCAGGCGTTGTGGCCAACCTTCTCCGTACCCGAGGGTCTTGGGGAGCTTGCGGAGAAGCTGCAGGGAGTGCGGCAGCGCTTCCGTTTATGGAAGATTTCGGCCTGCCGCCAAGGTGCCAGGGAGGCCTGGGCCATGGTAAAGACACGGTACAAGAAGGCGGATCCCAACCATATGGCCGAAGTCGGACCTGTGGGGCCCGATGGGAAGGAGATCCCTGTGAGTTTAGTATACGGCCAAGTGTAGTTGGCCGCTAAATTTTCCCAACAGATCAGTAAATTAGACAACCTGTTAGACGGGATTGAGGAAGAATACAACCAGTCGATTTGACAATGTATTGTAAAATGACATACAAAATGCCTTCTAGCCGGATTGTAGATCGTTTGTCTTTGCCGACCTTTTCGCTTCGACCTCGGGACCCTAGAGTCCGGAGTGTGTCCGAATACCTTCTCGGTTATGAAACAACCGGGGTATGCATGGAGACCAGGCGTAGGGGTCATCAATGCTTTATCGCACACGTGCCCAACTAGTTATGTTATATTACATGGGTAGTAAGAAACATCTTCCAAGGAGAATAGTTCCGTTAAGGGTTCCTTTCCTTCGGGGTGGCATGCCCTAAAGTGCATGTCCGGATCAAAAAAAGCAGAAAAACATCTGGGGCAGATAAATAAGTGGATAAAAAATCATCTTTTAAGTCACCGACCGAATATTCCCTTAAGAACGCTTAGCTTTCGGCTTCACCCAGTCTGAGGTACACATCCGCTGACCCGGCAGTAATAATCGCAGAGGTGCTCCTTTACCTCCTAGCCGAACAATCGGGAACGTAGGGGTAAGCACAGGAGCCAGGCAACCCAGCTTGGCCAAAACTTAAGTCATATCGATGCATATAATGGTGAATAAAAGGTACATGTGGAGGCTTGACACATGTGCTGGGCAGGAAGCCCGTATAATTAAGCTTCTAGTAAAGAAGCCCCCAGGTATGATGAGTGCGGATAGCACTTCAATTGCGCGCGAACGTTGCGCAAGTAGGCCCTTTAAGGCTTGGATGAATAGGGTTGAGAAGAAAGAGATAAACAAAAGGCAGCTGAAAAAAGAGAAAAAAAGAAAAAAAATTGGACGGGGGGAAAGGGACGAACTCTTAGTCCGGCGCTAGGCATAGAATTGTCGGAGGCGGGCTGCGTTCCATGGGTTCGGCTCGAGTCGGTTATCCGATGCATTTCGTAGACGGTACGCTCCGCCGGTCAGGACTTGATCGATGATGAAGGGGCCTTCCCATTTGGGCTTGAGCTTGTCCTTTTTCTTGTCCGGCAGGCGTAGAACCAGTTCGCCAACATTGTAAGTCTTGGCCCGTACTTCTACCTTTGATATCTTCGAGCCTGCTGCTGATAGAATGCGGAACGAGCCTTAGCGACGTCGCGCTCTTCCTCCAATGCGTCCAAACTGTCCTGCCGATCCAACTCGGCTTCTCTTTCTTCGTACATGCGCACTCGAGGTGAGTCATGAATGATGTCGCAGGGCAAAACTGCTTCTGCACCGTATACCATAGAAAATGGTGTGAATCCGGTAGTACGGTTAGGCGTTGTCCGCAGCCCCCGTAGTACGGAGTCGAAGCCTTCTACCCAAAGGCGTGTCGATTTCGTAAGGGACCGCACTAGTCCGGGTTTGATGCCGCTCATTATTAGACCATTTGCTCGTTCCACTTGACCGTTGGTTTGAGGATGATAGACTGAAGCGTGTCGAGCTTGATGCCCATATTTTTGCACCATGATTTAACCTCATCGGCGGTGAAATTCGTGCCGTTATCGGTGATGATGCTGTGAGGGACACCATAACGGTGTACTACCCCGGATATAAAGTCTATCACTGGTCCGGACTCTGCCGTTTTAACTGGCTTGGCCTCTATCCATTTGGTGAATTTATCCACCATGACCCATAGGTAAATTTGCATGTGGGTTCCACCTTTAAGTGGTCAAACCATGTCAAGCCCCAGACCGCAAACTGCCAGCTAAAGGGTATAGTTTTGAGGGCGTTTGGTGGCAAATGGCTCTGAATAGAAAATAGCTGACAACCGACGCCTCTTTGGGCTAAGTCCTGAGCATCTGCTTTCGGGCCGTCGGCCAGATAAAATCCTGTCGGAATGCCTTTCCTACAAGGGCCCGAGCTGCGGCGTGGTGTCCGCCTAGTCCGACATGAATTTCAGCCAGGAGGTTTCGCCCTTCCTCTTCGGAGATACACCTTTGAAGGACTCCGGTTGTGCTTTTCTTATAAAGTTCTCCCTCATAGACCTTGTAGGCTTTAGATCGCCGGACAATGCAGCGGGCCTCGTTTTGGTCTTCGGGAAGCTCCTGCCTAAGTAAGTAGGCGAGGAATGGTTCTGTCCACGGGGCAATTACTGCCATTATGTCGTGGGCGGAAGGTGTTATGTCATCGGCTGAATCGTCGGTTGGTGCGGCTTGTTCCAGTTTGTTAGTTCCGGACTCCTGTTCCAATAGTACGGATGGCTTGAAGAGCCGTTCGTGAAGATGTTAGGAGGACAGAGTCGCGTTTTGCGCCAATGCGTGCAAGACGTCGGCTGCTTGGTTATTATCCTGCCACGTGATGGAATTCAAGTCCTTCGAACCGGGCTGACATTTTTAGGACGGCGTTGCGATATGCCGCCATTTTCGGATCTTTGGCGTCAAATTCTCCGTTTATTTGGGATATTGCCAGGTTTGAATCCCCGCGCACCTCTAGGCGTTGAATGCCCATGGAGATTGCCATCCGGAGACCATGTAAAAGGGCCTCGTATTCGGCTGCGTTGTTGGAGTCCGTGTACATTATCCTGAAATGCGTATTGGACTATGTCTCCGCTCGGGGACGTCGTCAATACGCCAGCCCCCAATCCGGCTAACATTTTAGAGTTGTCGAAGTGCATAATCCAATTGGAGTATGCGTCGTATTCTTTAGGGAGTTCGCTTGGTCCATTCAGCGACAAAGTCAGCCAAAACTTGTGACTTTATAGCTCGCCGGGTTTGTAAGATATATCAAATGGTAAGAGCTCAATGGCCCATTTTGCAATCCTGCCCGTCGCGTCATGTTGTTTATAATGTCGTTAAGTGGTACTTCCGAGGCCATGTTATCGAACACTCTTGAAAGTAGTGTCGGAGCTTCCGGATGCCATGAACACCGCGTATGCTATCTTCTAATAGTGCGGTAACGGGACTTGCGGGGGTTAACACAAAGGATACGTAGTATACTGGTTTTTGAAGAGGGAATTTATGCCCTTCTTTTTTCTCGTTCGACGATTTAGTACCGCGCTTACAACTTGATGCGTAGCTGCGATGTATAACAACATTGGTTCGCCCATGTTGGGCGCAGCCAGGACCGGATTTGTTGCCAAAATGGCCTTTATTTCTTCGAGTCCGGCGGTGGCAGCATCCGTCCACTCGAAGTGTTCGGTGCGCCTAAGGAGGCGATAGAGGGGTAATGCCTTTTCTCCTAGACGGGAGATAAAGCGGCTTAGAGCTGCCACGCATCCAGTCAATTTTTGTATTTGCTTGAGGTTTTTTGGGATATCTAGCTGTGACAGAGCTCGGATCTTGGCTGGGTTTGCTTCAATTCCTCTACCGGATACGATGAAGCCCAGCAGCTTTCCAGCTGGTACGCCGAAAACGCATTTTTCCGGATTCAGCTTGATGTCATATGCTCTGAGGTTCTCGAATGTGAGCCTCAAGCCGTCTATTAGAGTTTCGACGTGTTTAGTTTTGACGACTACGTCATCTACGTATGCCTCTACTGTTTTGCCGATCTGGGTAGCCAGACATGTCTGAATCATGCGCTGATATGTTGCGCCGGCGTTTTTAAGTCCGAAGGGCATCGTGTTGAAGCAGAATGGTCCATATGGAGTAATGAATGCCGTTGCGGCTTGATCCGCTTCTGCCATCTTGATTTGATGATAGCCGAAGTATGCGTCCAGGAAGCACAATGAATGGTGCCCTGCAGTTGCATCGATGATTTGGTCGATGCGGGGGAGGGGAAAGGGATCCTTTGGGCAGGCTTTGTTTAGGTCTTTGAAATTGACACATAGGCGCCAGGATTTGTCCTTCTTTGGTACCATTACCAGGTTTGCTAGCCAATCCGTATGTTTGATGTCTCTGATGAATCCGGCTTCCAATAGTTTGGCTAGCTCTTCTCCCATTGCCTGTCTTTTGGGTTCGGAAAATCGTCGAAGAGCTTGTTTGACTGGCTTGAATCCTTTTAGGATGTTTAAGCTGTGTTCTGCCATTCTGCGTGGGATTCCGGGCATATCCGAGGGTGCCGGGCAAAATGTCCCGCTTTTCCCGAAGGAATTCTCGCAGCGGCGCCTCACGTCGAGGTTCAATTGTGCCCCGATGGAGGCCGTCTTTGTCGGGTCCGTTGGGTGGACCTGGAATTTTACTAATTCATCTGCTGGTTTAAAGGAGGTGGACTTGGATCTCTTATCGAGTATCACATCGTCCCTATTCACCGTGAGCGCGGCGTGGTGAGTTCCTCTGCCGCTAGGGCTTGGATAGTGCCTCTAAGGCCAATGCGGCTGTCTTGTTTTCGGCGCGGAGTGCTATGTCCGGATCACTAACGAGAGTGATTATTCCGCCGGGCCCAGGCATTTTGAGCTTCATGTACCCGTAATAGGGTACGGCTTGAAAATTTGTGAATGCCTCTCGTCCTAATATAGCGTGATATCCGTTGTGGAACGGGGCCACTTGGAACGTGACTTCTTCGGATCCGTAATTGTCCGGTGAGCCGAATACCACATCGAGTGTGATTTTTCCTGTCTGTAGCGCCTCCGCTAGGGATTATTCCTCTAAAGGTTGTGCTGCTTCGCTCAATATGGTTCCAGTCTATTTCCATTTTTTGAAGGGTTTCCTCGTAGATGAGGTTTAATCCGCTGCCGCCATCCATGAGGACTTTTGTAAGTCGAAAGCTGTTCACTATTGGAATAAGTACCGGTCTTGGCCGGAGCTCGGGCTGTTCGAATTTAGGTTCGTCATGCGTTGAAGGTGATGGCCGTGTCGCTCCATGGATTTATTGTTGCTACTTGGTAGACTTCGGCGAGGCTGCGGAGTGTTCGTTTCCGCATATTATTTGATACGAAAGTCTCGAAGACTGTTGATACTGCGTCGATGTTGTTGGAGTGGTTTTCCGGGCTAGAAGCTCCTCTCCACTTTTGGCCACCTGCCGTAATATCCAACATGCTCGAAGGCTATGTGTTGGGACGGCGCCTTCAGATCTTGTGAATTTTGCGGTGGTCTGCTAAGCCATCCCTCTAGTACGGTTCCGCCCTTTATGGGTTTTTGTTGTTTGGTTTTGCATCTGGTGCCTGAGTGTGATGCACCCTTTTGTTGCGGACTAGGGTTGTATTCGGGGCCGGATTGTCCCAAAATTTATTTTCGGTTGTCCGGAAACTCTCCATCGCACAGTACTTTCGTACTATGGACGCCAGGTCGGCGAAGCGTGTAATTTCATGACGGCTGACGACGTTCAAGATTCCCTCGTCCGTGCAATTATTGCAAAAAATTGAGATTGCGTTTTCCTCTCGGCAGTCCTTTATCCTGTCCATAACCAGGAGGAATCTGGCCCAGTAGTGATGTACTGTCTCAGCGGGCTCTTGCCGAATTAGAGATAGATCGCATATGTCTGGGCGGGTGGGTGGAACTAAGTCCGGAACCCTACCCATCTCAAGGCTCGAAGGCCGAGAAGTTTCCAACTTTGGAAGCTTGGATTTCTGGACGTTGTCCAACGAGTCTGGTCCGATGCCTGACTTTAAGTTCAGCGCTAGATTGAAGCCCGTCCCTCCGCGGGAATCCGGCATGGGGGGTTCAGGAGCCCGGACATGACTAGTTTTTAGTACAGGAGAAGCGTCGCCGCGTTGTTCCTCAACCACTGCAACATGGTGGGTGACCTGGGGAGAGTTAATCTTTCTCAGATCGGTTTTAAGCCCAATCTGATCGTAGTCTGTAGCGACTCCCAGGGCGGCGATGCGATCCAAGAGCTCGTTTACGAACGAGAGCTCTATTGGATCCAGCCGCTCGGCAAATTCCGAGCTGACGCGAAAATTGCTTTTGACGACTTGAGAGGTCATTGTCGAAGCGATGGCCGGACAGGCGGTCATAAGAAAACCACCTAGCCGGATAGTTTGGCTGGCGGCCAAGGCTCCTTTGGCGAAAATACCGTCCCTGAAGACGGGAGGAGGCATCCTTCCTATCGGTGACGGCACAGAGGAACTCTCAATGAAAGCACCAATGTCGGTGTCAAAACCGGCGGATCTCGGGTAGGGGGTCCCGAACTGTGCGTCTAGGCGGATGGTAACAGGAGACAAGGGACATGATGTTTACCTGTGTTCGGGCCCTCTTGATGGAGGTAATACCCTCGCCCTGCTCGATTGATATTGATATTGTGGATGTTTACAAGAGTGGATCTACCACGAGATCAAGGAGGCTAAACCCTAGAAGCTAGCCTATGGTATGATTGTAAGGGTTGTTGATGTTGTCCTACGGACTAGAGCCATCCGGTTTATATAGACACGGGAGAGGGCTAGGGTTACATAGAGTCGGTTACAATGGTAGGAGATCTACATATCCGTATCGCCAAGCTTGCCTTCCACGCCAAGGAAAGTCCCGTCCGGACACGGGGCAAAGTCTTCAATCTTGTATCTTCATAGTCTTGGAGTCCGGTCGATGATGATAGTCCGGCCAATGATAGTCCGGCTGATGATGGTAGTCCGGCCATCCGGACACCCCCTAATCCGGGACTCCCTCAGCAGTCCATCCTGCGTTCCGGATATTATCGTAATAGTCCTGATGGTCGAAGGTGATTGGTTTTGACAACCAATGTGCGGCGCGCCTCTTAGTGGGCGCCGCTCTGTTTTTCCCTTTGATCACGTGAAGTGAGTTTACTGTTTTAACCTTTTGCGGGAAATTCTTTTGTTTTCCGGGGCTCTGCTTGTGGTGCTCGTCATCATTTTCCCTTGGTGTGTCGAGCCCCTTGTGTTCGGCATTAAGTCGGCGGACTGCTTGAAGACCCAACAATCTCTGTGGGTATGGTTTGCAGGCTTCCCGGAGGTACCATGTATTTGACACAGTCTGTCCAGAATCTTGTTTAGGTTGGATAGCTCGTCACCGTTATCCTTTAGGGGCAGTGTTTTGTTGTTCAGCCGAGAGCTTTTGAATCCGGCTTTGACCGTCATACTATTTGGGCCATTTTCTTTATTCCGGCGCTGATCTTTTCTGCGTCGTGATTTCCCATTTCCATCCCTGGTTTCGGATGTACTCGGGTCGCTGGTACTGCATCTAGCCAGCCAGCTGTCCTCTCCCGCGCAAAAGCGGGTCATGAGGCTTGTTAATGCGGCCATTGTTCTTGGCTTTTCTTGGCCGAGGTGTCTGGCGAGCCATTCGTCTCGGACGTTGTGTTTGAAAGCTGCTAAGGTTTCGGCGTCCGGACAGTCGACTATTTGGTTCTTTTTAGTAAGGAACCTGTTCCAGAATTTTCGGGCTGACTCTGCGGGCTGTTGAGTTATGTGACTTAGATCGTCTGCATCCGGAGGGCGGACATAAGTCCCCTGAAAATTTTCCCGGAATGCGTCCTCGAGCTCTTCCCAGCTTCCAATGGTATTTTCGGGGAGGCTTTTAAGCCAATGCCGAGCTGGCCCTTTGAGTTTAAGGGGTAAGTATTTTATGGCGTGGAGATCGTCTCCTCTAGCCATGTGTATGTGGAGGATGTAATCCTCGATCCAGACTCCAGGGTCTGTTGTTCCGTCGTATGCCTCTATGTTTACGGGTTTGAATCCCGCTGGAAATTCATGATCCAGCACCTCATCGGTGAAACATAGGGGGTGTGCGGCGCCCCTATATTTGGGTGTGCCATGATCTTCGGAATTTTGGCGTATTGCATTGCTTTGACGAGCCTGCTTTCTTGGCCCATAGATGGACCTAACTGGGCCATCCTCTTGGTGTGAATCCTTATGCCGATCGCATATTGTCTTGTGTGCGGCGCCATTCGCCGCTCTCTTTTCGCCGTGGGGTCGTCCATCCGACCGGGTGGCCTTCTTGCTTTTTAATTGTGGGGGCTCTAAGGCCTCCTCATCGAATTCGGGCAGTAGCTTTCTTTTCGGGTAGCTCTTTGTTCGGCGATCGCCGTGCATTTCTGATGCTGAATACTTTGCTCCATCTAATCCTGAGTGCATCTTCCGCTGTTTTGAGCTTCCGCTTACGCTTTTCAGGCTACGCGCATGGCGACGAGCCTTTCTCGGAGGTCATTTTGCTCCAATGGTTTGTCCGGCGTGAGGTCGTCCGGACTGTTGTCTTCGCCATGACAGATTGTTTATCCAAGTTGTCTTGTTCGGACGATTGCTCGATAGCTTGTTCGTTGTCCACCGGTTCGCCCTGCTCTATGGCTGGGTCTTTGCTGAGGCGAGACTTTGTCCGGCGTTTACGTCGCCGTTTTGACTGCTTTTCGAGGGATTTATCCTTCGTAGCGTCCCGTTGTTCCTCGTCTTCATTTCCTTTAGGTGTATCCACCATGTATACATCATGGGATGAGGTTGTCCAGCGTCCTATAGGTGCTGGTTCATTGTTGTCTCCTACATCGCCGTCCATACCGTCGATGTCTTGAGTCGAAATCGAGCACGCCGTGTAAGCTTTCGGCGTGGCTATGAAGTGGGTGGTGGGTGGGCTTTGAATTTCTTCGTCGTCCGCATCCCAACCGCCCCGACCGCAGTCCGCCAGGGCTCTCCAGATAAAGAGAGAGACTTTAGTGTATTCAGGATGTCGCCAAAGGGCGAAGTGCCGAAGATGTCCGCGATCGTGAACTCCATAACGTGCGCCCAATCGGATTCGATTGGCAAGGGCGCTGAGAGGGTTCGGAGTCCGGAAAGGAGTCCAGCTTCCTGGAGTCAAGGTCTTTGCAAAGGACAGGGATGGAGTTCGGCTCGATCGCCATAGAGATTGAAGCCCCCGAGGCGGTGTCCAACCACTCGTCCTCGATCGGGAAATCCGGCTCCCGATTAAAGGTTGGAGCGGATTCTAGTGCGGCCTCCAGGGCACTGTTTGGCTGCAGAGCTAGATCATGCCCATCGAGACAGTGTGGCGCGCTTGGCTGCGGCTCGAATCCGTCAAAGATCAAGTCTCCGCGGATATCGGCCGTATGGTTTAAACTTCCGAATCTGACCTGACGGTCAGGGGCATAGCTTTCGATCTGCTCTAGATGGCCTGCTTAATTGGCCCGCAGCAAAGCCGCCAGACACGAAGATCTGCACAGGAGGGAAGTCTCACCTGGACCGCGTCGTTGTTGATGATCGAAGGAGCCATCGGCCCTATCGGCGACGACACGGAGGAACTCTCAATGAAAGCACCAATGTCGGTGTCAAAACCGGCGGATCTCGGTAGGAGGTCCCGAACTGTGCGTCTAGGCGGATGGTAACAGGAGACAAGGGCACGATGTTTTACCTGTGTTCGGGCCCTCTCGATGGAGGTAAAACCCTACGTCCTGCTAGATTAATATTGATGATATGTGTTACAAGAGTGGATCTACCACGAGATAAAAGAGGCTAAACCCTAGAAGCTAGCCTATGGTATGATTGTTGTTCGTCCTACGGACTAAAACCCTCCGGTTTATATAGACACCGGATAGGGTTAGGGTTACACAGAGTCGGTTTCAATGGTAGGAGATCTACATATCCGTATCGCCAAGCTTGCCTTCCACGCCAAGGAAAGTCCCATCCGGACACGGGACGAAGTCTTCAATCTTGTATCTCCATAGTCTTGGAGTCCGGCCGATGATGATAGTTCGGCTATCCGGACACCCCCTAGTCCGGAACTCCCTCAGGGTGGTTTCGGTATGGGCGGATGGGACCCTCGGTCGCACGTCTCCGCTTCGCATCCGCCAAACGTGCCCATTTTTTTCCACGTGCTACAGTGCCCTTGCAGGGCACGCACGCAAAAATTTGTCGCATTTCGAGTCCGTATGGATTTTCTACGTTTTTCTGGGCCGAAAACCCCGAAAATACTGCCCAGACGTGACGCAACGTGCGTTTGTTGTCGGATCTCGTTCATTTTGGCCATGGGGTGCCCGGGTGGGGCCCCACAAGCGCTGGCAAATGTTGGGTGCATTCCGTCGAACCGCTCAGGTACTTGCTGTGGAAGGGGGTGGTTTCGGTATGGGCGGAGGGGACCCTCGGTCGCACGTCTCCGCTTCGCATCCGCCAAACGTGCCCTTTTTTTCCACGTGCTACAGTGCCCTAGCAGGGCACGCACGCAAAAATTTGTCGCGTTTCGAGTCCGTATGGATTTTCTACGATTTTCCGGGCCGAAAACCCCGAAAATACTGCCCGGACGTGACGCAACGTGCGTTCGTTGTCCGATTTCGTTCATTTTGGCCGTGGGGTTCCCGGGTGTGGCCCCACACGCACTGGCAAAAGTTGGGTGCATTTCGTCAAACCGCTCAGGTACTTGCTGTGGAAGGGGATGGTTTTGGTATGGGCGGAGGGCACCCTCGGTCGCACGTCTCCGCTTTGCATCCGCCAAACGTGCCCATTTTTTTCCACGTGCTACAGTGCCCCTTGCAGGGCACGCACGCAAAAAATGGTCGTGTTTCTAGTCCGTATGGATTTTCTACGAATTTTCGGGCCGAAAACCCCGAAAATACTGCCCGGACGTGACACAACGTGCGTTCGTTGTCGGATTTCATTCATTTTGGCCGTGGGGTGCCTGGGTGTGGCCCCACACGCACTGGCAAAAGTTGGATGCATTCCGTCGAACCGCTCAGGTACTTGCTGTGGAAGGGGGTGGTTTCGGTATGGGCGGAGGGGACCCTCGGTCGCACGTCTCCACTTTGCATCCGCCAAACGTGCCCATTTTTTTCCACGTGCTTCAGTGCCCTTGCAGGGCACGCACGCAAAAATTTGTCGCGTTTTGAGTCCGTATGGATTTTCTACGAATTTCCGGGCCGAAAACCCCGAAAATACTGCCCGGACGTGACGTAACGTGCGTTCGTTGTCGGATGTTGTTCATTTTGGCTGTGGGGTTCCCGGGTGGGGCCCCACACGCGCTGGCAAAAGTTGGGTGCAATCCGTCAAACCGCTCAGGTACTTGCTGTGGAAGGGGGTGGTTTCGGTATGGGCGGAGGGGACCCTCGGTCGCACGTCTCCGCTTCGCATCCGCCAAACGTGCCCATTTTTTTTCCACGTGCTACAGTGCCCTTGCAGGGCACGCACGCAAAAATTTGTCCCGTTTCGAGTCCGTATGAATTTTCTACGATTTTCCGGAAAATATTTAAAAAGTTGGGTCTACAAATATTTAAAAATATTCCAGAAAATTCATAAATGTTAATGAATTTAAAACTATTTCAGATAATGTTAATGAATATAAAAATTCTCGGATTCATAAATATTAATGAATTATAAATATTCTCTGGTTCATAAATTTAAAGAATTTAAAAATATTTCGGAAAATGTTAATGAATTTAAAAATTTTCGTATTCATATATGTTAATGAATTTAAAAATATTCTCTGATTCATAAATTTTAATGAATTTAATAATATTTCAGAAAATTTTAATGAATTAAAATATCTCACCTTTTAATTTTATTTTGTTTTTTATTTGTTATATTTTTTATTTCAAAATTTCAATTTTTTTCATCCACTAGGCTTTACTATATGCACATATTTTAACAAAATCTGAGCATTTCTAAAACACTTTATAAACATTTAGATACACTTTTGATTTTTTATTCAGTTTTCTTTTATATTTTATGTGGTTTCACGATTTTTTTTGTTCTACAATTTTTCGATAATTGCATACCTTATTCTGTGCTATGTATATTCGATGGAAATTTTTGAAATATATTGTGAACATTTTTATGCATGAGTCGGAAAATTTTTAAATTTTCTCAAAATAAGCGCAGTATTTAGCTAATTTTTTGAACAAACTTTGAAGACAAATTAAAACAAGATTCAAACAAACTAGATTGAACATAGAGATATTTTACATAGTCGATTCAACACTACTGAAACGAGTTTATTCGAACCTAAACGATACATAGTTCATACCTAGAACATTTTTTTCAAAAAAAAAACAAGTACTCCTCGTCGTCGCTAGCCGCGAGATCGATGACCTCCGCCGCGCCGTCGCCGTCGTCACCGTCGTCGTCGTCGTCGTCGCTGACCTGGGCTAACCGCTCCCAGTCGATGACGTCTTCGTCCGACGACTCCGACGCCTCCGCCTTCGCCTGCGGGACCACCGGCGGAATCACCGCGGCCGCCTGGATCGCCGCCGCCTGCTCGGCGGCCTCCCTCGCAGCCGCCGCCGCCTCTGCAGCCGCCGCTGCAGCCACCGACGCCAGGCGGCAGGTAACCGGCGTATCATCGGGATCGCCGTCCTCCCGAAGAACCAACTGCTCCGGCGGCAGTTCCACCTCCGGCGGGGCGGGGGGATCGGCGGGCGCCGGCACAGGTGGTGAGGGGCCTGACGGCCGCGCGCTTCTCGATGGGGGCGCGGGACAAGAAGGTGGCGGCGGTCGCCGATGAGGTCTGGCGTGACGCCGGACTCCGCCAGCCGGTACGCGCCGATGACGGCGGCATAGTCTTTGCCGACCCAGAACGCGTGACGGCCAGCGATGTTGTTGCGGCCGCCGGTTCGCTTCTCCTCCACGGTGGCGCCGGGCCCGCGCCTCGGGTAGCCGTCCTTGTCGAGTTTCCAGTCGTGCGGAAGACGGCAACCCGGCGGCACGAGGAGCCCAAACCGGTACAACTCCTCTTTCTCCGGCGTGCTCAGGCTCGACGTCCACACGCTCGGTCCGTCGTCGCCGCCGGTGCCGGAACTGCTGCCGCCGTGGAACGACATGTCGCCGGCGGCCTTTTGGGAGGTGGAGTCGGGGGAGGAGTGGTGTTTACGGCGACGGGCGGACAGGGGTGCGATTTATAGGGCAGACTGCGGGGCAGCAGGCGGACAGGGATGAAATGCGACGGGCGGGTGGTTGGGCAACTAATTCGACGGCAGACGGGCGGCGATCGGCAGCGGCGCAGCGAGCGAGGGACGGGCGGCGAGCGAGGGGACGGACGGGGCAGGGCGGCGGGCGGCGATTTAGGGACGGACGGACGGGCGGCGTGCCGCAGTTCACGCGCCACGACGCGCTTTCACCGGGCGACGCGCGGATTGACCAACCGACCCGCGGATTAACCACCGACACTTTTGACCACCGATGCGGTAAAAAAACGTACGTCGCCACAGTGAAAAAAAAACGCCGTCGGACGCGCGTACACATACGTACATCAACGGGCCGCGCGGGTACGTCGCAGGGGCGGGGCTGGGGGGAGGGGAAGGGGCAATGACTATCCTACCCTTTTTTAAGTTTTCAGGTGGAGGGGTATAGGATGATCTGGATCGTTGATGTTTCCAAGGGTTGTACCGAAGAAGAAGTGAAAGAAAAATAGGAAATTACTGTACAAACGATGGAGTTCGGAACGAAATCGGGACGACACTCGTATCGACGGCTGTAGCCCACAGACCGACAAGGATAGATGGCTGCAATTGTTTGTCGTGTGGAAATCGGCTGTGAAATATCGTCCTGGTAGCAGTGCTCATGAAAATAACATCATCCAGTCCACAGTGAGATATTGTGTTATTGTACACAATGGTGCACACTAATTTTTCATTATTATTATTATTTTTGTGGGAAACAAGCTGCCCGGCCGCCAAAGATGAACTCAATCGTCTTTGTCATTCTTATTTGCGCCTGAGAACAGTCTAGTTTAATCAGGACCTGCCTGCAGTGTACCCATTTGCTCCTCAAGCCCTACTTCTACTTCACTAGCTACTTGTGTCGAAGCAGCTCAGCTAAACGTGTCGAAGCAGAGCCGCGTATCACAAATCACCTTCCGTTGAACCGAATTTACTACTTGGAAAGTGAGAGGACAAAAGTTGACTTGGCTCCATGTGACTGAATAATTTACTTAATGAAGGTAGCTGTACAGCCCCATGCACCCTCTTCATGGGTAGTACTTATGTGCATGAATTCTAACGTGTATACTCATGTTGGATGCCGCGGCTATGTCTGCCCAGCCTCGCAACTGGTCCCTGTAAGGTGTGCAGTGATCACCGCCTCTGGATTTTAATGTATTGGGGGGAGACTTTTGTCAGTTAAACCCTGTTGCTAGTGTAGGTTCAGTTTTTTGTCAGAAATAAGGCCATGTAGCATGAGCTTGTTCACGACTTGGCACGCACGTTTTGATTTCCTAGAGCCTAGGGGATCGCTAGGACTTCGTCGTGGGATGGCGCGGCAGTAGTGGGTCGTGGCCATCAAGTAGGATTACGGGCGAGGGCCGTTGGGATGGCAGCGACCTCAACTCGATCGTGATCCGGTTTAGTAGCAGGTTTTCAGGGTTTTTAGTGTTCTCTGTAACCTCCCATAAATAAGAGAAGAAATAGAAACGCAGCACGTCTTACAGCTACACAAAATCCTCTCTCGAGCCCTGTCCTTCGAGTTCATCAGAGTTCTGAAGTTCTGAAGTGTTGAGCCGGCTGTTGTGCTGACATTTGGCATCAGAGCCTCGTTTTCGAGGTCCTGTGCACGATGGTCGGCAGCGACGGAGGAGGGGATGAAAGGGTGGATGGCGGTGAAGGTACACAGCGTCGCAGCAGGGCGCCGTCAGTCACGCGCCCAGTGCCGGCACGAGAACTAAGCCGGGGGCGCAGCAGGACGCGGCGCAGCGGCAACGGCCCCGAGATCGTCATCCACGAACGTGTCGTGCAAGGAGGCGGCGCCGGGACGATCGTCTACCCCACGCTCACCGTCACCAACTACGTCGAGTGGTCTTTGATCATGAGGATCAACCTGCGTGCTCAAGGTCTCTGGGAGGCCATGTTGGGCATGGGTGTGCCTGGCGACCGCGACGACAGGGCCGCTCTGTCAGCATTCCTGCGGGCCGTGCCACCGGAGATGGCCCCGGTCCTCGCCGTCAAGGAAACCGCGCAGGAGGCGTGGGAAGCCGTCAGGCTGATGCGCTTGGGGGTGAGCCGCGCTCGCGAGGCGACCACGCAGCGCCTCCGCAGGGAGTTCGAGCAGATCGCCTTCAAGGAGGGCGAAACCCTCGACGCGTTCGGCCTACGGATCAATGCACTCGTCAACAACCTGCGCTCCCTCGGGGACACCGTCGACGAGGTCAAGGTGGTCCAGAAGATCCTCAGAGAGGTACCAAGCCAGTACGTCCAGATCGCGTGTTCCATCGAGACCCTACTCGATCTGAAAGAGCTGTCAGTCGAGGAACTGATCTGGCGACTGCGATCGTCGGTCGAGCATTGCTCAATCACCGCAACAAACCTCGCCGGCGGGGAGCTGCTTCTCACGGAGAAGGAGTGGCTGGCCCGAGGCAAGCAACCGAGCAGGGGCAAGGCTCAGGTTCGAACGGCGGCAGGAGCAAACAGAAGGGCAAGTCGCAAGGGCGAGGCCGCGACAACGACCGTCGCGACTCAGGCGGCAAACGCGACATGTCGCAGGTAAAATGTTATAACTGCAACAAGTACGCCGGCCACTTCTCCAGGGATTGCACGGAGCCGCTCGCGAGCGCAAGGGCCAGCAGGCCAACGTGGCCAAAACCGACGAGGATGAACCAGCCCTGCACCTCGTAAGGGCGTGTACCCTTCGCGACGACGACGACGGGCCCGCGCTCCTGACGGCAACTGCGGTGTCTGTCGATGAGGGGCAAACGCTGCAGATGGCGCGGACCGAGGCCATAGGCACGGTGATCACCGGCCTCACCGAGCGCGTCGAGCTGGTCGAGGAGCACGTCCACCTCTCCAAGGAGACGCAACGCGATGACACGTGGATCATGGACACCGGCGCAAGCAACCATATGACTGGCTGCGCGTCCGTCTTCGCCGAGCTCGACACCGGCGTCACCGGGACGGCGAAGTTCGGCGACGTCTCAGTCGTCGAGATCAGGGGGCGAGGAACGGTCCTGTTCTCTTGCCAGAACGGCGAGCACCGGGCACTCACTGACGTCTACTATATACCTCGTCTCCGCAGCAACATCGTCAGCCTTGGTCAGCTGGACAAGAACGGCTGCGACGTCCACATCCACGGTGGTCTCCTTCGTCTTCGGGATCGCTAGAACCGCCTACTGGCTCGAGTGCCACGAGCACGCAACAGGCTGTACATGGTCACGCTAGAGATCATGCAACAAGTGTGCCTCGCCGCACGCCATGGCGTGGACGCATGGAGGTGGCACGCCAGGTATGGACACCTGAATTTCGACGCACTCCGCAGGCTGGCGAGCCACGGCATGGAGGTGGCGCGGTCTGCCGTCCATCGAGCACGTTGAGCAGCTGTGCGACAGCTGCCTGGCGGGGAAGCAACGCCGAACACCTTTCCCGCAAGCCGCCAAGTACCGCGCCGAGGGCCTGCTCGATCTTGTACATGGAGATCTCTGCGGGCCAATTGCGTCGGCGACGCCCGCCGGCAAGCAGTACTTCCTTCTCCTCGTTGACGATCAAAGCCGCTACATGTGGCTCACCTTGCTCAGGACCAAGGACGAGGCGGCAAACACAATCAAGCACTTCAAGGCGCACGCGGAGGTCGAGACGGGGCGCAAGCTTCGACTCCTCCGCACGGACAGTGGCGGCGAGTTCAACTCGATCACCTTCGCCACCTACTGCGCCGACAAGGGAGTGGGGCGCCAGCTCACCGCGCCATACTCGCCGCAGCAGAACGGGGTGGTGGAACGTCGGAACCAGACCATCGTCGCAGCAGCGCGCAGCATCATGAAGGCCAGGGGCGTGCCCGCGAAGTTTTGGGGCGAGGCGGTGACCACCGCAGTGTATCTGCTGAACCGCTCGCCGACGAAGAGCGTCGACGGCAAGACACCATATGAGGTATGGCACGGACGTAAACCAGACGTGAGCTACTTGCGTGTGTTTGGGTGTGTTGCACATGTGAAGGACGTGAAGCCGCACCCCACTAAGCTGGATGACCGTAGCACACCCATGGTGCTCTTCGGGTATGAGCCAGGCTCGGCCGCCTACCGTGTGTATGATCCGGCTCGACAACGCATCCACGTCACGAGGGATGTGGTGTTCGATGAAGAGGCAAGCTGGAACTGGACGGAGCCGGGTGCGGTGGTCGATACGGGCGGATTTGCCGTCGACTACTACACGCACACAGTGGCGCGGGCATCGCCACGCGCGGCAAGCCCTGCCGCAACAGGGAGTGAGCAGCAGAACTCTGCCTCGTCACCAGAGCGGGTTCAAACTAAACCTGAACCTTCATCGGCTGCTCCAGCTCCTTCACCTCCACCACGCGCTCCGTCACCAGAGGCAGCAGAGCCACCGCCTCAACCTCGCCACTCCATGACGACGCGATCACGCAACGGCATCGTGCAACCAAAGATCTACGAGGATAACGTGATGGTGCATGAGGATGATCTCGACTATGTGATGGTCGAGGAAGAGGAGCTCCACCTTGGGGCCATTGACGAGCCGCACTCCTTCGCCGAGGCCGAGCAAGATGTGAGCTGGAGGCGCGCCATGGACGAGGAGATGGCGTCCATCATCGACAACAAAACATGGCGCCTTGTTGATCTGCCTGCAGGCTCTCGGCCAATCGGACTCAAGTGGGTCTACAAGCTGAAACGAGACGCCAACGGCGACGTGCACAAGTACAAGGCGAGGCTCGTCGCGAAGGGCTATGTCCAGAGGCATGGAGTGGACTTCACGGAGCTGTTCGCTCCTGTAGCTCGCCTCGAGTCTGTCCGTCTGCTCCTCGCTCTCGCAGCACAAGAAGGGTGGCCAGTCCATCACATGGACGTGAAGAGCGCCTTCCTCAACGGCGAGCTGAAGGAGGAGGTGTACGTGGAACAACCGCCTGGCTTTGCTGTCGCCGGACAAGAACACAAGGTACTGCGCCTCGACAAGGCGCTGTACGGACTCCGTCAGGCACCACGAGCATGGTACTCCAAGCTTGACAATTGTCTGCTGTCGCTCGGCTTCAGCAGAAGCGAGTCTGAACATGCCATCTACGGGCACGACACGGGCACGGCAAGGCTGCTGGTTGGCGTGTACGTCGACGACCTCGTCATCATTGGCAACGACAAGCTGGAGATCATGCACTTCAAGGAGGAGATGAAGAAACTCTTCCACATGAGCGATCTGGGTCTGCTCAGCTTCTATCTTGGCATAGAGGTTAAGCAGGAGGTGGATGGCGTCACGCTCAGCCAGGCCGCGTACGCTACGAAGATCCTCGACAAGAGCGGCATGGTGGGGTGCAACCCGTGCCACGTACCAATGGAGCCTCGGTTCAAGCTCAGCAAGGTGAGCACCGCTCCAGCGACAGATGCAACGGAGTACCGCAGCGTCGTCGGCAGCCTACGGTACCTGGTGCACACACGCCCCGACATCGCCTATTCAGTGGGCTACGCGAGCTGTTTCATGGAGGCGCCCACCACCGAGCATCGGGCCGCCGTCAAGCAAATTCTCCGGTACGTCGCCGGGACACGGCATCTCGGGTGCAGGTACACACGCAGAGACAAACGAGTTGCGCTGTGCGGGTACATCGACAGCGACATGGCGGGCAACGTGGACACCCGCAAGAGCACCACCGGCGTCATGTTCTTCCTCGGGCCTAACCTGATCAGTTGGCAGTCCATGAAGCAGAAAGTGGTCGCACTTTCGTCCTGCGAAGCAGAGTACATAGCCGCAACAACGGCGGCATGCCAGGGCATCTGGCTAGCTCGCCTCCTCGATGAGTTGCAGAAGAAGGAGGCCGAGCAATTCACGCTGAAGATGGACATCAAGTCAGCAATTTCCCTCTGCAAGACCGCTGTCTTTCATGACCGCATCAAGCACATCGACACTAGGTATCATTTCATCAGGGAGTGCGTGGAAGACGGGTGTGTGGAGGTCGAGTTCATCGGCACCAATGGACAGCTTGCTGATATACTGACGAAGGCACTGGGACGTGTCAAGTTTCAGGAACTGCGAGCAGCAATTGGAGTCGTTGAGGTGCAGTAAACAGCACAGGGTTTAGGGAGTGATTGTCAGTTCAACCCTGTTGCTAGTGTAGGTTCAGTTTTTCGTCAGAAATAAGGCCATGTAGCGTGAGCTTGTTCACGACTTGGCACACACATTTTGATTTCCTAGAGCTTAGGGGGTCGCTAGGACTCCGTCGTGGGATGGCGCGACAGTAGTGGGTCGTGGCGATCAAGTATGATTACGGGCGAGGGCCGTTGGGATGGCAGCGACCTCAACTCGATCGTGAACCGGTTTAGTAGCAGGTTTTCAGGGTTTTTAGTGTTCTCTGTAACCTCCCATAAATAAGAGAAGAAACAGAAACGCAGCACGTCTTACAGCTGCACAAAATCCTCTCTCGAGCCCTGTCCTTCGAGTTCATCAGAGTTCTGAAGTTCTGAAGTGTTGAGCCGGCTGTTGTGCTGACAACTTTGACTTGGTTCTCACCTCTGCTGCACCTGCTGTCTCAACAGCAAACCCACGGGCCACGGCTTCAGTTTAGCTAGATTTCAGTCAGCTGATTTTTTGAGCTTGGGTCAGTCCATTTTTGAATCATGGAAGGAGAAGGAAGGGCCTTGCCGGAGAGAAGGAATGGGCTCGCCGTCATCACCCCATTATCTATCTTAGGGTTCAGGGCGGGGACGGTGGTGGGGCAGTGGCCAGAGAAAAAGCTCGATGTGTGTGTGTGTGTGTTGGGGAAGGGGAGGAGGGGGGGGGGGTGGGGGGGGTGGGGCGAGAGGGATGGCCGGGGCGGCGGAAGACCGGTGATGGGGGTGGTTTAGGGGAGGGCGGGGCGGCGAGGCTGTTCGCCGGCCGCGGGAGGCAGCAGCAGGTGGCCCGGCAGGTGGCAGCAGGCGCCGTGCAGGAGGAAGAAGAACACCCGAGCGATCTATTTCTTTGGGGAAAACTGTTGAGAGGAAGATACAATCTGAGCCATTCTTTTTCTATCCAGCACTTCAAATTCATCCAGGCCAAATCGACTGATTCAAAACGAGATTCAGTCTACTGGCTCCTAGCCATCCCCCCATGGCTTTGGATTGGTTGGTGAAACTTGATAAGCTCTTCATTAACAGAAAAATACGATGCATTGATTTAATTGCAAGTAATATCATGAAGCTCTCATGAGGTTTTTAAAAATAAAAATTTCACGGCTATAGGTTAGCTACATGCATCCGCAAAGTTTCATCCAAAATATAGCTATTTGTGGTTTGCACAACCAAATGAAAGACGAGCGTGCGTGAATAATACATGGCATTATTTGTTAAGAAAAGGCCCACCAAATGTGCCAGCAAACAACTCATTTCTTGCCTTCGCGTAAGAACATGCACAAATCGCAAGATAAAATAAAAAAAAATGAGATAACTTAAAAGAATTATTTTTTGTAAGCAAAAACCGGAGCTTTGGCACTCAATAAAGAAGAAGAGAGTTAATTTAAAAAAAAAATCGAACTACAGATATAAAACCTTGAAAAGCAAAAACACACTAGAGCTCCTAGATAGTAGATAGCGTACAAACCGTGAGCAAGATGCATGAAAAATCAAGGTGCATCCCCTCGCAAAAAAAGAAGACAACCTTCACGCCATGAGCCGCCTATCTTAATCGCATCTATGAACTTGTCACCTATCTCATTCTCGTCCCATCATGTGCATGCATGATCATGATCATGCATGGCCGGCAAGGCTTCCCAATGATTCGTGCATGGGAGGCACACCAGGCGACTCCGTGTCTACGTGCAGCATGGGAAGCAGGAGGCCGGGTTCTTTTCTATTTGGAGGCCGGTTAATTTCTTCGTGGCATTGAACACGAACGCAGGACTTTAACAACTCAACATGATTGGAGTAGGACAGATCAACGACCGGTGACTTTGAAATCATTGTCTAAATTAACAACGCAGCATGTTCATCTACTAGATAATACCCTGCACATTAAGGCGTGAATTGGCTATAGTTCTCAAACTAGACTTTCGAAAGGCTTTTGGCTCCGTGTCTTGGACGGCTTTGTCTTCCATTTTGAGAGCCAAGGGTTTCCCTTCGACCTGGTGTGATTGGATCAATAATCTCAATATAACCAGCCAGTCCGCTGTGCTTCTTAATGGTGAACCGGGGCCATGGATCAACTGTAAACAGGGGCTTCATCAAGGGGATCCGATATTCCTATACCTTTTCATTATTGTTGCTGACGTCCTTCAACGTCTAATCATACGAGCTTCCTCCAATGGCCGGCTCTCCCACCCGATCGAACCCTCCATTGCTTGCCTCGTACTCCAATATGCAAACGACACCCTTATCATCCTTCAAGCAGAACACGACCAACTTCAAACGCTCAAATATATCCTTCTTGAATTCTCGAACGCCACTAGCTTACACATTAATTTTCACAAAAGCACTTTCGCTCCTATTCATGTCGAACCAGGACTCGCTGTCCAGTTTGTTGATATTTTGGGATGCAAAGTGGCATCCTTCCCTCAATCTTACCTCGGACTACCTCTGTCCACCCACAAACTCAATCTGAAAGATTTCCTTTTCATCATAGGTAAGATCGATCTTCGTCTAGCTGGGTGGCGAGGGGTACTTCTCTCTCTTGCCGGCCGTGCCATTCGGGTTCGTGTGGTTCTTAGAGCATCTCCAGCCACTCCCCAACAAGGCCCCCAGGCAATTTTTCGGCCGCCGGCGCCAAAAAATCGGCCCAGTCGCGCCCCCAAAGGGCCCAGTTTTTGTCTGCTCGGGCCGAAATTGGCGCCGGCGGATCCAACCCGAACCCGGCGCGCTGGGGGGCGCTCGGGGGCGCCGGGCGAATCGTTTTTGGCGTGAAAGAGCCGCGGGCCCTCCTTGCCAGCGACTCGCCTCTCTTCTCGCCGCTTCGTCGTCCTCATCGCCTTGTTTCCCGCGGCGAATCAATGCCAAAGCTGCGCGCTGCCGCGCCGGTCAGCCTCCTTTGATGCCTCACGGGCGGCGCAGTGAAGGCCGGGCGACCCGCGTCCCCTCGCCCGCCACGTGTAACGCGGCGGCCACGCGTACTACGCGGCGCCTCCGCCTATATAAGCCGACCCCAGCGCGTCGGAGACACGCACAGAGACTCCACTGCCGACGCGCCATTTCTCCCCCTCCTTCCTCTCCTCTCGCCGTCTCCCGTTCAAAAGAATGGCCGAGCGCTTCCCAGGCGACGGCGCGGCGGCGAACGGCTTCGGCCGCCTCCATCTTCATGAGGACGAGGCTCGCCTCCTTTTCGAGGCCGAGTACCCGGTCCCGCCGGACATGCGGGTGCCCGGGGCATGGAGGATCAGCGCCGGCGGCGTGCCGGTCCCAGCACCACCCACCGGGGCGGCGCGGCGAGCGGAGATCGCACGTATCCGCGCGTCCCTGCCGCGGGTGGCGAGGGAAGGCCCGTGGTACACCCCCGACAGCCTGCTCTGGGAGCCCTACTTCCGCCGCCGCCACGCCGAACAGCTCGAGGCGACGAACGGCGTCGTGACCTCCGGCAGGCTCAACTCCGAAGGGCGGCGCCGGTGGTGGGGCGTGCCCGGCCGCACGCTGGAGGCCGTCCTTGAGTACATCGAGGGCGGCAACACGCCGCACCTCGAGTACCCCGCTCCCCCATCCTTCTCTCGCCGACGTGGGAGCTCGTGGGCGCCAAGGCGCATGGAGCGGCCTGGAGCGTCCTCCTCCTCGTCCGGCCGCTCGTCCGGCTCTCCCTACGTCCGCCCCGTCAAGCCGGAACCCCAGGACACGCCTGTCAGCGGGCGCACCCGTCGATCCGGCATCCGCATCGGCGACTCCACCCCCCTCTGGCCGCCTCGTCCTTGTCGAGCCCAAGCCGGAGCCCGGTCTCCCTGCGGAGTACGAGGAGATAGCCCGGCGCGGCTTCTCTTACGAGGACGCCCTACAGTGGGCGCGGGACAACTACCTCCGCGACAAGATGGTCCGGCAGCGCCGGGCCCTGGAGGAGATAGAAGCCTGCAAACGTGGGTGTGAGGACGAGCACGGCGTCGTGATCCTCGACAGCGAGGACGACGAGGACGCCCCGGGACCGTCCAACCCGCCGCGCCAACCGGGGGAGGGATGCAGCAGGGACGGCGGCGGCGGCGGCGACGACGACGACGACGACGGCGGCGGCGACTACACGCGGTTCTACAGCCTCCTCAGCATGTAGAACTGCAAGGGCGGGTGGCGGGCGGCGAGGAGCGGCGAGGAGCAGCCTAGTAGTAGTTTTTTCTTTTTTTTAAATATGTTTAAATTTGGATGAACTCACCGAAGTTTGCGTTGAATTTGCGTCGTGTTTAAAATTTTCAAAAATACATGGGCGCCGCGACTGGGGGCATCACGCCCCTAGCGCACGGTTTAGCGCCGGTGCGCCTCCGAGGGCGATTTTTAGCGCCTCCTGGGGGGCCAACGGCTGGAGATGCTCTTAGGGCCTTACCTATCTTCGCCATGACTGCTCTTCTGCTCCGGATGGGCATTGTCTAGGAAATCGATAAACGCTGCAGGTCCTTTTCCTGGGCGGGTCAGGAAAAAGTGTCAGGTGGCAGTGTAAAGTGGCTTGGGAATTTGTTTGTGCGCTGTTCTCACATGGGCGTCTAGGTTTCTCCTCTCTTCAACACTTAAACTCTTGCCTACTTGTTTCGCATCTAAATAAACTTCACTCGTATATTGCTTCTAGGAGTAGCACCCATCTTGCTATGAAATATGGATGGTATGATACTCGTGACCTTGATTCTCCGCATCCCTTTGAGTCCAATGTTTGGCATGATATTGCCAAGGGGCTAGAATTCTTTCTATCCATAACTAAGGTGGATATTGGCAATCATATGACAACCGCTTTTTGGCTCGACCTATGGTTTAAAGGCTCCACTAGAAACCTTGCAACAATTTTCCCTGCTCTTTTCTCTCATACCCTCAGACCCACGGCCACTGTCACACGGGTGCTAGGCTATCCTGCTTTGAACCTTGACCTGGCTCCTCACCTTATCATGTCACTGAACTCGAGTTGGAAAACCTTCGCGCTATGCTTGCATCTGTTTCCTTGAATTTGCAGGTAATGGACAAACAAACTGGACGTTTTGATGGCAAGCCTATGACTTGCAACTTGGCTTACAAGGCTGTTTGGATCAACAAGCCAATTGGCCCCTTTGCAACGGCCATTTGGAAGAACTATGCACCCAACAAATGCAGAATTTTTCTTTGGCTAGCACACAAAAACCGGCTGTTCACAAATGAAAGACGATTCAAAAGGGAGTTAATAAACTCCGACTGTTGCCCGTTTTGCTCGGATACATAATCAATCTCTCACCTGCTCCTCCAATGCCACCACCTGCGTCCATTTTGGGAAGAGCTGAATTCCATTACTGCTATGCCACCGACGGACCTACACCATCTCTGGGGACAGGGCCTAACCAACAAACCTCGCTCCACGGTTATCATTGCTTTTCTGTGGAATATTTGGAAAAGAAGAAATGCGAAAGTTTTTCGAAATGAACTTCAACCGATCAACCACGTAGCCCGCTCGGCTGCCAACGACCTCATGCTTTGGTCCAATAGATGCTCCAATTAGCAAGTTCTGCACCTTCTTCGAGATTGGAGTACCATGTTGTTCCACTTATCTACGAGATTGTAGCTTAATTATTTGTATTCTCAAACCCCCTCCCCCTTCGCTGCTTTGTAAATGTACTCTGTTATCTATTAACGAAATGGTTCAGGCCGGCGTAAGCCTGCCGTAGCACCGTCAAAAAAAAACAAAAAAATAATATTTGGATGAATAATATGACAACTAAAACTAAGAACAGACATGATTTCTTATATTTAATCATTGATGAGGTGGACCTTCTCTCGTGCATGTTTACATGTTGAGGTGGGTCTTTTGCATGCATATTTATATGATGAGGTGGTGCACTGTTTTGGAAGGTGGCGATCTCGACATCAAACCCGGACCTGTAGTACAACCATATCGGTGTTTTTTTTCAAGTTCTCTTTATAGTATCTTCATGTTTGTTTTGGGACAACAAAGTGGCAGCGTTGCGTCGGTGTCTTTATTGTTCTCTCCGTCCTATCCCCGTTCCGTCGGTGTGTTTATTGTCGGAGGAGAGCGTGTGGAGTTGTGTCTCCGAAGGGTCTTCCGGCATCCAGTCGGTTTAGGTTTCTGGTGGATCCAGTTGGATTTGGCCAGCTTTCATGGTCTTCAACGTTTCTACATACACTTATTGGCGTTTTTCTTTTCTTTCTTTGGGTTGGCGATTTGCTTCGTAGATTACGGTCGCGGACGTCTTCCTGGCCGCTGCTTCTAGAAGCTCTTGGGTTTCAAAAAGTTTGCTTCGCCAAGACGAAGGCCTAGAGGTGGCATCAAATTATGCTCACGGCGCACCGCCGCTGAATGCATGTGGAAGAGGACTTAGGCACCCCCAAGATTTTAAATGTATTTTATTTTTTAAGGGTATGTTTGTACGGACATGTGATAATTAATATATGGCCTCCGGCCTTTTTGCAAATTTTTTTACCTCAAACGCCAATAAATCTTCAACATGTAGTTGAGAGAGTTTTTTGTGAGGAGGAAGGAGATTAGTTAAGATAGCGACCAATATAACTGAAATATATGTATCTGATAGGGAGCCCATGAACCAGCCAGAGGGAGAACTACTTCCTCTGTCTCATAATATAAGAACGTTTTTGATACTACACTAGTATAAAAAACGTTCTTATATATTGGGACGGAGGGAGTAGTAGTTAGTGGTAGATTGACTCTCTTAATCTGTCATTCAGTCATTCTCATCCCATCATATGCATGTATGCATGATCGCCGGCTGAAATGGCTTATCAATTATTATTAATGCATGAGAGGCACACCACGCGGCTCCGTCCGTAGACCAAAGTACGGGAAGCATGAAGGTTTCTTTGTCTCATTAAACGCATACGTCCGGCTTAATCAACATGATTGAAGTGCTCCTACCTATCATCCTAGGAAATCAACAACGGCGACTTTTGGAGATCACGGTCCAAATTTGTTGAGGTACAATGCATGCAGCATATTCATAGTACCATCAGTATGGGGCTGAGGGTACAGGAAAAGGATATCATGTACTCTCAAAACGTTATTACGTGACAACAACGCACATGTGTATACTGCATAACCAAAGTATTACTCCCTCCATCCCATAATATAAGAGCGTTTTTTACACTAGTGTATACTTTGTTGTTTACTCCTGTGTACTTTTTTTTCCAGGTTTACTCATGTATACTCCGTAGTGCTAATTAATGTACACATTAAGCACGGTGACTTAAGCTAGCTTTTACAACACGGGTAATTAAAGACCACGTGAAGCCTTATTAGATCCTAGCTACTCCACTTCTATGATTTAGGAGAGGTCACCATATTTCAACGAAGGAGAGAGGATCAACCACGTATACAATGTGGTCCCTGTCCCACCTTGCTTGCAGTTGTAGGTTTCAGGTAACCTCAGGAACTAGGTGCACCCGTTGCTTGGGTCTGAGCACGGCATAGTAGGCAAAATGATGAGGTGGTATACTGAGAGAGAGGAAGAGTTGCATGTTACTCCCAATTCTTAATGTACAGATCTTAGCTCGTTTTTCTATGCAGTGTATCCCCCAATTCTCCACTCCTTCCCTTCTTTTTCCAGCTAAGCCACAAGGTTGAGATGCCAATATGATCCCTAATAAACTAGTTAAATGTAGTCCTTCCTCATTTTCAATTTATTAGGCTTGGCTTGCAAATTACATCAATCAAGGAGGACCTACTGAAGTGTTAGACACATAATAGTGCTACATGCGTGACCCCGTCATAGTGGTTGATTCTACATTGAGAATACAAATTTGACAGAATTTAATGTGGACCTAGCTATATTTCCATGTTCCCAAGACAGTGAGCCTTATAAAATTTGAATTCTTTTATTTTAGTGATAGGCCCTCTAAACCGGGGGGATTCACCTAGACATACTCCCTCCATCTGTGAATAAGTGTACGTTTGACATTCAAAATTTATTCATAAAAGAGTGTACTTCCAATGCATTTTAAAGTAAAAAAAATGCTTCTCTCTTATCACACGTAATCAAGACCAATTACATTCAACACATGGTCTCCTCACTTTCTACATGCATTTAGCTCATTGCGGGTGGGGTAATTAAAGAGGAGGGAGATGGTGGCTTGCACGTTCCAAATGCATTTTTTACTCCACTCCATAATTTATCCTAAAATAATTATATTTACACTTATTCGTGGACGGAGGGGAAATACACTTTAGTTCCTGGTTGTAGATGCACCCTATATGGGGAATTTTTTTTAATAATTAAACAAAAAGTGAAAATAGTTCAGAAGTATTTTTAGAATAAACTTGAATTACTTCTCCACTAGTATATAAAATTTTACGAACAGAAAACCAACGTTGACTTCAGAGCAAAGAAGACAACATTTATTTGCTATCATTCGTATCATAGGTCACTATTAACACTATTTTGGTCAAAAAATTGTCTTTTTTAAAAGAAGTCAAAGGGGGATTTTCTTTTTTTGGATTTTTTCTCACAAGTACAATGGAAGATAAAGTTTATTTCAAAAGTATTTTCAGCATTTTTTGGCTTTTTGTTGAATTACTAAAAAAATCATATAGGGTGTAGATACACCCATAGACCAAAAGTTCCCCTCCATGGACGGAGGGAGTATGTTATAATCTCCCAATTGATCTCCACTGCTTTATTGGGAGGGCATGGACACATTTTGATGTTTAGGTGGACTTGGACACTTGCTCCCACATCTAGCATGTGCACAATCCATGGCAGGATAACAAAGTTAGATAGACCCTTCATTCACAAAAATGTGGCATTTTAGACACTGGCAAGGTGCTTAAAATGTTACTCTAGCCACTAAATGTATACATATAAAAATTCTCTAAACAAACTGCCAATAGAATAATATTTTGCAACCACTTCCCCAGAAAAATCTTTGTTTATTGTTTTTCTAGTTTGACTTCAGATTTAGGACATTAATAAAAATATTTGAAATAGTAGTAATGGACAAATAAAAGTTTGACAAAACATTATACACAACTACTGAGACGTTGCAGAACCGGGAGTTGCCGAGAAGCCCCCGCCCCCCAAACACACACACACACACACACACGCACATTTTAAAAGATTACTAAATTATAATTTTGTGTCTACATTATGTACACACATGAACAATTCAATCTAACATTAATGCAAACCCAATATTAGTGCAATGTGTATGTGATAAGGAGCCTTGAGTAGGGTAAGGAGGTGGATTGGGGATGGGGTCCCATGGTATGGGGTGGTGTAGGGGTTCATCTGTTGCTCTCGTCTCCCAGTTGATCATGCATTGATCTCCATTGCTTTATTGGGAGGGCCTGGACACTTTGTGTTTGTTAGATGGGGGCATGGACACCTTGTCTCATAGGTGGCATCTGTACTAGTTGTGAAATTATACCTAAGATAGATACTCCCTCTGGTTCATGAAAAAAGTGATGTTTTAGACATTGACAGCATCTATAAAATGTATGTCTAAATAGCACCAATAGAAATAAAATATTTCTAAGGACAAATCTATGCATATAATTAATAAGTTTGTCTTAAAGCATTCTAGATATCTGAAAAAATATCATGGCCAAAGTTTGACTTGATATGTTCAAAATTCACCTTTTGTAAATAGACCCCCATCCCCCCAATTTATAAGAGACACTAATTTACTTATTTTATTTAAAAATATTCATAAATAATTCATCCCCTACAAATATAATAGCAATGTAGGATTTCCCTCTCTTGCTCGTCCTATACCAAATATGACTCCCCTCCTACCAACTTGTCTTCATCCACATCAATGAATTTGTTTATTACTATTTCTGCCATGCATGTTTTGATGCGTGTTAGGGTTATAATTCAAGTCATGCATGTTTTTTTTTTGATAATTTGACATGTTTCTTTTCCTTGTTGAACTTGTAAACATATTGGAGAAATTTTGATGCTCTCAAACCAATAGGGGTTGGATATTCATTTTCATCCATTTATAGGTTGCATAAAAAGATGAACGAACATACAACTACCATGTATGGACATGAAAAAAACTAGACTGACACATGGTAGCCCTACTAGAAAGTTATTGATATATTTTTAAGCAAGCAACGGAGTTCAATTGCCCACTTGAAATATATATTTGGACTTCAAAGAAGGTTTTGTACAAGTACAACTTCAATGAACTCTATTATGTGAGTGGGTTTCATTAGGCTTCCTCCAATATCTTAATTGATCACTGCATTAATTTTCATTGCTTTATTGGGAGGGTCTGGACACTTTTTTTGCTTCTGCAGATGGGGGCCTGGACACTTGATCACATATCAAGCACATGTACCCACTGTGGAAAGATAGCTAAACTAGATACTCCCTCTAGTTCACAAAAGATGGCGTTTTGGAGACTCATAAGATCCCTATAAATGTAACTTTAATCGCTCTTCTCTACTTATCATATATGTATAATAATAAAATTATCAGAAAAATACTTGTTGACACAAATTTGTGCATATGAATTCTCAAGTTTGCCAAGGGTGTTGAGAAGAGGACAGGCCCCCTACCCCCTACACTCAGTTTTGAGGACACACTAATTTGTTAGTTATGTTTCTACATTAAAATATACTTATGAATAAATCGTCCACTCTAAACCCAAAACAATGCATGATTTCCCTCTCTTTCCCCTCCTATGGCCAAATGCTGCCCCACCACGGCCTAGTCACCTCTCTTTATCCATATCAATCAATTAAACATGTGCATAGCCTCGCTGAAGCCAGTTTTAGACGAGCTTTGTAATTCTATCCCAAAAATGTCAAGCTCGGGGCCGATCTAGCCTACCCCCAAGCCAAGACAATTACATTTCTTGCATTTAAAATATTAGATAAAACATTTTAATATATAAATTAAGGCTTATACCTATTTTAAAAAAGCATTATGCTCCTATTTTTTTTAGGCTTTTGGGGCCAGTCCGGCTGGCCTGGGCATGCCCAGGTTTACGACAACTTGTTCGTTAGCCCCTCCATTTCATATTACTTCGCATATTATAGTTTTATCTTAAATCAAACTTTGTGAAGTTTGACCGCATTAATAGAAATATATATATATATATATATATATATATATATATATATATATATCAATATGAACCCTATTAGTATATTGTTTTTGTCATGGTTGGTGTTATGTTATCACCTATCCCATCCCATGATGTAGGTAGTACTAGTTAATTAGACTTCAAACCATTGCATGGGCTCATGATAATTGACATGTTACCTTGTCGCATTCAACCCGCAAACAGACAAGAGAAGTTTTAAGGCGCTTACACACCGGAGTATTAGCATGGACCGTTCATATTGATTCATTTCTAGACCGCGTCAAAGATGAAAGGAAGAAGCAACCCTCCCGGTCCCGGTTAGCATTGAACCTTGGAAAGGCTCGGGGCTCATTAACCAACCACCAATTCTCGCCCATCGTATCGTGCCAATGCATACGGTAACATGTTCTCCGTAGATTTGTACTGTGCTCCTGCATAATACGTATATCCTTCCCATGTTCATCAGTACGTACTTGTTGACCTACTACTGCTACTACTTGACGATCCACTCAGGAGTGTGGCAATATAATGCACAGACGTGTCCACCTACTTCGATGGATGGATGATTGAGCAAACATCTCTCCCATCAGGAAGCATGTGCCTTTGCTTCGTGCTGTTTGCTTCTGCATTATCCAAACAAGATTCATATTGATAAATAACCTGTGCTGGTGAATCCTTGGGAGTATTTTCCTGATGTTCAGTTGTCCTTGTTGACCTACTGAACGGCTCACTAGTGTTGTATTAGTCCTTGTATTATTATTTAGCTGACCAAACACCTCCCATCAGAAAACTATTATGTGCTCCTACTCTGTTTTTTCCCTCTAATGTTCAGTACTTGTTGGCCTACTAGACCTGCACGACCCGCTCTGAGTAAGTGAACGTTACCTGTACTCCCTGTTTGGATTTCACCCATAGAATCAATAACAACAAAGTCGACGGACGCGCGCGCACCAAAAACTTATAGCCAGGGCCCTTGTCGTGCTCTCTATTTTTCTTCACTTCAATTCTTTTCAACTTTCGGTGGTACAAACTCACAGCCCTATGCCTGTGTATAAATACATATCCGGCCAGAGCAACACAACCATACACGGCTCCAACTCAAACTCTACTGGGACGCTCACGTAGACAACGAGTAGGAAACTAACTCAAAACTCACGCATGCACGCAGCATGGAGCATGTAGTACTAACACACGTGAAACCACACAACATGCACATACGTGCAGACCAATCTAACTTTTTTTTTGGAAATGGAGGCGTGCCCCGGCCTCTGCATCATGATGATGCATGCAGCCATCTTATTAAACAAATCCACGAAGTAGCATAAAGTCATAAAAGTATTACAACTCGCAAGTGGAGCGAAAGAAAGAAAAAAAACAAGCTGATAATCACAACTGGTATGACAATATGAAGGATAAACTCCCTAGACACCTATCATGTTATGCGACCGTCATCCGAACCGGTTGAATATAGCCCGTGCTACCATCTCCCACTGGTTGCACCCAGTAATCAAAGGCTCTCTGGAGTTCATAGGAGTGAGTAAGGACCACACACGGATCCATGCAGTAGCTCTGAAGATAACCTGCAAGAAATTTAGAGTTTGTTGTCGGTTAAAAACCAAATCATTTCTACAGTTCCATATAGCCTATAAAAGCGCACATATTTCTATCCAAATACGAGCCGCAGTAGTATGCTCAACCCCAGCTAACCATGTTCCAAACAACGACTCAATGTCCACTGGAGGAGTAATGTTGAAGGATATATGAACCGTTCTCCAAAGTAATTTGGCGAGTGGGCATTTAAGGAATAAATGTTGTATCATCATGATCACAAAAACAGCAACGTGAACTACCTACCCATTGCCTCTTAATTAAATTGTCCTTGGTGAGAATTACTTGCTTGTGGACGAACCACATAAAAACTTAAATACGCAAAGGAATCTTAACCCTCCAAATATGCAGCGATCTTGAGATTGAGCCAGAATTAATCAAATCCAAATAGAAGGATTTCACCGTAAAAACCCCATTTTTAGCTAATTTCCATTGCGTCAAGTCCGGCTGGTCGGAGAGGTGAACATCTATCAATCTCCGAACCAAGTGCATCCAAGCAGTCCATCGCTCATCAACTAACACGCATCTGAATTGAATATTCAAGGGAATCGTTTGAAAAATTGTGGCAATGTAAACCTCTTTACGTTGCACAATATTATAGAGGCTAGGGTATTGTACGGCCAGGGGTGTCTCTCCTAACCACATATCCTCCCAAAATCTTGTTGATGTTCCATTGCCAACCAAGAATTTGACCCTGCGAAAGAACAAGTCCTTCGTTCTCATAAGTCCCTTCCAGAATGGCGAGCCAGTTGGTCTTATGGTAACTTGGGCGAGTGTTTTCGATTGCAAATACTTATTGCGCAAAATCTGCGCCCACATGCCTTCCGGTTCCGTCTGTAACATGTAGAGCCATTTGCTCATAAGGCATTTATTCTTGATTTCTAAGTTCTCAATACCAAGACCCCCTGATCGTTTGGTCTGCAAAGTATATCTCATCGTGCTAGACGGTATTTCCTCTTGGCCTTGTTTGACTGCTAGAAGAAACGAGATCTGAAGAAATCAAGTCGCTTCTGTACCCCTTTCAGAATTTCAAAGAACGATAATAGGAACATCAGCATACTAGTCAGTACCGAGTTAATCAGCACTAGGCGACCTCCATAAGACATAAGCTTGCCCTTCCAGCAGCTAAGCTTTTTTTTAATTCGATCTTCGATACACTTTCACTCTTTGTTTGATAATTTACGGTGATGAATCGGTATGCCCAAATAACTAAAAGGTAAGGACCCTAACTCACAACCTAACAATTGTCTGTATGTGTCTTTTTCGTTTTTGGCCTTCCCAAAGCAGAACAACTCGCTCTTGCGAAAGTTAATCTTTAAACCTGACAATTGTTCGAAGAGACATAATATGAGTTTCATATTGCACGACTTAGCAATGTCATGCTCCATGAATAAGATAGTGTCGTCAGCAAACTGTAAGATGGATACTCCTCCATCGACCAGATGGGGGACTAACCCCTCGACCTGACCATGCTGCTTGTCCCTACCAATAAGAATGTCGAGCATATCGGCCACTATATTAAACAAGAGAGGAGACATGGAATCCCCTTGTCTCAATCCCTTGTGAGTCTGAAAATAGTGATCAATATCATCGTTAACCTTGATGTCGACACTACCCTTCTGGACTTGAGAATTAACCCACTTGTTTCCACCAGGCTTCACTAAATCCTTTCATGCGTATTGCCTGCTGAAGAAAAGGCCATTTAACTTTATCATATGCCTTCTCAAAATCTACTTTGAAGATAACCCCATCTAGTTTCTTCGAATGAATTTCATGAAGCGTTTCATGCAAAATGACCACCCCTTCAAGTATGTGGCGCCCTGGCATGAACGATGTTTGACTCGGTTGTACCACTGAATGAGCAATCTATGTCAATCTATTGGTATCGACCATTGTGAAAATTTTGAAACTCACATTGAGAAGACATATTGGCCTAAATTGCTCGACCTGAACTGCCTCTTCTTTCTTTGGCAACAGCGTAATCATGCCAAAGTTAGGATGAAACAGTTTTAAATGACTGTTAAAGAAATCACGAAACATCGGCATAAGTTCATCCTTAATAATATGCCAACATTTCTTATGAATTCAGCTGGGAACCCCATCTGGTCCCGGTGATTTATTCGGTTTCATTTGTGAGATTGCATTCAGAACCTCCTTCTCAGTAAAAGGTGCAGACCAATCCAACTAGACTATCCAAGATTGCTTTAACAATCTCCAGCTAATCTGGACTTGTCATCTCCTCATTGACGATTCACCCCTGATCAACTCACCGGCTTGCACAACAAGAAATTAAAATTGTTGGTTAGATTGTTTGCAACGATCTCTCACTTATTTCAACTTAACGAATTTACAGATCTATGTCTTAGACTACCCGCCTCGATAAAAAACATTGTGGAATACTCCACCTTGTGACTACTCTATCCACCTTAGCAAGATACTTTTTTTGAAAGATCCAGCAAATTGCTGGCTTGATTCAGATTTAGCAGGAAGAAATGGAAACATAACATGGTGAAGATCTGAAGATCGGAGAAAAAAGAAAAACAGCAACCCTAGTGGTTGCAGAACAACACTACACTCCACGGAGCGCCATCCACCCAGTACAAGGCAGTGCAACTCCGACCCCGATGGCCACGAGCCCCACTGACCGGATCCACCTCCAGAACGATGCCCCCAAGAGACACTACTAGGGAAAACCTTATGCACAGAAGCTTACCAGTAGCGATAGTCAAAAACTTGCGCTACTACTATGTACCACTAGCGCGTTGCATACAAGATCGCTACTACTAAGTAGTTAGCAAGAGCGCGTTCCACGCAAAAATCTCTACTACTATAACTGCCACACCGTTGTCGGCAGGCTAGGTATAGTAGTAGCGCCGGTAGATGGACAACGCTACTGCTATTGGACTTAGCAGTAGCGCTCTTCCTGGGAACGCGCTACTGCTATGCGGGACTTATCCCCAAATTTTCCTCCCCCGCCCCGACCATCTTCTCTTCTTCCCCTCACTCCGGCCCCGCTGCCTCGCTCCTCCGTCGCCACATTGCCGTCGCCACCGCATCGCCACCGCCGTCCTTGGTATGCCCTCATCCCTCCTCTCCCCTGCTCCTCCCACCGCGCCCTCCTCCCTCCTGCTCCGGCCGCCCCCTCCTCCCTCCTCCCTCCTCCTCTCTCCTCCCTGCTCCTTCGGTCGCACCCTTCTCCCACCGCCGTCCTACCCATCCTCCTCTCTCCTCCCTCCTCCTCCTCCCTCCTTCCTCCTCTTCCTCCTCTCTCCTCCCTCCCCCCACTACACCTTCTCTCTCCTCCCCCCTCATCTCTCCTCACTCTGTTCTTGCATAGAGTAGAATCTTTTAGTAAATTAGTAAAAATTCAAACTAGCTAGGTTAACTAGGTTGGCTAGCTAGGTTAACTAGTTTAATTAGGTTAATTATCTAGGTTAGCTAGGTTAACTAACTAGGTTGTTTATAGTAAGTGCTTAATACAACTAGTTTATTTATAGCAAGTGCTTAATAGAACTAGTTTATTTATAGTAATTGCTTAATAGAATTAGTTTATTTATAGTAAGTGCTTAATAGAATTAGTTTATTTATAGTAAGTGCTTAATAGAATTAGTTTATTTGTAGTAAGTGGTTAATATATTTTGTTTATGCGGAAATCAAGTTTGCCCCTGCCTCATTCCCGCAGTTGTCCCCATCGTCGACCCCTTAAGACCTCTAGGTGAGAATAGCCAAATGATAATGTGTTGTAAATGTCGATGATGAAAATGCTAGTGCTATATAGTTGCCATGTCATTGATGGTGATGATGATGCATTCTGAATATAGAGGATGTCTTGGTGTTCTTGTTTGCAATGTGCCTCCGAGTGGCCTATGTTTTGCCGAAATGTTGATTCGTTTCCGTCCCGGCAAATTTCAGGCGCTCGATATGTCTTGCCTTTAGCAAAGGTCATGTTGAAATTTTTCATGAATTTTAGCATGACTTGTGCTACAATGTAGGGCATATCGAGTGCTTGTCATTTGCCAAAATGGGAATTTAATGATATTTCGGCAAAACATAGGGCATTTTTTCTATGTCATTGCTTGATATATGGAACAGGTTGACTTTAGGTCTGTTTCGGCTCCTTGTGTGTATTTCAGCGAGGGAGAGTGTCCACCATATATATACTTGAGAGAGCAAGAATGCCGATTGTTGTTGTGGGGGTCGCTTCTCCTTCTTCTCTTTGTGCTAGACCTTTGTTACACACTAGGGAAAGAAGAAGTAGCGACCATCATCAACGATCGAAACGGTGAGGGAGTGTCCACCATATATGAGAGAAGAAGAATGCCGACTGTTGTCGTGGGTGTCGCTTCTCTTTCTTTTCCTTGAGCTAGATATTTGTAATGCACTAGGGAAAGGAAGAGGATGGTCGCAATATCATAAAGGGAGTGCCCACCATATACGTGAGATGAGAGTTTAGGAAGGAAGATTCGACAGACCTAAAGTCAACCCGTTGCATATTGAGTAATAGTGATCTGTGTGTTGAGTTTCCTAGTAGTTGCCTTCGGTCAATTTTTAATTAATGTTTCAACTATGAACATAGGAAATGTCTGACAACGAAAAGGAATTCGGTATGTGCGAATACTGCGAAGAAGAACGCGGCCTATGCGACAGGCCTCACCCAGTTGGTGGTAGGCGCTTCAGCATCAAGCTGGATGACACCTTCGAAGTGCACACAGTAAGTCACAACGACAAGTCTTTTTTCGTAATTAAGCATGACTTCTGCTTATTTTTCTTCAACTTATAATTTATATGTTTTATTATTCTACTAACGTATCCCTTGCCATGCAAGAATGTATGTCTTGGATAAGGTTGGTTTCAGTACTATGGAAACTATGGAGGTAAAAAGAGTTAACTTGAGGACTGAGCATGATTATAGTTTTGCCGCAAAATTATACAATTCAGACACCTACACCCATTTTGAATACAAACAATGGAGAGCACTATGCTATGCTTATGCATAGCCTTATATGCTTATCACCTTTGATATTCGTCCGGAAGATGATATTGAAGATAATATAGACATCTGGGTCGATGTGCAAACGCCTCTAGTTCTACCATTATGTGAGTTTCTCAACCATATTTATGTCTTGGATATTGTTTATTCAAAAAATAGTTGACAACTAATTTCTATTAACAGCTTATTTCCATTCAAGCAAACATGTCTGGCGCTTGGTAGACATGACGTACTATTGTCCCGGGGCTGAACTAAACTGCGAGGAGATAAGTTATTATGTTTCATGGCTTGAGAATCTTCATACTGTCAAGACAAATTATTTTCCTAAACTTGAAAATCTTAGTACTCAAAACGTGCGACCAATAGTGTTCATACTGAACTACGGTCACATCTATTTAGGAAAGATGGTAAGATTTTTACTATTTGTCCTCAGTGCATCTTTTGCATACATTATTTTTAAGCTAAACTTCATTGCTAAGTATGTTACTATGATGTTCTTCAACAGGGACTCCCGATGATAGTTGTACCTCGTGGATCGAGGCTAAAGGTCGCATGTCCATGGTTAGCATACGGCCAAGCCATCCTACATTGCACATGAGTGCATTCAGGATTTCTATATGCGAGCAAGTCTTAATAGTCAAAGACTGGAACAAAATTGTGAAGGGTCGCAGAGAAGTACTAGGGGGCGTCAATCAGAAGCGCAGACCACAATTAGGAGACAAGTTCATCTGCATGCTTCAATATGATGAATCAGAAGCGCTTCACATGTTCTATGCTATTTTACCCGAGAGAGAGCAGTAGGAGTGATTAGCTAGCTAGAGTGAGTGTTGGTGGTGATGACTATGATGATTATTATTAGCTAGTGTTGGTGGTGATTAGCTATGACTATGATGATTAAATAGTGTTGGTGGTAATAACTATGATGATTATTAGCTAGTGTTGTTGGTGATGATATGATGCAAGAGTTTTTATATTAATATGATGATGATGATGAGTACGTTATTTTATCATTGGGTGAAAGAACTGCGGATTAATTTTAAGTGGATGGATCCTAAGTGATCAAGTCATGGATTATCGTGATAATCCATGACTTGGTCACTTAGAATCCATCCATTTGAAACTAATCCGCGGTTCTTTCACCTAGTGATTTAATAACTCATTATAATGTAAAAACAATCTCCAAATTGCTACTGCATGAAAACTTGTACAAAGATGTATGAATACGACGTAAAATTATGTAACGCCCGGATAATCATGCTACAGTAATCTCACGTTGATGGTGCCACGTCACCTCTGTCACTGTAGTTAATCTCGGGTTAATTCAAAACCGTTTCGAAATTCAAATGCAAGTTAATGTCAACAATAAAAGTTTCCAAAAATTAAGACTAAAATGTTCGGTGGTTGTCAAATATTACAAAGGTAATTATGGTGAAGTAAACACATTTTTAGAAAATCTCTAAATAATTTAAACTGGTTTAAAACGGAAAAAGGTAAATAAATAAATAAATAAACAAAACTAAAACAAATCAAAAGGAAGAAAACCCCGGGGCTCGGCCAAAGAACCACCGGCCCAAGCTGACCACGACACCAGCCGCCCAAACCCCCCCCCCTTGGCCCAACCAGCCTTCCCTTAACCCCACTCCCCCTCGGTCCAACCCACACCCCCCACCGACACTCCCCCCCCCCGCTCCCCAAAATATCTCCTCCCTCCCCTCCCCGATTGGATCGGGATCGAGGAGGAGGGCGCCACCACCGACGCCCCCGGAGCTCGCCGCCACCTCGCCGTCCTTCTTCCACTCCGTCGCGCGTCCCCGTCGGCCTCCCCAAACTTCCACGAGCCCGCTGCCCGTGCCCTACTCCCCCCCGTGAGCTCCCCCCTTCGCCCCTTCTCCCCCTAGGTCGCCACGGTCAACGCCCTCCCCGCCATGATCGGCCTCGGCGCCACCGTTGCACGCTCACCGCGCTCCCCTCGACCCGCCCTTGGGCCCCTCGCTACACCGCCCCGCCGCGATCGAGCCTCTCTTAGCTGCACCTCGCCCGGGCGCCTGCCACGGGACCGTTCCGCCCGCCTCTCCTTCCCGACCGCTCCACCACCGGACCCGTCGAGCTTCACCGCACCGGGCCCAGCTGTCCGTGGCCACCAGCCTGCCCTGCCTTGGCGACCTGCCGGGTCCGCCGCACCATGCCTCACTTCGGGGACGCACTCGCCGTGCCCGCGACCTCCTGTGGCCGCGCCCGGAGTTTTGCTCCCCTGCGCCGGCTCCACTCCCTCGCTGCCCGTGGCCCGGCAGGCGCTGCGCCACGTCCCCTTTGACCAAGCCCGACCATGGAGGGTCCCCGCTCCCCTTGCTGCCTCACCGCCACCACCGCCTCCTTCCCGCGGCTCACAGCGCGCCAGGCCGTCGCCGTCCGGGCCTCCCTGCTCCCCGCCTGCCATTGTCGAGCGAGGCCCGGCAGCGGGCCTCGCGCCCTCGGCTGCGGTGGCCTCGGCACGGGCGCCCAGTGCCGATCGGGTCACGCCCGCACCAAGACCGCCTCAGGTTCGCTAAGGCCCACAGGGCCTATGGCGAATGGGCCCCACGCCCAGAACATTTTTCTATATTTAAAAAAAATAAGAATTAAAAAAATAATATAATAAATAAATAAATAATAATAAAATTAATTAATTAATTAATTAATTAACTAAATAATTAACTTAATTAATCAGGTTTACTTTAACTAATTAAGATTAATTAACCTAATAAATAGTTACCCTAATTAACTCATCATTAATTAGCTAAACAATCCCTAACAGGTGGGACCCACCTGTCGGGTTGACCAAGTCAACTCAGAGACTGCTGATGTCAGCATGACATCATGCTGATGTCATTAATCTGTTTTTCGAATTAATTAAATTCTAGAAATTAATAAAATCTTTAGAAAATCATATCTTTTAATCCGTAACTCGGATTAAAATATTTTCAACATGAAAGTTGCTCAGAACGATGAGACGAATCCGGGTACGCAGTCCGTTCGTCCGCCATGCACCCCTAACCTATCGAACTCGCAACTTTCCCTCTCTGGCTCCTCTGCCCGAAAACATGAAACACCGGGGATATTTTCCCGGATGTTTCCCCCCTTAACCGGTATCACCTCATACCACGTTACGGCACGCCTAGCATCGTTACTTGTCTTGTCATGCATCGATATGCATCTGTTTACATGGTATTCATTGTTTCTTCCCCCTCTTCTCTCAGGTAGACTACGAGACCGACGCTGCTGCTGCTCAGTCCGACTACGGAGTTGACGACCCCTCTCTCTTGCCAGAGCAACCAGGCAAGCCCCCCCCTTTGATCACCAGATATCGCCTATTCTACTCTATACTGCTTGCATTAGAGTAGTGTAGCATGTTACTGCTTTCCGTTATACCTATCCTGATGCATAGCCTGTCCTTGCTACTACTGTTGTTACCTTTACCTGCAATCCTACGTGCTTAGTATAGGATGCTAGGATTTCCATCTGTGGCCCTACATTCTTGTCCGTCTGCTGTGCTATACTATCGGGCCGTGATCACTCGGGAGGTGATCACGGGTATATACTATATACTTTATACATGATACATGTGGAGACTAAAGTCGGGTCGGTGGTGGAGCACCCATGAGTGGATCTTTGTGGCGGAGCGACAGGGCAGGTTGAGACTACCTGGGTGAGAGGTGGGCCTGGCCCTGGTCGGCGTTCGCGGATACTTAACACGTTTAACGAGATCTTGGTATTTGATCTGATTCTGGCCATTTGGCCTATACGCACTAACCATCTACGTGGGAGTAGTTATGGGTATCCCGGCGTCGTGGTATCAGCCGAAGCACTTCGTGACGTCAGCGACTGAGCGGCGCGCGCCGGATTGGACTGGAACGCCACTAGGCTAGGTCTGCTTCCGGCCGCCCACGCAACGTGCAGGTGTGCTCAGGGCGATGGGCCCAGACCCCTGCGCGCTTAGGTTTAGACCGGCGTGCTGACCTCTCTGTTGAGCCTAGGTGGGCCTGCGGCGTGTTGATCTCCCGCGGACGGGCATGACCCAGAAAAGTGTGTGCGGCCAAATGTGATCAAGCGGGTTGGGTTATGTGGTGCACCCATGCAGGGAAGTTAATCTATTCGAATAGCCGTGATCTTCGGTAACAGGACGACTTGGAGTTGTACCTTGACCTTATGACAACTAGAGCCGGATACTTAATTAAACACACCCTTCCAAGTGCTAGATACAACCCGGTGGTCGCTCTCTAACAGGGCGACGAGGAGGGGATCGCCGGGTAGGATTATGCTATACGATGCTACTTGGATGACTTCAGTCTACTCTCTTCTACATGCTTAAGACGGAGGGCTGCGAGCGTAGTCTTCGACAGGATTAGATATCCCCCTCTTATTCTGGCATTCTGTAGTTCAGTCCACTGATATGGCCCTTTACACATATATCCATGCATATGTAGTGTAGCTCCTTGCTTGCGAGTACTTTCGATGAGTACTCACGGTTGCCTTGTTCCCCCTATTTCCCCCTATCTCTACCCGGCTGCTACGACCAGACGACGGAGCCCAGGAGCCAGACGCCACCGTCGATGACGACTACTACACCGGAGGTTCCTATTACTGCGTGCAGCCCGCTGACGATGACCAGGAGTAGTTAGGAGGATCCCAGACAGGAGGCCTGCGCCTCTTTCGATCTGTATCCCAGTTTGTGCTAGCCTTCTTAAGGAAAACTTGTTTAACTTATGTCTGTACTCAGATATTGTTGCTTCCGCTGACTCGTCTATTATCGAGCACTTGTATTCGAGCCCTCGAGGCCCCTGGCTTGTATTATGATGCTTGTATGATTTATTTATGTTTTAGAGTTGTGTTGTGATATCTTCCCGTGAGTCCCTGATCTTGATCGTACACATTTGCATGCATGATTAGTGTACGATTGAATCGGAGGCGTCACAAGTTGGTATCAGAGCCGACTGCCTGTAGGAATCCCCCTTCCACACTCCTTGGCCGAAGTCGAGTCTAGACATTGCAAAAAAAAAAATACTAACTTGGCTGTGTGCCTTACGGGCCCACGTCGCCATCGGGTGGTACTAGGATCTTTTACTCCTCGACCTTTACTCTGGGACTCTGAACTCTCTTCTACTCGGGTTAAACGAATTTACTAACTAACACTAGGATCCCGTGACCACATTCACCCCAAAGTTGGATAAAGCCATAGTTATTCCTTGGAATTGTATTTTGGTCAATTTCCACACTGTCATTTGACTCCTTTGAAACATCTTTGTTTTCAGATGGAATCCACGAGGCAGGTCATGCGCCACAGGACGGCCATTGGTACCTCGGGATCACCTGCGGTGCTAGCAGAGATGATGACCTATCTGGGTTATCGCCGCACCCCGAGTACACCGCCTTTGAGGAGTACCGGGACTTTAACCAGGAAGCGATGCCGAGCCATCGTCCACCTCTACTCTCGGAGTATGACTCTACTCTTGTCCGCACACCGCACATGGTGTTGGGGTGACTATCGATATGGCCGTCCACGATGCTGCTTATGCTGCTCTTACCCGTCTTCGTGGAGAGTATCGGGAGTTGGACACCTCCCCTTTCAGGCACATTGCTATCGCATCTGATGTTGGTGAGGAGGGTTACTACATTGCTGCCTACTCCACGGTCACCCGAGAGCCCTTCTACCATCAGAACTTTGTTCTGCATGCTGATGGGCTGGATCGAGCTAACCGAGCTCTTCGCCACGAGTTGTACACCACCCGTCAGCACCTTTACTGCGTGCTCGACGCTGTTGCACCCTTTGTCCGATCCAGAGAGCTGCCGCGTTCTGCGATCTACCCAGCCAGACCGTGATGCCCTGTGGTGTCGGTTGGCCAGAGGTGGGAGGCTACTCTCCCGCACTTGGTCCTCTTCTGCCACTTGGGCGTCGGGTTCCGCACCAGAGTATCCGCGGACCCCAGGTTGCTGACGTGGAGTTCCCGATGCCACACTACCAGCTATCAGGCTACAGCTACCTCCGCAGTACCGCGTGGGACTGATGTAGGCTTGCTTGTTAAGTGTTAGATGCATTCGACGCGAGCCTGCGTGCCGCCTATGATGTCTTAGTCTTTGTACTGAACTCTGTGTACCGAACTCTATGCATGATCCCTTTTGTATGATATGCCGACTACTATGTAGTTTCTATCGTCGCTTTCATTATGCATGTTTTATCATGAATGATTCTTGTCCTTTGCAATTTTCTCAAATGCTGAACTACCCCTGTTATATATTAGCAGGATGGTTAGACTAGCTGGTCGTGGTCGTGGTGGCAACTTCCCACCACCGCCTGAGTACATGGCTGGTATGATCCAACAGCTTGAGATGAATCGCCGGTTCATGGAAACAATGATGGCTCAGTTCCCTCGCCCCAATATGAACCAGCAGCCAAACACAGCAACTCTGCAGGATTTCATGCGCCTCAACCCAAGAGTGTACCGCAGCTCAACCCAGCCCACGGATGCGGTGGTGGCTCTGACATCACCTATGAGATGGAGTCTGCTGATGTAGCCCCGCCAGCTATGTCACCTTTGCTTCCTTCTTCTTGAAGGGACCCGCAGCTCAATGGTGGGACAGCCACAGGCGTACTCTGCCAGTTGGAACAATCATCACCTGGCCAGACTTCCAAGCTTCTTTCCGTGCCCGCTTCATCCCTCAAGGAGTCATGGACCGGAAGAAGCGTGAGTTCCGCAACCTCACCCAAGGCAACAAGATCGTTGAAGCTTATCACGAGAGTTCCTGGACTTGTCTCGCTATCTTTGAAGAGGACATTGCAACCGATGCCGCAGAGGGAGAAGTTCCGTGACGGCCTTCAAGGCGACATCAAGCTCGCACTTCTAGTGCACGACTTTGCTGATTTCGCCACCTTGGTGAACAAAGCTATCAATGTCGAACCGGTCCGCAGGAATACCAGAGCTCTAACGAGCGCAACTGTGACACGGGCTCATCTTGGGCCCGTCCTCGCAGAAGCGCAAGATATGGATTCCCAACAAGATGTACCAAATTAATGCACCTGCCCCAAGGCAAACCTATGCCGCACCTCGCCCGCTTACCTCCAACTAGGCAGCCAAAGCTTCCAGCTCCACCACCCCAAGCTCCTGTTCCCACTCCCAATAATGGTTTGTGCTTCGTGTGGACAACCAGGCACCGTGCTAGAGAATGCAACCAGAACCAGAATCACCGCCCTTCCAAATGACCGGCCGTGGAAGCAACCAACCCCGCAACAACAATGCCCAGCCTTATGGTCGAAGTTCATGCCAACCACATTGATCCGAACGAAGCTCAAGACCAGCTCACATCGATGATGGGTACACTCCTCGTAAATTCAGTACCAGCATCCGTTTTATTTGACATAGGTGCATCGCATTCATTCATGTCTGAAGATTTTGCATGCTTGCACGACATTAAATGTGAGGACATGAACGCTTCGCTATTAGTGCACACCCATGCGGGTCAATGTCGAACCTCCATGATTTGCAACGACGTCCCCGTTGAAATCGAAGGACTGGGATTCCTTGTCTCACCCATCGTACTGAAGTCTTGTAGCATTGACCTCATTCTGGGAATGAATTGGTTAAAGGCGACATCGCTTCCATAGTTTGCGCCACTAAGACCGGCTCCATCTGCTACACCCTTCGGATGAAATAGTTACTTACCAAACTCATCTGGTGCAAAATGCCGAGGCACGGCTTTATGCCTTGAATGCATTGAATGCTGCACCACTCGAGGGTATTGAAAACATTCCTGTCGTGCGTGAATTCCTCGACGTCTTTCCTGAAGAACTCCCAGGGATTCCCCCTGCTAGAGCTGTTGAATTCGTTATCGACTTGAAACCAGGCACCACTCCTATAGCCAAGCGACCCTACAAGATGCCGCCGCATGAACTCCTTGAGCTCAAGGAGGAAATCGACAAGTCTCTTCGCAGTGGTTTCATTCGCCCAAGTTGCTCTCCTTGGGGAGCACCTTCTCTCTTTGTCAAGAAGAAGGATGGGACAAACCGATTGGTCCAAGACTACCGTCCTATAAACCAAGCTACCATTCAGAATAAGTATTCTCTTCCTCGGATCAATGATCTTTATGATCAACTGGCTGGTTCGTCAGTGCTCTCTAAACTCGACTTGAGGTTGGGTTACCACCATATCCGTGTTCGTGAAGAGGATATCCCAAAGAACGCATTCGTGACTCGTTATGGTTCATACGAGTACACCGTTATGTCTTTCGGCTTCACCAATGCTCCAGCCACCTTCTCTCGACTGATGAACTATATATTCATGGATTACCTCGACAAGTTCGTCATGGTTTATCTGGATGATATCCTGGTATTTTCCAAGAATGAAGAAGAACATGCTGAACATCTTCGTCTTGTGCTGGAAAAGCTACGAGAGCATCAACTTTATGCCAAGTTCTCCAAATGTGAATTCTGGCTTCCCGAAGTAAACTATCTTGGGCATGTCATCTCTAAGGATGGTATTGCCGTCAACCCTGAACGAGTTCAAGCTATTCTCGATTGGACTCCTCCGAAGAACGTTAAGCAAGTCAGAAGTTTTCTCGGTCTCGCCACTATTGCCGTCGATTCGTCGAGAACTTCTCCAAGATTGCCGTGCCTCGACTAACTTTGTTGCATAAGGGAGTCAAGTTCCAATGGATGATAAATGTCAGGAAAGTTTCCGGGCACTCAAAGACAAGTTGACTTACGCCCAAAGATTAGCTCCTCCCCGATACTAAGAAGGACTTCGTCTTTTCTTTGCGACGCTTCCCGTCGAGGATTAGGCTGTGTCCTAATGCAGAGCGCAAAGTGATTGCCTATGCCTCTCGACAATTGCGCCCTCATGAAGAAAAACTACCCAGTTCACGACCTCGAACTTGTTTGTCATTCATGCGCTTAAAACAAGGGCGACATTACCTTCTCGGTAATCGCTATGTAGATCTTCACCGACCACCAAAGTCTGAAGTATCTGCTCACTCAGCCAGACCTGAACCTCCGTCGCCAGAGATGGATGGAGATTGTTGCAGACTTTGACTTGGGTATTTCCTATACACCGTGCAAGGCTAATGTAATGGCTGATGCTTTAAGCCGCAAGTCTTCTGCAACCACCTCCAGATTCACAAGGTTCAGCCCTCACTTGTTGAAGAATTCGTAAAGCTGAACCTCCATATTGTTCCTCCGGTGCACTCGCTCCCTCCCGAGGAGTCTCGCAAGATGAATCTCCGTGTTGTTTCCCGTGGTTCCCTCTATACAGGCTGTCGAACCCGATCTCGTGAGCTCCATCAAGACAATACAGGATATGACTCTGAGGTCCACAAGATTAAGCGCGACCTCAAAGAAGGAAAGCCCTCATTCTTCACTATTGCTGATGATGGCGCCTTGTACTTCAAAGGCCGCCTAGTGGTGCCGTGTAAGAAGGAAAACCTGAATATGACTCAGAAAGTTATGAAAGAAGCTCATGATACGCCTCTATGTATCCACCCTGGTAGTACAAAGATGTACCAGGATATTCGTCAAAGATTCTGGTGGTCTAACATGAAGCAAGACATCGCTCGTTATGTTGCTGAATGTGACGCTTGTCGTCAGATCAAAGCAGAACATCAAAGGCCTGCTGGAACTCTGCAACCTATCTCTATTCCTGAATGGAAATGGGACCATGTTGAAATGGACTTCGTCCACCGGATTTCCCAAGTCGCAGAAGGTAATGATGCTATTCTTGTCGCTATTGACCGGCTTTCTAAAGTTGCACATTTTATGGCGGTCAAAGAAACGATCACCGCTAGTCAGCTTGCAACCCTCTATATGTCCAGAATTGTTTCACTTCACGGTATTCCACCGTTATCGCTCGACCGTGGCAGCTTATTCACTTCAAGATTCCGCAAGTTTCCAAGAAGCTATGGGGACTCACTTATCTTTCAAGATCGCTGCGTTTCATCCGCAAATACAAGGGCAAGTTGAACATGTCAACCAAGTTCTCGAAGACATGCTTCGAGCTTGTGTTATTTCCTTCGGCAAGAAATGGGAGGAATCTCTCCCGTATGCCGAGTTCTCTTATAATAATAGCTATCAAGCTAGTCTGAGGATGGCCCCTTCGAAGTGTTATATGGACGAAAGTGCCGAACCCCTCTGAACTGGTCGAAATCGGGAACGACCACTCTTCGTCCAGATATTATCCAACATGCCGAAGAACAAGTCCGCATTATACGCGAGAATCTCAAGACTGCTCGATCACGCTAAAAGAGTCAGTATGACCGTCATCATAAAGACATGGTCTATCAACCTGGCGAAAAGGCTTACCTTCAAGTTACACCAATGAAGGGTGCTCACCGCTTCGGGATCAAGGGCAAGCTAGCTCCTCGCTATATTGGCCCATTCACTATTCTGGAAAGGCGTGGAAAAGTGGCATATCAACTGGAGCTTCCGTCGAACCTTTCTCAGGTTCACGATGTGTTCCACGTGTCCCAGCTCCGTCGCTGCTTCAAGGACCCAATCCGAGCAGTGGATCATGAAGTGCTCGAATTGCAGCAGGACCTCTCCTATAAAGAGCATCCGGTCCGCATTCTCGACCAAGCTGAACGCCGGACACGTCAGAAGGCGATCAAGTTCCTCAAAGTCCAGTGGTCGCACCATTCTGAAGATGAAGCCACCTGGGAACGCGAGGATCGCCTGCGTGATGAATACCCCGCACTGTTTCCTTCTACCTCCTAAATCTCGGGACGAGATTTCTTGTAGTGGAGGAGATTTGTAACGCCCGGATAATCATGCTACAGTAATCTCACGTTGATGGTGCCACGTCACCTCTGTCACTGTAGTTAATCTCGGGTTAATTCAAAACCGTTTCGAAATTCAAATGCAAGTTAATGTCAACAATAAAAGTTTCCAAAAATTAAGACTAAAATGTTCGGTGGTTGTCAAATATTACAAAGGTAATTATGGTGAAGTAAACACTTTTTTAGAAAATCTCTAAATAATTTAAACTGGTTTAAAACGGAAAAAGGTAAATAAATAAAAAAACAAAACTAAAACAAATCAAAAGGAAGAAAAACCCCGGGGCTCCGGCCCAGCAGGCCAACGTCCCAACTGGGCCACGACCTGCCAGGCCGTCCCAACCCCCCCCCCCTTGGCCCAACCGGCCTTCCCTTAACCCCCATCCCCCTCGGTCCACCCCACACCCCCCCGACACCCCCCCCCCCCCCCCCGCTCCCAAAATATCTCCTCCCTTCCCTCCCCGATTGGATCGGGATCGAGGAGGAGGGCGCCACCACCGACGCCGCCCGGAGCTCGCCGCCACCTCGCCGTCCTTCTTCCACTCCGTCACGCGTCCCCGTCGGCCTCCCCAAACTTCCCCGAGCCACGCCTGCGTGCCCTACTCCCCCCCGTGAGCTCCCCCTTCGCCCCCTCTCCCCCTAGGTCGCCACGGTCACCGCCCTCCCCGCCCGCGGTCGACGCGCTCCGGCGCCACCCGTTGCGCGCTCACCGCGCTCCCCTCGACCGCGCCCCTGGACGCCCCTCGCTCGCACACCGCCTTGACGCGATCGAGCCTCTCCTAGCTGCACCTCGCCCGAGGCGCCCTGCCGCGGGACCGTCCCGCCCGCCTCTCCTTCCCGACTGCTCCACCACCGGACCCGTCGAGCTTCACTGCGCCCGGGCCGCGCTGTGTGGCCACCAGCCTGCCTGCCTTGGCGACCTGCCGTCCGCCACGCACCATGCCTCACTTGGGGCCTTTTCGCCGTGCCCGCGACCTCCTGTGGCCGCGCCCGGAGTTTTGCTCCCCTGCGCCGGCTCCACTCCCTCCGCGCCCGACCGTGGCCAACAGCACGCGCTCGCGCCCACGTCCCCTTTGACCAAGCCCGACCATGGAGGGTCCTGCTCCCTTATTGCTGCCCGCCTGCCACCACCGCCTCCTTCCCGCGGCTCTGCCGCGCCCCCATAACCGTCGCCGTCCGGGGCCTCCTGCTCGCCTCCTGCTGTCGGCGGCGAGGCCGGCAAGCAGCGGGCCTCGCGCCCTGTTGCGGTGGCCTCGAGCCTGGCGCCCAGTGCCAGTCGGGCTCACGCCCGCACCCGCAGCGCCCAGTGCCCGCTAAAGCCCCTGGGGCCTATGACAGATGGGCCCCACGCCCAGAACGTTTTTCTTTATTTAAAAAAAAGAAGAATTAAAAAAATTATATAATAAATAAATAATTAATAATAAAATTAATTAATTAATTAATTAACTAAATAATTAACTTAATTAATCAGGTTTAGTTTAACTAATTAAGATTATAGTTACCCTAATTAACTACTGTTACTTAGCTAAACAATCCCTAACAGGTGGGACCCACCTATCAGGTTGACCAAGTCAACTCTGTTGACTGCTGATGTCAGCATGACATCATGCTGATGTCATTAATCTATTTTTTGAATTAATTAAATTCCATAAATTAATAAAATCTTTAGAAAATCATATATTTTAATCCGGAACTCGGATTAAAATATTTTCAACATGAAAGTTGCTCAGAACGACGAGATGAATCCATATACGCAGTCCGTTCGTCCGCCACGCACCCCTAACCTATCGAACTCGCGACTTTCCCCCTCCGGCTCCTCTGCCCGAAAACACGAAACACCGGGGATATTTTCCCGGATGTTTCCCCCCTTAACCGGTATCACCTCATACCACGTTACGGCACGCCTAGCATCATTACTTGTCTTGTCATGCATCGATATGCATCTGTTTACATGGTATTCATTGTTTCTTCCCCCTCTTCTCTCCGGTAGACTACGAGACCGACGGTCTTTGCCCGCTTCGACTACGGAGTTGACGACCCTCTCTCTTGCCGTGAGCAACCAGGCAAGCCCCCCCTTTGATCACCAGATATCGCCTATTCTACTCTATATTGCTTGCATTAGAGTAGTGTAGCATGTTATCGCTTTCCGTTATACCTATCCCGATGCATAGCCCGTCCTTGCTACCATCAAGTTACCTTTACCTGCAATCCTACATGCTTAATATAGGATGCTAGTATTTCCATCTGTGGTCCTACATTCTTGTCCGTCTGCTGTGCTATACTATCGGGCCGTGATCACTCGGGAGGTGATCACGGGTATATACTATATACTTTATACGTGATGCATGTGGAGACTAAAGTCGGGTCGGCTGGTGGAGCACCCGCGAGTGGATCTTTGTGGCGGAGCGACAGGGCAGGTTGAGACTACCTGGGTGAGAGGTGGGCCTGGCCCTGGTCGACATTCGCGGATACTTAACACGTTTAACGAGATCTTGGTATTTGATCTGATTCTGGCCATTTGGCCTATACGCACTAACCATCTACGTAGGAGTAGTTATGGGTATCCCGCCGTGGTATCACCAAGCACTTCGTGACGTCGGCGATCGAGCGGCGCCGGATTGGACTGAACGCCACTAGGCTAGGTATGCTTCCGCCGCCACGCAACGTCAGTGTGTGCTCGTGGCGATGGGCCGGCACCCTAACGCGCTTAGGTTTAGACCGGCGTCTTGACCTCTCTGCTGAGCCTAGGTGGGGCTGCGACGTGTTGATCTCCAGCGGCCGGGCATGACCCGTAAAAGTGTGTCCGCCAAATGTGATCAAGCGTGTTGGGTTATGTGGTGCACCGCAGGGAAGTTAATCTATTCAAATAGCCGTGATCTTCGGTAACAGGACGACTTGGAGTTGTACCTTGACCTTATGACAACTAGAACCGGATACTTAATAAAACACACCCTTCCAAGTGCCAGATACAACCCGGTGGTCGCTCTCTAACAGGGCGACGAGGAGGGGATCGCCGGGTAGGATTATGCTATACGATGCTACTTGGAGGACTTCAGTCTACTCTCTTCTACATGCTGCAAGACGGAGGCTGCCAGAAGCGTAGTCTTCGACAGGATTAGATATCCCCCTCTTATTCTGGCATTCTGTAGTTCACCCACCGATATGGCCCTTTACACATATATCCATGCATATGTAGTGTAGCTCCTTGCTTGCAGTACTTTGGATGAGTACTCACGATTGCCTTGTTCCCCTTTTTCCCCTATCTCTACCCGGTTGCTGCGACTGCACGATGGAGCCTGTGAGCGACGCCACCGTCGATGACGACTACTACACCGGAGGTGCCTATTGCTACGTGCAGCCCGCTGACGACGACCAGGAGTAATTAGGAGGATCCCAGGCAGGAGGCATGCGCCTCTTTCGATTTGTATCCCAGTTTGTGCTAGCCTTCTTAAGGCAAACTTGTTTAACTTATGTCTGTACTCAGATATTGTTGCTTCCGCTGACTCGTCTATGATCGAGCACTTGTATTCGAGCCCTCGAGGCCCCTGGCTTGTATTATGATGCTTGTATGACTTATTTATGTTTTAGAGTTGAGTTGTGATATCTTCCCGTGAGTCCCTGATCTTGATCGTACACATTTGCATGCATGATTAGTGTACGATTGAATCGGGGGCGTCACAAATTAAAAAGAAATAGAATACGGAATAATAGTTGTAACGCCGGTAGTGAGAAACGCTACTAGTAATTACCAGTATCGGCTGTTACAGCACGCGCTACTACTAAGTAGATATAGCAGTAACGCGTGCCAACAGGCGTAGCGCCGTATCAGTAGTGCGGTTACCCGCGCTACTGCTAGGCTTTTCCCTAGTAGTGAGAGAAAGCGACGCCGAATAGTGTCGCCATCGTCCAATCTGACTAGATCAAGGGTTGCCCCTGGAGCACGTCGGGAAAGGCAAGGTGGGAGTTGCTACATCGATGCCTCCAACAAGGGAGCGACGCTAGAAGGCGCCGCCATCGACGACTCCGGCCACAACCGTAGTACGACTTTCGTCGGCAGTCCCACATGCATAACCCGAGCCCAGGATCCGATCATCCTACACACGAGACCACCACCTCTGCCTCCACGGCCAACCGCACCTCCCGGAAAGCCCGACGAGCTTCCAACTTTGCGTTCGCGTCCCCCACTGGACGAAGGATGCAACCCTCACGGCGGATCCATTCTTCTCCCATCGATAGGATGCAACCAAGCAGTTCGCCATTCGTCTCCTCGAGGATGCAACGCATGCGGGCCATTCCTCTCTCGACGAAGGATGCAACAACCGTCGCGACGCCATTCCTCTCCCTCCAGCCACCACCATCTCGCCCTCCCACCCGCAGCAGCGTCAGGCTGTCCGAACCACCATCAGGAGGATGCAACACCGAACAAGGGTGTCATTCATCTCCCACAGCTTCTCTCGCGGAGCAAGTGGCCGGCAACAACGCTGATGTTCGCGCTCATCCCTCGCCCATCACGCCGCAGATCCGTGCAGAGCAACATGCGCACTCGTCTCCCCGGATCTAACTGCAGCGCATGTCCGAGCGCAGCACCACTCCTCCCCTCCACACGCGTGCCGGCAGTCGCGCCAGATCTGCGCCACCCCGCGCAGCTCCACTCCCTCCTCCACCTCTCGTGACGGTGGCCGAGCCAGAACCCACCCGACGGCAAGCCATCTGCAACTCCAGCCCCCCAGCCACGCCTCGCCGCCCGCACCGCTCAACAGCGCACGCCAGATCCGCGCCCGTAGCACCTGAGCAGAGTAGCTCCACCGTCGCGGCCCACCACCCGATCCGCGCCACACGCCGGATCCGCGCTCGCGTGCCCCCGCCTCTGTGCGCCACCCCGCAGGCTAGCTGCGCCGCCCGGCGCTGCGAGCAGCCTGGCTCCCGCCGAGGCCACCGGCCCGCGCCAGCCACCTCTTGAAGAAAGGGGGAAAGGGGCCCCGCCGCTGCCGGGCCGCGCGGGCTTTGCCCGGCAACCGTTGCCGGCGGCGGTGAGGGGAGGAGCGACACGAGAGCCCTCCGTCTTTCTTAGCAAGATACATATCGGCTCCTTGTGGACTAACCATCCACCCAAGCCTCATGTAGTGACATGGCCTCATTGAAGAGACTCGCCTTCACGTACCTCCATAAAATTGAATTTTATCCTCTCATCGAGATACATATATGACTTAGGCACGCTTAATCGTCAATGGATCCTCACAGAGACATCATTTGTACATGAAGACTACCCATAAATAGGTAGTAACACTCTCCCTTATAAGGTGGTACTGTCCTTCTCCGATAACCGAGGTAGCAGTGGCCTAAGAGCATCTCCAGTCGTGCCCCCAACAGGCCCCCCGGGCGTTTTTTTAGCGCCGGCACCCAAAATCGGCCCAGTCGGGCCCCCAGGAACCTGTTTTCGCCAGTTTGGGCCGAAATTGGCGCCGGCGGACCCAGGCCGAACCCGGCGCGCTGGGGGTGCCCGTCAGTGCCGGGGCAATCGAATTTGGCGCGAAAGAAAGGTGGGCCCATCGAGTCAGCGACACACGCACCTCGTCGTCCTCATCGCCTCGGTTTCCCGCGGGGAATCAATGCCAGGGCTACCCGCCGGTCAGCCTTCCATTGATTCCTCATGGGAGGCGCGGGCGCGGCAACGCACCACCTCCCGCCATGCGTACACACGGCACCCACCCCCCGGCCGCTATAAAGCAGTGCCTCCCCCTTGCCTGAGGCCGCACCCTACCCACAGCCGCCGAGCTCTCTCCACGCCGCCGTGCTCTCTCTCCGTGCGCCGACATCGCCGACGTTCCTCCCTGCTCTTCTTTCCAAGCCGCCGCCGATGGGCGAGAGGTTCCCCGGCGATGGGGCGGCGGCCAATGGCTTCGGCCGCCGCTCGCTGCAATAGTGGGAGGCGTACCTGCTGTTCGAGGCCAACGCGCCGGCGCCTCCGGACATGCACGCGCCGGGGCGGTGGAAGCTCAGCGCCGGTGGCATCCCCATCCCCTCGCTGCCCGACGTCGACGTGCGCCCCGACTACTTCGCCGACGAGGTCGCCCGCGTGTGTGCGTTGCTGACGGAAGAGCAGCGGGCCCTCCCGCAGTATGCCGCCGGCAACCAAGAGGCCTGGGCGGCGTACTTCCAGCACCGGCACGCATAGCGGCTGGCCTCCACCAACGGGGAGCCACTGGTGCGGGGTTCGAAGAACAGTGAGGGCCGCCGCCTGTGGTGGTGCGCCCCCAGCCGCACTCTCCACGCGTCCTCGAGCACCTCGAGGGCGGCAACAACCCGCCATTAACGTACCATGCCGCCCCGGTCCCCCGCCGGAGCGGCGGCCAATGGATGCCGCACCGGGCCGGCTCCTCTTCTTCCTCATCCCGCTCATCCTCCCGCTCCTCCGGCTCGTCCGCGTTGCTCGGCGTCAAGGCCGAGCACGCGGAGACCGCCAAGACGCTGCTCGGCCGGCCCACCCGCAGCGCCGGCATCGCCATCAACTGGGGCGGGCGCGCCTCCTCCTCAGCTCCTCCCCGCTTCGTCAAGCCGAAGATGGAGCCGGGCCTCGCCGTCGTGAAGACGGAGCCAGGGCTCGATGATGCGGCGGCCTTGAAGTGGGCGTGCGAAGACTGGGCGCGGACGGAGCTGGAGCACCAGCGCCGTGCCTTTGAGCAGTTCGCCGCTCGGCGCCGTGGCAGCGGCGACGACGCGCCGCCTCCGCCAGTCCGCCAGGGCGACCCCGGGCAGGGGTCCAGCAGTGGCGTCCGCGTCAAGGAGGAGAAGGACGACAACGACGGTGCCGACGACGGCGACCTCGCCTCTCTCAACGCGTTTTTGGCCTGTAGTCACGGCCATGTTTTGTTTTGTTAAGTGTTTTATCTATGTATAAAAAAATCAATTCGCCGAGATAATGTAATGTTTTGCTGAATATTTGTCCCGTTCGCCGAATTTAAGACAAATAATTTTCAAAAAATTTAAAACAGCCGCCTGGGACCGACCCTGGGGGCGTCGGCTGGGAACCAGATCGCCCCCAGGCCGAATTCAGCGCCTGTTCAACCCATGGCGGCGATTTTTCGAGCCGCCTGGGGGGCCAACGGTTGGAGATGCTCTAACACCCCATCTCTGGGAAGCCCCCATGTGGGCATGGCGCCCCAAACTACGATACCAATTGTTGTGATTTTACCCATAGGATTGATCACATCAAAATCGATGAACACGCGCGCACAAAAAACTTGTAGCCAAGGGTCCTTGTCATTCTCTCTATAATTTCTCTCTCTCTCTCTATTTCTTTTCAACTTCAGATGGTACAAACTCGCAGCCTTATGCCTATATAAATGCACATCCGGCCAGAGCGACACGACCAAATACAGCTGCAACTCCAACTCTACTTGGACGGTCACGTAGACAAGTACTCCCTCCGTCCGGAAATACTTGTCATCAAAATGAATAAAAGGGGATGCATCATGTGTAGAACTACTTTAACACACGTGCAACCACAACACCCACATACCGACATATGTGCACACCAATATAACTAGACTACGTATCCAAGGTTACTCTAACACTCCGGGTCTTCAATCCAGAGTGGTTTATATATTACTCTGGCAGCTACTGAAGGAAATTGACAAGTGCAGGCGGAGTTTTCTTTGGGGAAAGGACCAAGAACTCTCGGGCGGCAGCTGCAAGGTTAGCTGGGAACGGGTCTGCTCCCTGGTCGAACATGGCGGCGTCGGTGTGCTGAACCTCTCAAAATTCAACCGCGCGCTCCGACTGAGATGGCTTTGGCACAGCTGGATAAACCCCACCCGGCCCTGGGTGGGATCGGAGCCACCATGTGATGCCTCGGACCATGCTCTCTTCAGCGCAGCAACGGCAGTCACAATCAGCAACGGAGAAACGGCCAGTTTCTGGCTCTGCTCATGGCTGGGGCCGGTGCCGCTGAAGTTCTGCTTCCCGTCGATCTTCAAGCACTCCAGGCGCAAAGGCAGAAGCGTGGCGCAAGCCATCAACGGCGACCGCTGGGTTTTGGAGCTAGCGCATGGCAACGACATCGACCTCATCAGCGAGGTTGTCGCACTGCATCGACTCATACAACGCCGCCAGCTCAACCTTCAGGGGGAAGAGCAGGACCAAATCCGCTGGAGTTCGGAGGGGTCAGGTCAGTACAGCGCCCGATCGGCCTACGCCATCCAGTTCTTGGGCTCGACGTCGGGATCGTATCAGGCCATGATTTGGAAAGCCTGGGTTCCGGCCAAACTGAAGATGTTTGCGTGGCTCCTCCATCAGAATCGACTGTGGTGCAATGATCGCCTCCAACGTAGGGGCTGGCCAAACTCCTACTTCTGTCAGTTGTGTCTGAGAAACCTAGAGACGGCGGGACACCTGTTCTGGAGCTGCCCCTTTGCGAAGACAATCTGGGCAAGTCTATCCTCCTGGCAGCACTGCCAGGGGCTCAGCAGCGCAAGCGAATACACCGACCGCAGCTCGCTGGACATGATGGAGGCCATGGTAGCAGCGACGCAGCCAGTGCATGCCAAAGGGATCAAGTCGCTAATCATGCTAGTGCTTTGGAAAGTTTGGCAGGAGCGCAACAACCGCGTTTTCAGGAAAAAAGAGGCGACGGCGCTAGAGGTCATCGAAGCCATCAGGAGGGAGTTCTGTCTATGGCAGCAGGGAGGCTTCAAGCACATTCAGAGCCCCTTCGGGGATCCGCCGTGAGGATATAGGGTTTTAGCTTTCGGTGCCGCTGGCACCGCCTTTGTTTTTCTTTTTTTGGCAGTTTTTCTTTACTCCTTGATCCCCGGATCATCGCCTTTGCCGCTTTGTCACATGCTCCCTGCTTAATCAATGAAACACCAGCCTTGGCTGGCCAGTTCAAAAAAAAAAAATATTACTCTGCAAAGTGGTGGATCTTTAATCCAGACTAGTAGGTTGTGGTTGGGAAGCACAAGCGTGATGTCACAATAAAGAGTAACTTGGACTAGTATACATGCACAAGCACAAGGACGCACCCAATTGAAATTTGTAACAGCCCTAAAATTTCAAAAAGCATAACGTACTATGAGATCAACTTATTTCAGTACAAGAGAGAGGATCGACTAAATATGATGTGGTCCCACCTTGTTGTTGCATGTTGCACAACTAACCTTAGAAAGGCAGTAACTAATTCACTCGCCTACTACTGACAACAAGTCTAGGGAAGCCTCTCGAACACAACCCTTCATACTGGTTATTCAAAAACATAGCCCCCCCCCCCCCCCCACACACACACAGGGGTATATTTTCTCACAACAAAAATTGTCAAATATCACCCCTAGAACCCACTCTATTAAATAGGTAACGTGATCGGGGTTCATTGGTGTTAGATGGGATTAGAGAGAAATTGGTGGAATTGTTTGATGTATTGCTTGAGCCTCGTGGGCATATATATATATATATATAGAAGTACAATGATCAACTTGGAGTACGAGACAAGGCAGGACCAAATCCTAGTCTATCCTATACTTCCTCATAATCGTGTACTCAACATCCCCCGCAGTCACAATGGTAGCAACGCAGACAGTGAGACTGGAGAATAATCCAAGGCAAGCCGACGGACACCCCCTCACAGTCGTAACGATCGATGCATCGCGGAGTCGTGGCTGGAGTGAAAACCGACGAGGTTGCTCAAGCAGGCGGTAGCCCTTTGTGTCGTTTGTCGATGTAGCCGAGAGCGTGGGTGGTGGAGCCGTGGTCGAAGTAGCCGTGCGAAGAATGCCGTGGTCGATGTCGAGTCGGGGTAGCCGGTGTCGATGAAGTCACCGTGGAGCCGCGGGCGCAAGGGGGCGCCGAGTTAGCATGGGCGCAGTGGTGTCGAAGTAGTGGTGCATCGGGAAGAAGATGTTGTTGACGACACGTCGTTGCGGGTTTGCCAAGCCCGAGGACACATTGTAGACGAAGGCACACGTCGGTGTTGCCAGCACCGGGCATGCGAACACTGTCGAAGACGAAGTTGATGAAGCACCACACCAGGCTTGCCAGGCCCGAGGACACGTCGTGAACAAAGGCACGCATCGGTGTTGCCAGCACCGGGCATGCGTAGACGAGGACCTGCACGAGCTGTACGCCATGTTGGAGAAGTCGTAGAGGCCAACAGAGAAGGACTTGATGATGGTTGCGGCGCAAATCAGCGCGGGGCCGATGTCGCCCGCGGTTGTCGGAGTAGACGAAGTGGTCGGGGTAGATGACGACGACGCTAGCGACGGGCTGGTGCTGGACGAAGACGAATGGGGTGGACGGGCGGCTGCGGCGGCTACGGGGGTAGCGGCGGCGGCGGCCGAAGAAGAGCGGCGGCGGGGGCCTAACGGCGGCTAGGTTAGGAGTGTGTGGGCGGTGATCAATGTAGGCGAGGAGAACCCAACTGCGTGACGAAGACCGGCGCGGACGACGGTGTTCCCGCGCCAAGGGAGGCGGCGCGGCGCATACCACGAGAAGTCGACGCGCAGCGACGGTGGTCGACCGCGGGCCACGGCGCTACGACGCGAAGGGGCGACGCATTGGCGGTGGGCAGGTCAGGGCGATGGCGGAAGACCTCGGGGCGGTCGTAGGGACCACGAGCCGCGGCGCTACAGCCTGAAGGGGCGGCACAACGGCGGAGCGTGGGTCGGTGCAACCGCGGACACGACCTCGGGACGGTAGCGTGGATCAGCGTACACGCCGCCACGGTTCTGACGGGCGACGCAGCGGCGGCGCGAGGGTTGGTGCAGCCATGGGGACGGCCTGGAGCGGACGGCCCCGGGGCGGTGGTGGACCGCCAGCCGAGGCACTACGGCCCGAAGGGGCGATGCAGCGGTGACGCGGGTCGGTGCAGCTGGGAGAAGAACTACGAGGCGGCGGCGCTGCAGCCTGAAGGAGTGACGCAGCGGCAGCCCGTTGCTTGATCGGTGGAGGGGCGCGCTGAACTCGGGGACGTTCTTCACGGGGCCTGCGAAGGCGCGTGCAATCGACGGGCGAAGTCGGTCGCACGGCATAGCTGAGGCGGATCGCGGCGGTGGGAGGGTGATCAATCCGATCGCGCGCGAGGCCCGGGACGCCGCTTGGTGGAGGCGGGGTGGCAGTGGAGTCCGAGATGAAGCCAGACGGCGGGCGGCAGGGCGGCTATGATTGGCCGCCGCATGGCGCGAGGCCGCCGGATCGGGGTGATGAAAGAGTCCCAGTCGGAGCAGGGCGGTGACGAACGGTGTAGATCGACAGGCGGGCCGGCGCGCGAACGACGGCGGTGAAGGGCCGCCACATGACGCGAGGACGACGCATGAGGCCACTGGGTCAGGGCGACCGACGGGCAGACGCGCGGACGACGCGCGAGGCCGCCTGGTCGGTGAAGAAGCCGACTGATCGCACCGGTGTTGGAGTAGAGGCGCTGGGTGTTGACGGCGGCGGCGAGCGACGCAAAACGATCAAGCAGAGATCGGAAAATCAAAAAATAAACGCCGATCAAAACGACCGGCGAGAGAGCGAAAAAAACCCGTAGTGAGGGCTCGGGAAAAAGACTCTCTAGGGCAGCCGTCCAACACAGCCGGCGGACGAACCCTAGGTACGGGCGGCGCAGCCCCCGACGGCGGTCATGGAGGCCGACCGCCCCAGGGGCGGCGCGCGGGTGCAGAAGCGACGGCGGCTAGGGTTTAGAACCCGGAAACTGACACCATGTTAGAAGAGGGAGAGAATAGTGGAATAGTTCATTGTATTGCTTAAGCCTCGTGGACATATATATAATAGTACAATGACCAACTTAATGTACAAGACAAGGCAGGACCAAATTCTACTCTATCCTATACTTCTTAATAATCTTATAGTCAACAATTGGGACTTCCCCCAATCCCTTAAGTGATCACCGCATTAATTTCCATTGCTTTATTGGGAGGGTCTCTGGACAGTTTTTTGCTTTTGACGATGGGGGCCTGGACACTTGATCAGATATCTAGCACATGCACCCATTGGAAAGATATCTAAGCTAGATACTCCCTCTAGTTCACGAAAGATGGCGTTTTGGAGACTCATAAGGTCTTTAAATATGTAACTTTGACATTTCTACTTATCATATATGTATAGCGACAAATTATCAGAAAATACTTGTCGACACTCAGTTTCAAAGAGACACTAATTTGTTAGTTATGTTTCTACATTGAACATACTTATGAATGATCCGTCCACTCGAAACCGAATAACAATGCATGCTTTCCCTCTCTTTCCCCTCCTATAGCCAAATCTTGCCCTGCCCCAGCATATCAAGCAATTAAACGTGTGCATAACCCGGGCGAAGCCGAGTTTCAGGCTGAGCTATGTAATTCTGTCCCAAAAATTTCAAGCTCAGGCCTGACTTAGCCTACCCAAAAGACAAGAAAAATACATATTTTGTTTTTTAATATTAAATAAATCTTTTTTGGATAGTAATTAAAGATTATATCTATTACTCCCTCTGTCCTTGCACGATCTTATGTTATGGGACGGGGTGATTAAAAAACACTCTTCTGTGTTGTGCATGCCCAGGTTTACAATCAACTCGTTCATTAATTAGTCCCTCTGTTATGGGACGGAGTACTAGTTTTATCTTAGATCAAACTTTGTGAAGTTTGAGCAAATTAATAGACAAAATATCAGTATGGACCCGAGTGTATTATATTTTTCATGGTTGGTGTTACATACGTTATCGCCTACTATATCCCAGCCCATGATGTAGGTAGTAGTTAGACTTCAAACCATTGCATGATTCATGATAATCGACATGTTAATCTGTCTCGTTCAACCCGCAAACGTGTAGCAGCATGGACCGGTCATATTGATTCATATCTAGACCACGTCAAGGATGAATAAAAATGCAACTCTCCTGCTACGATCTGGTCCCAGGTTGCATTGAACTAGTCGTGGCTAACCTTGAAAAGGCTTGAGGCTCGTACCCCAGCCACTGAATTACCCTCAGTACTTGTTGAACTACTGAGGAAATTTTCATTTTTTTTTTAATTTAAAAACTGAGGAAATTTTCATACAAACAGGTCAAAAGAGTAATAAAACGGTATTCAAATGGGTGGCACAAATGCCACCAACCCAACACCGAGCATACATGAGATGTCACCCCTAACAAGATACTCACTCCGTCCGAAAATATTTATCATCAAAATGGACAAAAATGGATGTATCTAAAACTAAAATACATCTAAATACATCTTTTTTTATCCATTTAGATGATAAATATTTCCGAACAAAGAAAGTATATCCAAGACTACTGAATAGGACCGGAACAGCACCACCTTCAGAAATCACCGGACACCGAAGTACCGAACATGCCGAGCCATCTCCACTGAGGGTCGACTCGCCGTTGAGACACCTCCTAGCTCCGGGCCGTGGTCCGTGGAGCGCCGCTCCTGCTAGGAGATAGCAAGGACTGAGATCTGAAACTACAGGCGACATGTGCACGTGTCTACCTACTTTGGTAGATTCACCAACATGTTATTATTTATTTTTGCATGTTCTTTGCTTCGTGCTGCTTGTCAAGGGCACGCTAGCTTCTGCATTATCCAAACAGGCTGGAAATCTGTAAACAAATGTGTTGGTGAATCTTTGGAGTATTTTTCTAATGCTCGTCAGTACTTATTGACCTACTAGGTGACTCGATTTGAACCGGGGCAAGCAAGCAAAAGCAGATACTATTATATTAATCCTTGTATTATTATTCAGCTGACCAAACACCTCTCATCAGAAAATATATTCGGTGCGTCTCACTGGTTGTCAAGGCCTCTTCCACAAGAAAACATCCTAAACTTTCCTCTCCCTCCCATCGGCGCTGCCGCCGATCCGCCCCATCTCCGATGGCCTTTGGGCCATGGAGGTGCAGAGGATCTCGGCCCACCGCCGGCGGAAGGGACTCCGTTCTTGTTCTTGGTAGGTTACGAAAAAGGGTTTCCCCCCGCTTTGTATTACAAAGGAAACATCCAATACAACCAACGATAGGTGCTGGGGCGGAAGCAGCACAACCACGCCCAAAAGAAAAGAAAGAGAAAAAAAAAGAAAGGAAACAAATGCCGATAACGGCGGATCGACAGAGACGACGGAGCCTCGCGACCGCTGCTTCCACCGAAGATCGTCCCCCAAGCTCCGAGACTCCGAAGCGCCGGTACCAATCAACACCTCCAAGAAGGGATGCGACGATGACGACCCTGCTGCCAAGGGTTTTCCCCGGTACACGGCGAGGAAAGAGGAAGGGTAGCCCCGACGCCCTCCAGGAAGGTCCGATGGCACCCTCAGGTGCCACCGCGTCGGTGTCGGCCAAGCCAACAGGGATTTCTCCCGATCCCATCCTCCACCTCAGGCACTCCGGTGCCCGCCACCAAACTGACCACCACTGTAACACCCCGGTGTAATGATGCTACAGTAACCCCTGGGGTTAAGTTAATCTTTTTGCTAAACATGTGCCTGATCATTATTATCTCATGTTTCTTTCAACTTCCCCTTTGAATGCAAATTCAATGCTAAGTGAAATTCAAAAATTTCTCAAACATGAAAACAAAAATGTTCATCATGTGCCAAATATTCCACAACTAATATTGGTGGTGAACCAACATTTTTGCAAAGGGCTTAAGTGGCCTAAACTACTTAAAACAGTGACCTAACCAATAAATTAAATGCCCTTTTAGTTTATAAAATTAGCAACTATTCCAAAAGCCTCCCATCCTTTTTGTGGCAGTGCACTTTAATTCTTTGAAATTGTTTTGGCCAGTGGCATAATTTTGCAAAGTCATTATTGGCTAAAAGGAAAATGCAAAAGCTGCTGAAAATAAAAAAAGGAAAAACTAAAAGAAAAGAAAAAGGGGGAGAGAGAGAGCGCAACCCCCTCCTCCCTGGACTACACCCACCTGGGCCGGCCCACTCCAGCTGGCCAGCCCACTCCCCCTCCCCGATCGTCTCCCCCTCGCACTGTTCCACGACCCGAGTCGCTACAGCGCGCCCGTCGCCGTCCAACCACCTCGCCGGCGATGCCCGACGAGGGGCTAAGGCCCAAGACGCCTCGGGCTCCCTCCCCACTCGCCCACTTGCCCCATCTCTTCCTCGTCACTTTCTCCCTCGCTCTCCAGATCCCCTCCCCTCCTCAACCGAGCGCCTCCGTCGCCATGGATGTGCCGTAGCCGCGACCACCCCACTGGCGCCAAAGACGCCCACGAGACGCGCTGCCCTCGGCTACATCCTCTTCGCACCAACTGAGCGAGAAGGGAGCCACCACCGCGAGCCCCGACGAATTTCTTCCTCCCTGCGGCCGTCTTCGTCTCCGGCGCCGATTCGCCGCCGTTGGTCCTCCCCGAGCCCGCTAACGCACACCTACAGGCTCACGGTGAGCAGCCGCATCGCCTCCCACTCTCTCCGGCCTCTCCCCATAGCCACAGCCGCCGCTTTTGTCGCACCCGAACACCTCGTCGCCGATGAGCTCGTAGTCGTGCCCTCGCTGCCCGTCGAGCTCTAACGAGCTCGGGTTCGTGCTCAGCACGCCCGTGCGAGCCCGAAGCACCTATCCCCGCGCTCTGCCGAGCCCCGTAGCGCCGTCCCGATCGTGGCCGAACTCCGGCGAGGTTCCCGAGCTCGCCGCCATCACCTCCGTCCACCTCCGGCCTCGTAACCACTCCGGTTGGACTTGGCGTCATCTTCACGTTGCTCAACGCTGAAGTCGCTGAAAAACGGACGCCCGTGGCGAATCCCGACTCTCCTCGCCGCCGGCTGGTTTCGCTCGTCGGAGCCACTCCGCGCCGCCACCGACGTGGCACACCTAGGGCCACCCACATCGCCAAAGGGGCCTCGTCTCGCTGACCAGCTTGACCTGGTCAATCAGGCTGACTGGCAGGCCCCACCACCGACGTGTAGGCCCCACCGATTAACCTTCTGACTAAATGTTTCATTAATTAAAACTAATTAGTTTAGCTAATTAGTCTATGACAGGTGGGGCCCACCTGCCAAATATCTTTGTTTAGATAGTTTTAAGACTCTGTTAGCCTTCTGTCTATGACATGTGGGTCCCACTGGACCCACAGGCCTGGTTTGACCTGGTCAGCCCATTGGCTGATCACGACGTTATCAAAGACGTCATGCTGACGTCATTTTACCTTTTCTGTTATTTTAAATAATTCTAGGATATTGTTTAAACTTTGAAAATTCATAGAAATTAAACCGTAGCTCAGATGAAAATGTTTTCTATATGAAAGTTGCTCAGAAAAATCCAACGAATCCGAATACGCGGTCCGTTCATCTTTCACATGCCCCTAGCATGCTGAACATGGAACATTCCCCCTCCGGTCATCTGTTTGATACAGGTCCGGAACCGGGAATTCATTCCCGGTTGAATTCCCCTTCACCTTTATCGTGTAGCCTTACGTTAGGTCACACCAGGCACAACATATTGCCACGTTATGCTTTGTGATGCTATATTGCGTTATATTTACTGTTTCTTCCCCCTCTTTTCTCCGGTAGACCCCGAGACCGATGTTGCCCCTGTGATCGACAACGTCGACGATGACCCCTCCTTGCCAGAGCAACCAGGCAAGCCCCCCCTTTGATCATCCCGATATCGCCCATTCCATTCTCTCATGCTTGCATTAGATTTTGCTATCAGAATTGATTGCTCCTATTCGATGCATAGCCCGCTTTTGTAACTCGCTTATTATTACCTACCGCTACTCCTAAACTGCTTAGTATAGGTTGGTTAGTGACCCATCAGTGACCCCCACCTTGTCCTTGTTGCCCCCGCTTCATCATCGAAGACCCGATCAACGGGATCGAAGACCAGGCCCCGGCATGATATGTCTCCAACGTATCTATAATTTTTGATTGCTCCATGCTATATTATCTACTGTTTTGGGCAATATTGGGCTTTATTTTCCAATTTTATATTACTTTTGGGATTAACCTATTAACCGGAGGCCCAGCCCAGATTTGCTGTTTTATGCCTATTTCAGTATTTCGAGGAAAAGGAATATCAAACGGAGTCAAAACGGAATGAAATCAACTGGAGAAGTTATTTTTGGAAGGAAAGCCACCCGATGGACTTGGAGTGCACCTCAGGAGATACGGGAGGTGCTCGCTATATGAAGAACATGGTGCTACTTTGAAGCACAATATATGAGACTCACTACATGAAGAACAAGGTGCTGCTTTGAAGCACAAGTGTGGAAAAAAAGGATAGTAGCATTGCCCCTTTTTATTATTTTATTTTATTTTTTTGGGCCTTCTTTTCTTTCTTTGGCCTTTCTCTTTTTGGGGGGGACAATGCTCTATTGAATGATGATCATCACACTTCTATTGATTACAACGTAAGGATTACAACTCGAAACTAGAACAAGATATGACTCTATATGAATGCCTCCGGCGGTGTACCGGGATGGTGCAATGAATCAAGAGTGACATGTATGAAAATTATGCATGGTGGCTTTGCCACAAATACGATGTCAACTACATGATCATGCAATGGCAATATGACAAAAGTAAAGTATGTCATGATGATGATGATGGAAGTTGCATGGCAATATATCTCGGAATGGCTATGGAAATGCCATAAATAGGTAGGTATGGTGGCTGTTTTGAGGAAGATATAAGGAGGTTTATGTGTGAAAGAGCGTATCATATCACGGGGTTTGGATGCACCGCTAAGTTTGCACCAACTCTCAATGTGAGAAAGGGCAATGCACGGCATCAAGAGGCTAGCAAAGGCGGAAAGATAAAATTGTGTATAATCCATGGACTCAACATTAGTCAAAAGAACTCATATACTTATTGCAAAAATTTAGAAGTCATCAAACATCAAGTACTACGCGCATGCTCCTAGGGGGATGGATTGGTAGGAAAAGACCATCGCTCGTCCCCGACCGCCACTCATAAGGATGCACAAGCCAGGTACACTTCATGTTTCAAATTTGTTACATAACTTTAACCATACGTGCATGCTATGGGACTTGCTAAATTCAACACAAGCATTTCTCAAATTCACAACTACTCAACTAGCACAACTTTAATATCACTACCTCCATATCTCAAAACAATCATCATGCATCAAACTTCTCTTAGTATTCAACACACTCATAAGAATTCTTACAAATCTTGTATGCTTAGCATATTATGATTATTTAAGCAAATTACCATGCTATTTAAGACTCTCAAAATAATCTAAGTGAAGCATGAGAGTTCATCTATTTCTTCAAAATAAGACCACCATTGTGCTCTAAAAGATATAAGTGAAGCACTAGAGCAAACGGCAAACTACTCCGAAAGATATAAGTGAAGATCAATGAGTAGTCGAATAATTATACAACTATGTGAATACTCTCCCATTTAATAATTTCAGATCTTGGTATTGTATCCAAATAGCAAGCAAAACAAAATAAAATGAAATTTCAAGGATAGCACAACTCATGTGAAGAAGCAAAAACTTAGGCCCAACCGATACTAACCGATAGTTGTTGAAGAAGAAAGGTGGGATGCCTACTGGGCATCCCCAAGCTTAGATGCTTGAGACTTCTTGAAATATTATCTTGGGGTGCCTTGGGCATCCCCAAGCTTGAACTTTTGTGTCTCCTTAATTCCTCTCATATCATGGTTTCTCTTTTATCAAAAGCTTCATTCACAACAAACTCAACAAGAACTCGTGAGATAGGTTAGTATAAACCAATGCAAAACCTTATCATTTCCTACTGTAACAAATCACTAACATTATTATTCAACATTGCATACTAAATGCCTCTGCATATTTAATACTCCTATCATCAAATAGAATCATTAAACAAGCAAACATATGCAAACAATGCAAACATAACAGCAATCTGCCAAAACAGTACAGTCTGTAAAGAATGCAAGATTCATCATACTTCCCTAACTCCAAAAATTATGAACTAATATTCCCACTGTAATAAATTTAGCAGAGATTTATATGCAAAAAGTTTCAACATTATATCATGCTCTGACTATTCTGAGGAATTTTTGCAACAGCAGTAAACTTTCAGTTTTCAAACAGCAACATGTATACTAGCAAAATAAGCATGGCAAAGGCTATCCTTGACTTTTTCATTGGAACTAAAGATGCAAAACACTATTCTAAATAACAGCAAGAAAATACTAACAAAATGAAATGACGCTCCAAGCAAAACACATATCATGTGGTGAATAAAAATATAGCTCCAAGTAAAGTTACCGATGAACGAAGACGAAAGAGGGGATGCCTTCCGGGGCATCCCCAAGCTTAGGCTCTTGGTTGTACTTGAATATTACCTTGGGGTGCCTTGGGAATCCCCAAGCTTAGGCTCTTGCCACTCCTTATTCCGTAGTCCATCGAATCTTTACCCAAAACTTGGAAACTTCACAACACAAAACTTAACAGAAAACTCACGAGCTCCGTTAGCGAAAGAAAACAAAATACCACTTCAAGGTACTGTAATGAACTCATTATTTATTTATATTGGTTTTAAATCTACTGTATTCCAACTTCTCTATGGTTTATAAACTATTTTACTAGCCATAGATTCATCAAAATAAGCAAACAACACAATGAAAACAGAATCTGTCAAAAACAGAACAGTCTGTAGTAATCTGTAACTAACGCAAACTTCTGGAACTCCAAAAATTCTAAACTAAATTGGTGGACCTGAGGAATTTGTCTAGTAATCATCCGCAAAACTAATCAACTAAATATCACTCTCCAGCAAAAATTTATAGCTAATCTCGTGAGCGCTAAAGTTTCTGTTTTTTACAGCATGATCATAAAGACTTCACCCAAGTCTTCCCAAAGGTTCTACTTGGCACAAACACTAATTAAAACATAAAAAACACATCTAAACAGAAGCTAGATGGATTATTTATTCCTAAACATAACCAAAAAGCAAGAAACTAAAATAAAATTGGGTTGCCTCCCAACAAGCGCTATCGTTTAACGCCCCTAGCTAGGCATGCTGATTTCAATGATGCTCACATAAAAGATAAGAATTGAAACATAAAGAGAGCATCATGAAGAATATGAATAACACATTTAAGTCTAACCCACTTCCTATTCATAAGGATTTTGTGAGCAAACAACTTATGTGAACAACAATCAACTAGCATAGGAAGGCAAAACAAGCATAACTTCAAAACTTTAAGCACATAGAGAGGAAACTTGATATTATTGCAATTCCTACAAGCATATATTCCTCCCTCATAATAATTTTCAGTAGCATCATGAATGAATTAAACAATATAACCAGCACCTAAAGCATTCCTTTCATGATCTACTAGCATAGAAATTTTACTACTCTCCACATAAGCAAAATTCTTCTCATGAATAGTAGTGGGAGCAAATTCAACAAAATATCTATCATATGATTGAGAATTAAGATCAAGATGACAAGTTTCATGTTTATCATTATTCTTTAAAGCATACGTGTCATCTCAATAATCATCATAGATAGGAGGCATGCTTTCATCATAGTAAATTTGCTCATCAAAGCTTGGGGACAAAAATATCATCTCCATCAAACATAGCTTCCCCAAGCTTGTGGCTTTGCATATCATTAGCATCATGGATATTCAAGGAATTCATACTAACAACATTGCAATCATGCTCATCATTCACATATTTTATGCCAAGCATTCTATGTAATTCTTTTTCTAGCACTTTGGCACAATTTTCCTTTCCATCATACTCACAAAAGATATTAAAAAGGTGAAGCGTATGAGACAAACTCAATTCCATATTTGTTGGTAGTTTTGTTTTATAAACTAACTAGTGCTAAAACAAGAAACAAAAGGATTCGATTGCAAGATCTAAAGATATACCTTTTAGCGCTAACCTCCCCGGCAACGGCGCCAGAAAAGAGCTTGATGTCTACTACACAACCTTCTTCTTGTAGACGTTGTTGGGCCTGCAAGTGCATAGGTTTGTAGGACAGTAGCAAATTTCCCTCAAGTGGATGACCTAAGGTTTATCAATCCGTGGAGGCGAGGGATGAAGATTGTCTCTCTCAAGCAACCCTGCAACCAAATAGCAAAGAGTCTCTTGTGTCCCCAACACACCCAATACAATGGTAAATTGTATAGGTGCACTAGTTCGGCGAAGAGATGGTGATACAAGTTTAAAATAGATAGTAGATATAGGTTTTTATAATCTGAAATAATAAAAACAGCAAGGTAACAAGTGGTAAAAGTGAGCGTAAACGGTATTGCAATGATAGGAAACAAGGCCTAGGGTTCATACTTTCACTAGTGTAAGTTCTGTCAACAATAATAACATAGATAGATCATATAACAAGCCCTCAACATGCAACAAAGAGTCACTCCGAAGACACTAATAGCAGCGAACAAACGTAGATATTATGGTCGGCTACGAAACCACCACAAAGCTATTTTTCGGATCAATCTATAAAAGAGTTCGTACTAGAATAACACCTTAAGATACAAATCAACCAAAACCCTAATGTCACCTAGATACTCCATTGTCACCTCAAGTATCCGTGGGCATGATTATACGATATGCATCACACAATCTCAGATTCATCCAACCAACATAAAAGTACTTCAAAGAGTGCTCCAAAGTTCCTACCGGAGAGTCAAGAACGTGTGTCAAGCCCTATGCATAGGTTCCCAATGTCACGAAACCCGCAAGTTGATCACCAAGACATACATCAAGTGTTCTCTTTAAAGACTCAATCCGATAAAATAACTTCAAAAGGGGAAACTCAATTCATCACAAGAGAGTAGAGGGGGAGAAACATCATAAGATCCAACTACAATAGCAAAGCTCGGAATACATCAAGATCGTGCCATAGATTGGAACACGAGAGAGAACACGAGAGAGAGAGATCAAACACATAGCTACTGGTACATACCCTCAGCCCCGAGGGTGAACTACTCCCTCCTCGTCATGGAGAGCGCCGGATGATGAAGATGGCCACCGGAGATGGATCCCCCCTCCGGCAGGGTACCGGAAAGGGGTCCCGATTGGTTTTTGGTGGTTCTGGAGGCTTGCGGCGGCGGAACTCCCGATCTATCTTCTGTTCTGGAAGTTTTAGGGTACGACGGTATATATGGGTGAAAGGAGTACGTCGGTGGAGCTTGCTGAGGGCCCCACGAGGCAGGGGGCGCACCCGGGGGGGGGGGGGAGGGCGCGCCCTCACCCTCATGGGCACCTCCCGTATCTTCTGACGTGGGGTCCAAGTCCATCAGGTGGGTTTTCTTCCAAAAAAAACTTCTCCAGTTGATTTCATTCCGTTTTGACTCCGTCTGATATTCCTTTTCCCCGAAACACTGAAATAGGCATAAAACAACAAATCTGGGCTGGCCCTCCGGTTAATAGGTTAGTCCCAAAAATAATATAAAAGTGGATAATAAAGCCCAATATTGCCTAAAACAGTAGATAAAGTAGCATGGAGCAATCAAAAATTATAGATACGTTGGAGACGTATCAGCGTGTCACTCCTTTGAGAGGCACTCATCGGTTCAGAGTCAAGGGCAAGCTAGCTCCGCGCTACATTGGTCCTTTCCGCATTCTCTCCCGTCGTGGACTGGTGGCTTATCAATTGGAGTTGCCACCTCAGTTCTCTCACGTCCATGACGTCTTCCATGTGTCGCAACTTCGTCGTTGCTTCAAGGACCCGGAACGTGAAGTGGATCCGGAATTGATTGAAATTCAAGATGATCTCACATATAAAGAGCATCCGATCTGCATTCTTGAAGAAGTTGAACGTCGAACCCGCCAGAAGGTTACCAAGTTCCTCAAGGTGCAATGGTCGAATCATACTAAAGATGAAGCCACTTGGGAACGCAAAGATAACCTCCGGGCTGAATACCCCGACCTGTTCCCTTCTACCTCTTAATTCTCGGGACGATAATTTCTTTTAGAGGAGGAGAGTTGTAACACCCCGGTGTAATGATGCTACAGTAACCCCTGGGGTTAAGTTAATATTTTTGCTATACATGTGCCTGATCATTATTATCTCATGTTTCTTTCAACTTCCCCTTTGAATGCAAATTTAATGCTAAGTGAAATTCAAAATTTCTCAAACATGAAAAGAAAAATGTTCATCATGTGCCAAATATTCCACAACTAATATTGCTGGTGAACCAAAATTTTTGCAAAGGGTTTAAGTGGCCTAAACTACTTAAAACAGTGACCTAAGCAATAAATTAAATGCCCTTTTAGTTTATAAAATTGGCAACTATTCCAAAAGCATCCCATCCTTTTGTGGCAGTGCACTTTAATTCTTTAAAATTGTTTTGGCCAGTGGCATAATTTTGCAAAGTCATTATTGGCTAAAAGGAAAATGCAAAAGCTGCTGAAAATAAAAAAAGGAAAAACTAAAAGAAAAGGAAAAGGGAGAGAGAGAGAGAGCAACCCCCTCCTCCGTGGACTACACCCACCTGGGCTGGCCCACTCGAGCTGGCCAGCCCACTCCCCCTCCCCGGTCGTCTCCTCCCTCGCACTGTTCCACGACCCGAGTCGCTACAGCGCGCCCGTCGCCGTCCAACCACCTCGTCGGCGACGCCCGATGAGGGGATAAGTCCCCAGACGCCTCGGGCTCCATCCCCACTCGCCCACTTGCCCCCTCTCTCCCTTGTCGCTCTCTCCCTGGCTCTCCAGATCCCCTCCCCTCCTCAACTGAGCGCCGCCGTCGCCATGGATGTGTCGTGTGCTGCCACTGCCACCTCACGCCTCGCCAAGACGCCCACGACGCGCCGTCCTTGGCTACACCCTCTACACTAACTGGAGCAAGAGGGGAGCCACCACCGCGAGCCCGACGACCCCTTCTTCCTCCTGCGGCCGTCTTCGTCTCCAGCGCCGATTCGTCGCCGTTGGTCCTCCCCGAGCCCGCTAACGCACACCTACAGGCTCACGGTGAGCAGCCGCATCGCCTCCCCCTCTCTCCGGCCTCTCCCCGTAGCCGCAGCCGCCTCTTTTGCCGCATCCGAACACCTCGCCGCTGATGAGCTCGTAGCCGTGCCCTCGCTGCCCGTCGAGCTCTAACGAGCTCGGGTTCGTGCTCAGCACGCCCGTGCGAGCCCGAAGCACCCATTCCCGTGCTCTGCCGAGCCCCGTAGCGCCGTTCCCTATCGTGGCCGAACTCCGGTGAGGTTCCCGAGCTCGCCGCTGTCACCTCCGGCCTCGTAACCACTCCGGTTGGACGCGGCGTCATCTTCCTGTTCGAGCGCGCCAAGTCGTGCGAAAAACGGACGCCCGTAGGCGAATCCCGACGCTCTCCTGGCCGCTCCGCCGTGGTTTCGGCTCGTCGGAGCCACTCCGGCGCCGGCCGCCGACGTGGCACACCTGGGGCCACCCCCTGGGTCACTGCCAGTGGGGCCCCTGGTCCCCTGTTGACCAGTTGACCTGGTCAACTGTGCTGACTGGGCAGGCCCCAGCCGCTGACGTGTAGGCCCCACCGATTAACCCTCTGACTAAATGTTTCATTAATTAAAACTAATTAGTTTAGCCAATCAGTCTATGACAGGTGGGGCCCACCTGCTAAATATCTTTGTTTAGTTAGTTTTAAGACTCTGTTAGCCTTCTGGCTATGACATGTGGGTCCCACTGGACCCACATGCCTGGTTTGACCTGGTCAGCCAGTCTGTTGACCGCTGACGTCATCAGCACGTCATGCTGACATCATTTTATCTTTTATGTTATTTTAAATAATTCCAGGCTATTGTTTAAACTTTGAAAATTCATAGAAATTAAAATGTAGCTCAGATGAAAATGTTTTCTATATGAAAGTTGCTCAGAAAAATCCAACGAATCCGAATACACGGTCCGTTCATCTTTCACATGCCCCTAGCATGCTGGACATGGAACATTCCCCCTCCGGTCATCTGTTTGATACAGGTCCGGAACCGGGAATTCATTCTCGGTTGAATTCCCCTTCACCTTTATCGTGTAGCCTTACGTTAGGTCACACCCGGCACAACATATTGCCACGTTATGCTTTGTGATGCTATGTTGCTTTATATTTACTGTTTCTTCCTCTTTTCTCCTAGAGACCCCGAGACCGATGTCGCTTCGTGATCGACTACGCCGACGACGACCCTCCTTGCCGTGAGCAACCAGGCAAGCCCCTTTGATCATTCCGATATCGCCCATTCCATTCTCTCATGCTTGCATTAGATTTTGCTATCAGAATCGATTGCTCCTATTCGATGCATAGCCCGCTTTTGTAACCTCGCTTATTGTTACCTACCCGCTTATCCTAAACCGCTTAGTATAGGTTGGTTAGTGACCCATCGCTGACCCCACCTTGTCCTTGTTGCCACCGCTTCATCATCGAAGACCCGATCAACGGGATCGAAGACCAGGCCCCGACACCGCACATCACTTTCCCTTAGTTGTTCGACACTCAAGGGTTATTATCGAGTACCGAGGGTGAGACCTCTTCAAAGACTTCCGATGTTGACCTCAGAATGTAGTATTCGGTCGTGGTCATCGAGGGTGATTTCCTCCTTAACCACTTCCGACACGACTGTCGTGCAACCCTCAAGTGTGAACCCGGGGTGATTCCTCTTACGCTCACCTTGATGATTACATCTAGTGGAATTCATCGGGGTGATTCCTCGGGTTTTCCCTTGATGTTTGGACACACGGATACTTGGACTTTACCATCATTATTTGGAAAGACGGGTCGACCACGAGGGGTACTGCGCGAGCTTAATTGCAGTGATGTGGAGACGGGTTGACACGGAGGGTGCCCGCGAGATAATTACGAGGCGTGGCCGGCATTCCTAGCCCTTGCCGCAAGTCCTCGAGACGGGCAACGGGTCACATATTTCGTGAGTCTCGCTTGTTACCGCGTGCTCCTAATCCGCCACGATTTGGATATTTGATCCAAGGGCCTCGCCCGATAGCACTAACCATCACGTGGGCATAGTATGGGCGTTACGCCTCGTATGCATCACCGAAGCTTAATAGACGTCGGCCGACCGAGCGGCCGCCGGGTTGGACTGCGTAAGCGCCTGCCTTGTTGAAGGAGGTAGCTAGGTCTGCTCACCGGCCGCCCTCACAACATGCAGGAGTTCCCGGGGAGATGGCCCATGACCCCTGTGGGCATAGGTTTAGTTCGGCGTGCTGACCTCTCTATTAAGCCTAGGTCGGGTTGTGGCGTATTGTTTGGCCGAGGCCGGGCATGACCCAGGAAAGTGTGTTCGGCCGGAGTTAATCGAGCGTGGTGGGTAAGTTGGTGCACCCATGCTGGGAAGAAAACATCTATCGATAGCCTGTCCTACGGTAACGGACACTTGGAGTTGTATCCCGATCGATACAACTAGAACTGGATACTTGTGATGAGAAATGGATTGTGATGATAACTGGATAGTATGGCTCTGGGATTTCTTTCTCGCAGGGAGTCGAGAAAGGATCTCTGGCCGAGGTTGATAACACTACTACTTTACTTTATGCTACTCTACCCCCTCCTGTTTCTGCAAGATGGTGGTTTTTAAGATGCGAGTCTTCGATAGGACGAGGCCGTCCCTCTCAGCTGGCATGTCTGCAGCCCATTCCACATATACAGCCTTCCTTTGATAATGTTGCATATGTAGTGTAGATCCTTGCTTGCGAGTACTTTGGATGAGTACTCACGGTTGCTTTGCTCCCCCTTTTCCCCCTTTCTTCTTATTTCCGGTTGATGCAACCAGATGTCGGAGCCCAGGAGCCAGATGCCACCGTCGATGTCTACTACTACGTGAAGACCGCCGACGACTAGGAGTAGTTAGGAGGCTCCCAGGCAGGAGGCCTTGCCTTTTCGATTGATGTTGCTTTTGTGCTCGCCTTCTTAAGGCAAACTTGTCTAACTCATGTATGTACTCAGATATTGTTGCTTTCGCTGACTCATGTGTTTTCGAGCTTATGTATTCGAGCTCTCAAGGCCCCTGGCTTGTAATATAAAACTTGTATTATTTTAATTTGTGTCTAGAGTTGTGTTGTGATATCTTCCCGTGAGTCCTTGATCTTGATTGTGCACATTTGCATGTATGATTAGTGTACGATTGAATCGAGGGCGTCACAACCACCCCGTGCACACGGACACGAAGCATCCCACGCTGTCTCACCTCGGTAGGGTCTCTTGGTAGGTTTATGTTTTGGTTGAGGCTGTATGGCGGTGGTAATGTCCCTCAGCAGGAATAATGTCTCCCACGTTCTATCACCGTTTCAATGATGTGTCTAGTATCGTCGGAGGGCGTGTGGAGTTGTGTCTCCATCAGATCTCACGGGATTCCATCGGTGCTAGTCTACGGTGGATCTGTTTGGATATGGCCTTTGTTCGTCTTGGTTTGGGTGTTTACAGGTTTGATGCTTCCATCTACGACTTTCTTCATCGGCGATGGTTGCTGCTCTGGTGCGCTGGTCCTACAGGGCCTTAGCATGACAACTTTCCGACTGTCAACTACAACAAGGTTTGCCCGGCCCCAGCAAGGGAGGGGCGATGCCGGCGGCGTGCCTTCGGCTTGCTCCAGTGGTTGTAGTGGTCGCTAGGCGGTCCAGGGATCTGGTTGTAATTTTTATTACCTCTGATGTTCTTTGTACTATCATGATTGAAGATGAATAGATTGGAGGTTTCTTAAAAAAAATGCACCCTAGCTTGTGCATTACCCAGACAGGATGAAAATTAATAAATAACATGTGTTGGTGAATCTTCAGAATGCTCCTACTCAATTTTCTTCTTCCTAATGTTCACTGCTTGTTCACCTAGTGGTGCTGGATGACTCGCTCTGAGAGTCTCTTACTTGTCTATACTTGTGCAAAAATCTCAAACTAAGTAGTATATAGCCTGAAAAATCATAAATCAAAACGAAGTTCAACCTCGGTAAAATAACCCATGTCGGTGAATCCGGAGTATTTACAATAATTATATCGGACCCCTTTAGCCAGCGAACGTTCGATGGGGGGTGGTATTTGCGAATGTTTTTTATGGCAAATCCTTCAGAACACACATGGCAATTTCTTCATAAATGCATGGCAATTCTGACAAAAAAAATGATTTTGCTGTGAAAATTGTTGTGCTTGCTTCAAGGAATTGCCATGTTCCCGCGATATAAAATGCCGTGAAAGACGTTTGTTTCGCCACGTCTCCCGGCGAACGTTCGCTCGATAGCATTACCGTAAATACATTATACAGTGCTGCAAAGTAGTACTAGTACTAGTACTACAGTGTTGGTGACTCTTTAATTAATTAATTAATTAATTAACTAGTGTGCAGCTGCTATTTACTGCATTACTTTGACTATGGCTCCTCCTCCTCCTCTGGTTTCACTGGAGAAGCAGGTTGTGGTTGGGAAGCACACGCGTGTTGCCGTTGCTAATTACGTGCACTCAATAGCCAGCCAGCAACCCGGCCCTGTCCCGTGTGTGTAGCTCGGAGACTTGGCCACCCTCAACACCTTGCTGGCCGGCCCTGCGCGTGTATAAATACTGGGCGCCGGAGCACACAAGCCTCACACACCAAGCGCACGCCTCTTTCTTCCTCCTCCGTCTCTCCTTGTCTCCACTCCTTCCATTCACAAAACCAAAGCGGCAAGATGGCCGGCACGCTGGACGAGACCAAGATCATCGACTACTTCAGGAACAAGAGCGTGCTCATCACCGGAGCCACGGGCTTCCTTGGCAAGAGTAAGTTATCATGATGATGTTAATATGCATCCATGCTGAGAAGATTGATTGGTGTTGCGTTGTGTGCTCATTCTTCACCTGTGCAGTAATGGTGGAGAAGATCCTGAGGGTCCAGCCGGACGTGAAGAGGATCTACCTGCCGGTGCGGGCGGCCGACGCGGCGGCGGCGAGGCGCCGGGTGGAGACCGAGGTGCGTGCCTCTCTGCCCGTCCACCATGCCCTCTCATGATGTTGATCCTTGCACCCCCTCCATGAATCTCTCTCTCCCAACACTCCTCTGCTCTAGAGTAACACTAGTAGTGGACAAAGGATGCGTGCCGGCAGCATGGTTCTGGGTAAGCTCATGCTGCAAGGAACACATGCGATGCGAGCTTTCTCTCAGACAGAGAAGCCCCCAAGCTGCTCCCACTGCGTCCCTTGTGTCTCTTCATTCTGTTTCATACTCACTACTATTTTTTTTTCATTTTTAATTGATAGTATTATAATACTAGTAATATTATGTGGAGCATCGGAACAAAACATGCATAGATATCACAAATCCATCACAGCATCATAAACAGTCCAGCTGCCCGCTGCTATATCAGTGACGCAAACATGAACATGGGTAGAATAATTATCTTATAGGTATTAATAAACCGGCATTAGTTAGGACTAGGTGCACACTGTTGAGTCTCATTCCTGCCGAACATTCAGGCAGGTCACATGCCATTTTTCTTCTCTTTCTAAGGTTTAGAGTCACATGCCATACTCTGCATGAGAGGTGGCCATGACTAATCTCAGCTGTACATCACTCATTCTTCTCTACTAGATACTAGTTAAATGCACAAATATTCTGCCAGCTTTTGGTATGCGAGGATTAATTTGAACAAGAAACCAGATTACTAGTACTACTAGGAGGAGTATGGTTGACAAAATTTTCAACATTTTCATTTATGCTGATCCTGGAAACCGGAAACCTGGGGAAAACCGGCCGCAGGGTGATAAATAAACCGGCGGGGAGGTGGTGCAGCTGTGTGTGTATTCCTAGGAGTCGTGTGTGAGGAGTTATGGTGTGGGTAGGCCGGCGGTAGGTTTGGTCAGGTCGACTCGATTCAGAAGTTATCAATGGCCTCTGCCGCATGCAGTGCGCAACTGGTACTACGCCACCACCACCTAGCTAGCTAGCCGGCCAGTGTGCAGCCTGCATGCATGCATGGCTGGCTGGTGCTGGGAAATGGCGAGGGCAGGGCAGGGCACCATCTGGCACCACTTACTACATGTTCATCAACTTGAGAATTCAGAATCCAGAGTACTACTAGAATTCAGAAGTCAGAGTTTCTTGTCATATGTATATAATGGTTTGGTTTGGTTACCTGATTGCATTGTCTAATTACTTTTGCAAAAAAGAAAAGAGTGTGATCTACTCTAGCTAGTGGTGTAGTTATTGAGTGGTGCCAAGGAGATCCAGAGCAGAGACAATGGGCAGTATGCTTGGTCCTCCACCCTACTCCTACTCCATCTAACACGCCGGAAAGAAACCCTTCCAGTACGCCTGGCCCCTCTTCATTTCTTCATATGCATTCACTGATTCTTCATTGTTCGGCATGGGCAATTTACAGTTGCGGACAGTTGCACGGGTCGGTTGTCCTGCGCTGCAGAAGCAATTTATATGTAGTTTTTACCAAAAGTTGCAGAGACACTGGTGGTGGATCCAGAGAGCATGCATGCAATATCAAACACAGATTGCAAATGAAGAATTTTTGTGGATCAAAGTTGTTAAGCAGATCGAGATCGATGTGTGGTTCGCAGGTCGTGGGGAAAGAGCTGTTCGGGGTGCTGCGGGAGCGCCACGGCGCCGGGTTCGACGCCTTCGTCGCCGACAAGGTGGTGGCGCTGGCCGGCGACGTCATGCGCGAGGACTTCGGCGTCGACGCCGCCACGCTGCGGGACCTCCGGCTCGCCGACGAGCTCAACGTCATCGTCAACGGCGCCGCCACCACCAACTTCTACGAAAGGTACAGTGCTATTGACCGTTTAATTCGTCAGAGAAAAAATTCAGCGGGAGAGAACGTGCATTCCTGCATCAATGGCCTCTGCAACTAACTGTGGAATGGACGTGTGCGTGCTCGATCAGGTACGACGTGGCCATGGACGTGAACGTGGTGGGGGTGAAGCACATGTGCGACTTCGCCCGGAAATGCCCCAACCTGGAGGTGCTCATGCACGTCTCCACGGCCTACGTCGCCGGCGAGAAGCAGGGGCTGGTGCCCGAGAGGCCCTTCAGGGACGGCGAGACGCTGCGCGACGACGGCACCCAACTCGACATCGACGCCGAGATGAGGACGGCCAGGGACCTCCGGAAGCAGATGGAGGCCGACGACGATGTGGACCCCAAGGCCCAGAGGAAGGCCATGAAGGACCTCGGCCTCACCAGGTTAGCAATCCTATATTTTTCCAAAGTTTCTCCTCTTTCCTGTGAATTTCAAGTTCAAAAACCAGAGTTCTTTTTGTCAAACATGGAACTGAAATTCAATTATTTTGTAATTGTGCATGCAGGGCCCGGCACTTTGGGTGGCCCAACACGTACGTGTTCACCAAGTCCATGGGGGAGATGATGCTGGCACAGATGATGCGCGGGGGCGACGTGCCGGTGGTCATCGTCCGGCCCAGCATCATCACCAGCGTCCAGAACGACCCACTGCCAGGATGGATCGAAGGCACCAGGTCGGTTCAAACTCTTCGCGTCCAAATTCAAATGCTAAGTTTCATATTCAAATTCAAATTCTGACACTGAAATGAAAACTGCAGGACGATCGACGCAATCCTGATCGGATACGCAAAGCAGAGCCTGTCATGCTTCCTCGCCGACCTCGACCTCACCATGGACGTGGTAATTGCTTCACTCACTGTTAGTTCATTCAGCAAATGCAGAGCTACCAGTGCTACCATCTTCTTGCGAACGTGCTGCAGTAATGAGTAATAAGTATACTAGTACAGTGTGTGACCATGCTGCAGTAAGTTGCATCTGAAGCGTCTGTGCCAACCAGGCCAAGTGGCTGCTGCAGTGCATCAACCAACCTGAATCTTGCCTGTTACAGCAAGGTTACATATGCTGCTAATGGATTATCACAGTTGTAACCCAAATGCGCTACCATGGTGTATGCAGATGCCCGGCGACATGGTGGTGAACGCGATGATGGCGGCCACGGTGGCGCACGCCTCCTCCACTCGGACATCAGAGACAGAGAAGAAGCCGCCTCCGCAGCAGCAGCACCCTCACTCGGTGCCGGCATGCGCAGCGCCAACGGTGTACCACGTGAGCTCGTCGCTGCGGCACCCGGCTCCGTATGCGGTGTTGTACCGGACAGGGATCCGGTACTTTGAGGAGCACCCGCGGGTGGGGCCCGACGGCCGCACCGTGCGCACCCGTAAGGTGCGGTTCCTTGGCAGCATCGCGGCGTTCCACCTCTTCATGGTGCTCAAGTACCGTGTCCCCCTCGAGCTCCTTCGCCTGCTCTCTATCCTCTGTTGCGGCCTCTTCGGTCTCGCCGCGCTCTACCATGACCTAGCCCGCAAGTACAGGTATGGTCTTTCGAATTCTCTTTGTGGTTGTATTGACTCGATGTTCAACCGGTACGTGGCTTAATAACATGTGTCGTGCAGGTTCGTGATGCAGCTGGTGGACCTGTACGGGCCCTTCTCGCTCTTCAAGGGTTGCTTCGACGATGTCAACCTCAACAAGCTCAGGCTTGCCATGGCCGACGCTGACCATGCCGACACCGCCGCCGGGCTATTCAACTTTGACCCCAAGACCGTTGACTGGGACGACTACTTCTTCAAGGTCCACATCCCTGGTGTCATGAAGTACGTCCTCAAGTGATGTTCCATTTGCATCGATCTGGTTCTGTGTGCTGAGAAGGAATGGAGGAAATCAAATTAATGGTAGCGCTAGTGTGCCTTGCTTGTGTTGTGTAACCTCCTTCTTCGTTCATCGAGTATTATTGGTTGAGTATCGATTGTATTGTCATTGGAAATTAAATTAACCAGTGACTATGAGTATAACTAAGATGAAATTACTTGCATCATGGCGGGTCTCTAAAACTAAGATACAAGGTTCCTATGAAGTACATTGAAATTACTTAGTACTTTTCATCGTACTATCATAATACAGTCTTCTAGTGGGCACTTGTTGATGATTAGGATGTGAGGAGTCAAAGGAGACTGTTTTGTGTCGACCGAGGAACTTTACATACATATTAAACATTTTTTGAAAAGGAGCACTTTATTACTTAAAACATACATATTAAACATATCAATGTGCATCTTATATTTGGTAACAATCAAGGAAAACAAAAGTCAGTATAATGGACAGACAACTGGACATAAAACAACCAGTAAACAATAAAAAAAATTAAATCATGATAGCAATATTATTCCTTCGATTGTACTGCCTCTATAAAGTAATATAAGACCTTTTAGATGGTCTCGCCATCTGCCAGAGATTGAAAATCAGTAATGAAAAGAGACATATATGAATGGCCTCGTCATACCAGGCTTGAAATGACATCTAGAAATCGTTGAAAAACCGCTTTAAGCGGCGCAAAGCGAGGTGAAGAAAAGATAAATGGGCCGAGGCCCAAAGGAGACCGGGTTGTGTGCTTGCTTCGAACCACACTAATCTACACAGTGCAGGCTTGCAATCCATCATCACCGGTCTAGAGAGTCGGTGAAAAAGCACAACCTTCGAATGTGCATAGGTGCATACATTAGTAGAATACCGTGATTCGAAGCTAGCTCACAACCCACCCTCCTTTGGGCCTCGACCCATTTATCTTTTCTTCACCTCGCTCTGCACCGCTTCAAACGGTTTTTCTTCATGTTTGTTTTTAGTTCTCGATGGGGTACTTTTTCCTGACTGTTTTTCCTTTGGTTTCTTTACTATTTTTATATTCGCCTTTTTGTTGCCTTGCATTGGTTTTTCCTTTTTTATCCTATCTTTCTATTTAATTTCATGTTTTCTTTTCTTCTTTTTCCATTTCTTTTCTATCTGAAATACCCTTGTTTTTTTTATTTGATCATGATTTTCTTATAAAAGTTTATAAACAGTTTCTATTTTTTTAAACAAGATTTGTTTTTCTAACAATCATGTTAATTTCTTAAATTTAAATATTTTAAAATTTTATGACTAATTCAAGTTAATACAAATATTTTATAAATTCACTAATAAATTCTAAATTCATATTTTAAAAAAATTATAGAAATTTTTAAAATTCATGATTAGAAAACCTCGGGAATATTCATGGTTATATTTAAGTCCTGAACATTTTCATAACTCATGAACATTTTGTAAATTTTGCGAACAGTTTTTAAGTGCACGAGCAATATTTATTTTAATCAACAAACATTTTAAATTTTTAAAAAATTGGGTTTTTCTGAAGCAACCTGGAACGACTGCTTTTTCTGAAGCGACTAACTACTGGATTTCTTGAGAAGTGAACAGTAGTGGCTAGTTTATCTCAGCAAGGTACGGTTCCTCGGCAACATCGCAGTGTTCCACCTCTTCATGGTGGTCAAGTATCGTGTCCCCCCTCGAGCTCCTCCGCCTCTTCATCCATTGTTCTGGCCTTGCCGCCCTCTAACATGACCTTGTTTATTTGATTCGCATAGAGACTCGACCACCACCAGGGACCCATGCGGGCTAGCATACTGCTACCTCTTGAGCACTGCGTTGGTTTTTCCTTAAAGAGGAAAGGGTGATGCAGCAAAGTAGCGTAAGTATTTCCCTCAGTTTTTTAGAACCAAGGTATCAATCCAGTAGGAAGCCACACTCAAGTCCCTTGTACCTACACAAACAAATAAGAACCTTACAACCAACGCGATAAAGGGGTTGTCAATCCCTTCAGGGCCACTTGCAAAAGTGAGATCTGATAGAGATGATAAGATAATATTTTTGGTATTTTTATGATAAAGATTAAAAGTAAAGATTGCAAAGTAAAATAGTTGGAAACTTATATGATGGAAAATAGACCCGGGGGCCATAGGTTTCGCTAGTGGCTTCTCTCAAGATAGCATAAGTATTAGGTGGGTGAACAAATTGCTGTCGAGCAATTGATAGAATTGAGCATAGTTATGAGAATATCTAGGCATTTTCATGTATATAGGCATCACGTCCGTGACAAGTAGACCGACTCCTGCCTGCATCTACTACTATTACTCCACACATCGACTGCTATACAGCATGCATCTAGAGTATTAAGTTCATAAGAACAAAGTAACGCATTAGGTAAGATGACATGATGTAGAGGGATAAACTCATGCAATATGATATAAACCCCATCTTTTTATCCTCGATGGCAACAATACAATACGTGTCGTTTCCCCTCATCACTTTGGAATCGAGCACCGCATGATTGAACCCAAAGCTAAGCACTTCTCCTATTGCAAGAAAGATCAATCTAGTAGACCAAGTCAAACTGATAATTCGAAGAGACTTGCAAAGATAACAAATCATACATAAAAGAATTCAAAGAAGATTCAAATATTGTTCATAGATAATCTTGATCATAAACCCACAATTCATGGGATCTCGACAAACACACTGCAAAAAAGAGTTACATCAAATAGATCTCCAAGAAGATCGAGGAGAACTTTGTATTGAGATCTAAAGAGAAAGAAGAAGCCATCTAGCTAATAACTATGGACCCGAAGGTCTGTGGTAAACTACTCACACATCATCGGAGAGGCTATGGTGTTGATGAAGAAGCCCTCCGTGATCGATGCCCCCTCCGCCAGAGCGCCAAAAAAGGCCCCAAGATGGGATCTCACAGGTACAGAAGGTTGCGGCGGTGGAATTAGGTTTTCGTGGTGCTCCTGGATGGTTTCAGGGTACGTAGGTATATATAGGAGGAATAAGTAGGTCGGTGGAGGCACAAGGGGCCCACGAGGATGGAGGGCGCGCCCCCCTGCCTTGTGGCCTCCTCGATGATTTCTTGACGTCCACTCCAAGTTCCCTGGAGCATGTTTGTTCCAAAAATCACGCTCCCGAAGGTTTCATTCCGTTTGGAGTCCGTTTGATATATTTTTCTGCGAAACACTGAAATAGGCAAAAAACCAGCAATTTGCACTGGGCCTTGGGTTAATAGGTTAGTCCCAAAAATAATATAAAAGTGTATAAATAAGCCCATGAAACATCCAAAACAGAACATATAATAGCATGAAGCAATAAAAAATTATAGATACGTTGGAGACGTATGTAACATCCCAAAATTCTAAATTTTGGAATGTTATGAAAAACACAGATAGATTTGTTTGACTGTTTGATTGATTGAGTGAAATTGAGTGAAATTCGAAACTTTTTTGAAAGTTAAATGAGAGGGAACAAAAGGACTTTCCCAAACTTTCATTTTAGCATTTTACGCTCTCCGTGAATTCAAATACTTTTCATCACGAAACCCTGGAGAGAAGATGACATGACTTCTTCCATTCATTTAAATGACAAGGGGTGTTGAAAATATTTGAATTTCTTTTGAAAATATTTCAAATTTTGAAACTTTATGCAACTCAATGATTTTCACGAGAGAAGATAAAATGACTTCTTCAAATTATATGAAATATGACTTGGAAGTTTCAAAGAATTATATTCAAAGTTCTTCTGAATTTATTTTCAATTTGGAGTTATTTGAGTTTTATTCAAATTATTTTTCTCCAAAAATAAAATATATGGAAAATAAGGTAACATGATTCCCTACATCAGAAAATTGGAGAGAAATAAAATTGGATTAATTTTGAAAAATTTAAAATGATTTTTACTGGTTTTTACTAGAGCAGTAGCACTCTTTGATTTATTTAAAATTGTGTGGATTTTATTTGACGTTAGGAAAATGTTCACCTTGTAGAAAATCGTTTTCTGAAAATTTTGATATATTATATGCCTATATAATATTTTCAATTTCTCTTGTTTTTATTATTTCTTTCTCCGTTTGTTTAAAAAAAAGAATTTTCCCTCGCCGCCCCACCTCGCCTTTGACCTCGCCGCTGTCGACGAAGAAAACCGTCGAAAACCGCCGGTAAACCGCCGAGCCAGCCCGGTTTATTTTGGTTTTCTTCGGTTTTGCCCGAACAATTTTTTTTATTAGTGGACGTTCGCTCGGTTAGGATCTGGAGCGGACATATTCGTTAGTTAGCGTTCGGCAGCGAACGTTTGTTGTTTAGTATTTTTTTTCTTTTTCCTTTTAATTTTCGGCCAGGGACCTATCTGTGATGATTTTATTTACAGATTAGTCCCTAATTTTTAAACGACCACATCTTTTCACCCGTTTATCCAAATTCAACGAAACCAACGCTCACTTCTTCGTTATGATCTCCTCTATCCAGTAATCCAACTCAAACATGTTTTTGAAAGTTTAAAATTTGAATTAGAACAGATTTGTATTCAAACTTCGTTTGATCATAACTCGAGTTTTATAACTCCGTTTGAGTTGATTCTTTTTGCAAATCGAAGCTCTTGACCTAAGCTTTCTGATAAGGCCAAATTCACATAATTTTGGTACTGTTAGATTTTTTTATGTTGCAAGAGTTATTTGCTTTGGTTTTGATGTTTTTCGAATTTGTTTCCTTCGTTCTTTCCGATCTTTTGAGTGATTGCTTATGTGTGGTTACTATTGCTTGCTTACGATACATTGATTGGAGTGTGACGAGTAGAACTATCAAGAGTTTTGAGTGTGAATCATCTTCATCAACATTGCAGGCAAGTTCACACTTTGATCATATCCCTTTTCATACCCAGTTTTTATGCATTAGTTTCAATCCTCAAACATTGCATGAATAGGATCTAATTAAATTGTGGGTTTTGGGAAGTAGATTGAGGTAGTACCTATTACCTGTTTTATTATCAAACCCTTGGGAGTTACTTCTACGTTTGCTTATTTTGCCATGCTATGCAAGTAGACGTGGATTGGGTGAGTGATTTTTTCCATGACAGACGTGAGATTGTTAATTAATGGTTTATTTAAGGTGGCAACATTAATACACATCTGGGTGGATTGAGGTACCTGGTTATTCCAGATTGCTCGTCTGGGCACTGGGTAGACCAGATTGCCTGCTTTTTTATGGACCGCCACCCGGGCTCAAAGGGATCATGAGATTATTCATGCTAGAAACTTCCGTAATGCAGCCACAAGCTACTATGGGCTCTAGCATAGTTGACTAAATCGTGCGAACTCTTACAGTGGTAGACTAGCAGATGTAGGGGATGTAGGTTGGTACGGTCTACCCATTCGTAAGGTGCTAGCGCTTTTGAAATACTATGTCTCGGTCATCTGTTTCTCAAACACCGTGTAGTGCGAGAATCTCAACGGAGCAGATCGAGTCTTGTGGGGAAAAGTGCACAAACCTCTACAAAGTGTATCAAACTAATCATGGTTAGCCGTCTCCCCGGTTATGGACATCTTGAGTATCTAGTACTTGGATATCATGTGAATCTCATCATGTTACTTTAAATTAATATTGTTGGGTTTTAATGATGATGCTTAATTGGGATTGAGAATGCTGTCAACCATTCTCAATGTTTAACAACCACCATGATAGTTAAATAAAATATATTCCTTTGCAGTAGGGAAAAATTGGCTTTACGCAAAACCTTATAACCATAGAACTTTTCCACCAGCCATATATGCATGTAGTGATAGCCATATTTCAGCATTGCTCTACATTGTGAATTTACCAGTACATTCAATGTACTGACCCTTCGTGGCTGCAACGTCTCATGTTGTAGGATGTTACGACGAGTAAGTGATACGTTAGGGTTACAATTTCTACACTCAACTTTGCCGTTGGTGTTGATGGGAATCCACGACCTTGTTACTTCCGCTATTTGGATTGAGGTAATAGTATTTACGTTACTTTACACATGTGATTTACCTCTGTTATAAATCCTCGAGTATTGTGTGTGTCAGCATACCGATCCAGGGATGACACTTAAGCACAGAGACTTGATCCATTCGGTTCGGGTCGTTACTAGATGTTATCGCCAAGACATGTTGATCAGAGGACGTGACCCTAGAAACTGGCAAGCCCATAGGAAGGATTTTCTCTAAAACTTTTCTTTTTTCAAAAAGATCTTTTACCTCTCTTCTCTTCTGATCTTATTCAAATATTCCCTTTTAGTGAGACCATACCCCTTTTCCCTTTTGACCACACGAAGATTCGACGGATGAGACCACTTCAAGAAGTACAAGATATTGGACAACTAAGACCACTTTGGAATAAAGAGGATTTTTACCGTGCATTACAATGACGGAAACTACAACGGTGAAGACTCCGAAGACTAGGAGAATCTGAAGGCTTTGAAGAATTTCCAGATTGGTATGACCTAGGAAGGCTACTCTGATAGAGCTTGTGAGACTAAGGAAGTTGTCAATACCCGAGATCAGGGTGTATCGAAGAAAGACTGGAACATGGAGCATTAGAACTCAAAGTTTATGTCAAGGAAACCCTAAGACATGAGGTATCAATTATGGAAGGAAAGCTCATGGCATTAATACGGGCATAGACCCTACCGACCATGGTGTTATTGCCGCTTATGCTATTGTCACCGTGCGGAGTTAAGTATGCAGATGCATGGAAGGATTGGATGGTAGAAGGCTGATGGAGCATCTGTCAGCAAAAGATGTAGTTTTAAATCTTAGCTGGTGTATCACCAGTATCCGGAGTATTACATCAAGAAGTTTAAGATGGATATGCAGAAGCTATATTTGACAAGGAGGCAAATTCGTGAAGCACTCGGAACCGTGGTCGAAAGTAGCCAAGCTGGAGGAGCTAAACCTCAAGATACCGGAGATTTGTCAGGAACTAAAGACAGTAGAACCATGGCTCATGCCAAGGATGTTGAAACCCAGAAGTTTGGAATGCAACTCTAGAAATATTAAAGAACGTTACGTGAGACTTCGCGTCAACAGAGATGATCTGGCAAAAGAACTTGAGAAGGACCAGTACAATCGGAAGAAGCCACCGGACACATGAACCGTAATCAAGAGCTTGATGACTTTAAAGATTTATTGACCTTTAGAAGACCCAACCCTGTTATACCTACGTTAGATGCGACGATTGTGAGCTGTCATTTGTTTGATGTTTTCCGGCTACCACAATAAAATCTGCCTTTTCAAAACTTTGTTTGTATTGTGTGCATCCCTCTCTATCTCTCTTATCCCACCCCAAAACCCATGGGCCCAATAGAGGACGAATGGAGATGAGCTTGTATTGTCTGGACCGATGAGTCAATTGGAGACAGACCGATGGATTCAGAACATGGAGGATCATATGGAGAATGACCCTATAGCCGGAAAGGATATGACCCAAAGATGCTCTTCAAAGGTTTTGAAGGAGGTGTCTGCTACTTGGTGGAGGATGTACCAAACCATCAATGGATGGCAAGGAGTAACTGCTTGGTAAGAATTTAAGTTGACTCGCTAAAGTCTCGGCTTGTGTCCCATAAGTTGAGGCCTTATGGGAAGGATATGAAGAAACCTTGTGCATACAAGCTTTGTGGAGAAATAGGACACAACCATAAAGAAAATAAGGACAAATACCCTCATAAGGAGAGGATTACCAAAGGAGTTAGCCGAGGATCTCAGGGAATTTCGGTTGGAGATTGTTCCCAAAGGTTTTGTTGCAGTAATGGAAGTTCAGTCTACATTGTTGGGAAAGATCCGTGAAGCTCAGAAGGATGACAAAGAGATTGCTGAGGTAAAAGAGAGGATGAGCAAAGGAAAGGCCAAAGGTTTTCGTAAGGATGAGCACGACACCTTATGGTTCGAGGATCGTGTATATGTGCCAAATAATGCAAAGATCAGGAAGTTAATACTTCAGGAGGCTCATGACTCACCATACTCGATTCGCCTCGAAACACCAAGATGTATTTGGATTTGAAGGAGCGTTTACGGTGGATCGGTATGAAGAAGGATATTGCGGAGTATGTAGTCGTAGGTGATGTATGCCGAGAGTAAAGGCAGAGCATCGTAAGCCCCGGATTACTACAGCCTATGCCGATAATTCGAATGGAAGTCGGCATGGATTTCATTACCGGATTGTCCCGTAACCTGATCGGATATGATTCTATCTGGGTAGTAGTTGATTCGCTGACCAAAGTGGCTCACTTTATCCGGTGAAACCACCTATACAAGTGAGAAGTTGGCCAAGATATATTTGACCCGGATCGTATGTCCGCATGGAGTTCCGAGGACCATCAGACGTATAGAGGAACACAGCTTACCTCAAAGTTGGAATCGATTGCGTGAAACTTTGGGAACCAAAGCTAGAGTTCAAGACATCTTTTACCCGCAGCATGTATGGATAGGCTCGTAGATTAAATCAGATTCGAGGACATGTTGAGAGCTTGTGAGCTAGATTATGGATCTGGTGGGGATGATAATCTACCTTACGCGGAGTTCTCATACAACAACAGTTACCAAGCCAGTTTGAAGATGGCCCCTTTTAAAGCTTTGTACGGGAGAAGGAGCCAGACACCGTTGATGTGGGACGAAGTTGGAGACCGTCAGTTGTTTGGATCAAATGTGATCAAGGATTCAGAAGAGAATGTTAATTTGCTTCGAGATAGACTGAAGGTAGCTCAGTCCTGGCAGAAAAGTTATGCAGACTCAAAAACACAAGGAAGTAGTCTATGAAATTGGAGACAGATCATGTCTTCGTGTGTCCCCTCTGCGAGGAGTTAAACGATTTGGAGTTAAGGGAAAGTCAGCCCCGAGATTTGTAGGACCATACCGAGTTTTGGAGCGTATGGGAGAAGTGGCCAACAAGTTGGAGTCACCTGAATGACTGTCAGGAGTTCATGATGTGTTTCACGCTTCCCAGTTGAAGAAGTGCCATGCAGAGAGGGCCAATATTCCCCTGTAAGGACGCTTGACCTGGAAAGGATAATGATGTTCCACAGAGTGGACTTCATAAGTACGAAGTTTTATCTCAAAGATGTTTGATACACCAAGAATATGAAGAGATGAAGTACTATTGGATATAAAGGCGGTATGATGTTGGTAATATGGAGCAATTGTAACTCCATGATGAGTCTGAGTAATCGCGTCTTAGTTTGGTGCAAATAGAAGGAAGGGAGACAATACAATTGGATGGATTTTAAGCATGCTTGGAAGCTGGAAGTTGGATGTTGGAATAACGATCACGCCTCGAGGATGAGTTCAAGGTTTACAAGTGATGAGATGGGCCATAACCCACGTGCCCTGTGACTCGCCAAGAAGCAAGCATATTCTTGTCAAGGAAAAACCACGGAAGAAGGTTACGATTTTATCAACCGACGATTCTATAGAAGTTTACGCAAAACGTGAGATTTGTTAAGAAACGATAGATGTTTTGTTTGGCTTGCAGAATCAATGGATTATCCGAACTCGGTTCATCGACAAGAGAAATTATGCAATGCTTGTGAGGATGACCGAGTGTTAGAATGCGAGATTTGTTAAACCATGTACAAGGTAATGATTTGGGTGCGGGATGGACTGATCACCATACCGACTTACTCTTATTATTCGCGTTGCTATATGGGATGGTAAATCTGAGTGACTTACCTATAGTAGAGAGACGACGATCAAAACCTTTTTTAAACCTTAGAATGGTATAGGTATTTTTTTCCCTTGTACACGAACGTTGTTGCCAACCGTAGGTTATACAGTGAGGTTCAACCCAGACCCATTTCCTGCAGGACAAACCATAAATTGTTGACCACCATGAGATATCGATAGTTGTTTAGTATTGGCGCTAGACCAATCAGCTAAGAAGACCCAATCTCGGAATAACCTTACCAAGAGGAAAGGACAAAAGAATTGAGGAAAAGGTTATGCCACTACCTAAGAGCCCAGAGAAGGAATTATCCTTACGATCCGAGAAGACGAACACCGCCAAGAATAAGGAAGGAGTATATGAGTTTTGATGGAACCGTAACCATGCTTCTAAGGGTGGTAGCACCCGAGACCCCGGAGACGATCGATGGATTTTTGAGAAGACCCCAAACCTACCTATTTCTTGCTAGCTTCTCCGAATCTCGAGGAAAAGATTCATTTTAAGGGTGGAAGGTTTGTAACATCCCAAAATTCTAAATTTTGGAATGTTATGAAAAACACAGATAGATATTTTGACTGTTTGATTGATTGAGTGAAATTGAGTGAAATTCGAAACTTTTTTCAAAGTTAAATGAGAGGGAATAAAAGGACTTTCCCAAACTTTCATTTTAGCATTTATGCTCCCCGTGAAATCAAATACTTTTCATCACAAAACCCTGGAGAGAAGATGACATGACTTCTTCCATTTATTTAAATGAAAAGGGGTGTTAAAAATATTTGAATTTCTTTTGAAAATATTTCAAATTCTGAAACTTTATGCAACTCAATGATTTTCACGAGAGAAGATAAAATGACTTCTTCAAATTATATGAAATATGAGTTGGAAGTTTCAAAGAATTAAATTCAACGTTCTTCTGAATTTATTTTCAATTTGGAGTTATTTGAGTTTTATTCAAATTATTTTTCTCCAAAAATAAAATATATGGAAAATAGGGTAACATGATTCCCTACATCAGAAAATTGGAGAGAAATAAAATTGAATTAATTTTGAAAATTTTAAAATGATTTTTACTGGTTCTTACTAGAGCATCAGCACTCTTTGATTTATTTAAAATAGTGTGGATTTTATTTGACGTTAGGAAAATGTTCACCTTTGTAGAAAATCGTTTTACGAAAATTTTGATAAATTATATGCCTATATAATATTTTCATTTTGTTTTGTTTTGTTATTTCTTTCTCTGTTTGTTCTAAAAATTCCTCCGCTGAATCGGGCCGCCCAGCCTCTGCCAGTTAAGGCCCAGCTCAAGACCGCCATCGTCCTCGTCGCCGAGCCGGACTCGTGCCGAGTCCGAGCCGCCGCCCGCCGCCTTGCCCCTTCCCCACGCCTCCCGAGGCCACCCTCCTCCTTAAATACCGCCACCCTGCCCCTCTCTCTTCTCTCTCGCCGCCACCAGAGTCAAGAACCACCGCGCCGCCGCCGACGAGATTTGCGCCGCCATTGCCGGACGCCACCGCCTTCCGCCGCCACATACCTCTGCCGCCGCTATGCCGACGCTTGCCGCCATCGCTGCCGCCGGGCTGCCTCGCCACGGAGCCGCCGCCCACTCGCTGCTGACTCGCCATTGCCGACGAAGAAAACCGTCGAAAACCGCCAAGCCACCCCGATTTATTTTGGTTTTCTTCGGTTTTGCCCGAACGTTTTTTTATTAGTGGACGTTCGCTCGTTTAGGATCTGGAGCGGACAGATTCGTTAGTTAGCGTTCGGCAGCGAACGTTTGTTGTTTAGTATTTTTTTTCTTTTTTCTTTTATTTTCGGCCGGGGACCTATCTGTGATGATTTTATTTACAGATTAGTCCCTGATTTTCAAACGACCACGTCTTTTCACCCGTTTATCCAAATTCAACGAAACCAACGCTCACTTCTTTGTTATGATCTCCTCTATCCAGTAATCCAACTCAAACATGTTTTTGAAAGTTTAAAATTTGAATTAGAACAGATTTGTATTCAAACTTTGTTTGATCGTAACTCGAGTTTTATAACTCCGCTTGAGTTGATTCTTTTTGCAAATCGAAGCTCTTGACCTAAACTTTCTGATAAGGCCAAATTCACATAATTTTGGTACTGTTAGAAATTGTTTAATGTTGCAAGAGTTATTTGCTTTGGTTTTGATGTTTTTCGAATTTGTTTTCTTCGTTCTTTCCGATCTTTTGAGTGACTGCTTATGTGTGGTTACTATTGCTTGCTTACGATAGATTGACCGGAGTGTGACGAGTAGAACTATCAAGAGCTGTGAGTGCGAATCATCTTCATCAACATTGCAGGCAAGTTCACACTTTGATCATATCCCTTTTCATACCCAGTTTTTATGCATTAGTTTCAATCCTCAAACATTGCATGAATAGGATCTAATTAAATTGTGGGTTTTGGGAAGTAGATTGAGGTAGTACCTATTACCTGTTTTATTATCAAACCCTTGGGAGTTACTTCTACGTTTGCTTATTTTGCCATGCTATGCAAGTAGACGTGGATTGGGTGAGTGATTTTTCCATGATGACGTGAGATTGTTAATTAATGGTTTATTTAAGGTGGCAACATTAATACACATCTGGGTGGATTGAGGTACCTGGTTATTCCAGGATTGCATGTCTGGGCACCTGGGTAGACCAGGATTGCCTATTTTTTTTATGGACCGCCACCCAGGCTCAAAGGGATCATGAGATTGTTCATGCTAGAAACTTCCGTGTGCAGCCACAAGCTACTATGGGCTCTAGCATAGTTGACTAAGTCGTGCGAACTCTTACAGTGGTAGACTAACAGATGTAGGGAATGTAGGTTGGTACGGTCTACCCATTCGTAAGGTGCTAGCGCTTCTGAAAGACTATGTCTCGGTCATCCGTTTCTCAAACAAATGTAGAAAAGTAGAATCTTAACGGAGGAGATCGAGTCTTGTGGGGAAAAGTGCACAAACCTCTGCAGAGTGTATCAAACTAATCATGGTTAGCCGTCTCCCCGGTTATGGACATCTTGAGTATCTAGTACTTGGATATCATGTGAATCTCATCATGTTACTTTTAATTAATATTGTTGGGTTTTAATGATGATGCTTAATTGGGATTGAGAATGTTGTCAACCATTCTCAATGTTTAACAACCACCATGATAGTTAAATAAAATATATTCCTTTGCAGTAGGGAAAAATTGGCTTTACGCAAAACCTTATAACCATAGAGCTTTTCCACCAGCCATATATGCATGTAGTGATAGCCATATTTCAAAGATTGCTCTACAGTTAGAATTTGCCAAGACATTCAATGTAATCGACCCTTTGTGGTTGCAACGTCTCATGTTGCGTGATCTTCTGACGAGTAAGTGATACGTTAGGGTTACAATTTCTACACTCAACTTTGCTGCTGGTGTTGATGGGAATCCACGACCTTGTTACTTCCGCTATTTGGATTGAGGTAATAGTATTTACGTTACTTTATACATGTGATTTACCTCGTTATAAATCCTCGAGTATTGTGTGTGTCAAAGATACCGATCCAGTGGATGACACTTAAGCACGTAGACTTGATCCATTCGGTCGGTCGCTACAAGATGGTATCAGAGCACATGTTGACTGTAGGACGTGACCCCTAGAAACTGGCAAGCCCATAGGAAGGATTTTCTCTAAAACTTTTCTTTTTCAATAAGATCTTTTACCTCTCTTCTCTTCTGATCTTATTCAAATATTCCCTTTTAGTGAGACCATACCCCTTTTCCCTTTTGACCACACGAAGATTCGACGGATGAGACCACTTCAAGAAGTACAAGATATTGGACAACTAAGACCACTTTGGAATAAAGAGGATTTTTACCGTGCATTACAATGACGGAAACTACAACGTGAAGACTCAAGACTAGGAGAATCAAGGCTTTGAAGAATTTCCAGATTGGTATGACCTAGGAAGGCTACTCGATAGAGCTTGTGAGACTAAGGAAGTTGTCAATACCCGAGATCAGGTGTATCAAGAAAGATGGAACATGGAGCATTAGAACTCAAAGTTTATGTCAAGGAAACCCTAAGACATGAGGTATCAATTATGGAAGGAAAGCTCATGGCGAGAATATGGGCATAGACCCGGTGACCATGGTGTTATTGCCGCTTATGCTATTGTCACCGTATGGAGTTAAGTATGCGATGCATGGAAGGATTGGATGGTAGAAGGTGATGGAGCATCCACCAAAGATGCGATTTTAAATCTTAGCCGGTGTATCACCAAGATCCTGAGTATTACATCAAGAAGTTTAAGATGGATATGCAGAAGCTATATTTGACAAGGAGGCAAATTGTGAAGCACTCGGAACCGTGGTCGAAAGTAGCCAAGCCGGAGGAGCTAAACCTCAAGATACCGGAGATTTGTCAGAACTAAAGATGAGAACCATGGCTCATGCCAAGGATGTTGAAACCCAGAAGTTTGGAATGCAACTCTAGAAATATTAAAGAACGTTACGTGAGACTTCGCGTCAACAGAGATGATCTGGCAAAAGAACTTGAGAAGGACCAAGACGATCGGAAGAAGCCACGGACACATGAACCGTAATCGAAGAGCTTGATGACTTTAAAGATTTATTGACCTTTAGAAGACCCAACCTCAAGTTATACCTACGTTAGATGCGATTATCAGAGCTGTCATTTGTTTGATGTTTTCCGACAGCCACAATAAAATCTGCCTTTTCAAAACTTTGTTTGTATTGTGTGCATCCCTCTCTATCTCTCTTATCCCACCCCAAAACCCATGGGCCCAATAGAGGACGAATGGAGATGAGCTTGTATTGTCTGGACCGATGAGTCAATTGGAGATGCATCGATGGATTCGTAACATGGAGGATCATATGGAGAATGACCCTATAGCCGGAAAGGATATGACCCAGCATGCTCTTCAGTGTTTTGAAGGAGGTGCTGCTACTTGGTGGAGGATGTACCAAACCATCAATGGATGGCAAGGAGTAACCGTTTGGTAAGAATTTAAGTTGACTCTGCTAAAGTCTCGGCTTGTGTCCCATAAGTTGAGGCCTTATGGGAAGGATATGAAGAAACCTTGTGCATACAAGCTTTGTGGAGAAATAGGACACAACCATAAAGAAAATAAGGACAAATACCCTCATAAGGAGAGGATTACCAAAGGAGTTAGCCGAGGATCTCAGGGAATTTCGGTTGGAGATTGTTCCCAAAGGTTTTGTTGCAGTAATGGAAGTTCGGGTCTACATTGTTGGGAAAGATCCGTGAAGCTCGGAAGGATGACAAAGAGATTGCTGAGGTAAAAGAGAGGATGAGCAAAGGAAAGGCCAAAGGTTTTCGTAAGGATGAGCACGACACCTTATGGTTCGAGGATCGTATATGTGCCAAATAATGCAAAGATCGTGAAGTTAATACTTCAGAAGTCTCATGACTCACCATACTCGATTCGCCCTGGAAACACCAAGATGTATTTGGATTTGAAGGAGCATTTCTGGTGGACTGGTATGAAGAAGGATATTGTGGAGTATGTAGTCGTAGGTGATGTATGCCAGAGAGTAAAGGCAGAGCATCAGAAGCCAGTCGGATTACTACAGCCTATGCCGATACCCGAATGGAAGCAGGATAATCTTGGCATGGATTTCATTACCGGATTGTCCCAGAACCTGATCGGGATATGATTCTATCTGGGTAGTAGTTGATTCGCTTGACCAAAGTGGCTCACTTTATCCCAGTGAAACCACCTATACAAGTGAGAAGTTGGCCAAGATATATTTGACCCGGATCGTATGTCTGCATGGAGTTCCGAGGACCATCGTATCAGATAGAGGAACACAGTTTACCTCAAAGTTGGAATCAGTTGCGTGAAACTTTGGGAACCAGGCTAGAGTTCAGTACATCTTTTTACCCGCAGACAGATGGATAGGCTCAGAGATTAAATCAGATTCTGGAGGACATGTTGAGAGCTTGTGAGCTAGATTATGGATCTGGTGGGGATGATAATCTACCTTACGCGGAGTTCTCATACAACAACAGTTACCAAGCCAGTTTGAAGATGGCCCCTTTTAAAGCTTTGTACGGGAGAAGGAGCCAGACACCGCTGATGTGGGACGGGTTGGAGACCGTCAGCTTGTTTGGATCAAATGTGATCAAGGATTCAAGAGAATGTTAATTTGCTTGAGATAGATCAAGGTAGCTCAGTCCCGCGTAAAAGTTATGCAGACTCAAAAACACAAGGAAGTAGTCTATGAAATTGGAGATGATCATGTCTTCGTGTGTCCCTCTGCGAGGAGTTAAACGATTTGGAGTTAAGGGAAAGTCAGCCCGAGATTTGTAGGACCATACCGAGTTTTGGAGCGTATGGGAGAAGTGGCCAACAAGTTGGAGTCACCAAGGACTGTCAGAGTTCATGATGTGTTTCACGTTTCCCAGTTGAAGAAGTGCCATGCAGAGATGGCCAATATTCCCTTGTAAGGACACTTGACCCCTGGAAAGGATAATGATGTTCCACAGAGTGGACTTCATAAGTACGAGTTTTATCTCAGTATGTTTGATACACCAAGAATATGAAGAGATGAAGTACTATTGGATATAAAGGCGGTATGATGTTGGTAATATGGAGCAATTGTAACTCCATGATGAGTCTGAGTAATCGCGTCTTAGTTTGGTGCAAATAGAAGGAAGGGAGACAATACAATTGGATGGATTTTAAGCATGCTTGGAAGCTGGAAGTTGGATGTTGGAATAACGATCAGCGGCCTCGAGGATGAGTTCAAGGTTTACAAGTGATGAGATGGGCCATAACCCACAGGCCCCAGGACCTGCCAAGAAGCAAGCATATTCTTGCTGAAGGAAAAACCCTGGAAGAAGGTTACGATTTTATCAACCGACGATTCTATAGAAGTTTACGCAAAACGTGAGAGTTGTTAAGAAACGATAGATGTTTTGTTTGGCTTGCAGAATCAATGGATTATCCGAACTCGGTTCATCGACAAGAGAAATTATGCAATGCTTGTGAGGATGACCGAGTGTTAGAATGCGAGATTTGTTAAACCATGTACAAGGTAATGATTTGGGTGCGGGATGGACTGATCACCATACCGACTTACTCTTATTATTCGCGTTGCTATATGGGATGGTAAATCTGAGTGACTTACCTATAGTAGAGAGACGCATTTATCAAAACCTTTTTTAAACCTTAGAATGGTATAGGTATTTTTTTTCCCTTGTACACGAACGTTGTTGCCAACCGTAGGTTATACAAAGGAGGTTCAACCTGCACTCCATTTCCTGCAGGACAAACCATAAATTGTTGACCACCATGAGATATCGATAGTTGTTTAGTATTGGCGCTAGACCAATCAGCTAAGAAGACCCAATCTCGGAATAACCTTACCAAGAGGAAAGGACAAAAGAATTGAGGAAAAGGTTATGCCACTACCGGAAGAGCCCAGAGAAGGAATTATCCTTACGATCTGAGAAGACGAACACTGTCAGTAATAAGGAAGGAGTATATGAGTTTTGATGGAACCGTAACCATGCTTCTAAGGGTGGTAGCACCCGAGACCCCGGAGACGATCGATGGATTTTTGAGAAGACCCCAAACCTACCTATTTCTTGCTAGCTTCTCCGAATCTCGAGGAAAAGATTCATTTTAAGGGTGGAAGGTTTGTAACATCCCAAAATTCTAAATTTTGGAATGTTATGAAAAACACAGATAGATTTTTTTTGAGTGTTTGATTGATTGAGTGAAATTGAGTGAAATTCGAAACTTTTTTCAAAGTTAAATGAGAGGGAATAAAAGGACTTTCCCAAACTTTCATTTTAGCATTTATGCTCCCCGTGAAATCAAATACTTTTCATCACAAAACCCTGGAGAGAAGATGACATGACTTCTTCCATTTATTTAAATGAAAAGGGGTGTTAAAAATATTTGAATTTCTTTTGAAAATATTTCAAATTCTGAAACTTTATGCAACTCAATGATTTTCACGAGAGAAGATAAAATGACTTCTTCAAATTATATGAAATATGAGTTGAAGTTTCAAAGAATTAAATTCAACGTTCTTCCTAATTTATTTTCAATTTGGAGTTATTTGAGTTTTATTCAAATTATTTTTCTCCAAAAATAAAATATATGGAAAATAGGGTAACATGATTCCCTACATCGTAAAATTGGAGAGAAATAAAATTGAATTAATTTTGAAAATTTTAAAATGATTTTTACTGGTTCTTACTAGAGCATCAGCACTCTTTGATTTATTTAAAATAGTGTGGATTTTATTTGACGTTAGGAAAATGTTCACCTTGTAGAAAATCGTTTTCTGAAAATTTTGATAAATTATATGCCTATATAATATTTTCATTTTGTTTTGTTTTGTTATTTCTTTCTCTGTTTGTTCTAAAAAAATTCCCTCCGCCGAACTGGGCCGGCCTAGCTCTCGCCAAAGTTAAGGCCCAGCTCACAAGACCGCCATCGTCTCTTGCCGCCGAGCCGGACTCCGGCCGGAGTCCGAGCCGCGCTCGCCGCCGCCTTGCTCCTTCCCCACGCTTCCCGAGGCCACCCCTCCTGCTTAAATACCGGGCCACCCCGGCGCCCTCTCTCTTCTCTCTCTCCTCGCCACCCAGTCAAGAAACCACCACGCCGACGAGATTTGCGCTGCCGCCGCCTTGCCACGCCACCGCTCTCCGCCGCCATACCAGCCGCTTTGCCGCTGCTATGCGACGCCGCTCATCGCCGTCGCTGGGCTGCCTCGCTCGCCGGAGCCGCCGCCCCACCTCGCCGTTGACCTCGCCGCCGTCGACGAAGAAAACCGTCGAAAACCGCCAAGCCACCCCGATTTATTTTGGTTTTCTTCGGTTTTGCCCGAACGTTTTTTTATTAGTGGACGTTCGCTCGTTTAGGATCTGGAGCGGACAGATTCGTTAGTTAGCGTTCGGCAGCGAACGTTTGTTGTTTAGTATTTTTTTTCTTTTTTCTTTTATTTTCGGCCGGGGACCTATCTGTGATGATTTTATTTACAGATTAGTCCCTGATTTTCAAACGACCACGTCTTTTCACCCGTTTATCCAAATTCAACGAAACCAACGCCACTTCTTCGTTATGATCTCCTCTATCCAGTAATCCAACTCAAACATGTTTTTGAAAGTTTAAAATTTGAATTAGAACAGATTTGTATTCAAACTTCGTTTGATCGTAACTCGAGTTTTATAACTCCGCTTGAGTTGATTCTTTTTGCAAATCGAAGCTCTTGACCTAAACTTTCTGATAAGGCCAAATTCACATAATTTTGGTACTGTTAGAAATTGTTTTATGTTGCAAGAGTTATTTGCTTTGGTTTTGATGTTTTTCGAATTTGTTTTCTTCGTTCTTTCCGATCTTTTGAGTGACCGCTATGTGTGGTTACTATTGCTTGCTTACGATAGATTGACGGAGTGTGACGAGTAGAACTATCAAGAGCTGTGGAGTGCGAATCATCTTCATCAACATTGCGAGCAAGTTCACACTTTGATCATATCCCTTTTCATACCCAGTTTTTATGCATTAGTTTCAATCCTCAAACATTGCATGAATAGGATCTAATTAAATTGTGGGTTTTGGGAAGTAGATTGAGGTAGTACCTATTACCTGTTTTATTATCAAACCCTTGGGAGTTACTTACGCTTGCTTATTTTGCCATGCTATGCAAGTAGACGTGGATTGGGTGAGTGATTTTTTCCATGACAGACGTGAGATTGTTAATTAATGGTTTATTTAAGGTGGCAACATTAATACACATCTGGGTGGATTGAGGTACCTGGTTATTCCAAGATTGCATGTCTGGGCACCTGGGTAGACTAGGATTGCCTATTTTTTTTATGGACCGCCACCCAGGCTCAAAGGGATCATGAGATTATTCATGCTAGAAACTTCCGTGTGCAGCCACAAGCTACTATGGGCTCTAGCATAGTTGACTAAGTCGTGCGAACTCTTACAAAGGGTAGACTAATGTATGTAGGGAATGTAGGTTGGTACGGTCTACCCATTCGTAAGGTGCTAGCGCTCGAAAGACTATGTCTCGGCCATCCGCTTCTCAAACAAAGCGTGAAAAGTGCGAGAATCTTAACGGAGGAGATCGAGTCTTGTGGGGAAAAGTGCACAAACCTCTCGCAGAGTGTATCAAACTAATCATGGTTAGCCGCCTCCTGCTATGGACATCTTGAGTATCTAGTACTTGGATATCATGTGAATCTCATCATGTTACTTTTAATTAATATTGTTGGGTTTTAATGATGATGCTTAATTGGGATTGAGAATGTTGTCAACCATTCTCAATGTTTAACAACCACCATGATAGTTAAATAAAATATATTCCTTTGCAAGAGGGAAAATTGGCTTTACGCAAAACCTTATAACCATAGAGCTTTTCCACCAGCCATATATGCATGTAGTGATAGCCATATTTCAAAGATTGCTCATACGGTGTGAATTTGCCAAGACATTCAATGTAATCGACCCTTTGTGGTTGCAACGCCTCATGTTGCGTGATCTTCTGACGAGTAAGTGATACGTTAGGGTTACAATTTCTACACTCAACTTTGCCGTTGGTGTTGATGGGAATCCACAACCTTGTTACTTCCGCTATTTGGATTGAGGTAATAGTATTTACGTTACTTTATACATGTGATTTACCTCTGTTATAAATCTTCGAGTACTGTGTGTGTCAGCATACCGATCCAGGGATGACAGTTAAGCACAGAGACTTGATCCATTCGGGTCGGGTCGTTACAACGTATCAAGCATCCCCAAGCTTAATTCATGCTCGTCCTCGAGTAGGTAAATGATAAAAACAGAATTTTTGATGTGGAATGCTACCTAGCATATTCTTCTATGTAGTTTTCTTTATTGTGGCATGAATGTTCAGATCCGAAAGATTCAAGATAAAAGTTTAATATTGACATAAAAATAATAATACTTCAAGCATACTAACAAAGCAATTATGTCTTCTCAAAATAACATGGCCAAAGAAAGTTCATCCCTACAAAATCATATAGTTTGGTCATGCTTCATTTTCGTCACACAAGATGCTCTCATCTTGCACAACCCCGATGAGAAGCCAAGCAATTGTTTCATGCTTAGTAATCTCAAACTTTTTCAACTTTCACTTAATACATGAGCGTGAGCCATGGATATAGTACTATGGGCGGAATAGAATATGATGATGGGGGTTTTGTGGAGAAGAAAAAAAAGGAGAAAGTCTCACATTGACGCGGCTAATCAACGGGCTAGGGAGATTCCCATCAATTGATGTCAATGCAAGGAGTAGGGATTGCCATGCAACGGATGCACTAGAGCTATAAATGTATGAAAGCTCAACAAAAGAAACTAAGTGGGCGTGCATCCAACTTGTTTGCTCATGAAGACCTAGGGCATTCGAGGAAGCCCATCGTTGGAATATACAAGCCAAGTTCTACAATGAAAAATTCCCACTAGTATATGAAAGTGACAAAACAAGAGACTCTCTATCATAAAGATCATGGTGCTACTTTGAAGCACAAGTGTGGAAAAAGAATAGTAGCTGTCGGTGTCAAAACCGGCGGATCTCGGGTAGGGGGTCCCGAACTGTGCGTCTAGGCGGATCGTAACAGGAGACATGGGACACGATGTTTTTACCTGTGTTCGGGCCCTCTCGATGGAGGTAATACCCTACTCCGGTTTGATTAATATTGATGATATGGGTAGTACAAGAGTAGATCTACCACGATATCAAGGAGGCTAAACCCTAGAAGCTAGCCTATGGTATGATTGTTGTTCGTCCTACGGACTAAAACCCTCCAGTTTATATAGACACAGGATAGGTTAGGGTTACACGTAGTCGGTTACAATGGTAGGAGATCTACATATCCGTATCGCCAAGCTTGCCTTCCACGCCAAGGAAAGTCCCATCCGGACACGGGATGAAGTCTTCAATCTTGTATCTTCATAGTCTTGGAGTCCGCCGCGTGACGATAGTCCGCTATCCGGACACCCCTAGTCCGACTCCTCAAGAGCTCTCAACCAGCTTCAATGACGATGAGTCCGGCGTTGATTGTCTTAGGCATTGCGAGGTGGGTTCTTCTCCAAATTCCATATACTTGTCGAATAGTGTCCGGCTTCGATAAATGCTGCGCCTCGGCTTCTACGCCCAATAATGGCCATCTTCCACGTGTTTGAATGAATGCGAAAAGCCGTGGTATTTTTACAATATTCCCTAGCCGCAAGAAAGGAGCCGCTTATAAAATGGGCAAGGATCTAGATCTGAGTCACACCATTCCTCCTTCATGAAGCTTTCATCGGAGCGCCTCGACCAAAGCCCATTCCATCATGGACAGCCGACGCGGCTCCTCCTCTCGCGCTCCCAGCCCCCAGCCAGGAAATTGGGAGAGATGCTCAGTCCCGCATGGCGAGCTAGTCATACTCCAAGCCAAGGGATTTCTCCCTCCGGCCTTCATGGTTCTGGTTCGAGTCGGACTTGCCACCTACAAGGGCGGAAAGCAAGCGGAGAGCGTCCCCGATCCCTCTAAAGGAGAGCAGGTGGGCTTCATCTCTTATCTAGTAAGAGGACTCGGATGTCCAATCCATCCGTTTCTCAGGGGGCTCTTGGAGTTCTACGGCCTCCAACTGCACCATCTTACTCCTACGTACCTGTCCGGAACCCCAAAGAAGGCGTCCGAAGATTGGCCTTCGGAATGGCTTTATATGGAGGACGTCCCGCTGCCGGATCCTGTTCGGATCGGCCTTCCGGAGTTCAGCAATGCTCCTCTGAAGAAGCGCCTAAGCTGGCGCCCTCGGAGCCCCAGAGAGAAGATGACCGGGATGTCCGTTATCTGATGAGCCGAATAAGGTTACTGGCTCATGCCGGACTGACCATGACAGGAGTCATGGCAATCTGCATTATGAGGGGAGTGCAGCCGCTCCAATACAGGGGCCACCCCATGTGGGACTTCAACGGGGAGGACGATGCCACCCGCCAAGGCCGCAAAGGGCCAGGATCGGTCACCGAACTGGTGAAGATCTTGTCTGCCATGTACAAAGGAGAGGAGGAGGATTTCCTCCGTGAGAACCCACTGAAGGAGTTTTCTTTGAATAATCCTCGAAGCTGGGTAAGCAGACATCCTTGTGACCTATCCGATCCATATTCCCGTAGTTAAATGTCTCATTTCATGGTTTTTGCGCAGGAACTGCCACGGATCAGGAGAAGATACACAGCCCGCCTCACAACCCGAGGATCCTGAGCGATCCTCGATCCGACCTCAAGAGGATCCGGATATAACAAAGGAGTTGGTCGACGGGTGTTCTACCAACTTAGCATCGACAATGCTTTGGTAGCCATTACGGCCGATTACCCCGAATACTTCCAAATTTCAGTGTAATCGAGACCAAGATCCCAAAACCCCGATAATGACCCATCCGTGCTTATTTTTGATCGCCAGATACCAATGGTGCTTCGCAGGGGTACCTTCGAGGCAGAGTCGAATCGCGCGCCGCCAACAAAGGGCGGGCGGCCTCAAGCAGTTAAAAAGAAGTGCGGTCCGGATCGAAACTCCGCCAGAACGGTATGGCATGTCACCATACTTCCAGGATTGATTCCGGAAGGCGTATTAACGCCGATGCTCTTTTCAGAAAGAGCGCCACGGATCGAGCCCGGAGAGGCTGCCGATCGAACCTTCACCGGACAAGCTTCAAAGCCGGGTCCGGAGGCCGAGGCGAGCACGAGACGTGCGTCGGATGGTCCTCCACTAGTGCAGAACCGGGCAATAGCACCGGTTCGTAAGGCCCTTTAGTGTCGGTTCCATAACCGGCACTAAAGTGTGGGCACTAAAGGCCCCCTTTAGTACCGGTTCAGCATTTAACCGGTGCTAAAGGGAAACCACGTGGCACGAGCCAGCTCCAGGCTCGAGTTTTAGTACCGGTTGGTAAGACCAACCGTACTATAAGGTTTGGGGGTTTTAGTTTTATGATTTCTTTTCATTTAATTTTGTGTTTCCATTTTAATTCTTTTTCGTTTGCTGGTATTTTACGATACTACACATTGTACATGTTATGCATATATATATATAAATAGAATTTCTAGTAGAACCAATCATGCATATATATATATCATCAGTGTCTCACAAACCATCATATTAATTAATTCACACATACACACATGTATAGCTATATACGCTTCTCCTACATATGCATGTTGCCTTCGAGCCAGTGGCATTAGCCTAATTGGTGCCTTGAGCACGATGAAAATTGGAAGTGGTTTTCATGGGGCGGTAGCGGGTAATAGTATTCTCCCTTTGGATTTATGACCTGGTCGAGCAAAAATCCCGCTTATTTCCTCTTGAAGTGCTTCTACGCTCCGCTTCTAGGAGCTTCTCCCGCACCTCTGTGAACTGTTAAGAAGGAGATCAATATGCATGTCTATTAGTTGTATGACTAGATATCGATAATGGTGTAAAAATTGTGAATAGTGTTTTGACAAGCGCATCCATTCTCGTCTTTGAGATCTGCTCCTTTCGGACGCCATCATGCGAATGTTCTCGCAAACGCAGAATGCACACAGATCAGTCCCTCGCTACCGCTTTCTGTGGCCTTTACGAGAATGGAATTTGATCAGAAATAATTAATCAAGCATGATAATTAAACAGATGGCAGCTAGCTAGCTAGCTAGTACTACTTAATTACTTACCTTGGATCGAAACCATTTAAGCTTTTTTTCCATTCTCCTGGGGTCACGCTGATGAACCTTGCCCAAGCCCCGCCTCACGACAAAGAAAATGAATAAAGGGGTTATTAAATTGTTCATATCATGAAAAATGACGAACTAAATAGGCCAAGATATATAGTTAATAATGATTGAAATTACCTGCTGACTATCCCGAACAAGATGTTATAGTCAGTTTTTCTTTGAGTAGTGAGTCCAAGATTTCAACTGCTCCGGCCAACTTTAATGATACACAAGACCCAGTTGAAATCTGCATGCACACACGCTTGCATGTCTTAATTAAGCGGGCATATGTAAGCAAAAACATGTAGCTAGCTAGTAGGCAAAAACAAAGAATTTGTAGTACAAGACAAAGGTGACTCAATCGAAGTTGTAAGGAAGTAGTATATCTTCATTGTATTTGAGGCACTTCAAGAACTCTAGCATGTTGTCCTCACGGCCTTTTGATGACGTGGATTTATTTTCCATGTGTATTCATTAACGGTGTTGGGTCAATGAACCCAATGCCAAAGCGCCCACCTTTTCTCATTTCATACATCTTCATCCCGCATATAATACCACGTAAAAGAATATAGTGAGGATAATTACAGGTAATGATTGATCAAAAGGATCACTACAGCTAGCTTGAGACTTAAATTACGTAAAGAAATCACTTACGTATTAACAAAGAATCGACGATAGATTTGTCGAGTGCGTCTTGATTGTATAACTGAAACATTTCGTATACTCAACGGACACAGCTTTCTCATGGAAGTAATGCTCCTCCTTGACATTCACCATGAGGGACAATCGATCGGAAATCTTGGTAATGTTCATGTACCATTGATGCAATTCATACATTCTCGTTGGGAGGTTCTTGACCTTGTCCGGCTCGACCAAAGGTTGGCCCCGGACATATTTCCGCTTTTATTTCATCCTCTCTAAGCACAGGCATGGGCTCGATCTCGAGGAGTTGTCCAACAGTGATTTTGAGAACTTCAGCCTGCATTATATGGTCCTCCGTTATTACCACATTGCCCACCTCAGAACGTAAACTGTTTGCCCACAATAATATTGGGCCACAGATCACACGTGTTGTTGGCACAACAAGCGAGGGATCGATTACTACTGTTCTCCCAAATTGGGGAATGGTTTTTCCCGCATTTTTGACATCCGCTTCTTGTTTGCTCGATCCCGAGCTCGCCTCCTTACGTAGACGTGCTCGATTTAACTTCCGATGTGGCGCTCATAGTCTGTGTCAACAGGCTTGGGAGCTGGTGGTTGAGCCATACGAATGAAGTGGTCAATCGCTTCCTCGTGCACTTTCTCCCTTGGCGGCGGTGGCGGTTTCGGTGCAAAATGGGCTTCCACCTCGGACTTCGATATGGCTGCGATTTCCTCCTCGGACCTGTCATAAGACCTCCGCGGAAGAGGCGTGAGGATTGGACCATATTTATATCGCTTGCCTCCGCCTGTACTTCCTGTACTACCTCGACCAGACTGGCCACGCACCATAGCTGCGGGGTGTCTCTTCTGCGATTGCTAAGGCGGCGGAGACGCCGGCTGACGGGGCTGAGTTGGACGAGGAGGAGTGGCCTGAGGTTGTGCCGGACTTGGAGGAGGAGTGGCCTGAGGTTGTGCCGGACTTGGAGGAGGAGTGGACGTCTGACGCTATGGCGGACTTGGAGGAGGAGGAGTGGCCTGACACTTTGCCGGACTTGGAGGAGGAGTGGCCTAACACTTTGCCGGACTTGGTGGACTTGCAGGAGCGGGAGACTGCTGACTTGGTGGCGGACTTCGACGAGGAGTCGGATGACGCGGTGTCGGTGGCCTTCGAAAGATGATGCAATCCTTTTTCCATAGGATGATACGATGGTTGGCGTCTCCGAGAAAGCGCTCGTCGTCACCTCCAGTAATGTCAAGCTCTAGCCCCGAATATGGATGCACCACCTCGTCAACCATGACACAAGCATAGCCCTCTGGAATCGGGATGCAATGGTAGGTTGCTTTGGGGGTAACTGGAAAAGCAACGCCGTCCGCCACCTTCATGGATATGTTCTTCATTTTGACGTGTAGCTCGCAGCTAGTGTTCTCCGTGATGTCATCCACGGGGTATCTACCCAGCATTGCGTCGTCCGGGGCGGAACCCACGCTGCTTCTTGGCATGGATGGGGTGGTGCTATCCAATGCTGGATCATTCGCTAGCTGCTGCATTCTTTGAGACCCCCTTTGCTGGGTAAGTGAGTCGATCTGCTCCTCGCCGCCACCGGAATTTGACTACCAATTCCGCTTGACTTGCTTCTAGGCCTTGAAGGCATTCATAGTCCCGCTTCCTCTACTCCTCCTCCATCTTCCTCTTCTTCTTCTCCGCAATCTTCTCTCGCACGGGTTACGTAGTCGGTGTTCCATCTGAAAACCCCTCATACCACGGAATAGCGCCCTTGCCTCGTGTTCTTCCCGGTGTTCAGGATTTCCTGTGGCACGCAGAAGCTCGTCGTTCTCTCCGCTGGGCTGGAACACCCCGATTGTGCCTCTTCTATTGCAACAAGTATCACATCGTCGGCTCCCTTCAGACTTGCCCTCGTCAAACATTGCCTGTCTTGAGTCCAACTCCCCCATGCGCATAGAACCAAGTCCCGACTGGGGCCAGCTCTTAGTAACCGGAGTGGCACCTGCATCCTCCATCTCTTTCTCAGACTTATCCCACTTAGGCATTGCCACCGCATAGACACCTGGCCCCAGCTTATGGAACTTATCCTTTTTTTCGGCATTCTTCTTGTTTATTCTCGACCGTTCCTTAGCTAATTCTGAATCCTTGAATTTCACGAAATCGTCCCAATGAGCACGTTGGTTCTCTAGTGTTCCCTCGAATCTTTGAGTCTTCCTTCCTCCCTTGACGTACTTGTCCCATTCCACGATTCTTGTGGTTCTTGAATGCAACCACCATCTTCCTAAGAGAAGCGCCCTTGACTTTCTGCACATCCGCTTCGTGAAATGATCCGGTAGGGTGAAATGTTCCATAAGAGTATCCCAAAGCAGATCTTTTTGATTCTTGTCGACAAAAGTAACATCCGGACGTGGAGCAGCGTCCTCTTTGCCTTTTTGTCCTTTGTCTTTTGCTGGCTCTCTCCATTCTTGAAGGGAGATCGAGTTGGTCCTTCACAAGAACTCCGTGACCGATTTAACGAACTTGTCCGCAATCTTCTTAGGCGCTAATGGTTCGCCATTAGGTCTGACTGCCTCGATATTGTACTTTACGCCTTCCTTCAACTTTTTGTTCGGGCCTCGTTTCGTCCTTTTGCCTGAAGATTTGCTCGATCGGATGGCTGAAAGAACAAAGATCGATTCGTTAATATATCTTCAAGTCATTTAAAACATGTGATGATCACCAGATACCTGCTTATATAAATATATATACCTCGCCGGTCTTTGTTGTTTCAGATCAACATGTTCTTCGCCATCGTCATAATCGTAGTTCATGACTTCATCAATTCGGTCGTCACGATCGAATATCATATCACCCTCTCCGGTGTTGTTTAGAAATTCGAACCGTCATAATCTTCTTCATTCTGATCATCATCCGCCCGCGTATCATATCGAACATGCTCTGTTCTCCTCTCTCTGTCGGTATTGTTCCGCCATAGCTTTTATTTAACTAATTCAAAAGAAATATAAAACAATTTAGTATTCAAATTACATCGTCTCGAATAATAGATATAATCTCGAATACTTCGTCTAGAATAATAGATATAATCTCGAATACATCGTCTCGAATAATATATAATATTGAATAGTACATCACTGGCTAGCTAATTAATGATCGAATACTACAGAAGAATCAAGGACACTCGCGATTCCTGCGGCGCGGGCGATGGACACCCAAAGAGAAGGAACCCTCACAGGATCATAGCTGAAGTGAGATCCCCGAAGATACTGCTAGGTATTGGAGAACATGCCGCCCTCTAACGCAACCATGTAGCGATGGACATGCTCGTCCTCCTCCCTGACACGGCGATGTACCTCCTCCGTGAGGCCGGGTCCTCCGCACCAAACTGGCCCACGCGAACGCCACCAAACGAGATCGTGGTCGACGACGGGATCCGGGGCCGGGTTCCTCATCAGCGCGCCCCTCCAGTAGCACCTCCAGTGCCAGCCCGGCGGAGCCCAGTCCGGACATGGGTCGGTGGACGTCGTCATGACGGGTCGACCAGCGAGGATGCGGGCGGGCATCGTCGAGAACAAATACTAGCTATATGCCCGCATAAAAAGTAATATTTTTTAATGATTGGATTTTGATAACTAAAATTTCTAACATTTATACTATTTCAAAAATATATATTCTATTTCATACTAATTAAGCATCTAACACTAAAAACAGAAAACACAACTTCTATACATCCATTAAAAACTGAAAAACAACATTATATAAAAAATTTCCATACTAATTAAACACTAATTATATCCATCTAACATGCATTCATACATATATAATAGTGAAAAAATAATAATCTAAATAATATAAACTAATTAAACATACAAAATATGTATATACTAATATATACATGCATTAATTCATACATATATGTGTGTGTGTGTGTTCATCATGCTTGTGTGTGTGTGTATGGGCTCGAGGAGGGGCGGCGCCCATGGTGGCCGCCGGGGGCGAGGGAGAGGGGTTAGAGGGGGAGAGCTCACAGCGGGGCAACGACGACGGCGACGGGCCGGGGCGGCGATGCGGGGACGGCGCGACGGGGACGGGCCCGGGCGGCGACGGAGACGAGGGCGGCGATACGGGCGGCGACGAGACGAGAGCGGCGACGGGGACGGGGGCGGCGACGAAGACGAGGGCGGCGAAGGGGACGGGGGCGGCGGCGGCGCCGGAGACGATGGAAAGAGAGGAAGAAAGAGAGGGGAATGAAATTTTCAAGTGTTGTATATAGAAGGCACCTTTAGTACCGGTTGGAGCCACCAACCGTACTAAAGGCCAATTTTAGCCCAAGCGGCGGAAGCGACCCCTTTAGTACCGGGTGGTGGCACAAACCGGTACTAAAGGTTGTCCCTTTAGTACCGGTTGGTGGCTCCAACCGGTACTAAAGGCCTCAGCTGCCACCCCAAAGTTTAGTCCCACCTGCCGGGCAAGGCAGCCGACTGGTTTATAAACCCAGCGCGCCTACCACTTCGAACTCCTCTCAGATAGCAGGCTTGTGGGCCTAAACTCTGCTGCTGCCTGTGAGTCTGCTTTGGGCCTTTAAGGCTGTAATTACACACATTGCGGGCCTATCAGCCACAGGCAGCGCCTTCAATTTTTTATAGTTTTTTTTCTTTTCGCTTTATTTTCTTCTATTTATTTTTATGTAGTTTTTGTATAGTTTTTTCTTTTCCGTTATATTTATTTTCTTCTATTTATTTGTGAGTAGTTTTTCATCTAATTTGCCAAAATTCAACATTTTCGTAGTTCATTTTGTAGTGATTTTCAAATTCACGGTCATTTTGTAAACGATTGAAAAATAGCAAATATAATTTTTTCTTTTCTGCTTTATTTTTTCTTCTATTTATTTCTGAGTAGTTTTTCTTTTCTGCTATATTTGTTATCTTCTATTTATTTTTGAGTAGTTTTTTATATAGATTTTTTCTTTTCAGCTATAGTTTTTCTTTCTTTTCTGCTATTTTTCTTTTCTCGCAAAACTTGATGGTCAAAGTCTGGAGTTATAACTTAAAAAAAGAAATGTCGACGTGCAATTAGTTTTTTCCATAGCGTAAGAAGTCCGGAGTTGTAATAAGTTATTAAAAATAAAAAGAGGTGCAATGCTTTGTTAATTTGCTTCAAGCCTTTCGAATAGTAAAGCGCACTGACCGCGCATAGCTCCGTGCAGTCTACCGTATTCTGAAGGCTTGAAGTTAAGCAACCCGAGCATTGATCCTCTTCTTCATCGCCTCTGCACTCGGGGCTTATAAATCGTTCCTAGTCCCTCTCACTTCATGAGGTGGGACTAAAAACTTACGTCTGGTTCATCCATGAACCGGTACTAAAAAGGTGCTCGTGGGGCCCCGGCCTTACCTTACACAACCTCATTAGTACCGGTTAGGTAGTACTAACCGCACTAAATGGTGATGGTGGGGCCATAGCACGGCCGGAGGCTGACATGACCTCTTTAGGTACAAAAAATTACAAACTTTCTGTTAGTGCCCGTAGTTTTCAAATTTGAATAGTTTAAATTTTGAATTATTTGAAATTAGTGTGAATTTGTTTGCACATAAAAATTTCTTCGCGTTTCAAATGCCAAAACACATAACTACCCTAACTATTACAGAGATTCCCCTCTCGGTGCGAAACACAAAAGAAAGTGATGATAGCTAGTGAAGTCGATCACATCCCAGATCTTTGGGTGTGAAACTTTTTCTTCAAGGTGTCCCTTTGCGCGTAACCATGGAAAATCTTCATCATTTAATGGGATGCTCGGGTCAATATTCACCGTGAATGGAGCAATTTCATCAAACTTTTCATAATCTTCCGACTTGTCCGTCTTTGTCATCCACTCCCACGATGTTTCTCTTCCCGTAAAGAACTATGTGCCGCTTTGGCTCATCGTACGATGCATTCGCTTCCTTATCTTTTCTTTTTCTTGGCTTGGTAGACATGTCCTTCACATAGAAAACCTGTGCCACATCATTGGCTAGGACGAATGGTTCGTCTACATACGCAAGATTGTTGAGATCCACTGTTGTCATTCCGCATCGCGGGTCTTCCGTTACCCGCCTCGTGTCATATTGACCCATTTGCACCGAAACAAAGGGACCATTAAACCACGTCGATAGTCAAGTTCCCATATGTCCTGTATATAACCATAATATGTTTCCTTTCCCGTCTTGGTTTCTGCATCAAAGCGGACACCACTGTTTTGGTTGGTGCTCTTCTTATCTTGGGCGATCGTGTAAAATGTATTACCATTTATCTCGTACCCTTTGAAAGTCATTATATTCAAAGATGGTAACTGGGATAGCAAGTACATGTCATCTTCAATAGAGGTGTCATGCATGGTACGGTTCCGCAACCAAATGGCGAAACTCCTGGTTTGTTCACGTGTAATCCGGTCATCGAGACCGCTCCGTGTTTGGGCGTAGCAAATTCTTGTGTTCATCCATATACGGAGCCACCAAGGCGGAATTCTATAGAACTGTGTAGTGTGCTTGATGTAATGTCCGTCCATACATATTATTTGTTCCTCCTAGCGTGCCTTTTCCATCCAGTCAGCCCTTATGCCGCGATTCAGGAACACCAATCGGCTTAAGGTCAGGAATAAAGTCAATACAAAACTCAATGACCTCCTCATTTTGATGGCCCTTGGAGATGCTTCCTTCTGGCCTAGCACGGTTATGAACATATTTCTTTAAGACTCCCATGAACCTCTCAAAGGGGAACATATTGTGTAGAAATACAGGACCCAAAACGTTAATCTCTTCAAGATAGGTGAACTAGGACGTGCGTCATGATGTTGAAGAAGGATGGTGGGAACACCAACTCGAAATCGACAAGACATTGCACCAAATCATTCTCAGAACCTTGGTATGATTTCTGGATCGATTACCTTCCGAGAAATTGCATTGAGAAATGCACATAGCTTCACAATGGCTAATCGAGCGTTTTCCGTGAAGCCCCCTCAATGCAACCGGAAGCGATTGCGTCATAATCACGTGGCGATCATGAGACTTTAGGTTCTGGAACTTTTTCTCTGCCATGTTTATTATTCCCTTTATATTCGATTTAGAAGCCGACGGTACCTTAATATCGAAAGGCATTCAAAGAAGATTTCCTTCTCTTCTTTGGTAAGAGCATAGCTTGCATGACCACGATGTATGCCGTCTTCTCCGTGCATACGTTGCTGGTCCTCCCGTGCCTCAGGTGTATCTTTTGTCTTCCCATACACGCCCAAGAAGCCAAGCAGGGTCACGCAAAGATTCTTCGTCACGTGCATCACGTCGATTGCGGAGTGGACCTCTAGGTCTTTCCAATATGGCAGGTCCCAAAATATAGATTTCTTCTTCCACATGGGTGCGCGTCCGTCAGCGTCCTTTGGAACAGGTTGTCCGCCAGGACCCTTTCCAAATATCACCTTCAAATCCTTGACCATATCATGTACATCAGCACCAAGACGGTGGCGAGGCTTCGTCCGGTGATCCGCCTCACCTTTGAAATGCTTGCCTTTCTTTCTTACGGGATGCCTCGCCGAAGAAATCGGCGATGTCCTGTGTACACATTCTTCTTACAACTATTCAAATATATATCGTCGGTATCATCCAAACAGGCGTGCATCCGCGGTATCCCTTGTTTGTCTGTCTCCGAAGGTTACCGAGAGCAGGCCAATCATTGATGGTCACGAACAGCAACGCCTTTAGGTCAAATTCTTCCCCATGTGCTCATCCCATGCACGTACACCTGTTCCATTCCACAGTTGTAATAGTTCTTCAACTAATGGCATTAGGTACACATCAATGTCGTTGCCTGGTTGCTTAGGGCCTTGGATGAGCACTGGCATCATAATGAACTTCCTCTTCATGCACAACCAAGGAGGAAGGTTATACAAACATAGAGTCACAGGCCAGGTGCTATGGTTGCTGCTCTGCTCCCCAAAAGGATTAATGCCATCCGCGCTTAGACCAAACCATACGCTCCTTGCGTCATCTGCAAACTCCTTCCCGTACTTTCTTTTGATTTTTCTCCACTGCGACCCGTCAGCGGGTACTCTCAACTTTCCGTCTTTCTTACGGTCTTCTCTGTGCCATCGCATCGCCTTGGCATGCTCTTTGTTTTCGAACAAACGTTTCAACCGTGGTATTATAGGATAATACCACATCACCTTGGCAGGAATCTTCTTCCTGTGGCGCTCGCCCTCGACATCACCAGGCTCATCGCGGCTGATCTTATAGCGCAATGCACCACATACCGGGCAAGCGTTCAAATCCTCGTACTCACCGCGGTAGAGGATGCAATCATTAGGGCATGCATGTATCTTCTGCACCTCTAACCCTAGAGGGCAGACAACCTTCTTTGCTTCATACGTACTCTCGGGCAATTCGTTGTCCTTTGGAAGCATATCCTTTATCATTACCGGCGACTTTCCAAATCCCTTGTCGGATACACCATTCTCCGCCTTCCATTGCAGCAATTCCAGTGTGGTGCCCAGCTTTTTCTTGTCACCTCACGCAATTGGTACAACAATTTTTGTGATCCTCTAACATGCGCTGCAACTTCTTCTTCTCCAAATCACTTGCGCAGCTTTCTCTTTGCATCGGCAATGGCCCGACCTAGATCATCAACGGGCTCATCCGATGCCTCTTCTTCAGCTTCTTCCCGCATTGCCGCCCAGCTTCTTCCCGCATTACCGGCTCAGCTTCTTCCCCCATTGTTGTATCATCGTATTCAGGGAACCCATGGCCAGGATAGCTGTCATAGTCCTCTTCTTCTTCATTGTCTTCCATCATAACCCCTCTTTCTCCGTGCTTGGTCCAAACATTATAGTGGGGCATGAAACCGGACTCAAACAGGTGGACGTGAATGGTTCTTGACGTAGAGTAATTGCGACCATTCTTACAGCCAGCACATGGACAAGGCATAAAACCATCCGCCCACTTGTTTGCCTCAACCATAGCGAGAAAAGTATGCACGACCTCAACGAACTGGGGAGAGCATCGGTCATCGTACATCCATTGCCAGCTCATCTTCATTACACAACACCAAATAGACCAAATTAATACAAGTTCATACATAAAGTTCATACAACACTTAAATGCAACAAACAAATAACTCTCTAGCTAAAGCATTTAAATGCAACAACAAATGCGATCAAGATCACAACTAAGGTAACAATTGATCCAACAAAGATACTGATACCAAGCCTCACTATCGATGGCATATTTTCTAATCTTTCTAATCTTCAAGTGCATTTTCTCCATCTTGATCTTGTGATCATCGACGACATCGGCAACATGCAACTCCAATTCCATCTTCTCCCCCTCAATTCTTTTCAATTTTTCTTTCAAGTACTCGTTTTCTCTTTCAACTAAATTTAACCTCTCGACAATAGGGTCGGTTGGAATTTCCGGTTCACATACCTCCTAGATAAAAATATCTATGTCAACTTGATGGGCATAATTTGTCATAAACACGAAATGCAACAAATAGTTTTAAAAGAGAATATACCACATCCGAATCATAACAAGGACGAGGGCCGACGGGGACGGATATCAAAACCATGGCACTATGTATAACAAACAACGTACGGGTAAGATAATTATTATACGAGTAACTATATATCTAAATCACACAAACATCAATTTTTTATATAAAATTTCATGAACAATAGGCTCACCACAAGGTGGTGCCGGCAACGGGACGGTGCGGGCGATCGACGGTGGTTACGACAGAGATTTAGATGGCACTAAGTAAACCACACCTACATATGCAAACTAAGTGTTATTTTGACCTCAAATTGCATATAAATCAAATACTACCACATATAATTCCTCCCAAATTACTAAAACCCACAATTAATCACTATATAAACCAATGCGAGCTAATCTAGCAATGAGAGATGAAAGGACAAAGTTGCTAACCTTGGTGATCATTTGAATGGGTGAGGGCTCAGAATCTTGACAAATTTGGGGCAAATTTTGTGATGAACTCGAGAGGAAGAAGGGAAGAACAGAGGAGAGGGAGAGGGAAAGGGGAAGAACAGAGGAGAGGGAGAGGGAAAGGGGAAGAACAGAGTGCGGGTGGACGAAGGATTTATATAGGGCGACATTTAGTACTGGTTCGTGCCACGAACCGGTACTAAAAAGGTGCCGGAAGGGCCCCATTCCGACAACAACCTGCCACCCCACTCATTAGTACCGGTTCGTGGCACGAACCGGTGCTAAAGGTTTGCCACGGACCGGTACTAAAGAGCTCCTCCCAGCTAGCCGTTGGAACCGGCACTAATGGCCACATTAGTGCCGATTCTGTTACAAACCGGGACTAATGTGTCTCACATTTGACCCTTTTTCTACTAGTGCTCCGACAGAGGATGCCGACAGGTTGTCCGCCACCAACTCCGAGGTGGAGAGCGCTTTGAATCACAGGCGCCGCCGGACAGTTCTTCGTGACGCATGTTTCTCCCCAGAGGCCCTGAATGCCTTTGATTCGGGAGATGCGCATCTCCGTGCCGCTCAAGATGGTCTAGCCAGAGCCACATAGCAGTACGTGAAGGACATACGGGTAAGGAAATTTGACAGTTATATATGCCAGTAGCCCCTGAGACTTAAAATAGTTAGAATAACTAAATAACTAATTTAAGGATCATTTGTTATGCAGGATCTTACAGAAAAGAATACCCGACTGTCCCAGGAGCTGGAAGACTGCAGGGCCCAACTTGAGGCCGCACAAGCCGCTACGGGGGGAGCCACAGAGACCCCCTCTGATAATATACGCTTCAGAAGATAAATAATTTATGAAGTGCGACGGGTGTGTAAATCTGACAAAAAACATTGCAGATGGCGCCGGACTAGATCCGGACAAGCAACAACTATTACGCCGGTTAAAGGCCGGCGAGAGCATGCTTACGAGGGTGCGGCAGGAGAAGAATAACCTCCAAGACGCCAACACCAAGCTGGGTGAGGAACTAAGGACGTTCGTGCCCGGTTAGCTGACTCCGTAAGGAGAATCGGCGGCTTCGTCAGCGGCATTTTCAAGAAGTGCTTGAGCGAACTTTGAAAAGAGTTCGCAAGGAAGGCCACTAACGTAAACATGTTTGTAGGTTTGCTCACGTGTCGCCCCGAGGAGGAGATGCCCAGTTCTTCGGGTGATCTTCTTCCCGAATTGCTTCAGCTGCACGAACGAGTCCGGCAGGTGATGAAAGGCATCGGCCAAGCGTTGTGGCCATCTACCTCCCTGCCCGAAGGCGTTGGGGAGCTGGCGGAGCGGCTTCAAGGAGCACGGCGGCGCTTCCGGCTATGGAAGATATCGGCCTGCCGTCAAGGCGCCAGGGAGGCCTGGGCCATGGTGAAGACGCGGTACACAAAGGCTGACCCAAACCACATGGCCAAGGTCGGACCTGTGGGGCCGGATGGGATGGAGATCCCTGTAAGCTTAGTGTACGGCCAAGTAGAATTGGCCGCCAAGTATTCCCAGCAAGATTGTAAATTAGATAGCCTATTAGATGGCATTGAGGAGGAATACAATGAGTCGAGTTGACTATGTAAAAATATGACATGAAAGAATGTCTTCTAGCCGGATTGTAGATCGTTTGTCATAGCGGACCTTTTAACCCGACCTCCGGACCCAATAGTCCGGAGTGTGTCCAACTACCTTCGTGGTTATATAAGAACCGTGGTATGCATGGAGACCAGGCGTAGGGGTCATTGTTGCTGTATCAGACAAGTGCCCAACTAGTTATGTTATATTACATGGGTAGTAAGAAACATCTTCCACGGAGAATAGTTCCGTTAGGGGTTCCTTTTCTTTGGGATGCATGCCCTAAAGTGCATGTCAAAGCTGCTATAAAAGCAGAAAATCATCCGGGGCAGATGTGTAAATAGTTAAAAATCATCTTTTAGTTCACGGACCGAATATTCCCTTAAGAACGCTTAGCTTTCGGCTTCACCGGTCCCGAGGTACACATCCGGCTGACCGGCAGTAACAATCGCAGAGGTGCTCCCTTTACCTCCTAGCCGGACAATCGGGAACGTAGGGGTAAGCACAGGAGCCAGGCAACCCAACTTGGCCAAAACTTAAGTCATATCGATGCATATAATGGTGAATAAAAGGCACATGCGGAAGTTTAACGCATGTGTTGGGCATGAAAGCCCGTATAAATAAGCTTCTGTTAAAGAAGCCCCCAGGTATAATGAGCGCGGACAGCGCGTCAAGTGTGTGCAAAAAAAGATCGAACGAGCCTCTAGAGGCTACAAGAGGAAGAAGGGGGAAGGAGAGAAATAGAAGACAGCAAAAAGCAAAAAATAAAGAATGCGGACGGAGGAAGGAGACGAACTTGGAGTCCGGCACTTAGGCGTAGAATCTTCGTGAGACGGGCTGCGTTCCATGGGTTCGGCTTGAGTCGCTTATTCGATGCGTTTGCAGACGGTATGCTCCGCGGTCAGGACCTGGTCGATGATGAAGGGACCTTCCCACTTGGGCTTGAGTTTGTCCTTTTTCTTGTCCGCAGCGTAGAACTAGTTCGCCAATGTTATAAGCTTTGGCCCGTACTTCCCTGCTTTGATATCTTCGAGCCTGTTGTTGATAGAATGTGGAACGAGCTTTTGCCACATCGCGCTCCTCCTCCAATGTGTCCAAGCTGTCCTGCCGATCGAGCTCGGCTTCTCTTTCTTCGTACATGCGCACTCGAGGTGAGTCATGTATTATGTCGCAGGGCAAGACTGCCTCTGCGCCGTACACCATGAAGAATGGAGTGAATCCGGTGGTACGGTTCGGCGTGGTCCGCAGCCCCCAGAGTACGGAGTCGAGAGTGCGTGTTAGATTCCTTGAGGGACCGCACTAATCTGGGTTTAATGCCGCTCATTATTAGACCATTCGCCCGTTCGACTTGGCCGTTGGTTTGAGGGTGATAGACTGAGGCGTAATCGAGCTCGATGCCCATGTTTTTGCACCATGATTTGACCTCATCGGCCGTGAAGTTGGTGCCATTATCAGTAATGATACTGTGGGGGACACCGTAATGGCGCACTACCCCTGATATGAAGTCTATCACTGGTCCGGATTCGGCCGTTTTAACAGGTTTGGCCTTGATCCATTTGGTGAATTTATCCACCATGACCAACAGGTATCTTTGCTTGTGGGTTCCTCCCTTGAGGGGTCCAACCATGTCAAGCCCCGGACATGACGGCCAGGTGATGGGTATAGTTTTAAGGGCGGTCGGTGGCATGTGGCTTTAGTTAGCAAAAGCTGGCAACCGACGCATCGTTGGACTAAGTCCTGTGGCGTCTGCCGGGCCGTCGGCCAATAAAATCCTGTTGGAAGGCCTTGCCTACAAGGGCCCGGGCTGCGGCGTGGTGCCCACCCAGTCCGGCATGAATTTCAGCCAGGAGGTTTCGCCCTTCCTCTTCGGAGATACACCTTTGAAGGACTCCGGTAGTGCTTTTCTTATAAAGCTCTCTCTCATGGACTTTATAGGCTTTAGAGCGCCGTACTATGCAGCGAGCCTCATTTTGGTCTTGAGGAGTTCTTGCCTAGTTAGGTAGGCTAGGAATGGTTCCGATCCACGGGCGATAAGCTCCATTATTTCGTGAGCAGAGGGTGTTATCTCGGGCGGAGCCTCCGGTTGTGTCGAGTGTTCAAGGTCAGCGGTGCGGTTGGGTCCGGATTGTTATTTCCGGACTCCCCTTCCCATAGTACGGATGACTTGAACAACCGTTCCAAAAAGATATTGGGTGGGACGGCATCGCGTTTTGCACCGATGCGCGCCAATATATCCGCCGCCTGGTTGTTATCCGGGCTATATGATGAAATTGAGCCCTTCGAACCGTGCTGACATATTTAGGACCGCGTTGCGGTATGCTGCCATTTTCGGATCTTTGGCGTCAAAGTCTCCGTTTATTTGGGATATTGCGAGGTTTGAATCCCCGCGCACCTCTAGGCATTTAATGCCCATGGAGACTGCCATCCGGAGGCCGTGTAGGAGGGCCTCGTATTCGGCTGCATTGTTGGAGTCCGTATATATTATTTGAAGGACGTATTGGACTGTGTCCCCGGTTGGGGACGTCAGGACGACGCCAGCCCCCAGGCCAGCCAACATTTTGGAGCCGTCAAAGTGCATGATCCAATTGGAGTATGCACCGTACTCTTTAGGGAGTTCGGCTTCAGTCCATTCGGCCACGAAGTCGGCCAAAACCTGCGACTTGATAGCTCGTTGTGGCTTATAAGTTATGTCGAATTGGAGGAGCTCTATGGCCCATTTAGCAATCCGGCCCATCGCGTCGCGGTTGTTTATAATATCATTAAGAGGTACTTCGGAGGCTACCGTTATCGAACACTCTTGAAAGTAGTGTCGCAGCTTCCGGGATGCCATGAACACCGCATATGCAATCTTTTGATAGTGTGGGTACCAGGACTTGCATGGAGTTAGGACAGTGGACACATAATAAACCGGTTTTAGAACAGGGAACCGGTGTCTGTCCATTTCTCGTTCGACAACGAGCACCGCTACCGACAACTTGATGTGTTGCGGCGATGTATAATAGCATTGGTTCGCCACGCTTGGCTGCCAGACCGGATTTGTTGCCAAAATGGCCTTTATTTCTTCGAAGTCCGGCCGTGGCGGCATCAAATCCACTCGAAGTGTTCGGTCTTGGCAGAGGAGGCGGTAAAGAGGTAATGCCTTTTCTCCTAAGCGGGAGATAAAGCGGCTTAGAGCCGCTACGCATCCCATCAATTTTTGTATTTGTTTGAGGTCTTTTGGAATATCCAATTGTGACAGAGCTCGAATCTTGGCTGGGTTTGCTTCAATTCCTCTACCGGACACAATGAAGCCCAGGAGCTTTCCGGCTGGAACGCCGAAGACGCATTTTTCGGATTGAGCTTGATGTCATATTTTCGAAGATTGTCGAATGTGAGCCTCAAGTCGTCTACTAGAGTTTCGACGTGCTTGCTTTTGACGACCACGTCATCTACATATGCTTCCACTGTTTTGCCGATCTGGTTTGCCAGACATGTCTGAATCATGCGCTGATATGTTGCGCGGCGTTTTTGAGCCCAAAGGGCATTGTGTTGAAGCAGAACGGGCCGTATGGAGTGATGAATGCTGTTGCAGCTTGGTCCGCTCCGCCATCTTGATTTGGTGGTAGCGGATGCAGCGTCGAGGAAGCACAATGAGTCGTGTCCTCTGTGTGGCGTCAATGATTTGATCAATTCGAGGGAGGGGGAAGGGATCCTTTGGGCAAGCCTTATTAAGGTCCTTGAAATCAACACATAGGCGCCACGATTTATCCTTCTTTGGTACCATCACCAGGTTTGCTAGCCAGTACGGATGTTTTATATCTCTGATGAATCTGGCCTCCAAAAGTTTGGCTAGCTCCTCTCCCATGGCCTGTCTCTTGGGTTCGGAAAAGCGCCGAAGTGCCTGTTTGACCGGCTTGAATCCTTTTAGGATGTTTAGGCTGTGCTCAGCCAGCTGACGTGCGATTCCTGGCATGTCTGAAGGGTGCCAGGCGAAGATGTCCCAGTTTTCTTGTAGAAATTCTCGTAGTGCGGCGTCTACATCGTGGTTTAATTGTGCCCCGATGGAGGCCGTCTTTTGCTGGTCCGTTGGGTGGACTTGGAATTTGACTATTTCGTCCGCTGGTTTAAAAGAGGTGGACTTGGATCTTTTATCAAGTATCACATCGTCCCTGTTCACCGTGGAGCGCATCGCGGTGAGTTCCTCGGCTGCTAGGGCTTCGGATAGTGCCTCGAGGGCTAGTGCGGCCGTCTTATTTTCGGCGCGGAGTGCTATGTTCGAATCACTAGCGAGAGTGATGATTCTGTTGGGACCGGGCATTTTAAGCTTCATGTACCCATAATGGGGTATATCTTGAAAAATTGTGAATGCTTCTCGTCCTAATAAAGCATGGTATCCGCTGTTGAACGGGGCCACTTGAAATGTGACCTCCTCGGACCTGTAATTGTTAGGCGAGCCGAACACTACGTCCATCGTGATTTTTCCTGTGCAGCATGCTTCCCGGCTGGTGATTATTCCTCTAAAGGTTGTGCTGCTTCGCTCAATGCGGTTCCAGTCTACTTCCATTTTTCATAGGGTTTCCTCGTAGATGAGGTTTAGTCCGCTGCCGCCATCCATGAGTACCTTAGTAAGGCGAAAGCCGTCTACTATCGGGCTGAGGACCAATGCGGCTGGTGCCCGGGCAGTTCGGAATTTAGGTTCGTCACTGGCATTGAAGGTAATAGCTGTGTCACTCCATGTATTTATTGTTGCTACTTGGTAGACTTCGGCAAGGTTGCAGAGTTGTCGTTTTCGCATGTTATTTGATGCGGAAGTCTCGAAGACTGTTAACACCGTACTGGTGTTGCTGGGCTGGGATTATGAAGCTAGAAGCTCTTCGCCACTTTTGGCCACCTGCCGTAGTATCCAACATGCTCGAAGGCTATGAGTTGGAGTGGCGCTGTCGGTGTCAAAACCGGCGGATCTCGGGTAGGGGGTCCCGAACTGTGCGTCTAGGCGGATGGTAACAGGAGACAAGGGACACGATGTTTACCCAGGTTCGGGCCCTCTTGATGGAGGTAAAACCCTACGCCCCGCTTGATTGATATTGATATTGGGGATGTTTACAAGAGTGGATCTACCACGAGATCAAGGAGGCTAAAACCTAGAAGCTAGCCTATGGTATGATTGTAAGGGTTGTTGATGTTACGTCCCACGGACTAGAGCCATCCGGTTTATATAGACACCGGAGAGGGCTAGGGTTACATAGAGTCGGTTACAATGGTAGGAGATCTACATATCCGTATCGCCAAGCTTGCCTTCCACGCCAAGGAAAGTCCCATCCGGACACGGGAGAAGTCTTCAATCTTGTATCTTCATAGTCTTGGAGTCCGTCGATGATGATAGTCCGGCAGGTGATAGTTCGGTGATGATGGTAGTCCGGCTATCCGGACACCCCTAATCCAGACTCCTCAAGAGCCCTGAACCAGGTTTCAATGACGATAAGTCCGGCCAGATATTGCTTGGCATTGCAAGGCGGGTTCCTCCTCCGAATGATAGAAGATTGTGAACACCAGGATAGTGTCCGGATCTGCAAAATAAATTCCACATTCCACCGTAGAGAGAATAATATATACACAAGTTCAATCTGCTGACGTTTTCTGTGGCATGACGTCACACCACTACCAAGCCATTACTTGAATTGTTTTTTACTCTACCACCTCAGCGCATTTAGCGAGGCGGTTTCCTTGGCACGTCTTTTCGGGCAGAGATCGTGTTTCCTTAATCCGGGATTCTCATCAATATGGACGTGGGTAACCTAACGCCCGTTCGCCACGCCTCTATCGGGCGAAGTCCCAAACGGTCACGGAGACGGCTCTTGGTATTCTTCCTCTTTATAACGGGACCAAGGCTCGTTCCTTTTCTTCAATCCTCCATCGAATCCTCTCCCGCTCCAAGTTCCAGCACCTAGAGCTCCAGATTCGAGCGCGGACTTTCAATGATGTCCGGTTCCGACCTCCGTGGCGGTGGATGCCCTCCTCCGTCACGGAGGAGGACGTGCTAAAGCTGCGGAGGCCAAGTACCCGGCTTATGAGATTTCGACAGTTGCCTGCCGAAGGGCAGGCCATCCCCACCCCCGAGCCCGGCGAGTATGTCGTTTTTATATCCCACCACCGTCGGGATTTAGGCTTCCCGATGGATCCTTTTGTGAGAGGGCTCATGTTTTACTATGGGTTGGAATTCCACGATTTGGCTCCGGAGTCTATCCTCCATATTTCCGCATTTATTATCGTCTGCGAAGCCTTCCTCCGCGTCACCCTCACTTCGCCTGTGGTGAAGACCTTCAATGTGGCGCCAAGATGATCGGGGCGCTAAGCGAGTCTTGCGGGCGGCCATAAGTAGGAGAGCCGACGCCCCGTGGCCCGTGGGCTCCTTCCAAGAGGAGCTCGGCCCGTGGCAGCAAGAGTGATTCTATATTACCGTTCCGAGGGGCCGCAAGAAAAAGCCGCCGCCCTTATTCCGCCCGGGACCTCCACGACGGTTGATGTCGTGGGTCATCCAAGGGCTCAACTGGGGGCCGTCAAAGGACGTGCCCCTACCGCAGGGCCGGATTCGAGATCTCCAAGCGAGGGAGGTCGATATGGTGGTGGTGATGCAGGTTATGCTGATTAGGCGTCTCCCGCCCTGCAAACGCCGCCCTCTCCGGCTATGGGAGTTTAATCCGAGGGCCCATGGATTCTTCAACACTTCATGGGTATGACACCCCTGCAGATGTACAAATTATTCTTCGGATCACAAGAGGTGCGTCCGGAATTGACCGAGGATGCTGGCCTAAGCTGCAATCGCTCGGATACTCAAGTAAGTAGTTTCGAGTCCGGACATACCGTTTGTTTGCCTTTCGATGATTCGCCTTATGACCAACTTCCTTCTACACAGGAGTGGATAGCGGAAGCAAAATTGATACGGTGTCCGGCCCCCCTCCCCGAGACCGCGCTGGATCCCGTGCTGGTCCGGATGCTTGAGGTTGCGCCTTCAGAGGAAGACGAAGGGGAAAGCAGGAAAGCTACTGCCTCGCCTAAGGAGGCTCTTGAAAGAGGGGGGATCGAGAATCCCTCCCTCCAAGGGGAGAAGAGGACTGCCTCCGAGGACCCGGGCAAAGCCCCTAAACGGGGAAGAAATCTTCGCCAGGGCCCTGCGTCCGGGAGGCCCCGCCGCACAATCTCCTTAAAGAGTCAGCCTCCAACGAGCCGTAAGTAGAAAGAAAGGAGTTTTATAATAAGGGACATCCCTATTTGTGCTTCTGAGGATAACTAAAGTTTTTACCTTGTAGTTCGGGTCTCCGTCCTTCGCAAATGAGCTCGTCTTCGGGGGACCTTCGTCCGGAGATGATAGAGAGCGAGACGCCTCCGTCCGAGGCGTCGTCGGATAGGGCGGACGAGCCTGAAGTGTCGTCACGGAGGGAGCCCCCGGGTTTGGCAAAGCCGGATAGTTCGGCGCCAATCGGTGTATGCGGTGAAGGATCTTCTTGAGAAGGCGTCTATCTCGTAAGATCACCACGCATTGATGAGCATGGTAATTGAAAGGATTTCGCCCGCCAAGGCGGTTGCACGATGCCGCCAGAGTTTGTCGCGGGGTTTGAGGTACGTAAAAATGACACACCTTTTAACAGTTTTGCATATAGAATGCGCCTTGTATAGATAGTAGCCCCTGAGACTCGATAGGTTGTCGAAATCGACAGCGTGCCGAGGATCAAAATCGCAGGTTTAAATTCCCGTCGTGCCGATGCAGGTGGCGGGTCGTCCGGGGGCCAGCCGGACTGATAGAGTTGCTGAACTAAAGCGGCAACTCGATGTTGCGGATGCGGACATCACGCTGATCAACAAGCGACTTGATGAGTCGCAAGGTAAGTGTTACTGCGCGGTCACTTGGTAAGGGAGCCGAAGCCAACTCCTTACAATATGTGCGTGAAATGCAGATAGTGCCGCTGCTGTGGAGAGCCTTCGGGCCGAACTTCCTCAAGCCAAGGAGCAGGCCAGAAGGAGTAATGTGGCGGCCTCGAGGGCGGCCGATGAGTTAGAGGCTGAAAGGGTCGCACACTGCCGGAGCAGGGAAGAGATGGCCGAAATGGCCCTGCAGTTAAAAGATGCTACCGACCGCAATGAGGCTCTTGGGAAGGAGCGCCTAGCGGGGAAAGAAGACCTGCGGAAGGCCACCGCCGGTTAAGGATGCCCGCTCTGCAATGCGGGCTATAAAGGAAGAGCTGCGCCAGTCGGAGATATTTTAGCCGGGCAAGCCTTTTTCGCTGCGCCAAGGTTTACCGATCCGTAATATGCTCACCGGGCCAACTGTGGGGTTTGGAGGACCCTTATATGGACTTAGCAGCGAGTGCGGCGGATGTCGTTGTGCATTTTCGAAGCCAGAAGGATCACAAGACGGAAGAGCTGTTTTGGTCTCAATTCCATAGTCCGGAGCGTCCACTTCCGTTGACCGACCGTTTGGCTGAGTGGGTTGAGCTAAATAGGTTGTCCGGGCTTGCTATGACGGATATAGTGACCCATATCCGGCCGGATAGGCCCCAGCCGAAGAGTTACTTTGGCTTATTGCAGCAATTTCTTGGGGCGGTGCCGCATATCAAGGCGATGAAGCGGTCGGCCTGCATAGAGGGTGCGCGGATGGCGCTCGCCCATGTGAAGACACATTGGACAGAGATGGATGCCACCGCTGTTGCGACCCGGGTTCGAGATGATAACCGGTTACCCGCCGAGCACTATTTTGGCGAAGTGCTGCGTGGTGCTCGTGTAATAGAGTCGCAGGTGCTCAAAAATGTTACGTTGAATGAACGTTTATATGATGTAAAACGATATTTATGATGTAAGCGCCTTTTATACTTGTGCGTTCAAGTAATAGAATATCTCCTATGCGGCCGTTCGTATACGTGTGTATAACCTGAAAGATGGCGATCGTCGGCTTAGCCCCACGCACAAGGTGCGGGGTGTTCGCAAAAAATAGCGCGTTTTCACACTTAATCCGACGTCTCGGTCCTGTAAAGGAGGTGGTAGCGTAGCAAACGAGGCAACCGGACTATAATGCTTTATCACTTTCACTTAGCCATGGAGTTCGAGGGTGGGGCTACGACATAGCCCCTAGGGGCACCGCGCTCTCCGAATTTGGGGCGCGTATGTGCCTGGCCGGGAAACGGCCCTTCGTCAAAGCGGAGGAATCCTAAACATTCCTATGGTTGATCGAGTGGTTGACCAGTCTCTCGCTGTATCATGACAGTCAGTTTTCGGCTTTCTCTACTGAGGTGCTCGCCCAGCCGAACTGGGGCACAATCGCAGTAGTTCTCCTGGAGCCGCGTTAGCCGATGATACGAGAACGTTAGGCAGCAAAACACGTGAGCCGGGCAAACCCAACATTTGACCAAAGACATGATTCGAGCTGATGCATATAAGGCCTAACTCGAGACGCCGAACACTCCCGAAGGTGTTCGGTCTTTATAATAGCGGCAAAACAAAGCCCTAAGCCCCTTGTGTCCGTGTATCGGGCAGGTTCTTCTGGCGCAGCCGATGCCAAAACGCCAGGCTCCACTCTGGTTATAATGATAAACCAGGGGATTATAGCAACAAGAGACAACAAGAAAGGTTTACGTAGGGTCTTAGTCTGAAAAGAGTCCTTGCAACGGGTCCCTACTGCACGTCTGCGCCTGTGTCTCCGTTGTGCCGTATCCTGGACGGGTGTGCACGCGGTTCATCTGTAAAAAGAGAGGAACTTGGTTGGAAAAGAAATCGTGCGAGGAAGTGCATAAAAAATTGAAATATAGATTAATAAAGCTGAGCCTATGCTAGCTCATTATGGCTTATATGTGCAAACCCTTGTGAAGGGGTGTGCGGCTAGGTAGCCCCTAGCTTATTTATTCCGGACTCGTCCAGCCGTGTCCGGGGTCTCAGGCGACCTTATAATGAAATGGTGCCACGTGGACCGGGCAGTTTAAGCGTAAGAGACGCGTAATGTGGTATTGCATTGAAGCGGACGAAAGCTTCCCGTCCCAGTGATGCTTGATAGCTACTTTTAAATGGGGCGACATGAAAGGTTAGCTTTTATCGTCGGAGGTTGTCGGATGACCCGAACACAACTTCTAGTAATAATGAGACTGTGCACCTGGCGTAGGGGCCTGGCGCCACTCCTTTGAAGGAAGTGCGGCTATGCCGAATTACGGTATGGTCTATCCCAACTTGTGGATTGTGTCCGGATATAGCAGGTTTAAGTCACTGCCGCCGTCCATCAAAACCTGCATGAAATGCAGTCCGTCTGTTATGGGATCCAATATCAGGGCAGTCTATCCTGCGTTTCGGATACTTCTGGACTAATCCAGATGGTCGAAAGTGATTGGTTTTGACATCCAATCTCGGTGTTCCACTGAGGTGGACCGTGCGACACTTGTCTTGGCGAGTGCCGTGTTGGCTTTCCGTGCTATCACGTGAAGCGAGTTTACTGTTTTGACTTCTTGTGGGAAAGTCTTTTGACTTCCGGTGCTCTGCTGGTGGGGTTCACATCGTCCTCGCTTGGCGCATCGAGGCCTTGTGTCCGGGCGTTGAGTCTGCCGGACTGTTTAAAACCCAACAATTTCGGTTGGTGTGGTTTGCGTGCCTTCCGAGGTACTGTGGATTTGACATATCCGATCTAAAATTTTGTTTAAATTTGATAGCTCGTCTCTGTTGTCCTTAAGAGGCCGTGTTTTATTGCTTGGCCGCGAGCTTTTGAATCCGGCGTTGACCACCGTGCCCTTTGGGCTTTTTTCTTTATTCCGGCGCTGATCTTTCCTGCGCCGTGACTTTCCGTTTCCATCTCTGATCTCGGATGTACTCGGGTCGCTGGTGCTGCATCTTGCTAGCCAGCTGTCTTCTCCTGCGCAAAAGCGCGTCATGAGGCTTGTTAGCGCGGCCATTGTTCTTGGCTTCTCTTGGCCGAGGTGTCTGGCGAGCCATTCGTCTCGGATGTTGTGTTTAAAAGCTGCTAAGGCTTCCGCGTCCGGACAGTCGACTATTTGGTTCTTTTTGGTAAGGAACCTGTTCCAGAAATTCTTGCTACCGACTCTCCGGGCTGTTGGGTTATATGACTCAGATCGTCTCAGATCCGGAGGGCGGACATAAGTCCCTTGAAAATTTGCTCTAAACGCGTCCTCAAGCTCTTCCCAACTTCCAACTGTGTTTTCTGGGAGGCCTTTGAGCCAGTGCCGAGCTGGCCCTTTGAGCTTGAGGGGTAGGTATTTTATGGCGTGGAGATCATCTCCTCTAGCCATGTGTATGTGTAGTATGTAATCTTCTATCCATACTCCGGGGTCTGTTGTGCCGTCGTATGCCTCTATGTTCATGGGTTTGAACCCTGCTGGAAATTCATGATCCAGCACCTCATCGGTAAAACATAGCGGGTGTGCGGCGCCCCTGTATTTGGGTGTGCCGCTGTCTTCGAACACTTGTTGTGTTGTGTTACTTCCTGGGGCCCTCTTTTTTGGCCCGTAGATGGACCTAGTTGGGCCGTCCGTTTTCCTAGGATTATAATTCGGCTTGTGCGTGGCCCCGCTTGTCGCTTTTGGCCTGTCATCTGGCCGTCTATCCGGCCAGGTGGCCTCTTTATTTTTTGACCGTGAAGGCTCTATGGCTTCCTCGTCAAATTCTGGCAGCAACTTGCGCTTCGGGTAGCTCTTCGTTTGATGGCCATTGCCATATTTGTCTGCAATCTTGAATACTTTGCTCCACTTCATTCTGAGCGTGTCTTCTGCTGTTTTGAGCTTCCGTTTCTCCTTCTTCAAACTTTTGCAGTGGCGACGAGTCTTTTGTGTATGCTCTTATGCTCCGGTGTTGTGTCCGGACTGTTGATTGCTCCGTGAAGGGGTTGATTATCCGGCTCGTCCTGTTCGTCGTCCGCTGGTTTGCCCTGCTCTATCGCTGGGTTGTTAGGAAGGCTGCTTTGATCGAGGCGGGACTTAGGGCGGCGTTTACGTCGCCGTTTTGGTTGTTTATCGGCGGGATTATCCTCTCGCCGTCCGTTGTTCCTTCTTATCGCTTCCCTTTGGGGTGTCCACCATGTATATGTCGTATGACGAGGTGGTCTTCCAGTGTCCTGTAGGCACTGATTCTTGGTAGTCTCCGGCATCGTCGTCCATACCGTTGATGTCTTCGGAGTTGTAGTCGAGTACGTCGGTTAAATCGTCGATGGTGGCTACGAAGTGGGTGGTGGGTGGGCTCTGAATTTTTTCGTCGTCCGCGTCCCATCCATCCTGGCCGTAGTTCGGCCAGGGCTCTCCGGATAGCGAGAGATGCTTCAATGAATTTATGATATCGCCGAAGGGCGAATGCTGAAAGATGTCCGCGGCGGCGAATTCCATGATCGGCGCCCGATCAGATTCGTCTGGCAGGGGCGCAGGAGGTTCGGAGTCCGGCACCTCGGAGTCATGAGCTTTATGCGGGACAAGGTAAGTGTTCGGCTCTATCGCCGTAGAAGTTGCGGCTCCCGAGGCGGTGTCCAGCCATCCGTCCTCGATCCGAGCGATCGGCTCCGGACTATGAGTCGGAGCGGATTCGTAGCGGCCTTCAAGGTGCTGTCCGCGCAGAGTTAGGTCATGCCCATCGTGACAGCGGCACGCCGGGCTGTGGCTCAGATCCATCAAAGATCAAGTCCCCGCGGATATCGTCCGTGAAGTTTAGGCTTCCAAACCTGACCTGACGGCTAGGGGCGTAGCTTTCGATCTGCTCCAGATGGCCAAGTGAGTTGGCCCGCAGTGCGAAGCCGAATCACGAAGATCTGTCCGGGGAGAAAAGTCTCACCCAGGACTGCGTCGTTGTCGATTGAAGAGGCCATCAAGCCTATCGGTGACGACACAGAGGAACTCTCAATGAAAGCACCAATGTCGGTGTCAAAACCGGCGGATCTCGGGTAGGGGGTCCCAAACTGTGCGTCTAGACGGATGGTAACAGGAGACAAGGGACACGATGTTTACCCAGGTTCGGGCCCTCTTGATGGAGGTAAAACCCTACGTCCTGCTTGATTGATATTGATATTGGGGATGTTTACAAGAGTGGATCTACCACGAGATCAAGGAGGCTAAACCCTAGAAGCTAGCCTATGGTATGATTGTAAGGGTTGTTGATGTTCTGTCCTACGGACTAGAGCCATCCGGTTTATATAGACACCGGAGAGGGCTAGGGTTACATAGAGTCGGTTACAATGGTAGGAGATCTACATATCCGTATCGCCAAGCTTGCCTTGCACGCCAAGGAAAGTCCCGTCCGGACACGGGGAGAAGTCTTCAATCTTGTATCTTCATAGTCTTGGAGTCCGGTCGATGATGATAGTCCGGCAGGTGATAGTTCGGCTGATGATGGTAGTCCGGCTATCCGGACACCCCCTAATCCAGGACTCCCTCAGGCGCCCTCTGTGCTATGAATTTTGCAGGGTCCGTCTAGCCAACCCTCCAGTACAGTTCCGTACCCTTTAGGGGGTTTTGGTTTTTTGGTATTCAACCCAGGTGCTTGATAGTGATGCACCCTTTTGTTCTGGACTAGGGATGTTTTCGGGGCCTGATTATCCCAAAATTTACTTTCAGTTTTCCAGGCGCTCTCCATCGCACCGTACTTTTGTACGATGGTCACCAAGTCAGAAAAGCGTGTGATTTCGCGACGACTTATGGCGTTTAGGATTCCCTTGTCCGTGCAATTATTGCAGAAGATTGGTATTGCGTCCTCCTCTCGACAAATCCTTTATCCTGTTCATAACCGGAGGAATCGCCCAAGAATGAAGTAATCTTTGTTTCAGGGCTCTTGCCGAATTCGAGAGAGATTGCTAATGTTTGGGTGAGCGGGTGGCACTAAATCCGGAACCCTGTCCAATTTAGGACTCAAGGGCCGGGAAGTTTCCGAACTCGGAAGCTTGGATTTTTGAGTGCTATCCAATGAGTCCGACCCGCCACCGACTTTAAGTTCAGGGCTTGATCGACATCCGTCCCTCCGCAGGAATCCAACATGGAGGGATCGGGAATCCGGACGTAGCTAGTCCTTAAGATAGAAGAAGAGTCGCCGCATTCCTCCTCCATCACAGCCACATGATGGGTAGCCTGGGGAGAGTTGATCTCTCTCAGATCGGTTTTAGGCCCGATCCGGTCGTAATCTGTGGCGACTCCCAGGGCGGCGATGCGATCCAAGAGCTCGTTTACGGAGGAGAGCTCGATCGGATCTAACTGTTCGGCAAGTTCCAAACTGACATGGAGATTGGTTTTGATGACTCGAGAGGTCATCGTCGGCGTGACGGCCGAACTAGCGGTCATGAGAAAACCGCCTAGCCGAAGAGTCTGACCAGTGGCAAAGGCTCCTTTGGTGATGGTATCGTCTTTAAAGACGAGATGAGACATCCTACCTGATGGCGAAGGCACAGAGGAACTCTCAATGAAAGCACCAATGTCGGTGTCAAAATCGGCGGATCTCGGGTAGGCGGTCCCGAACTATGCTTCTAGGCGGATGGTAACAGGAGACAAGGGACAAGATGTTTTTACTCAGGTTCGGGCCCTCTCGATGGAGGTAATACCCTACTCCTGTTTGATTAATATTGATGATATGGGTAGTACAAGAGTAGATCTACCTCGAGATCAAGGAGGCTAAACCCTAGAAGCTAGCCTATGGTATGATTGTTGTTCGTCCTAGGGACTAAAACCCTCCGGTTTATATAGACACCGGATAGGTTAGGGTTACACAGAGTCAGTTACAATGGTAGGAGATCTACATATCCGTATCGTCAAGCTTGCCTTCCACGCCAAGGAAAGTCCCATCCGGACACGGGACGAAGTCTTCAATCTTGTATCTTCATAGTCTTGGAGTCCGGCCGTGACGATAGTCCGGCTATCCGAACACCCCCTAGTTCGGGACTCCCTCAGTAGCATTGCCCCTTTTTATTTCTCTTTTTTTGGCCTTTCTCTTTTTTATGGCCTTTCTCTCTTTTTTGGGACAATTCTCTATTAATGATGATCGTCACACTTCTATTTATTTACAACTCAATTATTACAACTCGATACTTAGAAAAAATATGACTCTATATGAATGCCTCTGGCGGTGTACCGCGAAGGGCAATGAATCAAGAGTGACATGTATGAAATAATATGCATGGTGGCTTTGCCACAAATACGATGTCAACTACATGATCATGCAAGGCAATATGACAATGATGAAGCGTGTCATAATAAACAGAACGGTGGAAAGTTGCATGGCAATATATCTCGTAATGGCTATGGAAATGCCATAATAGGTAGGTATGGTGGCTGTTTTGAGGAAGATATAAGGAGGTTTATGTGTGATAGAGCGTATCGTATCACGGGGTTTGGATGCACTGGCGAAGTTTACACCAACTCTCAAGGTGAGAAAGGGCAATGCACGGTACCGAAGAGGCTAGCAACGATGGAAGGTTGAGAGTGCGTATAATCCATGGACTCAACATTAGTCATAAAGAACTCACATACTTATTGCAAAAATCTACAAGTAATCAAAAACCAAGCACTACGTGCATGCTCCTAGGGGGGTAGATTGGTGGGAAAAGACCATCGCTCGTCCCTGACCGCCACTCATAAGGATGACAATCAAAGAACACCTCATATTTCAAATTTGTCACACAACATTTACCATACGTGCATGATACGGGACTTGCAAACTTCAACACAAGTATTTCTCAAATTCACAACTACCCAACTAGCACAACTTTAATATTACCACCTTTATATCTCAAAACAACTATCAAGTATCAAACTTCTCTTAGTATTCAATGCACTTAAAAGTTTTTATCTTGGATGTCTATCATATTAGGACTAATTTTATAACCAAAGCAAATTACCATGTTGTTCTAAAGGACTCTCAAAATAATATAAGTAAAGCATGAGAGATCAATAATTTCTATAAAATATAACCACCACCGTGCTCTAAAAGATATAAGTGAAGCACTAGAGCAAAATTGTTTAACTCAAAAGATATAAGTGAAGCACATAGAGTATTCTAATAAATTCTGAATAATGTGTGTCTCTCTCAAAAGGTGTGTACATCAAGGATGATTGTGGTGAACTAAAAAGCAAAGACTCAAATCATACAAGACGCTCCAAGCAAAACACATAGCATGTGGTGAATAAAAATATAGCTCCAAGTAAAGTTACCGATGGACAAAGACAAAAGAGGGGATGCCTTCTCGGGCATCTATCGGTGTCAAAACCAGCGGATCTCGGGTAGGGGGTCCCGAACTATGCGTCTAAGGCGGATGGTAACAGGAGGCGAGGGACACAATGTTTACCCAGGTTCAGGCCCTTTCGATGGAGGTAATACCCTACTTCCTGCTTGATTGATCTTGATGATATGAGTATTACAAGAGTTGATCTACCACGAGATCGCAGAGGCTAAACCCTAGAAGATAGCCTATGATTCTGATTGTTGTTCATCCTACAGACTAAACCCTCCGGTTTATATAGACACCGGAGGGGGCTAGGGAAAATGTTCAAGATGGAGACATAGATATTTGCAAAGTGCATACGGATCTGAATGTCGCAGATCCGTTGACTAAACCTCTTCCGTGAGCAAAACATGATCAACACCAGAACTCTATGGGTGTTCGATTCATCACAATGTAACTAGATTATTGACTCTAGTGCGAGTGGGAGACTGTTGGAAATATGCCCTAGAGGCAATAATAAAATGATTATTATTATATTTCCTTGTTCATGATAATTGTCTATTATTCATGCTATAATTGTGTTATCCGGAAATCGTAATACATGTGTGAATACATAGACCACAACATGTCCCTAGTAAGCCTCTAGTTGACTAGCTCGTTGATCAATAGATAGTCATGGTTTCCTGACTATGGACATTGGATGTCATTGATAACATGATCACATCATTAGGAGAATGATGTGATGGACAAGACCCAATCCTAAGCATAGCACAAGATCGTGTAGTTCGGTTGCTAGAGCTTTTCCAATGTCAAGTATCTTTTCCTTAGACCATGAGATCGTGTAACTCCCGGATACCGTAGGAGCGCTTTGGGTGTACCAAACGTCACAACGTAACTGGGTGACTATAAAGGTATACTACGGGTATCCCCGAAAGTATCTGTTGGGTTGACACGGATCGAGACTGGGATTTGTCACTCCGTATGACGGAGAGGTATCTCTGGGCCCACTCGGTAATGCATCGTCATAATGATCTCAAAGTGACCAAGTGTTTGGTCACGGGATCATGCATTACGGTACGAGTAAAGTGACTTGCCGGTAACAAGATTGAACAAGGTATTGGGATACCGACGATCGAATCTCGGGCAAGTAACGTACCGATTGACAAAGCGAATTGTATACGGGGTTACTCGAAACCTCGACATTGTGGTTCATCCGATGAGATCATCATGGAACATGTGGGAGCCAACATGGGTATCCAGATCCTGCTTTTGGTTATTGGCCGGAGAGCTGTCTTGGTCACGTCCGCGTGATTCTCGAACCCGTAGGGTCTACACACTTAAGGTTCGGTGACGCTAGGGTTGTAGAGATATTAGTATGCGGAAACCCGAAAGTTGTTCGGAGTCCCGGATGAGATCCCGGACGTCACGAGGAGTTCCGGAATGGTCCGGAGGTAAATAATTCTATATAGGAAGTCAAGTTTCGGCCACCGGGAAAGTTTTGGGGGTCATCGGTATTGTACGGGACCACCGGAAGGGTTCCGGGGGTCCACCGGGTGGGGCCACCTATCCCGGAGGGCCACGTGGGCTGAAAGGGGAAGGGAACCAGCCCCTGGTGGGCTGGTGCGCCCCCCTTGGGCCTCCCCTGCGCCTAGGGTTGGAAACCCTAGGGGTGGGGGGCGCCCCACTTGACTTGGGGGGCAAGTCCCCCCTAGGCCCCCCCTTGGAGATGGGATCTCCAGGGCCGGCGCACCCCCTAGGCCCCCTATATAAAGAGGGGGGAGGGAGGGCAGCCGCACCCTAGTCCCTGGCGCCTCCCTCTCCCCCCGTACCACCTCTCCCTCTCGCTGAGCTTGGCGAAGCCCTGCCGAGATCGCCACTGCTTCCACCACCACGCCGTCGTGCTGCTGGATCTCCATCAACCTCTCCTTCCCCTTGCTGGATCAAGAAGGAGGAGACGTCTTCCCCAACCGTACGTGTGTTGAACGCGGAGGTGCTGTCCGTTCAGCACTAGGATCATCGGTGATTTGGATCACGACGAGTACGACTCCCTCAACCCTGTTCTCTTGAACGCTTCCGCTCGCGATCTACAAGGGTTTGTAGATGCACTCCTCTCTCTCGTTGCTAGATGAACTCCATAGATTGATCTTGGTGAAGTGTAGAAAATTTTTATTTTCTGCAACGTTCCCCAACATATCTTGGGGGTGCCATGGGCATCCCCAAGCTTAGGCTCTTGCCACTCCTTATTCCATAATTCATCAAAAGAATTCACCCAAAACTTGAAAACTTCACAACACAAAACTCAATAGAAATCTCGCGAGCTCCGTTAGTGAAAGAAAACAAAAAAATACTTTAAGGTACTCTAATAAACTCATTATTTATTTATATTGGTGTTAAACCTACTGTATTCCAACTTCTTTATGGTTTATAAACTAATTTATTAGCCATAGATGCATTGAAATAAGCAAACAACACACGAAAAACAGAATCTGTCAAAAACAGAACAGTCTGTAGCAATCTGTAACTAACGCAAACTTCTGGAACTCTAAAACTTATACCAAAATAGGACGTACTGGACAATTTGTTTATTGATCAGCAGCAAAATGAATCAATGCAAAAGCACGTTTCTGTGATTTATTGAATTTTTTCTCGTGAGCGCAAAGTTTCTGATTTTCAGCAGAATCAAATCAACTATCATCATAGCTTATCTTATAGGTTCTACTTGGCACAAACACTAATTAAAACATAAAACCACATCCAAACAGAGGCTAGATGGATTATTTATTCCTAAACAGAAGCAAAAATAAAAAATAAAAAATAAAATTGGGTTGCCTCCCAACAAGCGCTATCGTTTAACGCACCTAGGTAGGCATAAAAGCAAGGATAGATCTAGGTTTTGCCATCTTTGGTAGGCAATCCATAAGTGGCTCTCATGATAGATTCTTATGGTAATTTTATTTTCTTTCTAGGGAAGTGTTCCATGCCCTTCTGTAAGGGAAATTGGAATCTAATATTCCCTTCCTTCATATCAATAATCGCACCAATCGTTCTAAGGAAAGGTCTACCAAGAATAATCGCACCAATCTATATCAAGAACATTAAAATCTACGGGCACATAATTCCTATTTGCAACAATAAGAACATCATTAAATCTTCCCATAGGATTTTTAATAGTGGAATCCGCAACATGCAAGTTTAGGAAGCAATCTTCAAAGTCACGGAAATCTAGCAAATCACACAAAGTTTTGGGAATAGTGGAGACACTAGCACCCAAATCACACAAAGCATGAAACTCATAATCTTTAATTTTAATTTTAATAGTAGGTTCCCACTCATCATAGATTTTTCTAGGGATAGAAACTTTCAACTCAAGTTTTTCTTCATAAGATTGCATCAAGGCATCAACAATGTGTTCGGTAAAGGCCTTATTTTGACTATAAGCATGAGGAGAATCTAGCACGGATTGCAACAAGGAAATACAGCCAATAAAAGAGCAATTTTCATAATTAAATTCCTTGAGATCCAAAATAGTGGGTTTATCAACATCTAGGTTTTTATTTCTTTCAATCCCACTTTCATCAATTTCATCATCAAGATCTAGAAACTCCGAATACTTAGAACGCCTTCTAGGTAAAGGAAGATCATATTCAGTTTCATCAAGATTCATATTGCAAAACAAAGATTTAATAGGGGACACATCAATAACTTTTAGATCTTCATCTTGATTTTCATAGGAATTGGAAGAACATGCTTTAATAAAGGCATCTTTGGAAGCACGCATCCTAGCGGTTCTTTCCTTGTACTCATCAATGGAAATTCTCATGGCTTTGAGGGACTCATTGATATCATGCTTAGGAGGAATAGATCTAAGCTTTAAAGAATCAATTTCAAGAGAAATTCTATCAACGTTCCTAGCCAAATCATCAAATTTAAGCAATTTCTCTTCAAGCAAAGCATTAAAATTCTATTGTGAATTCATAAACTCTTTAACACTACTCTCAAATTCAGGGGGCATCTTATTAAAATTTCCATAAGAGTTGTTGTAGGAATTTCCATAATTATTAGAAGGATTACTAGGATAAGGCCTAGGATTAAAATTCCCTCTATAATGCCAAGTATTTCCAAAACTATTCCTACCAACAAAATTCACATCCATAGATTCATTATTATTCTCAATCAAAGTAGATAAAGGCATATCATTGGGATCAAGAGAAGTATTTTTAGTAGCAAACATCTTCATAAGTTCATCCATCTTTTCACTCAAAACATTGATTTCTTCTATAGCATGCACTTTTTTACTAGAAGATCTTTCGGTGTGCCATTGAGAATAATTAGCCATAATATTATCAAGTAATTTTTTAGCATCTCCTAGCGTAATTTCCATAAACGTGCCTCCCGCGGACGAATCTAAAATATTTCTAGAAGCAAAATCCAATCCGGCATAAAAAATTTGTATGATCATCCATAAATTCAAACCATGAGTAGGGCAATTGCGAAGCATCAATTTCATTCTTTCCCAAGATTGGGCAACATGCTCATGATCAAGTTGTTTAAAATTTATAATATCGTTCCTAAGAGTGATGATCTTAGCGGGAGGAAAATACTTAGAGATAAAAGCATCTTTGCACTTGTTCCAAGAATCAATACTATTTTTAGGCAAAGACGAAAACCAAACTTTAGCACGATCTCTAAGTGAAAACAGAAATAACTTCAATTTGACAATATTGTTATCCATATCTTTCTTCTTTTGCATATCACACAAATAAGATGAGTAGCGGCATCTTCACTAGGAAGGCCAGCGAATTGATCTTTCATAACAAGATTCAGCAAAGCGGTATTGATTTCACAAGACTCGTCATTATTAAGAGGAGCAATCGGAGTAACTAAGGAAATCATTATTATTGGTATTCGAGAAGTCACACAATTTGGTATTATCTTGCGCCATGGCAACAAGTAATCCAACACACAAGCAAACAAAAAGGCAAACGGGAAAAGGCGAAAGGGAAAGAGAGGAGGAGATTGGGAAAGAGAGGGTGAATAAAACGGCAAGGGTGAAGTGGGGGAGAGGAAAACGAGAGGCAAATAATGTAATGTGACAGATAGGGATTGTGATGGGTACTTGGTATGGTTGACTTTTGCGCAAACTCCCCGGCAACGGCGCCAGAAATTGTTCTTGCTACCTCTTGAGCACTGCGTTGGATTTCCCCGAAGAGGAGAGGATGATGCAGTAAAGTAGCGTAAGTATTTCCCTCAGTTTTTGAGAACCAAGGTATCAATCCAGTAGGAGATCACGCACAAGTCCCTCGTACATACACAAAACGAGAGCTACTCGCAACCAACACGATTAGGGGTTGTCAATCCCATCAGGTCACTTACGAGGGTGAGATCTGATAGAGATGATAAATAATATTTTTGGTATTTTTGATATAGAGATGCAAAGTGAAAAGTAAAAGGCAAAGTGAAAACAAAGCAAGTAATAAAGTAATGGAGATTGATATGATGAGAATAGACCCGGGGGCCATAGGTTTCACTAGTGGCTACTCTCAAGAGCATAAGTATTCTACGGTGGGTGAACAAATTACTGTTGAGCAATTGACAGAATTGAGCATAATTATGAGTATATCTAGGTATGATCATGTATATAGGCATCACATCCGAGACAAGTAGATCGAAACGATTCTGCATCTACTACTATTACTCCACTCATCGACCGCTATCCAGCATGCATCTAGACTATTAAGTTAAAAACAGAGTAACGCCTTAAGCAAGATGACATGATGTAGAGGGATAAATTCATGCAATATGATAAAAACCCCATCTTGTTATCCTCGATGGCAACAATACAATACGTGCCTTGCAACCCTTTCTGTCACTGGGTAAGGACACCGCAAGATCGAACCCAAAGCTAAACAGTTCTCCCATTGCAAGAACTACCAATCTAGTTGGCCAAACCAAACGGATAATTCGAAGAGACTTGCAAATATAACTCAATCATACATAAAATAATTCAGAGAAGATTAAAATATTATTCATAGATAAGCTGGATCATAAACCCACAATTCATCGATCTCAACAAACACACCGCAAAAATAAGATTACATCGAATAGATCTCCACAAGAGAGGGGGAGAACATTGTATTGAGATCCAAAAAGAGAGAAGAAGCCATCTAGGATAACTATGGACCCGAAAGTCTGAAGTAAACTACTCACACTTCATCGGAGAGGCTATGGTGTTGATGTAGAAGCCCTCCGTGGTATGCCCCCTCCGGCGGAGCTCCGGAACAGGCCCCAAGATGGGATCTCGTGGATACAGAAAGTTGCGGCGGTGGAATTAGGTTTTTGGCTCCGTATTTGATCTGTCGGGGGTACGTAGGTATATATAGGAGGAAGGAGTACGTCGGTGGAGCAACAGGGGGCCCACGAGGTAGGGGGGCGTGCCCCCCACCTTCGTGACCGCCTCGGTTGTTCCTTGGAGCAGGGTCCAAGTCTCCTGGATCACGTTCGGTGAGAAAATCACGTTCCCGAAGGTTTCATTCCGTTTGGACTCCATTTGATATTTTGTTTCTTCGAAATATTGAAATAGGCAAAAAACAACAATTCTGGGCTGGGCCTCCGGTTAATAGGTTAGTCCCAAAATAATATATAAGTGGAAAATAAAGCCCAATATAGTCCAAAACAGTAGATAAAGTAGCATGGAGCAATCAAAAATTATAGATACGTTGGGGACGTATCACGTCACGTCCGGGCAGTATTTTCGGGGTTTTCGGCCCGGAAAATCATAGAAAATCCATACGGACTCGAAACGCTGCAAATTTTCGCGTGCGTGCCCTGCAAGGGCACTGTAGCACGTGGAAAAGAAATGGGCACATTTGGCGGATGCAAAGCGGAGACGTACGACCGAGGGTCCCCTCCGCCCATACCGAAACCACCCCCCTTCCACAGCAAGTACCTGAGCGGTTTGACGGAATGCACCCAACTTTTACCAGCGCGTGTGGGGGCCCACCCAGGCACCCCACGGCCAAAATGAATGAAATCCGACAACAAAGGCACGTCGCGTCACGTCCGGGCAGTATTTTCGGGGTTTTCGGCCCGGAAATTCGTAGAAAATCCATAGGACTCGAAACGCGACAAATTTTTGCATGCGTGTCCTGCAAGGGCACTGTAGCACGTGGAAAAAAGGGCACGTTTGGCGGATGCGAAGCGGAGACGTGCGACCGAGGGTCCCCTCCGCCCATACCGAAACCACCCCCTTCCACAGCAAGTACCTGAGCGATTTGACGAAATGCACCCAACTTTTGCCAGCGCGTGTGGGGCCACACCCGGGCACCTCACGGCCAAAATGAACGAAATCCGACAACGAACGCACGTTACGTCACGTCCGGGCAGTATTTTCGGCGTTTTCGGCCCGGAAAATCGTAGAAAATCCATACGGACTTGAATCGCGTCAAATTTTTGCGTGCATGCCCTGCAAGGGCACTGTAGCACGTGGAAAAGAAATGGGCACGTTTGGCGGATGCAAAGCGGAGACGTGCGACCGAGGGTCCCCTCCGCCCATACCAAAACCACCCCCTTCCACAGCAAGTACCTGAGCGGTTTGACGGAATGCACCCAACTTTTGCCAGCGCGTGTGGGGCCCCACCCGGGCACCCCACGGCCAAAATGTACGAAATCCGACAACGAACGCACGTTGCGTCACGTCCAGGCAGTATTTTCGGGGTTTTCGGCCCGGAAAATCGTAGAAAATCCATACGGACTCGAAATGCGACGAATTTTTGCGTGCGTGCCCTGCAAGGGCACTGAAGCACGTGGAAAAAAATGGGCACGTTTGGTGGATGCGAAGCGGACACGTGCGACCGAGGGTCCCCTCCGCCCATACCGAAACCACCCCCTCCCACCGCAAGTACCTGAGCGGTTCGACGGAATGCACCCAACTTTTGCCAGCGCGTGTGGGGCCACACCCAGGCACGCCACGGCCAAAATGAATGAAATCCGACAATGAACGCACGTTGCGTCATGTCCGGGCAGTATTTTCGGGGTTTTGAGCCCGGAAATTCGTAGATAATCCATACGGACTCGAAACGCGACAAAGTTTTGCATGCGTGCCCTGCAAGGGCACTGTAGCACGTGGAAAAAAATGGGCACGTTTGGCGGATGCGAAACGGAGACGTGCGACCAAGGGTCCCCTCCGCCCATACCGAGACCACCCCCTTCCACAGCAAGTACCTGAGCGGTTTGACGAAATGCACCCAACTTTTGCCAGCGCGTGTGGGGCCACATCCGGGCACCCCACGGCCAAAATGAACGAAATCCGACAACGAACGCACGTTGCGTCACGTCCGGGCAGTATTTTCGGGGTTTTCAGCCCAGAAATCGTAGAAAATCCATACGGACTCGAAACGCGGCAAATTTTGCGTCCATGCCCTGCAAGGGCACTGTAGCACGTGGAAAATAATGGGCACGTTTGGCAGATGCGAAGCGGAGACGTGCGACCGAGGGTCCCCTCCGCCCATACCGAAACCACCCCCTTCCACAGCAAGTACGTGAGAGGTTTGACGGAATGCACCCACCTTTTGCCAGCGCGTGTGGGGCCCCACCCGGGCACCCCACGGCCAAAATGAACGAAATCCGACAACGAACGCACGTTGCGTCACGTCTGGGCAGTATTTTCGCGGTTTTCGGCTCAGAAAATCGTAGAAAATTCATACGGACTCGAAACGCGATGAATTTTTGCTGCGTTCCCTGCAAGGGCACTGTAGCACGTGAAAAAATGGGCACGTTTGGCTAAGTTAAAAAAATGAGCCTATTTGATTAAGTTTGAAATAATGGGCACGTTTGGCTAAGTTAAAAATAATTGGTTAAGGTAAAAAAATTGATACAGTTAAAAAAATGAGCCTACTTTGTTTAGTTAAAAAAATGAGGCCCTCTAAAAAAAGCCGGCCGTCTCGCAAACCGACGCGCATGCGTGCATGGGGCTGTCCCACTAACAACGACGCCGCAATCAGCGCTCGTGCGACGTCGTTAGCCAACGTGCATGCAAATCTTCTTTGTACGTCCAGCCCGTCTCGCCGCCGCCGCGATCTGCACGTGCTGCCGGCGTACGCCGCCCGTCGCCCCACACTCCAAAACGGCGCCGGTGCGGCCGCGCCGGCCTGCCCTGACCTTACCTGTCGCCCTCTATACGCTGCCGGTGCCTCTCCCACCGTCGCCCCACCGTTCGAACACCGTCGGTGCGCCCGCGCCGGCCTGCATACCCTGACCCGTCGCCCTCTATACGCCGCCGGTGCCTCTCCCACCGTCGCCGTCGTGTAAGTTTTTTTTGTGTTTTTTATACGACGAGGTTCATAGCAGTACGGTGGTATGTGACAGAAAACTATTTGATGCAGTATGAATATCGACAGTGTGATTCCATGTTCTGTTCAAAAGTGGGTTAGCCTAGTTGACAAACTGTCACCAAGTCAGAAATTCCGGTTTTATGAAACGGATATGCAGGGCATGTTTAGAATACCATCAATACAGATGCGTGATTTTTTGCTTCACTTTTTACTCCAAGGTTACAATCCGAGTAGCAAAAAATTCATGGTTGAAGAGAGTTCTGGAAGTACTGCTGGAAGTAAAGGCCTTATTTCACTAAGGCCTGATGATGTGTACTCCATATTTGGTCGGAAAAACAATGGAGTGGATGTTTTTGGGTTTCTTAGTACTGAAGGAGAAAAAGCAACCCAAAAAATACCAGTTAGTTTTGTTAGCAAGAAAAATGGTAAGATCATGATTGATGATCTCATAGAAAATATTGTGAAGAATAAGAGCACTGATGATGACATTATTCGGATGAAATTTCTAGTTCTCTTAGGAACTATAATTGCACCAGTGTCTCATGAATACGTTCCGAAAAAATACTACGCCTTAGTGTAAAATATTAAGTTCATAAGGAAGTTCAACTGGAATGCATTCACTTCACGATTCTGTTGTCGGAGATTGGTAAGCTTCTGCAGGACGACCATGTTAGGCAGTGGCCCTAGGGGAACCTCGCCCTTTTGCAAGTATGTTGTATTTATTAATTTCAACACTTTTGTTATAAAATGTCATGGAAGAACATGTAATTTAATTAGTTTATGTGTTTTGCAGTACCTATACTGGGAGAAGGTGCAACCAATCACCTTTCCAAAATATGATCCGTTGGCATTGTTGAGCCCGCTGATGAGGAACTGGACGGAAGATATGGCTGTGAGAAGAGACAAATACGACTATGAATATGGTCGTGGTGTTGGGATGTTAATCCGAGTAATCATGTATTTTTACATTTATGAAATAAAGTTAAGTGTGCATATGGTTTGTATGTATAATTCTCTTGTTGCATTTGTAGATCGATGACAACATTACAGAGGAGTACAGGCTGAAAAAATTGCAGAAGAAGAAGCTCAAAAACCAAGAAAGCTAGTAGCAAAAAATCTAACGTTACTGGAACGAGGAAAGAGGGCAGTACCTCGGAGGCTTCGAGCCAGAAGCCTACTATGGACCGGATTTTGAGTGAGATGAATGAGCTTCGGAAGGAAATGCTTCGTTTGCCAAAGTTATGGGCACAGGTAACACTTGAGCACGTCACTTTAATGTCCATCACTAAATTGAAGAACTAAGATGAAATGTTTTCTTGCAGAGGATGATTGAGAAACTGAACAAAACCGGCGTCTTCTACAAACCCAGTAACCTGGAAGAGGATGAAGAGAATCCGTACGGAGGCATTAATGAGTCTTCAAACGATGGTGGACGTCCGAAAAAAGAGTTTGTATATCAAAAAGATGATTCAGACTGGTTCTGCACACCTTCCAAAATGAATTTGCAAAAGGATGATGACGGTGTCGATGTAACTTCTCGTGGAAACACACCTTTTTACTGCACACCTGAGTACTGGGATAGTTTCAAGGGTGATATGGATGATCCTATCCAAGTACCAGAAGTATCAGATGAAAAAGCTGCCACATCTTTAGGGACGGACGAAATCGCATCGCATGCGTCGCTTGGTTCTCGAGGAGTACAAGAGGAAGTGGAGGAGGTTACTGGCAGGCGCAAGCGCAAAGGATCACAACATGTCAAGTCTCCTTATGTGGTCCCTAAACTGAACAAGCGTGCAAAACGTTCTGCGAAAGGAAGTAAGTTTTTTGTGTTTCTAATTGTTCTTGCGTAATAATTATTTATATATGTGCGTTTATAATTATTTGAGTTGTGCGTTATAGAATTGTTCCAAAATGGTGGTGTTAACAAATCTAGTGATGAGTATGATGTGGTGAAAGCGTCCACCAAGTACGTGCGCGCGCATGAGTATTCACAAAAACATGCCAAAACAGAAATTTTCAATGATGGCATGGAAGAAGGTCTCACTGTGCGGAGAGCTTGTCAGATTATTAACCATGAGTGGCTAAGTGGCGACGTAAGTTAATTTCATATATTGTTTTACAATTGATTCGAAAATACCATTGTTAAATCTGACACATTATTTATAGGTAACTAATGCATACTCATCATATTTGGTCGACAAAGTTAATGATGATCGTTTCATGTTGACAACTTGGAGGATACATTGGTTGCTTCACATTAGACCCGGAAAGAAGACCGCCGGTAACGATTATGAAGCAGAGTCGCATAGTAATGGACCCGTGAATAGATGTGAGGACGAGTATTTCAAAAAATCAAAGATAAGTTTGATTGGTTACACGGTACATACATACGATAGTATGTGCTGATTGTGTTTTATGGTCCTTGTGATGCAGACTTACATTCCTCTAAATAAGGAAAACACTCATTGGATTACTGTCGTCATGCATAGCGGGAAGAGAGAGTTTCAGGTTCTTGACTCGTTGATGACCGGAAAACTTGACAGTGTTACTAGAGAACTCGTTGAGGACCTGGTAGGTTTAACTTTCAAATGTGCATTTGGTAACATTCGTTTTCTTTAGTACACTGAATGACATTCGTTCCACCATGTTTATTATATCTTTAGAGAAAACAACTAGCAGAAGATATCCAAGAAGCAAATGCAACTGGAATTGTGAATTATCCGGATGTTTCCAATTGGCCTATTCAAACGTATGACATGCCAAAACAACATGATGGGTGAGTTCTTACTTTGACAGAATGTCGGTCCTGTATGTACAGTAGATATTTAATCTTCGTAAATTGTATGCACCAGGAATTCGTGTGGAATATTTCTCCTTCGATGCTTTCAATATTGGGATGGTCACAAATGGACAGGCTTATTTTCACAGGTACGCAAGTCATGTTTAGACTACGATGTACAATGAACGCTGTGCTAACACCACTTTTTTTAGAGGTCAATTGATGATTCGAGAGAGGTAATAATTGCGCAACTTATCTTTTCGGAAAGAAACAAGCTTGATGAAGTGAGAAACAAAGTTATTCGGATATCAAAGAAGAAGAAATAGATGCGGCACGGAGGAGTTTTGCATGTGATTGGGTGGTACTGGAGGACTATATTTCCCAAACGCTTAGCGCACTTGCTTATAAATTTTATGTAATAGACATATTTATTGATTTTGCCACTATTTTGTTCCGAAAAGATTATACACTTAATTATGTTTTTATGTCCACATTATATTTTGTTTCATAAATATTATATAATCAGTCTTTTTTGTTTACATGATTTTTTTGTTTCCGAATAGTTATATGCGTACTTACCGTTTGTATGTGTACATGATATTTTGTTGAAGAAATATTTAACACTAACTATTTATTTTGACACTAATGTTACGATTACATATATGTAATACAATCTCGTTTATTTTCTGTACGCTAAACTATGGTAGCGCATTATTAAAAGAGCTTAAAAATAAAAAAATGCCCGCCCGTACACAACGTATCTTAGTAAGCCCGTCATTGTCAAGTCCACCGGGCGACTACGACAGGCGTTTCGGAACACAGCGTGTAAACTAGGCCCAACAGGGCAGCATCGACGGGGTAGTAACCAGAAGAGTTCAATGTGCTGACGGGAGCTAAGTATATAAGCTGGTCGCCGTCCCCTTTGGCCGGCGAGGTGGGACTAAACTTGCGTCGGCCGCGGGGCGACGTGGAGACAGCCAGACGCGACGTGGGCCGGCCCAAAAAGGCCATTGACGGCGCGGACTTCTTCTCGATGGCTCAACGCGCCGTGGGCCAGCCCAGTTACCCCCCGCTGAGACGACGCGCCAGCGAAACTAACGCTAGTTTAGTCCCTCCTCGCCGGCCGAAGGCGACGACGACCAGTTTATATACACAGCTCCCGCCGCCACATTGAACTCCTCTGGTCTACAACCCTGTCGATGTACCCCGTCGATGCTGCCCTGTTGGGCCTGGTTTCCACGGCGTGCTCTGAAACGCCTGTTGTAGTCGCCTGGTGGGCTTGATAACGATGGGCTTATTAAGACACGCTGTGGAGACGGGCGGGCATTTTTTTCTTTTTCAACAACAATTCGCAGAGTACTTTTCTTATTTTAATATATTTGACAGCCGACGGGACTGTATTAAATACATCCAGAATTCATAATATAAACAATGAATAGTGAATATTTATATCAGCAATAATGATGTCTCAACATAACAATTGTCACCACAGTAATTTTATTGTAGTGGACAGAAAATAACTAGTCTCAAATGACAACGGTCTGTAGGCAATAATCTTGTTTCACACATATAAAATACTCAACACGAACATAAATTTAACAAATGTTTTTCATATAAATGGAAGAGGTAAAACACTTGCATCGTCTTCACTTGAGTCTTCAAGCCCAGTTGCTACATAGAATAAATAAAAAATTGTGAGAATCAATGTACGGTAGATGAATCAACGAAACTAACATAAACAAATCAAAAAGACATACAGTTACATATAAATGGATGCAGTAAAACAGATGCACCGTCCTCACTTCTATCTTCAAGCCCAGTTGCTGCATACAAAAAACTATGAGAATCAATGTATCGTAAATGAAACAACAAAACTAACATAAACAAAGAATAGACATACTCTCATTTTTGCTGCATGTGCTCCTGTTAACACCTGAGCCGCTGCATATGCTACATTTTCGTCCAGATTTCTCGTCAAATGCTTTAGGCCTCTCATTTTTTGTCACATCTGGGCCACCCTTACCGCGACCTCTACTATTCTGCTTAGGTGCGCCCTTGGTGGAAACCTTTACTGGATCACGAACCAGAATATGATCTCGGTTAGGCTCAAATGGATTATTGTTCACTAAGCTTCGCTGACTATCATCTTCATTTCCCTTAATGTCCTTATTCGCTATAATATCATCCAGAGCTGCTGTCAACTTGTCGAATAAGAAAGGATTACTGCAATGCGACATGACATGCTTCTGAAGATTTGATGGTCAACTCACTATATCTAGCTCTGTCCTCACCACTCGACCAACCCCACGCAAACAGATCGCTGGTGCGCTTCACGGGCAGTCCAGCTCGTGCTTTTTTTGAGAATCTTCGTAGGACACAACACTTGGGTATCACAGGTAAGTTCAGTGCATTCAAAACATGAATAATATGCTTGCAAGGAAGCCCTTTGCGAGTCATACTTCGGCAACTACACTTTATAGTTTCTGCCGAGTTACCTGGCGTATAGTCCATATTAAATCTGTGATCCCTGTTATTCTTCCACGCAACCACAAATCTCTGACTATCGGTCCTCGCTACCTATCAATCACCTCAAGCTCCTGTACCTTCTTCATATCTTCTTGCAACATATAAAAGTTTGCTCATGTGAATGCTTTTCGCAGCATACGATTCAATGGCGGACATTCAAGAATCACATCGAAGAGTCTGTGAGGCCGTGTAGTCATCATAAGCTTCATTCTCACGGAGGCGAACAATACAATTCTCGTAGTGTACAATCATGTCAACGATCGTCATACCATAGTCAAGATGAAGGTGCAGGCTGGAGTTCAGACTCTCACTTCTCTGATTACTGCGCATACCAAGGAAAAACCCACCAGACTAATATGATGCAGCCCAAAGCGTCCTCTTCCTGTACATCCTGTGGAGCCATGTTTTTGTTCACTCCGTCTGCCATTTGCGCACAAACGCGGCCCATCTCTCCTCAAAAACCTTATGTGTAGTGGCATAGTACAATAATGCCCTAAACTCCTTCAATGACTTGTGGTTGAGGTGTTTCTGCATATTCTTTTCAATATGCCATGAACATAGACGATGCCACACGTCAGAAAGCACCTTCCTTATAGCCCTTATCATCGCTGCATCTCCATCGGTAATTACAGATTTGGGCCTCTTCTGACAGTTAGCATTCAAGAACGTGTTAAGCAACCAAACATATATAGCCTCAGTCTCGTCTGAAACAATGGCGCAGGCGAATACCGTAGTGAAACGGTGGTTGTTCAGACCCACAAAAGGGATGAACGGCATTCCATACCTGTTCATCTTGTATGTGCTGTTGAAGACAACAACATCACCATAGTCTAGATAATCCCGGCGTGACTGGGAATCACACCAGAACAGGTTTTGGAGCCTGCCTTCAGCGTCAACTGTGTGCTCAAAGAAGAAGTCCGGATCTGTCCTTTCTCGTCAACATGATTCCTATGGCAGTATCAGCATCACCTTGTGCAAGCAATTTCATCTTCTCCCTATAGCACATGTTATACAGCTTTGTCCTCTGAAATGGTGACTTTGCATAGGACCCATACCTGCTAACGATGTTGTCAAAAATGATTTGTTTTCTTATCCCAGCTCCAGCCATAGCTAAGATCTCAGCTCTCTCAAATGCTTTGATCTGATTATGAGATCGGAGGAAAGGGACTTCGTCCGGTCGTGCAAGAGTGTGGTTGTGATCATCGGAGAAACTGCTGACATACCAAAGATTGAGCATTTTATCAAGCTTAACTGTCAAATGGGCTTCGCATAAGAATCGACTCTCCGGTCTAAGCCTGCGGGTCCGGCCTTCCATGGTACAGAACTTGTCCTATCGTTTTCCTACGGCGGAACAGAGATACCTCCTCAAGCGCGGAGTCCTTGCGCGATCCTTTGAACGTTTTAGCGAGTCCTTCCTGATGTTGAACCCACGTTCTCTCGCGTGCTTGTTGTAGAACGTGTACACCTCGTCTAATGACCTGAATGTCTTTACCATCACTGCCCAATGCCTATCAAGTGAATCTTGCTGATATTCATCATAGCACATGTCAAGGTCAAACTGATCATCATCGCTGTGCTCATCGTTCCTGCTAGGACCATCAACACCTCCCTGCAAAATATGACATATAACATTGCATGTCAATCTGTTCTTGTATTGTTACTAACCATAAATAATGTAAAGAACTTACTTGGCTACCGCTCCCACTACGAGATGCATCGACCTCGTTCTCGGCATTGTCATCATCTATATTATTATGCTCATTGTCACCATTAGCATTTATCTATGCACATGTAAAGTAAAATAAGTGGTCATATAATTTTAATGTCAATCATTTCTCTACAATTTTTTCAACATACCTGGCTCACACTATCTGCATAAAATTGTTCATTTATATCATATTCCTCATCGTCATCATTGCCATATAGCTGTACAAATTTAAAAGGACATGTAAGTGTCAAATAACTAGTTTGTATTCAATATGTTTTGGTCAACATTGAAGGCACTTACATTACCACTGTATGATTCATCCTGACTCATTTAGTTGTCTCCGGGAGGTTGGTTCACATTCAATGACGAGGATCCATTACCGCTACCGGAATCATCACTGGCGTATCCGGTTACTTGCTCCATCTATGCACATACAAATAAGATGTGAGATCAATGCCAACATTCCACAACATCATCGCGAATACAGTAAATTCGTCAACAGTGACATGACTATGTGGCATGCATACAAATTTGAACATACAAAATCATTATGAGGTCATTAAGAGGTCACTACTCTCCTCTCTTATTTAGCTAAGTAGGGAATCATTTTGCATAAAAAAATGCAATGGACAAATAAAAAATAAAAAAAAGAGCCAGAGAACCTACTGTGCGCCGTCGAGGGGTCCTCGCCTGGGGTCGAGGCCGATGCGTTGCTGCCACCCACGTCGTGGAGGGCGCGTACCAGGACAGAACGTTGACGCCGAGCGCCATGCGTTTCACCGGCGACACGGCATGTGGGTGACTACGGACGCCGTCGGTGCTCGCGACTAGACGGGCACGTCGGGGTCGACGTCGTGACGGCGGTGGACCACGGCGGCGTTGATGCCGCTAGGGTTTCCTAGGCGGGGATGGGGTGTCGGTTTCATGTGACACCGGTGATACGGCGCGTGGGTGACTGCGGACGCCGCCCGACGTCGTGACGGCGGTGGACCATGGCGGCGTTGATGCCGCTAGGGTTTTCTACGCGGGGATGGGGTGTCCGGGTGGGGCGTCGTTTTTTTCCTTTCCCGATCGCACTACCGAACCGCACGGTATGCGTACGACGCGGGTGTACGGGGCGGGACGTACACGGGCGGCCAGCCCTACGACGGACAGCGGGTACACAAATACATAATATAGTATGGACAATACTACACCTTCTATGTTTATTGGGGGGTTGTGCGAAGTACGTCTCTTTTTCTTTTGGACCCTGATCCTCGATTTAGGACCATAATATTAGTACATTTCTCCTCCAATACAAAATCGTGCCAGTAGTACTGGTTTGTACTTCACCATTTCAAAGAGTGTGTGTGCGTTCATAGAGATGAGTGTATGCGCGTGTATATAAGTGCTTGTGAAAAAAAAGAAAAAAAAACTTCACCATTTCAATTGCAAGTAGCTGCAATCTTTTTTTTCTGAAAAAGAGGATTACCCCTGGCCTCTGCGTCTCATGATGCACACAGTTATTTTATTAATCAAAGTGCCAAGTTTCAAACCAAGTCTCAAATACAAATCAAATAAAAACTTAAATAAAGTTGCTACAACGGGCGAAAATACGGTAACATGACTAAATACCTATCCTATTGTTGAACCGCGAACCGAACCGGTTGTAAGTATCATATGCAACCATCTCCCAGCGGTAGCACTCAATATCCATAAGCTTCCCGTGGTCCGTATAGCTGAGTAACGACCACGTACAGATCCAAGTAGACGGCCTGAAGATAACTTGCAAAAAATTTATGACAGTTTTTTCTATTATGGTGTGCCATAATAACTTAGCTAGTGGGCAATGGAGATAGAGATGATGTATTGATTCGTCCTGCTCACAAAATCAACACCGTTTACTATCCTTCCAACTACGCTTTGCCAAGTTATCTTTCTTTAAAATTACTACTTTGTGTACAAACCACACAAAGACCTTAATTTTTAGCCGCACCTTGACTTTCGAGATGTGGAGTTATCTTGCGGTAGGACCGGTGTTTATCAAATATATATACATGGACTTAAACGAGAATACACCTGAAATGGGCAATCTCCAATGCAATGTATCCGGTGCATCAGAGAGGTTAATTCCCATCAACCTATGCATAAGATGCAACCACCTATCCCATCTTTCCCCCACCAGCACTCGCAAGAACTGAATATTAAAAGGAACGACCGACCTTAGTACCGTACTAATGAAGGCATCTTTCCGTTGTGCGATGTTATAAAGATAGGGATACTGTCAGGCAAGTGGTGCGCAGGCGGTTAGGGCAAAATTCTCCTCCTTTGCAAGCTTGATCGGTCAGCCCGTCGATTCGCCTCCTCTATGCCTGCTACTCCGACGGCTGATGATGGGGAGGGAATCCCGGTCACTCGGCTCCGACATGTAGTTTAGGTTAGTGGTTTTTAGTCCTTGTAGGGGTGGTGCGTTCATCTTCAACCCAGTCTTTTTGGCCTTCGATCCTCCTTGATTTTGTCTGTCGGGACGGACTCGACGGAGCTCCGTTGTAGATCATACCGTCTCGGACTCAACGGAGCTCCATTGTAGATTCATACCGTCTCGGACTTGACGAAGGTCCATGGTAGATTCATACCGTCTCCTTAAGGTGGCGAGGTTAGTGCTTCTTGTTGTGCGTGCGACAACGACTCCTGGTGCCAGATGCTTCAGATCAAGTGAATAGTTCAACGATGACAACTACGACTTTGGGGCAGTGGTCCTTATGGGCACGTGTACAAAAATTTCATGGCTGTCATAGACAAGGTCATACAGGCTCATGTATGGGAGCAATAACAGCGGCGCGTCGGCGACTCGTTCCGGCGCCTCAGTAGTGGTCATTCGGTAGTCCAAAGATTTGGATGTAATTTTTATTATATTTGAAGTGTGTTGCATTTCTGGTAAGTTTTATAAAACAGATATGGGTCTTCCGTGAAAATAACCCTCTCCCACAAGTCAAGAACCTGAGTTCGGGTGCCTTAGCAGGCTAAAGCCACCCACCCAACAAGGAATTTGACATACCACACGTCAGTTCTAGCACAAACATACCATGGAGCTAAATACAGCTTACCAATGGCTTGTCTCACATGCAGCCAGGAACTCAAATGATATTTTGGCCCGTATATTCTAACATGATGTAAAGTCCGCTCGCTCCGGTTTTTATTTTTCCTTTGTTTTTTCTTTTTCACTACTTTTCTTTAGTTATTCTTCATTTAACTTTGTTTTTCTTTCTCATTGGATTTTTTGGTTTGTTTCTTTCATCGCTATACCTTAGTTTTCTTTCTGTTCTCTGGTTTCATTTTACTTTAAATTTTCTTTCTTCATCGGTTTTCTTTTCTTCAACACATGTTTAGTTTTTTCTCAGTAGATAATCTTTTTCTTAGCACATGCGTCAAATATTTTTTTGATACACGTTAGAAATTTCTCAAATACATGACGTACATTTTTATAAAGCCATGTTTTGAACATTTTTTTTGAATAAACAGTAACATTTTCCAAATATGCGTGGTATATTGTTTTCAACTAGGTGAAACATTTTCTTATGTTATATAGACATTTTTGAGGAATTCACAAACATTCTATATATTTTTAAAAAAATCGCGGACAATTTTTCTACAAGCGTGAACATTTTGGTCATGTCACGATATATTTTTTTCAATGGTAAGAAACATTTTTTAAGTTATGCAAACATTTTTTTACATTTACAAACATTTATTAAATGTCATAAACACACAGACACCCCTCCTGTTTGCACTTCTGGTTTTTCCGTTTTTCTTTCATCTTTTAATTTTTCTTTTTTAATTTTAATTTTAATTTACTTTCAACTTCATTTTCCTTTTTTCTTTTTTCTTAATTTTTCATATTCTTTTTTCTCTTTAAATTTATTTATTTTCAAACAAATAAGAAATTAAAAAAATTCTCTGGATTCAAAAACTGCTCGTCAAATTCAAATATTTCAAAACAAATGCCAACTTTGTTCATCAAAATAGAAATTCGTTCATAAGCTTCAAAAAATGTTAGTGAATTTCAGAAAAGTTCATCTAATAAAAAATTGATCGTCTAAATGAGTTTGACCAATTCAAAATTACAAATCATGAACATATTTTTTCAAATTCCAAGACATATTTTTTGAAATCATGCAAAAAAAAATTGAAATCTTGAACACTTTTCAAATTCTTGAACATTTTTACAAGGAACTAATAGTTTTGAAATCATGAAGAATTTTCCAATTACACAAACATTGTTTCAAATTCAGGAACATTTTTTCTATTCATGATCATTTTCAAAACCATGATCATTATTTGATGTCATGAATGATTTTTAATTCCGTGAATAGTTTCAAATTTATAGACATTTTTCAAATTCAAGAATATTTTTTGAACACACAAAAATTTTCCAATTAAAAAACAAATTTAATTCTTCAACATTTTTAAATACAGTTATATTTAAATTTCTGAACATTTTTTATTGAAGAAAAAATGAAAGAAAAGGAAGCAGGGGGAATTTCGCCCCCACATGTGCCGGCCCAAAGTCGCGCCTGGGCGAGCGACGTATTTCCTCGTTGGCCATCACATTGGTCTGAGACTGGGAGTAGGAGGTATGTCTTGCCCGTACCAGTTCCCCTTAGAGGAATCACATTCAGGCTGGGCAATTAGCGTCAATCGCTCGCAGCCACTCTCATGGCATCGTATGTTCGCTCTGCCCTTGTTTTCTTATTTACACATATGCATGTGCGTTGCAACGGGATAAGTTATTGACATGTCCACCAGGACGTATATTAATGTGACACGACTACATCCGGACGGTGCCACCTGACTGCAGCAAGGATAGGCACGCCAAGGTTAAAATGTACTCCCTCCTTTGTTGTGGTTGTCTCAAGAAAGTCTTAAAAAATGGATTATTAATGCAAGATTGGTGGACTCTGGAAGGATTAATTCATTAGTTATAGGTCTCCCTCTCATAGCAACAATCCCAAAAATCTAGTCTTACTTACAAACCCGCTTAATTTATATTAACACAGCTACCCATGCACATCTAACAATTTTATTTGTTTAGAGCCAATCGGCCATGCTATATCAAATCCATTTAATTCCTTCGCTCCCTCTATTCCTTGGTTCTTGAAGTGGCTTCCCAATCTCCACACAATTTACAAATGTATATAAATTGATGTATTCTCGTGCAAAGAGTCGAGGTGGGACTTTTTTTATTAAATAATGAACCTATATCTTTTAAGCACAAGCACATGCTAGGTCAGCTGGTTGGGGCCTTTTGGGTCATGAGTTCCAATCCCACAAAGCACAAATATTTTTCGCTACTCCATAGTCCGCAGAAAAAAAGGTGCAATGCTAGCCCTTCTAAGATATTTCATCTATCATATGTAGCCAATTTAAATGGGATAAACACACACACACATAGACACACACACACACACACACACAACAACAACAAGAACAATTAATTAGGTTAATTAAGGTTATGCCCTAAAAAGAATTTTATATCAGTTAAAACGAACAACTAATGGCACAGTTGGAAATTAAGCACTTTTCTAGTTAAATTACATATATACATTATTTAATTCGAGTTGCGGTTGCAAAGTTTTAGCATGATCATGTTAACATATTTTATATAAATAATAAAGACCAGGTTCTTAAACGGGCTGAAAGCAGAGTGAACTGGGCCTACTGCAGCTGAATGCGGAATATGAACCAACGCCACAGTGGCTACAGAAGTTGGGTCGAAGCGAACAGATAAAGAGAAAGGAGAGGGACTTAATACTGGACCGTGGGTTATTTGAAAAAACACCAATGGGATTTTTATAATACGTATGATGGCGTACAGGCAGAAACACTCCATACTTTGTTAGTAGGTATAGTTTTTTTTCCTTTTTGCACTGTTTTTCTATGTTTTGTTTTCAATATTTGGCTTTTCTATATTTCACCTTTTATATTTTGGTTTTCTCTGCTTCTATCTTGTTTATTTGTCTGTTTTATCAGTTCTCTATTTATGTTAAAACATGCCTAATTTTTGTCTGTATGTAATGTATATTTTTAGCCCACACGTTAATTCATTTTATATACACGTTGGACATTTTTTCAAATACATGATGTATATTGAAACAAATACATGTTTTGACACTTTTTTCAATACACGTTAACCTTTACGAAAAAGACATTGTGAATATTTGTTAAACAATGTGAACATTAATTACATTGTATAAACATTTTTAAATATCACATACAGTTTTTGAAAACATTTGAATGCTTATTTCAAATGTCACATACATTTTTTAAATGGATAGAAATATATAATTTAAACCTACGCAACATCTGTTAAAATTGTATAAAAATTATTTCAAATGTCACAAACATTCTATTGAAACGAAGAAATATTTATTTAGAATTTCAAGTCACTTTATAAATTTTACGAAGTCTTTTTTTACCTTACGTCAATATTTTTTACACTGTTTACACATATTAGAAATTATTAATATATTTTTAAAATGCGGGAACATTTCGTTAAAATGTCACATGCAATTATTAACCGTAAGACTTTTATTAGCGGTACAAAAACTTTTTTATTTATGTTATACACATTGAAAAAAGTTTGTGTACATTTGTTTCTGATATGCGGGATTAATTTTTTATTGTAACAAACATTTTTCTAGAAGTTATCAACTTTTTTTAAAAGTGCGCTAACAATTTTGTACTATGTCAAGATTTTTTCAAATTCATGATTTTGAATTTTTTTAATTAAATTTAAGTTTTTGAAATATATGCGTTTAGAGAGGGAAAACCAAAATTTTATTTCTAGGAAAAATTTGTTTATTGCTAGGAAAAAAATTCAAGTGAAGTCTAGCATGCTCGTAGCACGAGGGAGCCGTCTATCTCATTATAAGTGAGGAGAGAACATCATATGGAAACCAAGTTTCAAAGAAAACTTCGTGGAAACAACATATGAATGTTTCAAAAAAATCTGGATAAAGACGAGATGTTAAGAGGGTAATGATCTACTGGCATGCTAAAATCCAAGTTCAAACACATTATCAATTACAAGCTATGAAATATACTGTTTTGGCAATGAATAGTGATGTTTACGGTTCGGCACTACTCAAAGCGGATCTTGTTATTTTCGCATCTCGTAAATGGTAATTAATGTGTTTGAACTTGGGAATTTTACATACTAATAGAACAGCACACTCTTAACATCCCATATTTATGAAATTTCTAAACATCGACTCCACATGGTTTCCACCGAAACTTGGTTTTCATGTGATATTCTCTCATAAGTGAGACATAGGGGCGCGCCACGCAGTTTCCTAGCTGTTTTTCATGTTATTTGTATCGGTTTCCTGATTTTAGTTAGTTTTTAATTCATTTTTGAAAAACTTCAATGATTATTTATGTTAAAAGTGTTTATTTTCAGAATCTTGAATTTTTGAACATTTTTAAAAATCATCAATTATTTTAGAAAAAATATATATTTAAAACATGACATTTTTAATATTTGTGAACATTAATAATTTTTTAGAACACCTTTTGCAAAGGAGGAAAAAGAAGTTCAAAAAATGAAATCGACAAATAAAAATAAAAATGTAAAAAAAACAAAAAAAAATCTTAAACTAGGAAGTTCACCATACTGGATTCCTTTAGAACTAATTGGACCGACCCGCTCATCGGTTGCTCTGTGCAAAAGGTTGACTCCTTGATCCAAAGAACAAATAGAAATTGTCCTTCTTTTGTTTAGTTTCCTCGCGATTTTGTACCTGAAAGCACCAGGTCAAAAAATATGTGAAATCGAAAGCCACACCAACGTACTTCAATAAAAAAAAATCCACTTTTTGATTTTGGGTCGTCGAGATAATATTTATTTCTCCGCCGCGACTTGTTAAGAGCATGGTTCATAGTATAGACGCATGTTGGCTATATGATGTTGCCATGTCATCTATGATCAACTTTATAGTCATTACTATTATAGTAAGTTATACATATATTGTACTATGGCCCACCTATATTTTCACAAAGTTTCTAGGAGCACGTACTGCAGCTGACTGTTAATCTACAATCCGGTTCCCTTCTCTTTCCGCTTCTCTCCCCTCTAACTTTGTAGCTAGAATATATTATTTAAATTTTTATAACCCGCTTATATTACCTTATTGTAATTTTTTTTAAGATGTCACCTTATTTTACTTGCTCTATTGCAAGCCCAGCGGTTACATAAATATCATTTATGATGTCCATGAAAGTTGTACAATTAAGTCGTTCTCTCGAACTGATTTGTGAATACGAAGTACAAGCTCTATCTCTGGTGTCATCATGTCAAAAAGAAAAAAAACCATTGCCATAATTACAGAAAACAAAAACTCTTTTTCAGAAAAGGAGGATGACCCCCGGCCTCTGCATCTGGGCGATGCATACGTCCACTTTATTAATTATTTTTACAAGACCTTACAAAGTAATACCACAGTAAGACTAAAGCCGCCGTCTAAGCAACAAACTGTCTCTACACCTATCCAGTTGATGAAGGGGCGCAGATAGTCTAGGCCTAATACCAAACAGACATCGCAGCCAAACCTAACATCTAAGTCCTGAGGACCCATCCAGGACGCCTGCCGGGCAGGGATCTCGCCGGTCCGGCGTGCTCTCAGAGGCCGCCGCCGTCAACTGCCACCGCTCCATCAACCTTGGTCGGTCTAGCTATCGTCGACGCCACCACGGCGCCCAACGACACCTCCTCCCTGCGCACAAACAGCTGTGCACGTCACGGTCGCCACTGATACACCTCAGCACCATGCTGCCAAGTACCACCAGCCGAAAGCTTGAAGTCTTTGGAAGATCTGTCGTGCGTAGCACCTACCGACCAGGCATGATAAAGCATAGCACCTGTCGGCCAGGCATGACTTGACATCTCCACCGAAGCTCTGTGCAAGCGAAGCCGCTCCACCTCCTGCCTCTGACTTCCAGCGCTGCTCCACAAACGATGCTCCCAAGAGAGAAACGACACCGCAGTGCCGCCATCATCCGATCTGGAACACCAGATCCTAGGGTTTCCCCCAGAGTAGCACGAATGGGTCGACAGTAGTTACACGACAATGCCTCCATCAAGGTAACGGCGTAGAAGCCGCCATCGCCTGCCAACGGCTCGGTTTTCACCGGCAACCATGTCTCCCCAACTCGCAGCCGGGACTAGATGATGGATCTCGAGATCCGATCATCAAGCCTCTGGCCGGCCATCTTGACGAAGATGACCACCACCATTGGCCAACAAGACGACACGAGATGAAATAGGGCACTGCCAGCGTGTGTCCTGGCCATCACCACCGGCGCTAGGCCCGTCCCGGACCACGCCTCATGGCCGAGGGCAATTGCAAGCGCTGCCACGACGAGGACGCACCGGAAGCCCAGATCCGGCCCACCCGCGCGCCGCCACGTGGCCACCACCAAGCGCCGTTCAGGGGCAGCCCCGCTGCCGTGAGGGACGCCGCCTCACGGGCAGCAGGCGTCAGCCCCCGGCAGAACACCGCCGCGCGCCACCGGCCGCCGCGAGATCACCACCGGCCGTCGCGAGATCTGCGCGAGAATGGCGAAATCGCCCACTGCCGCCTTCCACAGGGACCACTGGCTTCGCCGGTGTCCCCTCCGGCCAGCGGGAGGAGCGAGGAGGCGGCCGAGGCGCGGTTAGGGTTAGGGGCGGGGAGGGGAGAAAACGAAAACTCTATGTCATAGCACTTCCTATATATTTCCTCTATCTCGGTCCATCGATGCCCTCATATTTTGGGTCCGAATTTGACCATTAATTTCTCTAATAAAGTATAAAATATAAGTCACAAAAATTGTAGTATGAGAAACACCTCTCCAATACAAATACATAGTATACTTCTGATAGGATATCTCATATTTTATTATTCTTATAGATGGTTAAAAAAAGTTTAATGCAAAGTACAATGGGACCAATAGATCTAGATAGAGGAAACATGAACCTTTAAGCTTGATTGACTGTGAGTCTTGGGGCACTTCCCAAATGAAAATTATTTCATCCGTGCCATCCATTTGATTTTCTTAATCTCGCTTCAAGCTGTGAATTTCTTAGGAGCTGCAAATGGGTCAATATTTTCATATGACGTGTCCTACAAACTTATAAGGATGGTTGATTGCGATTCTTCCAGGACACTTCCCAAGGAACGTATTACCAACCGCTAGATTCTCACTCAATACATGTCATCTTTTTTTTTTCACTCCAAGTTGTGTATTTCCTGTAGTTATCAATGTGTCCCATACTACATAGTCCAACGGTGCAATGATAGTGATTGAGTTCTGGCGGTGAAAAATGAAACAACATCCACTGTGTGCCATCACAACCCCTAATCGCATCTCCGCACCTCAATCCTCGAGAAATCCTTCCTATTTTAGTCTCCTTGTGTTGTGGGGTTTTGTCTTTCTCCAGCGTAACCTTTCTTGATGCATCTCTCCCCAACACACCTCCTTTCCCGCCTTCACACCGACGTTGCTCGCTATCCCCTCCTGGCCGGCTCTGACCAAATCCTGCCTACACATTCTCCCTATGCATCACTTGACGTTGGTCGCCAACTGAAATAGCACCGACAACCACTATCCTTGCTTGCCGCCATGGGTCTGACACCTATTCGCTGGTATCCAAGGTCCATGTCCTGAACAAGATAACAAATCAAAATAGTTATTTTGCATCCCCACCTTGCACAAGCCTCACAAGCCCTTGATTGGACAAGATGACTAGTATCGACAGTTATCAGCCACCGTACACGGTGGCCAAATTGCACCTCCCGCTCGCCGGATGATCTAACCAGGTGTATCTCGTTTAACTACATTATTTTTACGGCTGATGCAAGGAGACTATTCCCTATTTTTCCACATGTTCTTTCACTACTTCTCATTAATTTGTATGTCATGCTATATGTAGCGGCGAAGGAGCCAGCACACTACATGAATGAACCAATAATGTCTATTTGATTTTCGATGTGAAAAATTTATAGTGGCGAGATTCCCCTGAAAAACTTCATATGAGTGATATCATGGCAAAAGGACAGTTGAGAAACAACTGTGTGGCTGTGGGCGAGCCATGAAGACGTTTAAACAAATGCTTGTCGCACTCTCCCGTGCGACAAAGTGCGCCAGTCACAATAGTTATATTAATGTATGTATACTGTCTAGATCAGACCCTTATTACTTTATTCCCCATTCAGTTGCCTGGAAACTTAGCTAAAATATAGCAATAGAATAGACAATAAACTCATAAAACAACTATTAACTTACTAAGACAATACACTAATTAGGTGAATAAATCGCAATCGCTTGCACCAAAATGTGTCTTTCCTCAACACAGACTACTAATATCAAGGCAAGTGGTTCCTAAACATCAATCGGTTGTCATCGTTGGCATAAATATAATACTGTCTAAGTTTTAAGAGTGTCCACCAGAGGTATAAATGAGGTAAATAAAAAAACAATTCAAACTATAAAAGAGAAAAGGACTCTAATATATTATGTCCCAAGAAAATGTGCATCCCTTATCATCAAGCATTGAAAAACAACTCGGTAGTATAGTTCCCATTGGTAATAATTATCCTTTGGATTGAAACCATCATCATGTGTAGTTCATCTTGAATCCATTTGATATTAGTTTCTTATTAGCTCTGTTAGGAGAGAAGACAAAGAGTGGTCTGCAGATCATATAATGGGGAAGGAATAAGATTTTTTTTATTACTGATATGTTCTTACTTAGTTTTGTTGAGAGTGAGAGTGAAGAATGCAAGGGAGAAAGAATTGTGCTAAGTATAGTGTATGGCCCTATAGATGTTTGTATTATCATGTCATCCTCAATACATGGCTTTGTGCATCGAATGATGCAAAGGCTAGGGATTTTAACCTCCTTTTTGGAGAAAAATTATCATGTAAAATACTATAGCAAATTATTTTTCGTTTATGCATACGAATTAAAAAAGTAGGACTCTTTCCAATAGATTAGAGTAGATGTAGATTTTCATTATAAACGCGTATGAATTATAAGGAAAAATTGCTACGGTTTGCAATCCTATGTATTAAACATGTCATGTAGCAAAAATTCCTAAGGACTATAATCCTCGAAGATGCTTTGAATCAAAGTGGCCCTCAAATTATATAGTCGACGCTCATAGTAGTATGGTACCATCTTTTTTTGATAGAAAGACTGTAATGGAGGCACATAAAACAGTTGGTGCAACAAACACAAATTGCAAGTACCATGTCTTGTACCTAAGTGGGAGGGAAGGCATCAACCTCTTTCCATCACTAGACTATGCCTTACTCTGCAATATGGTACTATCTTTAACCCAATAAGCTCAAAACCTCAAAGGAAGTGGGCAACTGTATCTGCAAAAGTACCCAAACTTGGGGGTAACACTAGTGGATGGCGCCGGCCTAGCTGTTGCAGTCATTAATTCTCAATAGTATCTCCCAAGGCACATATCAAGTTGTTTTAAAAATCTTGTAGGAAATATTTCAAAAGTGGCCCGTGTTGTGGCTACAACATTGTGCAAGAAAATATCATGGTCAGGTCTAAATATTTGAATCTCCTTCATTTTGATCACATGGAGGCATTTTGTTTTCTTGTATCAACAAGCAACTCCTCTATGCAGGTCATAACGACAAACAAGCAACATTATGATTTCCATAAACCCAAAATACCAGAATATGCTGCTTACAACCTTTTCTAAAAGAAAACTGCCATTGCAAAGGTAAAAAAATATGCTTGCATGCATGCAGGGACATTATGAATAATCAGTAATGGAATGGCTGGTTGAATTTTACATATATGGGTAATTGGAGAAAGTTTAGATGCCTCTGAGCGCTAGACAACAAAAGGGGCACAGTTTATCCCATACTCGCAATTCCCACCCAGAATGATACAGAGGAACTGCTACACCTACTAGATGACTGCAACAACGGGTGTTCCTAAAAACCGACAAACCTTCATTCATGCAAGGTAATAATTAAGGCCCCATTGAAATGCGTTTGTGCAACAACTACTAGCTATATGTTCTTATTACATTAACCGACTTTAAAACATTTTAGAATTGGCTGCAATGGAGGGTGATGAGTGCATGGTGTGTCGCTGGTATTGTTCATGCATTGGAGGGATGAAATATCATGAGTGTGGAGACATGGTGCTCGACATGGACAAAGTTTGGTCTTCTGCAATTTCGCATGAGTTCCGCTCCGGTGCAGAAGCTTGATGCCATGGTTGCAAGTCATCAGCAGAAGAAGAGTTAAATGGATAGAGGTGTGTTAAGTCCGCAAGCCCTTCTTAGAAGAAGACACATTGGCTAGCATAAGTGTGGCATGAAATTTTAGTAGTTTGATCTACCAAGGTTACTTGGTGGGATATTAATACCTTAGTCATCTCCTATTATATTAAGTTAAATAGCAGTATACCCGCACATTTGCGTGTCTAGGCCAATGCATGTTTATTTGATACTAGGAAAAGAATCCGTGCGTTGCAACATGTGAAAAAACTACCACGTGTCCCTAACCCAATAATCATGACTGAAGACCTCAATAGGTCCACGTCCTTTATTTCAACATGGCATTTCATCTGTGTTGCTGCTTATCATCCTTCCTCACCATCGCTCATGGTGGCTTCAGTGCTCACACAACCACAATGCGCGTGAATGTGTTCAATCCAAAGGTGTCTCTCTCGGCATAATATAAGAAAATTTTCCTTGCGAGATTTTGATGAGGCATGAATGCATTGTTATTATTGGTATACTTCGTCTCCAGTATGGTTTTGCGGAAGTGCTCATTTGCAATCTGGATCAACATCGGTACGAAAGAAAGACGGATCGTTCGATATTTATTAAGATTGCACCCTAAGTACCACTTCAAAAATGTTTAACGGGTAAAATAACATCATATTCAGATTCTACATATTTTTTAATCAAATCTCATATATAACATGTTAAAATTGAAGTTAGGGTTTAAAAAGATATGTATATATTTTATTTTCTTTGTTTTAGATGGACTTTTTGTTGATTTACCAAAATATAGAAGGGTTCTCTTTAATTCTTGTCATTGTGTACTATGGGTTAACTACCAGATATGGCATGGGGTCTTCAGTAAAACTAAAGAAAAAATGATTCGTTCCTCTGACTTAAAGGTGAACGGTGGGTTAATTACCATAAAAGGCAGAGAGTTTTCTGTAAACGCGAAAAACGTTTGGTTTCATCAGACTTGAGTTGGAGTGCAGGTTAATTAACCTGAAACGCAAGGTTTTCTTTGTAAAGGGGACGATGGACAGGTAGAAGCTATATTCCCTTTATTAGTACTTTATTAGTAGGGATAGATTATTTCCTCTTTAAAATATTTGGTCCACGGCAACCTAGCTAGATATAGCCAAAATATAGGTCATGCTTCTACATGATTGTAGCCAGTTCTAAATATTTTCATCAAGTGTATTTCCTCCTAGCTAAATAGTGACACACAAGATCGATCTGATTGAACCATGGCTTGGGTGTAAAACCATTAGTATTGGTCTAGGTGTCGGTATTAGTTATAGATTTCTTTCATTGTACTCCAAGTCAATAGTACTATATATTTGCCTCTTGGGTTATGCAATGCATTTCAGTAGGCCGCTTCAAGAAAAAGCCATTGCGTGAGCGCCTCCTAACCCCGAGCTGCCGTCGCCGACTAATCCTTAAGCATCCATCTCCTACCTCCCCATCCTTCGTCCAATTCATCGTTGCTAGAGACTATTGGCCGGGCTATGCCCTGACACTAGTATGTGAAGGTGGTGGTGGGAAGGTTGTCGATCTGGTAGCCTTCTACGTTGAGATGTGATCCACGTGCGGCAACTTGAGACATAATATACGGCTGGACAGTGGCGGCATTGGTGTTCTTAGCCGGGGCAACAATCTCTGGTGGCGAGACGTCAGTGACAGTGATCCTGTCTGCAGGTACGCATGCGGCATCGGCAATCCTGTGTGTTTAAGGGGGCAGTACTTCGCTCGGGCATGTGGGTGGCGTAGTGGTCCTGCATTACTAGGTGATTGTCATGACTGGTTGGATGGCCTTGGATCTTCAAACCATTCATCAATGTGAAGTATGTTAGCGAATCGATTTTTCCACTACAAGAGATGACAACGAAGTAATTGGACAATGCAGGACTGCCGTAGGCCGAAGCGTTCTTAAGTAGGATTTTGGTAGTGCCGGTGACTATCCTCCCTCGAGCAAGGGGATGGTGCGGGATCGCGAAAGAATTCTGGATTAGAATTTCGGCGGCATAGGAGACTTTCCTCCCTCGTCAATCTTCTTCATCAACCTTCGTCGTTCTGAGCGTTTGGTGGCGACCTACTTTTGGCACAAACCCGATTGCTTGCTTGTGTGAACATGATATTCACTTGCGTGCCATCTCATGTGTACACATGTAGATGTTAGGGTCGCGGAAAGTGGTGGCGACATCAAAGAATGACTTGGATTTGGTGTTGTTGCCTTAGTACCCGGTCTCGAGCTCCGGCGTCAATACCCTAGGTCTGATTGCAATTGGTTATACCTAGCAATGGTGGTATTTTTCCTTTGTTACCTTGTTTACATAATATCTTGGGATTGCTCAGACTTGAACTTTAGGATAAAAACTCATGATCTAGCCTTTGCTGGTTGGATTCGGCGATGGCGATGCTTGAGCATCGTTTCCTTCCTGGATGTGTTTGTACCAGAGAACCTTTCTCGTTTTCCTTGTTATGTCAAGAGATGCTTAGTGTGGATGGTTGTTGATGTTGCTCATCAATCTCCATTTTCCTAGTTGCAGTGTTTTTTTTTTCCACTTCTTTCTCCGCCTAGGTATAGATTAGGTCTTGTATGAATTTGCTCTTTTCTGGCGTAATTTTTTGTGTGTGCACTGGTGTTGGCCATGTGCATCTTAGTCATGCAAAGGCCTGTTGTATACGCATTGTGTTTATATATATCCACTGATGCTTCATTTTGACTCAGTAATATCCAGCCTTTGTCGAAAAAATGCAATGCATCTAATTTGTTCCTCTAACAAAATCAAATAATTATTTCTTTATGGTTACATGGTTGCCGGAAGAAAATATGCGGGCTAATGCTCTGCATGTCATATCTCGCCAATTCAGGTGCACATGTATTTCAATAAACATCTTTGGCCATTAATTGGGTCAATTAGATACAGTTATATGTTTGAGAGAAGTTTTCAATGGCATAACTTTTGTGGCATATTATTTGTATTTTGTCTTCATTGAAATGCCAGTGAGCCTTATAAACCTATAGCTATGAATATCTCAAAGGTAATACTCCCTCCGTTCCAAAATAGATGACTCAACTTTGTACTAACTTTAGTACAAAATTAGTACAAAGTTGGGTCATCTATTTTAGAACGGAGGGAGTATAAGATAACACAAACTAATATGCATCTAGTCACTCAAATATGTATCTGAAAAATTCCCTACATTTGAGTTTATTGGGACTGCCAGCGAAACCAAAGGAAAGCAAGACACACTCGATTTAATTCTCAGTGACTGCGTGTGGTTCTCGAAACACAATGAACAACTTGGCTTCTCAGAGCAAGCATAATATAGTAAAGCCGAGTGTTGGCTATATACCATTGTCATGTCAAGTTTTCAACTATATATTGTCACATTAATATCTAGCACACCTCACTCAAAGTTTTTTATAGCCCATGGTGTAGCTGAGTATAAATTTACAGTCCCTTTTTTTCTCTCCTTCAACTCAACATAAACCTGAAGTGGTAACATCTTTTTATACTTGCTCCTCTCTTCTCTCACACCCTACATGCTTACGTATGTGTTCTTGCAAGCCCTGTGCAATTATGGGCCACGGCCTTAACATTCTGGACTGAACTAAGTGGCCCTCCGGATAGTAATCCCGCACGGAGGGAGCAGATCTTATCGGAGGAAGCATGTTTTCCTTTAAGAATGCTACTCCCTCCATTCCTAAATATTTATCTTTATAGAGATTTCAAATGGTCACCACATACGGATGTATATAGACATATTTTAGAGTGTAGATTCACTCATTTTGTTTCATATGTAGTCACCATTTGAACCCTCTAGAAAGACAAATATTTAGAAACGGAGGGAGTATATGCGTATGCAGTAAAAACTAATTGCGGCATAGACCTACTATGTGGCTCCTAGCTAGTTCAATCTGGGTGGTTGTATCACGCTTAATTAGAACCCATTGTTTAGACAACATTTTCATTGATGGGATGAGATAGCAAGATGACAACATATAACAACAGTAATCAAAAGGACAAAAAAAAAAAAGGACTGCGTCTCGTCTCTATCTAGTAAGATTATGAATAACAGCAATAATTAAGAGAGGTGGTGTCTCGTCTCTATCAATCTACGTACTCCTATCTACTTTGTGAGCACCCCCCGCCCTACCCCTCTGGTTGGAATCAAGAAAGACCACGACCCGCGAAAAGTGGCTGCAGAGGCCGAGCTCTATTGAGCTCTATTTTTTTTTCAGTCAATACCTTTTCCATATCTCAGAAAAAACTGAAAAAAATGTTTTCATGTAGACATATACTTGTAGTAGACATGTATAAATTTTCATAAACATGTATATTCATATGTGATGTTTACAAAAAAAGACAAATACACAGATTGAAATAGGCTTTTTCTTTGTTGTATTTGGTTAAGATTTTTGTCTTTTTTGTGTAGCATGCAAATAATCAAATTAGTTGATGAAAATTTATACATACTTGAAAAATATGCATATGTATTTGTAGAAAAAAAGTTGGCATTTTTTGAAACTTTTAGACCTACATACTCCTACCTAGCTAATTAACTAGGTCCTGAGCTACCCATGGTTGGAATCTAAACCACCTGCTTATGGCATGTTAGCTGCAAAACCCTAAAATGGACACTGTATTTGTCCGCGTCCGCGAACAGTTATACGAGAGCCGGCCATCCAATCATGTCCACATATGTTTGAAAGTAAGTTTAAACAAGACGGATGAATTTCATGCAAACGTGATGATTTTCATTTAAACCGACTAAATTCATTACATTGTGATATATTTTAATTAAACAAAAGGCGGATGATATTTTCTTAAGTAGATTCTAAATGATTGCTTGTCGTCGCTACCTAGCTAGCTAGGTCCGAGTTACCCATGGTTAGAATCTAAATCATTTGCTTAGGGTATTTCAATTCAAACTCCTAAAACAGACACTGTATTTGTCAGCGTCCGCGTCCACGAACAGTGATATAGGAGACGGCCATCCAACCATGCCCGCAACATCTCAAAGCAAATTTAAACAAAACGGATGGATTTCATGCAAACAAGATAATTTTTATTTATACCGAACCAAATTCATTTCAATTAAACAAAGGTGGATGATTTTTTAATATAATCTAAATGATTGTCTGTCGTGGAGGAGTCTGTGTCCCACGTCCTGTCTTCCTCATGTCCAGCAAGCTCACCGGCTGTGAGCCCGGGAGGTGCATCGGCTAGTGGGGAAGAATAGGGCTGGCCTTCCTGGGCCCAGGCCGTGGTGGCGTTCCATGTGCTACTCTTCCTCGCCCGAGTCCACCGTGTTGAAGATGCCGGACGTAGATGGGCCGGCCTCGCGGTCATAGCGGCGGGGTGTGAACCACAATGGCGGCACGACCAACACGGAGCCGGGGCCGTCTGCGGTTGCCTACGCCTCCTCTTCGTCAAGCTACGTGTCAATCTTCGTGAATAGGGTGTGCCTCTCCATCAATAGAATGCGCAACCGCCATCGGTCGATCGCGTCCGATCTCGCATGCGCTATGCTTGGATTGGTACATGTCACTCATCTAGGAAGCTCGGATCCTCCGCGACCATGACCGTGACGACATCATTGTTCACCCACTCGCCGGCAATTTTCCCCTCCACGAGCAGGTGCTTGTCAAGGAGCTAGAGGTTGTAGCTTTAGTCCTCCAGCGTTTGTCAGAACATCGACACCGGCGACGTCTGTGCTGCTCATCCACCATTACGGCGTCGAAGTGCGCCCGCGCCTGCTCCAAGGTGATGCCGGCATGGACCGGCGAGGATGTGACATGGTCTCGTCGTTGTACGCCTCGTCCATCGTCTCCGGTGTTGCTGCCCTCCGGCGACCTCGCCGGTAAGGCAGCCTCTACTGCACTCATTGTATTGAATGTTATTGGTCTTGATTTTCGTGTGATGAAAGAGGTATATATTTTATACTTTAAAGTGCATTGAGAATACAAAAATACACTTTTTATGGACAAATTTTGAATGCTAAACGTCCATTTATTTGAGGACGAAGGAGTACATCCTGAGCCTAGCTCCTGAACCCCAAATAAATCATCCGTTTTGAGATGGATGGACTCAGGGATTAGTTGCCCTCCAGACGTTAGATTATGCACTGCTTATCGATGGAAAATTGATCGCTGCTTAGTTTCACGGTCTTCGCGGAGATCTGTTTCATAAGCTCACGGCAGACATACTCGGCAAACAAATTTGTTTATATCTGTTTATGCAGAGGCCGGGTGTTACTCATAATGCATTGTATCCTCTTGATTCTACAATTTGAGATAGTAAAGCGTTCTTTATCGAAAAAAGCAACCTAGCTAGTCACATACCAACAAGTCCACAAGTTCCGCAAAGTGGTTTCGTGTCCATACTAATAACAAGTTCGATAAAAAAAGTTCTTCACAACTGTAACAAGTTTGATAAGAAGTTCACAAGTGACATAAAAACAAAATCATTTTACAATTTGCTGACGCGACGTTTGCGCTGAACATACACCAAAGTTAGAAATCTGGCAAATAAAAATTTCAAAATAGAAAAGTGATATGGACTCTGAGATGTTATGCCCGATAAAAATGTGCACCCCTTATCGTCAAACATTGAAAGAACTCGGTAGCATATGTTCCCATTAGTAATAATAAACCAATTGGTTTTACACCATCATCAGGTGTAGGTCATCTTGAATCAAATTCAGATTAGTTTCTTATCAATTCTTTTTGGAGGGACGACCAAAAAGTGATCTGCCCAGATCATATGAGAGGGAAGGAAAGAGAAAAAAAATGTTTATTAGTGATGTGCTCTTATTTAGTTTTATTGAGGGTGGAAGTGAAGAATGGAAGGGACTAAGAAATGCTACTAGGTATATTATATGGCCTGGCAATAATCTTGCTTTAATGTTATAGTGTCATGTGGTGAGTCTTGTTAGGTGTTCTTGTTATATTGTCTTGTTATAGTATATGGCCTTCCCTCCTCCTTCAAAGATCTCTCTCTCTCTCTCTCTCTCTCTCTCTCTCTCTCTCTCTCTCTCTCTCTCTCTCTCTCTCTCAGAGGACTTTTTGCAGGTCCGCTCTGGTGTACTGAATAAGTATTATGCGTAAAACAATTATAGGATAGATCGGGTAACAACTAGGAAGAGCCGAAGAGGTTGGGGCGCCACGTGTGTCACAAAGAGAAGATGTGCCTGGTGCTAGGGCTGTATATAGAAACTAGATGATACTCCACGTGTTGTTGCGGGAGTGGTGGCAGTATATGACATTTGAAACATAGATATCTGACTTAATAAAATGAACTGAAATTAAATTACACATGATTTGTTAAATGTATTTATTGAGTACACATTTTTTCATGCATCTTTGCAAGTTTAGTTGGTTCTTTGCCCATGCGTATTTGCATGTTGAGGTGGCATGCGTGGACATTGAGAGAAATATGTTAGCGGTGACCAATTATTTAGTTATTTTGCATGTTAAGTTAGTAGCTATTGGTGTTGCCCTGTCGCTTCTATGGAGATTGCTGAGCCACCGAGTGCTGCTGGGAAGGGGCCAATGGCCATTGACCAGTCCTAGCAAAACGGCCGCCGTGACATGTAAGAAGAACATCCACACGATCGTCAAACAATTAATATGTGTTGCCGGCCATAAAGAGGCTACGTTTGGCGTCTGATATTCTCTCCAAGTCTCAACTGAGCCCTACATTCATCCATGCATCTCCCAACAGATGATTTATTAGGGCGGCAGGAGTCAACTAGCTAGACATATGGGGATACGTAGGTAGATTTATTGGGGCGGTAAGAGTCAGGTAGCTAGACATACATGAGGTATACGACGACATTAATGATCCTTTGGAGGGACAATAGTAGGAGGGCGAAATGAGGGCGACCCGGGCGACTGGGCGGGCGTCCGTCCCAGCGTGCGAGACGGCGCCGTCCATCGGGGGGGATCGCCGGCGCGTCGGCGGGCGCTTCTGGGCTCTCGCCGAATCCGACGAAGATGACGCGGACGACGATGGGGAGAATTCTCCGGCGGAGTCGCCGCCGTCTTCGCCGCCCTCCAATCTCATATGTGAATTTTTTCATTCAGGTTATAGCAAGGATGATGTGGCTACGACGATTGATCGGATTCTGCCACCGGATGATCCGGCGCGTATTGGTCTTCACGCGGGCGAGAATAATGAGATGATCCGACGCGTAGTTCATCGGAAGACGGCGGCATCGGCGCTCAGACCATGGAAAAGATCCATACCTAAGGTGAGTCTTCCGAATCTCATGTTATTCGATTTGATTAGACCGGAGTCTTGAATTACTGTCAAGAACAAGAAGAACGCGAGGCGGCGCGCCGGTATGCCGGCAACGACGGCGCCCATAACGGCAGCAGCGATGACCACAATCTCGCTCGCGAGATCGCAGCGATTGAATCAGCTGCTAGGTGGAGTTGGGCCGGTTCGAAGTGGACCGGGTCCGCGAGATGTTGGGCTGGAGAAAGATGGATATGAGGTCCATGCTGGACCGGGCCACTCTCCTACACCTATCGCGTTGCCATGCACGCAGGGGCGGAGCCAACGTATGACCGTTGGGTTCAGGTGAACCCAATGGATTTTTGCTGCCACGTACTATATATATAGCCTGGTCAAATGAACCCAATAGAATATTACAGTTGAACCCAACGCAAATTAGAAAAGCACAAACAGTGGCCTTTTAGTCCATTAATTTTGTCAACGTGATTAGCCCATAAAAAGGCCCAGGATCTGGACTGACTCGCGCCTGGATTGACTCGATCGCTTACTTCCCATCGGATTGCCTCAAAAAAAAAAAAGATTACTTCCCATCGGAGACTCTCGTCTCTCGTTTCTCCTGTTCCGCCGTTCCGATCTCCCATCTCTCGATTTCGAGCGGCAAGCGGAAACTACAGGCAATGACAGTCCAAATTCAAGGTATCACATCGCTACATCTTTCTCCCTCAATCCTAGTAGTATCCTAGTACGCTAATGTAATTTGCCCTAATTATTTTTCTAATTGCTTTCCCCACTCAACTTTGACCTATCTAGGCTATAGAATTGTATTTATCAAAAGGAAATAAATCATGAGATTGAGATAATGAGGCTGGCAGTTCAAGCCACCCGATGTAGGCAAAGTGCAAGCAGTTTCCCAAAGCCTTCTATTCAAAGAGAATTGATTTAGATGATCCGCTTTTAGTCCAGCTGATCGGAACAGAATATTTGGAGTACAAAAAGAAAATCATAAGAAGTAACAACAAATCAAGAACCTTATATGCCTCCACCTGTGTTTTTGGCTATGCATATAGGGTTATTCGAGATGCCCCACAAAGATTTATTTTATCTAGAACATCTATCCTTTAGTCCATCAACTTTAGAGCTAGTAAGTTACCACAACAGTAATGACGAGATGCTTTTTCAGCTATGAATGTTGTCAACAAAATGTTGCGCAATAAATTAGGTGATCAGTGTTCATGATTGGTTGCAAAATTTGCTTTGTGGAGAAATATATGTTTTATATCATGAGTATGATTATGTATCTGATCATTTTAAGATGAAGAACTCAAAAAAGGGGGACTATGAAACGTGATTGTCTTCGTATGCTTCTTTCATTTGATATGACTTATTTTAAACTTGCCAAACTAATTTATCATTCTTTCCAATGATTTCAGGAGGATGAGAACTTGCAGCTGAAACTATGAAGTTTATTTTCAGCATCACTCTACTTACAATATGTAAAGTGGTTTCTTAATTTTGTCCAACTGGTATGTCTTGCACTCTTCTAGTTTTAGTGTAACAGCTATATGTTATGATTGATATCATGTTTCTATTTGCTATGTATCTTTGAGTGATATGGTCTGAAGCTAGACATTACAATTAATCCATTCATCCCAAATCCTCGCATTGAGTCAATGAGTGAACCCAATGACTAAATTTTCTGGCTCCGCCCATGCATGCACGTACGAGTGTGATTGCGTTTCTCTCGATCGTGCTCAGCCGCCTCTTCGCCCTAGGGTTCGTAGACACGGCACGAGATGTTTCCCTGCCTGTGGTCTACGTCGGGCTAGGAGGATTTGCTCGCTGCTTGACATGGCCAGCCACGGGGCGGCGCCGCCGCCAGCCAAGAAGGCCGCGTCAGGTCATGTGGGACGGGGCGGGACAGCTCCGCCACCGGCGGCGGCCGCTGGACGTGGAGTCCCGACGTCGTCTGGCCAGAGGCCGCCGGCGGGCGGGGGCGTTCCTCAGGGCAACCCGGGGCGAGGTGCTGGCCCCTTGGGCGCGCGGCCTACGGGGCAAGTGCCCTTCCAGCCGGCCGCTGGTCGGGGCGGCATGAGGCCCCCGATGACGGGCGCGGCGCCCGCTGCTCTGCCGGCTGCGGGTCACGGAGGGCTTTGGCCGGTTGCGTCGGGCGCGACCGGTATGGCTCCGGCTGGCCGCGGTGGAGGGCCTCGGCCTATTGGGGGCTTGCCGGCGCCCTCGGGCAATCAACCTCGTGCGGCTCCTCCGCCCCATTACGTTGCGAGGCCGGCGCAAAACCGGTCGGGTCCGACTCAGACAAACAACAGAGAGCCCAACGATCCGCCCCGAGGCCAGTAGGGGGATGATGGGTATGATGCGTATGGTGACGGACAGCACCGAGGATCCTCTTCCACGGGAGGAGGTCGTGGATATGCCTGGCAAAGCGACGGGTCCGCTGAGAGACCGTTTCTCAGCCCAGCAGGTGGTTTTGTCGAGGGGGCCTCCGGCCCGGATCACCGTCAGAGAGGAGGCTTTCGTGGCCATCGTGGTGGTCGGGGTGGGGGCCGTGGGAGATTTCGCCGACCGCCCCCGCCCAGGCGCTTGATCTCGGCGTCTACAAAGTGAGTCGACCATACTTCCACCGAGCTTCCTTCCCAGCGATGGAGGTGGTGAACGCCTTGGCCAAGTGTTGAGGTTCCCGAGGCTGGGACGGTGGATGAGGCTACCGGCTGTGTCTGATGCCGAGAGGGCGTCCAAATATGCACGTAAGAAGGAGAGGATGATTTGTTACCGTTGTGGTGAGAAGGGCCACTTCATTGCTGAGTGTGTGGCCCAGCTGTGTGAGTCGTGCGGCAAGCCTGCACATACTCGGGGAGTGCCCGTTGTTGCGTGACCTGCCTCCGACGCTGAATATTTATGGAGTCTATTGTGCCGAGCTCATGTTTTTTGAGTCCCTGGCGGCGAGAGAGGTCCCGGAAGATACCCTGAGCTTGACTACCGGGATTGTGAAAGCGACCCAGGGCGAGGTGACTGAGGCACATATTGTGAGGAGGCTTCAGGAGCTGGCTCCTGGGGATTTTAGATGGGAATTGGTGCTTATCGAGGACAGGGTTTTCAAGGTTGATTTCCCATCTGTGGATGATTTGCAGAGATTGTTGAGATTTGGCTTGTGTAGAGTCCCCGGTACTAAGTGTATCCTGGAGTTCCACGAGTGGAAGCAGGTTGAGCCTAAGGGAAAGCCGCCACGCATGTCCGGGTTGCGGTTTATAGGGGCTCCTTCTAAGCCTCTGCAGGATGCTCGAGTGGTGGCCAGTATGGGCATCATGGTTGGGAAGACAGAAAAAGTGGATATGGCTTTCACGCGTGCCCATGGGGTGGCCCGGCTTTTAGTGAGTGTTCTGGATATTGAGTTCGTGCTCGATAAGGTCAATCGGACCTATAGGGAGAGGTGTTCCCACTAGAGATCGAGTTTGAGGACACCGATTTATTTGTCGATGCGGTTAATGGAAACGATGTTGACATGCACGATGATGATGGCAATGCGGGGCCAAGGGGCACCGTCCGATGAGCCCACGCGAGAGGGGTCTAACGGTTCTCACCCAGCTACTCGATCGCTGAGGATGGGACCGAGGTTGAGCCCGTATTTCACCAGCGGTGCCCATGACTACTATGCGTTTTGGGTCTTTTGAGCCAGCCTCGGCACCTCCCAGACTATGGAGTGACCGGGTAGATTCTGATGATTATCTTGAGCACACGCTCCCTCCGTTGGAGTTCGAGGGGGATGCTGGATTGTTTGCTGGACGGCCGGCAAGGACTTTGGTTGGCGGTACGGAGAGGAGGCCGGAGGGTGCTTCTCTTGTCCTGGCGCCTCACGTGGACGCGACTCCGGTGTCGGCGACTGCGGGCGAGATGGGTCGTGGGGGAGGGGGTTCGGGGCAGGTGGCCTCGTCTTCTCCCATCCCCATCCCGATCCCGGTGGCGTCGGTGACGCCGGCCCCGAGGGGGTCGGCCGGTGCTGGGAGAGGGAGCCCGAGGCAGGCGGCCTCGGCTCCTGCTACTCCGATGGTGGCGGTATCCACCGCGGCAGCAGCTGCGTTGGGGGGGTGCTGGGCCAGGAGGCCCTGTCTCCTCCCTCTTCCCCGACGGTCGAGGACCGCCTCCCTCGCCGATGGCTCATCCGTCTCGAGCCGGGCGGCTGGGGTGGGAGGAGGGTGCGGCAGGCGGCCCTGGCCATCCCCTCTTCGCTCCTACCCATGGCCGGGGTCCCTGGTGTGGGGCACTCGTCTGAGGGGATCGGGAGCCCGCAGACGCCTTCTCTGGTAACCTCGGCAGACCCTTTGAGGGATTCAGTGCCAGGTTTTACTAGGGAGGAGGTTGTCGCGTTTGGCGGGATCCCGGACCCTATCTCCGAGGGGAGACGGATGAGTGCTCGCATCCTCGACATCCCTGAGGTGGATGATATGCAGCAGCGGTGCGCTATGAGGGCGGCCAAGCTTCAGGAGGCTGCTTTATCTTCCGTATGTCCGTCAACTTATCTAATTCCTTATTGCATTTTTCTAATGAGGACATTATAAATAATGCAAATCAATTAGGAGTTTCACTAGGTGCTACGGATAGTGAGATTACCAATTCGGTGAATGATCTATTAGATTTGGAGGCGGAACGTGCCTTAGAGACTATTCGTAATCTTGCAGCAGTTAAACCAATGAATGATGATGAGATTGATGCGTTAGGGGTTAGAGTGCTCGATAATCTGTGTGCGGATCTAGCACCCCCTAATCATGACTCTGAGGAAGATGATGTACCCCTAGAGAATGATGCTAGTAATATTTGTGAACCCGGTTATGAGGACCGGGCGACAGAGCTTAGTAAACCTAAGCGTAAGTGGAAACGGAAGATCTATCCCGATTCCGCAGTTCGTAGGAGTGCTAGGATTCGAACCACTAAAAAATTCCATGATGAATTATGAGAGGAATTTTTTGGAATAGCAGAGGTCTGAAGGACTTGGCTAAAAGAAGATTCCTAGCTGAGGCAGCTTTAGAGCAGAGGTTAGATTTTGTTGCTCTATCGGAGACGGGTAGAGATAACTTTGCGCCCCAGTTTCTCTCTTCTCTTGTGGGTGGTATTGATTTCGATTGGCATTGCCTCCCTCCGCGAGGAAGATCGGGTGGTATCTTACTAGGTGTGAGACGTGATTCGCTTGAAGTCCGAAGTGTAATGATGGGCGACTTCATGTGAAGTTTCGAGTCAGGTCTAGGATAGATGGTTTTAACCGGCTTTGGTGGCGGTTTATGGTGCCGCACAGCCCGAGCTTAAAGCGGAGTTTCATGGCGGACCTTGTTCAATCGTGGGTCAGAACAGCTTCCAATTTTAGTTGGAGGTGATTTCAATATCATCAGGAGGAGAGAGGAGAAGAACAAGGATAACTTTGACGGCAGATGGTCGTTTATGTTCAACACCATTATTGAAAGCTTGGATCTGAGAGAGATAGAGCTTTCTGGTAGAAAGTTCACCTGGGCTAATGCTCTGCCAAACCCAACCTATGAAAAACTTGATCGAGTTCTTGCGAGCGTGGAGTGGGAACAAAAGTTCCCTCTGGTTACGGTGCAAGCTCTTTCGAGGGGAATATCTGATCACACCCCATTGTTCGTGGACTCAGGGGAGCCGAACCACGTGGGTAACAAGAACACCTTCTCCTTCGAGATGTCATGGTTTGAACGTGAGGGGTTCTTGGACTTAATTGCCAGGGAATGGGATAGAGGTGTAGGAGGCAAGACTGCGATAGGGCGTTGGCAGAATAAGATTAGGCTTTGAGAAGTTTCTTACGGGGTTGGGCTAAGCACCTCAGTGGTGTGTATAAGATTGAAAAGGATAGACTCCTTACTCTTATACAGTCCCTGGACATACAGGCCGAATCCACTATTTTATCGCCAGCTGAGCTTCAGGTTAAAAATGAGGCGGAGAAGAGGTTGAAAGAACTGCTCCGTGAAGAAGAATTGAAGTGGGCTTTGCGTGCTAAAGTCCGCAAAGTGGTCAAGGGGACGCAAATACTCAGATCTTCCATTTGATAGCTAATGGCAAGCACAGAAAGAAGCGTATCTTTCAGCTTGAGCAAGACGAGGGCACTATTTTAGGTCAGGATAACCTAAAAACATATATTACCGACTATTATAAGCAGTTATTTGGACCTCCGGAGGATAATTGTGTGTCCCTCGATGAGTCCAGGACTGAGGATGTACCTCAGCTATCGGCTGCCGATAATGATATTCTGGTTGCCCCGTTCTCGGAGAAGGAGGTGTTTGATGCTATTGCACAGATGAAAAACAATAAGGCTCCCGGACCGGATGGATTCCCGGCAGAGTTCTATAAAAAGTGCTGGCACATTATTAAGGGGGATTTACTACCTATGTTCCATGATCTGTTCTCTGGACAACTTCAATTATTTCACTTGAATTTTGGGACTATCACACTGCTTCCCAAGAAGACGGATGCAGTGAGAATTGAGCAATTCAGGCCGATCTGTCTCCTCAATGTTAGTTTCAAAATTTTCACCAAGGTCGGGACTAACAGACTCACACAGATTGCGCATTCTGTGGTGCAACAGTCCCAAACTGCTTTCATGCCGGATAGATATATCCTTGAAGGGGTGGTCGTCCTTCATGAAACACTCCATGAAATCCATTCCAAAAAATTAGATGGAGTAATTTTTAAGGTGGATTTCGAGAAAGCGTATGATAAGGTCAAATGGCCATTCCTCCAACAGTCATTGCGTATGAAAGGTTTTGATGAAGCCTGGCGACGACAGGTTGAATCATTTACGCAAAAAGGTAGTGTGGGAATTAAAGTTAATGATGACATAGGTCATTACTTCCAGACACATAAAGGCCTAAGATAAGGAGATCCGATGTCCCCTATCTTGTTTAACATTGTGGTGGATATGTTAGCAATTTTGATAGGAAGGGCTAAGGAAAATGGTCAAGTAGGTGGATTGTTGGTACCTCATCTTATTGATGGAGGTGTATCCATCCTTCAGTACGCCGATGATACAATCATCTTTATGGAGCATGACTTGGCCAAGGCGAGAAATATGAAGCTTGTGTTATGCCTATTTGAACAATTGACCGGGTTAAAGATTAACTTTCATAAGAGCGAGCTGTTCTGCTTTTGGTAGGGCCAAAGATGAACAGGATGCTTATAGGCAATTGTTTGGGTGTGAGTTGGGAGAGTTACCCTTCTCTTACTTGGGGATTCCAATCCACCATCGTAGGCTGACAAACAGAGAATGGAAGTGCATCGAGGACCGATTTGAGAAGAAAATGAGTTGCTGGAAGGGTAAGCTCATGTCATACGGAGGCCGATTAATCCTGATTAATTCGGTGCTCACGAGTATGCCAATGTTTCTCCTATCGTTCTTTGAGGTCCCAGTTGGTGTTAGGAAGAGACTGGACTTCTATCGATCGCGTTTCTTTTGGCAGGGTGATGAGCTTAAAAGAAAATATCAGCTTGCTAAATGGGATATCATCTCAGAGACCGAAAGACCAAGGGGTCTAGGTATTGAGAATCTAGAAGTTAAGAATAAATGCCTTCTTAGCAAGTGGCTGTGGAAGCTCTCATCGTAGAATGATGCTATGTGGGCTCAAATCCTTCGCAGCAAGTACCTCCGGACAAAAACTTTGTCCCTGTGTTACAGTCGAGGCCGACCGATTAAGCCCTTCGAAAGGCCCGATGAAAGTCAAACAGGCCTTGTTTAATAGGACGAAGTTTGTTATTGGAAACGGCACGAGTACATCGCTTACGGGAGGATACTTGGCTCGGCAAGACACCCTTGGCCATCCAATACCCGTCTTTGTACCGCATTGTTCAACGACGTGAGGTGTTCGTCGCATCGGTCTTTCAATCTACCCCCCTTAATATTCAGTTCCGACGAACGCTAGCGGGCAATCATTGGTAAGAATGGCTCCGTCTAGTTAGAGACTGATGGAAGTCCAGCTTTCACAACAACCCGATGAATTACGCCGGAAACTGACTAAGTCTGGAGTATTCACGGTTAAATCAATGTATATTGATGCTATTAATTCGAACTCCATTCCTACGTCCAAGCATGTTTGGGATGTCAAAGTTCCTTTGAAAATAAAAGTGTTTATGTGGTTTGTCCATAAACAAGTTATTTTAACTAAGGACAACTTGATAAAGCGTAATTGGACAGGACCTACTAGGTATAGTTTCTGCGATCGGGATGAGACTATCAAACACCTCTTTTTGATTGCCCGTTGGCCAAGGTACTTTGGCAGACGGTCCACATTGCTTTTAATATCAATCCACCGAATTCTGTTAATGCGTTATTTGGGACATGGCTTAATGGGATTGAGCCTAACTTAGCGAGACATATTCGGGTTGGAGTTTGTGCTTTGCTGTGGATATCTGGACTTGCAGAAATGATTTGGTTTTTAACAGAATATCATATATACATTTTTTGCAGGTCATATTCCGAACTACGGCACTGATCCGTTCGTGGTCGCTACTCACCCAGACGGAGGCCAGGAGCATTTGGTTACTGGGTCTTTCCGCTGGGAGATGGTAGCTCGATATCTTCAACCGGTTTGGATGGCGGTCATGTAATAGGATAGACATTTAGTATCCCTATCTAGTTTTAGCCGGCCGGTTGTGGCGTCTTTTCTTGGCTAGTTGGTGTTTCTAGCCCTTTTTGACTCTGTGTGAGCTTTCTGTGCTTTTTTTTATTACTTTTGGAGACCTTTGGAACCATGTTGGCACTATTTTATTTGGTTAATAAAATGGCCGTATGCATCTTTCTGATGCAGAGGCCGGGGAATCCCTCCTTTTCCAAAATAAATGTAGAGAGAGACGACACGCCTCCTCTACTCAACAACATCCCTTGCATGTTGGCCGGTGTTATGCTGTCAAACTTAGCTACCTCATCCCATCATGTTATGTAAAGCAAGTGGTTTATACTCTTAAGATTATTTTCTTGGAAAATGAGGACCAGTCCCTGACATCTGCATCATAATGATACACACATCCATATTTTTAATTTTCAACATAAATGGGTATACAAATAGAAAATTTTGGTACAAATAAAACCATCAAGGGAGTTAAAAAAATGCTACAACCAGCGCAAACAGGCAAACATGCCTACACATAAAGCTTTGTATTGGAACACCAACCAAACCGGTCGTGAGATTCCCGTGCACCCATATGTCGTATGACCTGGCACTTCCGCCCCTTGCAGTAAGGATCACATATTGACCCATCCTATAGCCTTGAAAAAGACCTATACAAAAATCGGTACCTTCATTCTGTTAAAAAATGTCATTACGACAGTTTCACAAAAGCCAATAGAAAAGCGCACACCCCCACCTGGATATGTGCCTTTAATTTAGAGTGCACCCCACCCAGCCAGTTACCGAACAATTCAATATGCTAGTTGGCAGGGCAAATTATAGGCTACAGGAATTGTATAACAAAGCAAGGCAGCAAATGGACAAGAAACGAAAAGATTATTAATTTTCTCCTCATGATCACAAAAGCAAAAAAAATTATTTCCTTGCCACTCATGTTTTGACGAATTATCCTTAGTTGAGATCACTTCTCTGTAAAGAAATCACATGAAATTTTTAATTTTAATAGAACCTTGGTTTTCCAATTAACTTGTGTACAGAAGGCAGGCCCAATATTCATAAGATCCACAAACATAGATTTGACCAATAATACACATGTACAATATTGATAAGATCCACATACATAGACCCTAAGTAGATACATCCACTAGTAGAAAACAGGTCTTTGGTCCAGGCAGGGTAAGCCCGTTAATCCCGGTTCACTCACGAACCGGGACCCATGGGGGCATCGGCCCCGGTTCGTGAGGCCAGGGAGCCGGCCGGGCCTCAGGGGCCATTGGTCCCGTTCGTCGTTTCAGCCTCTGGTCCTTGCCTGCATACCTAACCGGGACCAATGTGCCTCACTCCTGGCCCACAACCATTGATCCCGGTTGGTGGCTGGAACCGGGACCAAATGGGGTCCTTTAATTAGTCCCGGTTCCAGCCACGAACCGGGACCAAAGAGATGCCTATATATACCCCCTTGCCTGCGAGCAGAGCAGCGGAGTGCTCTGTTTTTTGCCCGGCTGTGGGAGAGCTTTATGGTGCTCTAGCTCACCTCCTATGCACATGAGGTGTTCGATGAAATGCACGAGCCACACTTAAGCTTTCTCCTCTCGAAGCTCCTTATCCAAACTCCATTTTCCTTAATATTTGTCTAGGTTTGGTGGTCCGTCCTGTCCCGTCCCCGTCCTCATCGCCATCGATCGCCCACGTTGATCTCATCGCCGACACCACCGTGGTGAGCCTCTTGATCTTATCTTCTTTCTAAAAGGAAAATGTTCTTACTTGTATGATTTAGATAGATACTTGTGTAATTTTCTTACTTTTTATTATTGTTTGTTATTATATAGTGTGATGGTTTTGGTATCCGCCTTCGTCGGCCCTCGTCCTTTCTATGATTCAGATGTGGTATATATATTATCTTTTATAACTCTTGTTTCATTTAGTGTTTATGACAATTATGCCGACAGACGTGACATAGATTTTTTATGCCGACAAATTGATATAGACATGAGATGTTACGGATTGTAAGAGATCTTATATTGTATATATGTAGCTAGTAGCATGGGATAGATATACGAAAACTTGTTGTTCGACAAATCTCTTAGAGAAAGAGAGGTACACTCCTCTCTGTATATGTTCATGACGATCTTGTGTAATTAATGGTTCCTTCATTTTCTTACTAGCTAGCGTGTCGAGTTCTCTCTATACGTATAGTAGCTAGCGTCGACCAAGCACGGAGATAAGAAAGGTCACTTCTCTCTATTAGCTAGCTAACACAATATATGAAACCCCTAAATTAACCCTCCAAAACCCCCTACCCCCCCCCCCCTTTAAAAAAAACAAAACCCCTACTCCTGCCAGCTGCTGATGCGTGGATGCCTTTTGGTCCCGGTTGGTGTTACCAACCGGGACTAAAGGTTCTCCTGCCTGGATGCCCCGCAGCGGCCACGTGGAGCCCTTTCTGTCCCGGTTCATAAGCGAACCGAGACTAATGATTTTGGGCTTTAGTGCCGACCGTTTAGTCTCGGTTCTAAAACCGGGGCTAATGGGCCTCTGGAACCGGGACAAATGGCCCATTTTTTGCTAGTGATCCTTTTGAGTAAACAATTAGTGTCCCTTTTAGAGAATGGAAAACCCAATAATTTTGGAGGATAAGAATTCTATAAAAGTTTTAGCTTTGGTGCCATTTGGAACAAAAGAATTGTTATTCTACATTGCGCCCTCAAGCTTTATCGCTTTTTGTGTACAATCTTGATGTGTTTATCTGTATGACTTCGAAGTGATAGTTTTGTAGTTTCATGTGGTTGTAATTCTTGTAAGAATACATGATACATCACATCCCGATTCCCACACATTCCTATTTCTATGTTTTCAATTTTTGTGTTCAAATGAGGCCTAAGCATTTTAAGACATTATAATCTTGAAAATTATACATTAACTATCAATTTCTAGGAGAATATGTTGTGCCACATAAAATAAACCATACAATATAGAAATATATTTAATCGTATATTTGTTAATACTCCCTCCGTTTCTTTTTAGTCCACATATAAGATTTGGTCAACGTCAAACTTTGTTAACTTTGACTAAGTTCATAGAAAAAATAGCGAGATCCACAGTATGAACTCAATATTGCCGGGGGGGGGGGGGGAGGGGGTGCTGGTAATCTCCCTTGGGCAGGCGTGGGGAACACGAAGATATTCCAACTGACACAAAGTCTCACCTTTTTCTCGTCTAGCCTCCACCAACAAATATCTGAGCTCTATCACTAAGTGGCAGACCTTGATATACCCTTTACAAACTTTTCCAGATGAAAATTTACTACTTCGGAATCTTCCGATCAGCACCAATGAACTAGGGATTCCCAAAATCCCATGCGCAACAAGCAACATGATGAACTCAAGGGGGACTCGGGCTAGTGGAATGATACATTGGGTGCTCCTCTTTCTTTTCCCTTAAAGGATCAATAGATTTGGGGAATAATGGGATGAGCATATGAAGCTTTTGGTGCAGAGAGGGAGTGAAAACTTATTCAAGTCAATGCCATTTTGGGGAAGAAGGGTTAAGACTGTTTATGACCCACTCAAAATCTACCCATCATGTTTCATTTGATGCTCTCTGAAACTTTAGGGCATACCAGACTGGATAAACACGGAACCTCTGAGTGAGTTCAGTAGCTCCTAGAACCATCCAGAGCCTCACTCATAATACCATCTAGAGCGTCACTCAGAATACCATCCAGAGCTCCAGTCCACCAGGTGTGTTACACAGAGCCTCCGGATGAAGCCTTCGGGTTAGATCAGGAGCAAAATAGCTAATTCTTTAAGGCTTCTCAGAAGGTTTTCTCTCTCAAGCGAGTATATGACATGTCAAGATGTTAACCCCCACACTTTTGTCCATCACAAAAGCTCGTCTTAATACTCCAACTTTCTTATGAATCTACATAAGATAAAATACGACAATTTAAATTGGTCCACTCATTTCTCCTTTACCATGTGGGGGGGGGGGGGGGGTGTTGTTACCAACTTGTCTACTTAAACATGAGACTAATACCCGAACATACAAGGTGAAGGTCATTCACAAAAACCAACTTAGATGTTACGATTTCCCTTCACTCTCCCTCCACACCCGAGCTAGTAGACTCCATGACTAGAACAATTTCTTGACCCCTCCTTCTCGGAGTGGCACAACTGGTCAACTTTATGTATGGTGTAATACCAATAAAAGAGGCATGCCAGATCCCATGACACCTGCCTGAACCGCGTTGCCTCACATCGTACCATTTGAGGAGCAGGATTGGAACCACAAGCACAAAGTGGACACCGAGGAGGAGAAGGCCGCCAATAGCCACCCTTGGCACATGAGAGGAACCACTCTCCTCTTCTTCAAGCCAGCTACAACACCCTGCCAATCATACCTGGCCTCCTTGCCATAAGTTGACATGACAATATCATCTCAGGAACCTCTCGAAATAGGCTTTTTCCCTGCTTTGTATATAAAGCAACACATAAAAGTACACGGCCGAACCATACAACACTACTAGGGAAAAGCCTATACACAGAATCTTACCAGCAGCGCGCTTTAAAATAAGGCGCTGCTGCTACGTAGCAGTAGCGAGCTCAAGCTTAACTCACTGCTGAAATAAATATAGCAGTAGAGCGCCCGCTAAAAGACGCGCTACTGATATAATTCCCACGAGGCCGCCGCGAGGCTAGTTCTAGCAGCAGCGCGTTATCACGAAGAGCGCTAAGAGCGCTACTGCTACGTAGCATAGTAGCAGTGCATTTCACTAATAAGCGCTACTGCTAAGTTTACTACAAAAATTTAGTCCCACCTCGCTCCGTGAAGAGAGTTTATACCACCTTAAATATGTTACTTCTGAGACTTTGACAAGCACTTGGTCTTCATTGAACTCTATGTGTAGAATTTGTGGCCTCAATATGAGTCCTCACCGGTTCCTAAACCAGATTGTACACAAAAAGATCGTTGATGATCAATGTATTTTTGATACATTGAAGTCTATTTTTACATGCTGACACATAGCAGTAGCGCTTCTTTGTGAAAGGCGCTGCTGCTAGGTAGTTTAGCAGTAGCGTCTTTCTCTATAGCGCGCTACTGCTAAGCCATTCCATCTCCCACCCCCCCTCTCCTCTATCCGATCCACTCACACTCACACACTGACTGGATCCCCTCTCAATCCCCCGCGCCGGTCCTCCCCGCCGCCTCCTCCTCTCCTACTGGCCACCTCCTCCTCCTTGCTGATCTCGGTACCAGCCTCCTCCTCCGTCCTCCCTCCACTCGCCGCTGACCTGCCCCTCCTCGCTCCGCCTTCCTCCCTCCACTGGCCGCCGGCCGGCCCCTCCTCGCTCCGCCTTCCTCCTCCGTCCTACTCTTTTCTCCCTCCTCGAGTCGCCCCTCCTTCTCCCTCCTCCCTGCTACATTTTGATTTAGTAGGCTAGTTCATATGCAACATTTTGATTTAGTTGATTTAGTAGGCTAGTTGATTTATTTGATTTAGAACATTTTGATTTAGTTGATTTAGTAGGCTAGTTGATTTAGTTGATTTAGAACATTTTGATTTAGTTGATTTAGTAGGCTAGTTTAGTTGATTTAGAACATTTTGATTTAGTTGATTTAGTATGCACCATTTTATTGTTATTTTTTCTGTACATGGATAGGTAGATGCTTTTGTTTTTTTGTATTAAGTTACTTTTTAGCAAAATGTAGGTGGTACCTTGTCATCTAATATGTTACTAGATCTGTGCTACTGTTTTTCTTTCCTGTGAAGTGGATCGTTAATCCTTTGCTCATATTGCTTTAGGAAAAATGGCGCCACCACCACCACCACTATGTCGACTGTGCAAGTCAAGGTGCGCCAGCAGCCTTCCAGCTGGCAAGTTGTTCGGCATCTACTTCCAGCCGAGTTTTTGTCATGCGGCAGTAAGAAATTAGATGAAATATAATAACTATTTTATTTTTAGTGTTGGCATTACTGCATTGTGTCATTTTGCTTATTTTACATAGATCGTCCCATGCAATGTGAGGTTGAAATTCAACAAGCTGACAAGAGACACTATGACATTTGAGGCTCCTGGGGGGGCGTACACTATGGAGGTCGAGAAAGGACGCAATATGTCGCAGATTGGAGGAGATGGATGGGCCCGTTTCGTCGCCCGCATGCGTCTTACTGGTGGTGAGTTGATCAGCTTCTCCTTCAGAGCAGAAAGACCCAAGCTGGATGTCATTTATCTCAACCTGGTGGAAGATGATGAAGATGACGAAGATGACGAAGATGATGAAGATGATGAAGATGATGAAGATAATGAGGACCCACTCGATGAAGATGATGAGGACCCACTTCATGAAGCCACCGTAGCTCAAAGAACAAGGCTGAGCGAGGAGGAGGTGTCCAACCTGTGGGACATAATTCCGCCACATGCTGACTTTGTCGGGGTGCCATTCGTGACCCGCCTGACAAATACCATGGTTGATTGACATGATATGGTATGTTATACTTACAAATGCAAATTATCCGATGAAATACTTAGTGTACAGTCCAATGATATGGTATGTTTTGTGGAATCTAGTCGACGATATGTGTTAGTATAGAGTTCGATCACATGCTTATTAGTGTAGAATCTAAGGAACTATTAATAGTGTAGATAATCCATATGTACTTATTTGCGAGGCTATTTATTGATTGATATGTTTTTCTTATTCAGAAATTGGAAAGAGCATATCTGTGAGTTATGGTATCGAGCCTGATGAAGAAGGCTCAGCTGGACTATGCCTTACTGCAAGGGGCTCCATCACAACCTGTACTTACCGCGTGGACACGGACGACCGTACACACTTAAACTCGTTTGAGTGGAAGAAATTCCTCGATGGCAAGATTCTTCGTGTTGGACAGGCCATCCTAATTACTATCAGGAACACCAACCGTCCAGGCTTGAGGATGATGATTGTCTTCGATATCATCTAGAACTACATATGTGTGTGTGGCTATATCATCTAGAACTACATATGATGATCGTCGTCGATATCATCTAGAACTACATATGATGATCGTCATCGATATCATCTAGAACTACATATGATGATCGCCATCGATATGACCTTGTACTGCTTGAGGATGCATCTTGACTATGCATGAAATTGTTATCTAGTACTCCCTTCGTTCCAAATTACTCGTCGTGGTTTGAACTAAAACCACGACGAGTAATTTGGAACGAAGGGAGTACTACCTAGTACTTATAATGGTTTATGAATTTGATATCTAGTTGCAGTACCTAGTATCTAGTATCTGAAAGGGAAAGGGGTATATGGGGAAAATGATGAAAGATATAGCAGTAGTGAGGGACTGCGAAATCGCTACAGCTAACTAATAGTAGCGCGTTCGGCAAAAGTGTTGTTGATATCGTCAACAGTAGTAGCGCGGGTACGGACCGTACTACTACTATAAGTTAGCTGTAGCGCCTTATAAGTAGCGCGGCTGCCCGCGCTTCTGCTAGCCTCAAAACCCGTGCTACTACTAGGGTTTTCCCTAGTAGTGCAATATGGTGAGGAGGCCCCCTTAAAAAGTAGATCAAGAGATACAACATGAACCTAGAACAAGCCAAACACCACACTGCCTGATCGAAGACTCCTGAGCTCCACGACAACGCCACCAAGAGGGTAACGGCGCGAAGCATCGCCGCTGCCGAGTCCGAACAAGGGGACAAAAGTTTTCACCCAGAGCCTTGGTGCAAAAAAACGAGACCCATGACTACATCTTCAGGAAGCAAGCGACACCCACAAGCGCCGCCATCGCCGGCGTTGGAGACGCGAAGCTTTCGATCAGAAACTCGCCTACACCGCCGGGAGGAGTCCTAATCATCACCACAATGAGGGCCAACCCATCCACACGGGGTCTGGGCACTGCCAGAGCAGAGTGGAGCCTCCCATCACTACACCCCTTGTCGCCCACACGACCAAGAAGTAAAGCCACCACTGCCACCATGGAGCCTGCTGGAAAGCCAATCATCAAGCCCGCCATCCACGACTGCTGCCCTGGCATCCATGCCCCGCGTGCACTGCCAATCATCAATAGCACAACCACCTAACCATGGTAGGAGGAGTGAAAGGGACCTCCTTTCACTCCTAGCCCGACATCAGCCACCGGGTCTGTATCGGCGCTCCCACTGCAGGAAGCACCCACACCTATGTCCCCAGCCGGTCCCGGTGGACCGGGGGGGATACAACCCAGTGACTGCCGACGGCCACCGAAGAGCACGCTCGTACGTCGCCATATCCATGGCCATCGGTGCCGATCTGTCAAACGACACGTCAACACCTTGAGAGCCCGACTCGGACCGATGAGCCAAGCAGGCAGCAAGTAAGAAGGGCGCAACGCGAAGGCAAGCAACGCAGACCAAGTCAGCCCTCATATCTGCCTGCCGTCGGACGTCGTCCGCCATCACGAGCGGGATCCGTGCCGCTCGTCGAAGACGCCAACAACCCGGATCGCACATCCGCTGAACCAGAACGGCCATGCCACCCCATCGCCACCCAGAAGACCCGAGCAGCGCCACCGCACCGGGCCGAGATGCCTCGCTAGATCCATTGCAGATCAACACCGCCACCACACGCCCACTGCGCCAACCTCGCGCCGCTCAAAGAAGACACCACCCCGAGCGCCGGACAACCGCTGCCACGAGCACACCACATCCACTAGAGCCCGCCAAGTTAGCCCCCTCCTGCTCCTGAGGACGCGCCCGCCCAAGGAATCCAGAGCACCACCGCCGTGCAGGCCACCATAGCGCACCGTCGCAAGCAGCAGTACAGCCCAAGCGAGAACGGCCGACCCCTCCGCCACCACCTACAACCGAGATCCGCCACCACGCTGCTGGACGTCAAGGGCCACGCACGCCCGAGCCACTGCAGGTTCCCACCGAGATCCGCCGCCTCAGCCCCAGTGGGAGTCGTGAGGAGCCACCCCTCCACCGCCGTCGGCCGCATGAGCTTCGCCCGGCGGCGGCGCGGGGCAGGGAAGGACTGGCCGGCGGCGCTCTAGGGTTAGGGAGACGCCCCCTGAGTCGCCCTAGGCGAGAGCGATGTGGGGGGGGGGGGTGGTGGGTTCTATCTCTCGGTGTTTTTCATTTACTCCCTCATCTTAGGAACTTGGCCTCCTAGTCATGCCTTATAGCGTTCAATGAATAACCTGGTCCCTGCCAATGCAATGTGCTTCCAATACATTATGTGTTAGTCCCTGTGCCCTAGATGATTTGCATTAATAAGTATAAACTGCTATGCTATGCCCTAGATGGTTTGCATTATGTAATTGTTGTTTTAGCTTGATTATCTCTCTGTTTTTGGACGGATGTGTTAGTTGCTTTGCCCTAGCCGAATAGCTATATATGTGATTAGTGCGGAAACTGAATGGTTATGTTTGTGTATATGAGAGGGTCCGACTTCACACCTCTTCTCTATCGTGATTTTGGTGCACTACACAAGGCACATTTTTTTTTGAAGAGTGTTCTATAAATCGTGATCAAAATATCACAACAGTGATGCTGCTCTATTTTTATGATACAAAACATACAAAACTTGATTTCCTCGTCTTACGGACGAAGCAACTAGCGAGATGGTACAAAGATTGTCGCGCGGAAAAAGGACAAAGCACTTACCTGTATAACTATGTACGTATCAGATTTTGCAAGCTCGGTGTAAACCCGAAAAAAATTAGGTGTCAATTTATTTAGCTTGATCTTTCTCTCTCGTTAGTCCTTGTATGTTTGGACAGGACAATGAGTCTTGTTTGTGGGTAAAAGAGCCTTATGTGGCAAATATGAAGAATGCATGTTTCATGGGCTTCCAAAGGGGAGCACACTCATCGACGTCAGCAAAAATTAATCTAAATCTTCTGCAGAAGCTGGCCATGGAAAGGTTGATGAAGGCGAGAACAAGGAGAAGCCAACATATCCAAGAAATAGGTCAAGAGGAGTTTTATAGGAGACCTAACATTGTTTTTCGTATTGAAACTTTCAACAGGACTACCATTGATATGTGAACCACAATGATATTATCTTTGTTGTGTGTCAAATGGTCTAAATGTACTTTCTTTCAGAAACACAGTACAGACATAGGTGCTATGCACAGACACACACCTTACCCCTATGAGCACCTCCGAGAGACGGGGCCGGCAGATCTTGAGATTGAGGATCGCCACAGATGCCTCATAGTTGACAGGCACGCTGTACTGCTGAACAAGTAGGGTAAAAAATCCTCTTATTAATTCAAGATAATGCACCGAAAAGACTAGGCAGGTTCCACCACAAGGAACCTCGAGTTGTGTTCTCTCTCACATGGTCTCTGATGGGTAGATCTTTTCGCCGGTCCACATGCATGCCTCATATGGATAATAAAGTGTCACAAAAGGGTTTTTTGAACTGCCGGAGAGGACCTGGTCTGTGCTAGTGCTACATCCACGCACCAGCCGTGTCTATAAATTGACCAAAACTACGGCCAGTTTTGTCACGCATGTGTACACGAGGCTTTCTGAATAGATAGGCAAGAAAGCAGCTCCAAGGTCCCCAAGACGCCATGGCCACGAACCCCGGCCTCTTCAGCGAGTGGCCTTGGAAGAGGCTTGGCAGCTTGAAGGTACGTGACGAACAAACAAATTTAGTTTACGGCATCACCACCACCTTACACTAATTGACCATCCGGGCACGCATGCGCAGTACATGGTGCTGGCGCCATGGACGGTGCACGGCCTGCACCTGGTGGCGACCAAGGGGTGGCGCGAGGCCGACCTGGGCTACATCCTCATCCTCCCGTCCATGGTTCTCCGGGCACTCCACAACCAGGCCTGGATCACCGTGTCACGCCTCCAGAACGCGCGCGGCAAGCGCCAGATTGTCGACCGCGGCATCGAGTTCGAGCAGGTCGACCGAGAGGGCAACTGGTAGGTATTTGTAATGGTTGGTAGTCGCGATCGATCGACGCCGTCTATCAAGGCAAATTGAACTATGTCGTGTGTGTGTGTATGTGCTGCGTGCAGGGACGATCAGGTCATCCTGAGCGCCATCCTGCTGCTCCTGGGTGCCATGTACCTGCCAGGCGGGCAGCACGTGCCGCTGTGGAGGGCGGATGGTGCGGTGCTGCTGGCGCTAGTACATGCCGGCCCCGTGGAGTTCCTCTACTACTGGTTCCACCGCGCACTGCATCACCACTTCCTCTACACACGCTACCACTCACACCACCATGCCTCCATCGTCACCGAGCCTATCACATGTACTCTATTTGTCCCTCTCAGATTAATTCTCTTGGGTCATGTAGTTAGCAAATAACCAATATGCTGAAATTCTAATTAGTACAATCAATACAGCTGTCTCAAATGGAGGTTAAACATAGGGAAAGTTGTGGCTGTGTGGCCATGTAGCTTCACCTCTTATCTATACGATCCATTTCTTAAACATATAGTGCCATTTGATTTAAAATACTAGTGTCCAACCAAAGCGACAAAGAGAAGCAGGTAAGTTTAGAACTGTTGCAGTGATTCAGGGGAAGTGTGACTTTCAGGGGAAGCATATCATTATGAAATTGGATGATCTTTCTTTCTAACAAGTACATCTAAGCCATCATCTTGTTATGTCCATGCAGCTGTTATCCATCCATTTCCTGAGCTTTTGGCCTATCAATTTCTGTTCTCAATCCCAATGATCACATGCGCACTGACTGGAACTGCTTCCATTATCGCGTTGGAGATCTATGTTATTTATATTGACTTCATGAACAACATGGGCCACTGCAACTTCGAGTTGGTCCCTGATTGGCTGTTCAAATGGTTCCCCCCTCTCAAGTATCTCATATATACGCCATCGTAAGTGTTTCCTCTACCTTGACAAAGAACTCAGCTGTTCTTTAATCCTACTCTAGCATAATCAGATAGGCAAGGTTTTATTACGCAAAATCAAAGTTTTAAAATAGCTGGCTGTAGACCTGTTATAGCCATGCAATAGTGGTGAGCAGGGTGTCACTACACTATAGTTGTTTGAGCAGGGTGCTGATATTTGGCATAGCCCGCTATTTACATCTATGCGTGAAATTAAGCTTATTTTCATGATTATGTATTCTATGTGGTGTTATGAATTTATAATGTGAACTTTTACTTCTTAGGTTTCATTCTCTTCACCATACTCATTTCCGGACAAACTACTCTCTTTTCATGCCATTCTATGACTACATATACAACACCGTGGACAAGTCATCAGACACGCTCTATGAAAACTCTCTCAAGGAAAAAGAGAAAGAAGTAGATGTGGTTCACCTCACTCATCTTACCAGCCTTCAGTCCATTTATCATATTAGTAGTGATTTGCATTATTATACTAACGGATCTCACCAGCTTTCTGTCAAGTTCTGTGTGGATGAAGTGTTCAAAGATCGAGGAGGTCTTGATATGAGGAGGAGGAGAGGCAGTAGCTCAAGCTTGGGGATGCCCATGGCACCCCAAGTAAATATCCAAGGAGAGTCAAGCGTCTAAGCTTTGGGATGCCCCGGAAGGCATCCATCTTTCTTCAACAAGTATAGGTATGTTTTCATCTTCATTTCATCCATGTGATATGTGTAAATCTTGGAGCATCTTTTGTGTTTAGTTTTCATTTTTATTTATGCACCATGCTGGTATGAGATATTCCATGGTTGATTTATAGAATGCTCATTGCATTTCACTTATATCTTTTGAGTATGGCTTTATGGAATGCTTTATGTGCTTCACTTATATCATTTGAAGTTTGGATTGCATGTTTCTCTTCACATAGAAAACCGTTATTTGTAGAATGCTCTCTTGCTTCACTTATATTTATTAGAGCATGGTCTTTTGTAGAAAGAATTAAACTATCTTGCTTCACTTATATCTATTTAGAGAGTCAACAAGAATTGGTCATTCACATGGTTAGTCAGAAAATCCTACATAAAACTTATGGATCACTGTATATGATATGTTTGATTCCTTGCAATAGTTTTGCGATATAGAGATGGAATATGTGGGAGGTACTAGTAAACGGTTGTGGTTAGTTAGAATATTGGTGCTAAGGTTTGTGATTCCCGAAGCATGCACGTATAGTCTCTCGTTATGCTATGAAGTTGAAGCATGATTTATTATTGATTGTCTTCCTTATGAGTGGCGGTCGGGGACGAGCAATGGTCTTTTCCTACCAATCTATCCCCCTAGGGGCATGCGTAGTAGTACTTTGCTTCGAGGGCTAATAAACTTTTGCAGTAAGTATATGAGTTCTTTATAACTAATGTGAGTCCATGGATTATACATACTCTCACCTTTCCGCAATTTGCTAGCCTCTACAGTACCATGCATTGCCCTTTCTCACCTCGAGAGTTGGTACAAACTTCGCCGGTGCATCCAAACCCCGTGATATGATATGCTCTATCGCACATAAGCCTCATTATATCTTCCTCAAAACATCCACCATACCTACCTATTATGGCCCTTCCATAGCCATTCCGAAATATATTGCCATGCAACTTCCACCGCTTCCGTTTTGATGACTTGAGCATTCATTGTCATATTACTTTGCATGATCATATAGCTGACATAGTAATTGTGGCTCAGCCACCGTTCATCATTTTTATACATATTATGCTAGATCATTGCACATCCTGGTACACTGCCAGAGGCATTCATTTAGAGTCATATTCTGTTATAGGTATCGAGTTGTAATATTGAGTTGTAAGTAAATAGAAGTGTGATGATCATCATTATTCATTATTAGAGCATGTGCCAATGAAGAATGGATGATGGAGACTATGATTCCCCCACAAGTCAGGATTAGACTCCGAACCTAAAAAATGAAAAAACTAAAAAATTAAAAAAAGACAGAAAGAAGGAAGAGAAGGTGCATGCTAGTATCACACTCGAGCTTTAAAGTAGCACCATGTTTTTCATATAGAGAGTCTCCTATGTTGTCACTTTCATATACTAGTTAGAATTTTTCATTATAGAGTTAGATGCACACCCACTTAGTTTTCATGTTGAGCTTTCATACACTTATAGCTCTTAGTGCATTTGTTGCATGGCAATCCCTACTCCTCGCATTGATATCAATTGATGGGCATCTCCATAGCCCGTTGGTTAGCCGCGTCGATGTGAGACTTTCTTACTTTTTTGTCTTATCTATATTTACCCCTATCATTATACTCTATTCCACCCATAGTGCTATATTCATGGCTTGCGCTCATGTATTGCATGAGGGTTGAAAAAGCTGAAGCACGCTAAAAAGTATAAACCAATTGCTCGACTTGTCATCACGGTTGTGCATGATAAATAATTTGTGTTAAGAAGACAAAGCATGACAAGACTATGCGATTTTGTAGGGATAGCTTTCTTTAGCATTGATATTTTGAAAGACATGATTGTTTGTTGGGATGCCTGAGTATTGATGTCTTTATGTCAAATTATAGACTATTGCTTTGAATCTCTTATGTCTTAATATTCACGCCGTGATTAGATATATGATCAAGATTATTCTAGGTAGCATTCCACATATAAAATTATCTTTTTTATCATTTACCTACTCGAGGACGAGCAAGAATTAAGCTTGGGATGCTGATACATCTCCGTCGTATCTATAATTTTTTATTATTTCATGCCAATATTATACAACTTTTACATGTTTTTGGCAACATTTTATATGATTTATTGGACTAACCTATTGATCCAGTGCCCAGTGTGGCAGTTCATGTTTTTTTGCACGTCTTTTGTTTTGCAGAACATCCATATCAAACGAAGTCCAGATGCAATAAAAATTTACGAAGAATTATTTTCTAATATATGTGATTTTTGGGACTTGGAATCAACGCAAACGGGGGCTCACAGCCCCCAACATACACCAGAGCGCGCCCCATGGCCAGGTGCGCAGTGGTGGGTTGTGCTCACCTCGTACGTCGGTTGGAGCTCTACTTCGGGTGCAAGGAAGCTTATATCGGGAAAAAAATCATGTTAAAATCTCAGAGCAATCAGAGTTACGGATCTCTGGGAATATAAGAAACGGTTTTCGGCCAGAAAATGGGAACGCGAAACAGAAGAGAACAAAGATGGAGATCCAATCTCGGAGGGGCTCCTACCCCTCCACCGCCATGGCAACCATGGACCAGAGGGAGAACTCTCCTCCCATCTAGGGGGGAGGCCAAGGAAGAAGAAGAAGGGGGGGGGCTCTCTCCCTCGCTCTCCCAGTGGCGTCAGAGTGCCGCCGGGGCAAGGATCGTGACGGCAATCTACATCAACAATCTTGCTACCGTCAACACCAAATTTCTCCCCCTCTATGCGGCGGTGTAACACCCCTTCTCCCCGATGTAATCTCTACTAGCTAAAACATGGTGCTCAACACCATATATTATTTCTCAATGATATATGGTTATCCTATGATGTTTGAGTAGATCTGTTTTGTCCTATGGGCTAATTGATGATCATGGTTGGTTTGAGTGTATATTTTATTATGGTGCTGTCCTACGGTACCCTCCGTCTCGCGCAAAAGTGAGGGGTCCCTGTCGTAGGTGTTGCAATACGTTCATAATTTGCTTATTGTCGGTTGCCGGAGTGACAGAAGCCTGAACACGGATAAGTGGGTTGTTGCGTATGGGAGTAAAGAGGACTTGATACTTAATGCTATGTTTGGGTTTTACGACCTTAATGATCTTTAGTAGAGTCGGATGCTTGCCAGAGTTCCAATCATAAGTGCATATGATCCAAGTAGAGAAAGTATGTTAGCTCATGCCTCTCCCTCATGTAAAATTTCAAGAATGATTATCGGTCTAGTTATCAATTGCCTAGGGACAAATGACTTTCTTGTTGACAAAAGCTATCTACTTTTATTTTCTCGCAATTTATTCGTAGTTTTATTCTCTCAAAGTACTCGTAGTTTTATTCTTGCAAATAGTTTTATACTTGTTCTAGGTAAAGCAAACTTTAAGTGTGCATAGAGTTGTATCAATGGTTGATAGAACTTGAGGAAATATTTGTTCTGCCTGTAGCTCCTCATTGGGTTAGACACTCTTATTTATCAAAAAAGGATACAAACGGTCCTCTATGCTTGTGGGTTATCAATAAGGTGGGTCCATCCAACACCACTGTTACATTAATAAAGCACTCTCATTATTCTAAGTATCGTTTTTACAATAGCAATGTTCACGTTAGGAAAACAGAACCTTCAACAATATAAGAGCTAGTCCAGAGGGCTGACAAGGTATCCTTTTGTTTTTTATTTTCCCTCAGATGCAAATAGGTTCTCCTTCAAAATTCAAGAACCATTTCAATTATATAAAAATTGCAATCATTTTATTAAAAAATATGATGTAGATGCAAATAGGTTTCCCTCATACGTCATTTGAGACTTTTGAACATTTCTGTCGCAAGCAAATTCTTTGACACTAGATTCTCATTCATAATAGTTGTAGTTTCCTCAAATGAGGGGCTAGATACCACAGTAACATTCTATGAATTTGATATAACATCATCCGAATGATTTGATGATCAGGCGATGAATCAACATTATCACGCTCAATGAATTTTAAGCAAGGAGTAACGAATACTTCTTGAGAGGCACTAATTTCGGGTGAGCAAGGAGTCATTTTCAATCCTTAAATCATCTAGAGACATTTTTAGTCTTTAGATATCTTAATTTATTTTGAGGAACTCAAAACTAAGCTTTTCGTGATTAGAGGAAAGAGCTTTATGACGAAATGTGAGTTCCTCAAGCATTGTCTGAAGAAGCTTATCAAGAGTTTTTTGTTGTTTCTTAGCAAGTGAGGCATGTTTAGAGTAGCTTAAATTCGTAATATCATCTAATTTGCTAGTAATAAAATCATATGTGTGTGAGCCAGTAGAAGAGTTCCTCGAGGTTAAATTGGAGACCTTAGCCACGAAGCAAAAGGGTGTGTCAATGATATCATCGTTGTCATCGTTGATGTCGAAGATCGAGCGACAAATTGGTGAGGAAGCATGCATGACCCAAGCCAGGCTGAAATCATATTCCTTAGCAAATGATATGGCCTCACAAGGATGTCCACACCGCAATGCTTCAGCATCCAGATCAATTTCCTCGCGAGGCTGAGAACGAGCCTTGTGTGTGTTTTTCTTCTTCTATGAGGAGGACTTGTACTTTGAACTTGAGGATATCTCTCTTTGTATTTTGATTTATGCCTCTTATCAGACTTGTCATGATCTTTGCTCTTCTTAACTTCCTCCCATAGTGGATAGTTGGCCATGTAGTGACCATATACGTATCTTGGGGTCACTCAAGGAATTTGAGATGGAACCTTTCTTGGAGTCATCTTTGAAAATCTTCTTGAAATGACTGCTGGTCTTGAAGCTATTGAACTTCTTCACAAGCAATCAGAGGTCTTTGCCAAAAGCTTCCAGATCATCAGAGCCACAAGAAACATTTTCTTTGTCAGAGGAACAATCGGCCTTAGCTTTCAAAGTATGGATTTTTATAGAGATTGAGCAATATAGTCCTCCTTTTCCTTCAATAAGCACCTCATGAGTATTGAGTATCTCCATGACATCTGTAACATTCAGAGTTTGGTAGTCCACAACTCATTTGGAATCATGAGGACCAAAGTATGAGATGATTCTTCAAGTGATTTGAGCAACTTTTTCACAACAACATGATTGGTGATATCTCTTGCACTAAGACCTTTTGAATTTATTTGTCATAGTAGCAAGTCCTTAGTAAGTATCTTGAACACTTTCATAGTATTTTATTTTGAAGTGGTTGAAGTGGCTTTGAAGAATATACATTTTGCTCTCGTGCTGAGTAGAAACACCTTTGAAAGGACATGCGGTGCCCCCATGTGTGGTTTTGGTAATTGATGACATTCTCTATGGACTAATGGTTGCATTGAGTTATATTTGAAGGATTTGTCCATAGGCATTTCTTGAAGTCCATGTGTTGGTTTCAAGGAGTTTATGTGTTGACCAAGGTGCTATTAAGGAATTATCCAAAGATTGGTCATGTGAGTGTTGAGCTTATTGCAAGCATGTCTTGAATAAGAAGATTGTGTGATGATTCATGTTTACCTTCAAGACATCATCCAAACGAATAGAGTTGGAAAGATTCAAGGTTGATCAAGACTAAGTCAAGAGTGAATCAAGTTGATCAACTCACAAAGCGTAGAAGATGTACCGAGAGGGATCAAGTGATCCCATGGTATGGTAAGCATTATCCATTGCACTTTGTGTACTAACCCATGGTCTATGTGAGAGTCTATGTGGGGTTAGGTACGTGTCCATGGGCTTGCGCCAAGAGGAAGATATCATACAACCCATGGAAAGGATGACATCAAGTGGTGATCGTCATCAAGATTGCCGTGTGCAAGTTCAAGTGGAGCATCACGAAGAGATCAAGTGCTTGAAGCTTGCCATCCATTGTGGTGTCAATGGACTTGTGAAGATGAGTCAAGAGTGGCTCACCCATAGTGGACTATGGGGGAGCAATCATCTAGTCTTCATCGAGCCAACGCAATCAAGAAAGGTGGTCCATCTTGAGGGAGTCAAGATCGTCATCATCTAGCTCAAGTGGACCATGTGCAAGGCAAAGGTTTGCCCTTGATAGGTTTTCTATTTTACCGGTCTCATGGTGGTAGTAGGGAGACCGGGTTATTTGATCGTTTGCCGTACTATCAAGGGGGGCTCTCAAGTTGGTAGCTTGATCGTATCGTTAGTAGAGAGCTCAAACCCTTGCATCCTTGCATCATGTTTCTTGGTTCTTGTTTGGTTCTCTTTGTGAGTCTTAGAGCTTATGGTCATCTTGATGACAAGCTTGAGTTCATCGAAACGGAGTTCACATGCTGTCTTCTATGATGTTTTCGGTGTTGGAGGTTTTACCTGTCTTATCCGAGGAAGGGTTCTCACCATTTTCCTTTGGGACTTTTATCATTTGCTTATTCTTGATATTTCTATCAAGATTGTGTTAGCCCATGTCGTTAGCTTTCCAACAAACTTGGTTTCGTTGAATTCGGAGTCCGTTTGCAAAAGTTGTGGCTGTTTTGATAAAGGCTGCAGCGGTACTACCGCGACTAGAGTGGATGTAATTTTTACTACCGCTCGTAGCAGTACTATCATGGCTCCTGAGCGGTAGTACCGCCCCTGAGCAGTACTACCGCAGCTCCTAAGCGGTAGTACCGGCCCGGACCAAAATCTCGTGTTTTGCTCAGCGGAAGTAGGCAGAAGTATTTTTTTGTACCGCCATAAGCAGTAGTACCGCTACCATTTGCGGTAGTATGGAGGTCGAGCGGTAGTACTGTGAGGACGAGCGGTACTACCACTCCGAAGGTTCTTTTGGCCTTTTTGCCTCCTCGCTGTTGTGTTTCGAAGGGGTTCTACCGCCCTAGCGGTAGTACCGCTCCTTGGAGCGGTAATACCGCTCTGTGCGGGCTGTGAACATAACGGTTGGATTCGGGAGCTCCTATAAAAGGGGGTCTTCTTCCCCATTCAACCTCATCCTTTAAGCTCGTGTTCTTCCCCATTGTTGACCTTCTTCGAGCTTGCTAACTCTCAATCCCTCCATGGATTCTTGCTAGTTTTTAGGGAAAGAGAGAGGAGATCTAGATCCACGTTTCCACCAATCACTTTCTCCTCTAAGTGAGGGGAACCCCTTGGATCTAGATCTTGGAGTTCTTCGTGTTCTTCTTTCGTTCTTCCTCTCATTTTCCTCCCTAGCATTAGTTGCTTTGGTGGGATTTGGGAGAGAAGGACTTGGGCACTCCGTGTGCCCTTGCCATTGCATTTGGTGCATCGGTTTGAGTTCTCCACGGTGATACGTGGAAGTTACAAGTTGAGAAGCTTATTACTCTTGGGTGCTTGGTGCCCTTGAGCTTGTTCCTCTTGGGTGCTTGGGCGCCCTAGACGGTTGGTGGTGTTCGGAGCTCAATCATTGTGGTGTAAAGCTCCGGGCAAGCGTCGGGTCTCCAATTAGGTTGTGGAGGTCGCCCCGAGCAATTTGACGGGTACCGGTGACCGCCCCCAAGGGTTGCCAAAGTGTACGGGTTCGGTGACCGCCCCCAAGGGTTGCCATTTGTACGGGTTCGGTGACCGCCCTCAAGGGTCCCTTAGTGGAATCACGGCATCTTGCATTGTGCGAGGGCGTGAGGAGATTACGGTGGCCCTAGTGGCTTCTTGGGAGCATTGTGCCTCCACACCGCCTCCAAACGGAGACTAGCATCCGCAAGGGTGTGAACTTCGGGATACATCGTCGTCTCCAGCGTGCCTCGGTTATCTCTTCCCGAGCCCTTTTCTTATGCACTTTACTTTGTGATAGCCATATTGTTCTTGTCATATATCTTGCTATCACATAGTTGCTTATCTTGCTTAGCATAAGTTGTTGGTGCACATAGGTGAGCCTAGTTGTTGTAGGTTTTGTGCTTGACAAATTAACCGCTAGGTTTATTCCGCATTTGTTCAAGCCTCAACTGTAATTATTTTAAAGCGCCTATTCACCCCCTCTAGGCGACATCCACGATCTTTCAATTGGTATCGAGCCTCGTCTCTCTTTGTTGGGCTTAACCGCCTAGAGAGTAAAGATGTCGACTAGGGGATTAGGATTCTCGACACTCTTAGTTTCGATGGCACAAATTTTGATGTTTGGGTAATTCGCATGCTTAATCTCTTTAGGGTCATGGACCCAAATTTGGAGCGAATTGTAGATATGGGTTTTCTCCTCCAAAGGATCCCCAAAGATTATCTTTAGAGGATGAGAAAAACTCTTATCTCAATGCTCAAGCTACGAAAGTGCTGTTTGATGCGGTGAGCAATGTAGTTATAATTCAACTCATGCCAAACCGGGATGCTCAGTAGATGTGGACTAAGCTTCAAGATAAATATGGTGTGTCCAAGATTTGTAGGGATGATTGTTCTCCCTCCACCTCCGGCCGTATAGTCTTCTCAACTTCTTCTACATCACCTACATGTGGTTTGCCACAAGGTAATGATATGGTGAGTAGTGTCGGTCATTGCAATGATGATAGTGTGCTTTTTGTGGATGATTCTTCATCACTATATTATTGCAATGCTCTGCCTTTTGGGCTTTAACACTTTGAGCACTCCAAATGTTTCACATGCTTGTGTTGATAGTCCTTGCATATCATGTAGAAATTGCTTGACTAAATCTCATGATGATATGCTTGCTATGTCTTGTTGCCATGATAAAATGCATCTATTTCCTCGAATTGTTGTGCTAACAATGTAGAGGAAACCCAACACTCCATGGAACAAGATGTGGTGTTTAATGGTGCCTCAAGGGATCCTACACCATCATCTATTGCTTTTGCCTTATGGCTAAGGCGTCAAAGGTATCTCCTACTTTGTACCCCAATATGTCTCTTGATGATGATGTTGATACTAATGATGATGAGGATAATGATGAAGAGAATGATAATGTTGCCTCCTTAAAAACTAAGGGGAAATCATTTTTAAAGCTCTTCTTAAGAATAAAATTGCTCGCTCCAACTTCATGGAAATCATGTCTATTGCTATTGAGGGCAAGAAATATATTGATAAGTTGGAATCTTGTCTTGAGGAGCATGAGGTCACCATTGATAAAATGGAAGGTCATGAGCGTGATTACGCTAATGAGATTGTGGACCTCTCTCAAGCTCTTGAACTTGAACAAACCACCAAGGAATCTCTTGAGGATACTTTTGCTCTAGAATTATCTAGAGTGAGGGAATCTCGTGATAGAGCTCTTGAGGTGGCCAATGATTTTGAAACTAAAATGAGGAGCTTGAAGTTGTGCATGCTAAACTCCTTGAGGACTTTGAGCACCTCGAAAATGGCTCAAGGGTCATTAAGAGTGAGCTCATCAAACTCACCGAGTCTCATGCTCAACTTAAAGCTTCATATTCAAAAGAGCTTGCCAAGTTGTCTTCTCCTCCTGTTGCTAATGATGATGCTTGTGCTACTAACTCTATCTCTTGTGAAGCATCCATATTGAAGGAGAATGTTGAGCTACGGGCTCAACTTGAGTTGCTATCTAGCAATTATGGGAAATTGGAAGAAAGCCATGAAAAGCTCTCAAGCTCTCATGACGATCTTCTAGTATCCCATAATGTGCTAAAGATAGCTCATGAGGCCATGCTTGCTAAGGTAACATCTAGTGAGCCTCATGTGGATACTAGCACTACTTCTAGTCAAAATGCTATATTGATATGTGCTAGTCCTTGTAATTCATCTACTCACAATGTTGGTACATCTTGTGATGAATTGCCTTCCTTGCCTTGTTGCTCTAACAATGAAGCTTATACTTCCTCTAGTACTTGTATTGAGACTAACCATGTAGAGGAAATCAAAGAGCTCAAGGCCCAAGTTACTTCTTTGAAGAAAGACTTGGAAAAGAGTCATTAAGTTATATCCACAATCAACAATATCTTGAGTGTGCAAAAATCCCCCAATGACAAAGGTGGACTTGTATTCAACTCCAATAAGAAGAAGAAGTCCAAGATGAACAAAAAGAAGGGCCAAGAACAAGTCAAGAAATCGGCCAAGATTGTTTGCTTCAAGTGCAAAGTAGAAGGGCATCATGTCAGATCTTGCCCATTGAAGAAGAAGGCCATTAGTGTCAAGCAACAAGGGAAGAGGGCACAAGTTCAATCTCATGCTCAACATCAAGTTGAAGAAAGGCCTCTTCCCAAGAAGACTCAAGTTAATGCTTCTCAAATTGAGAAATCAAGTGAGAAGAAAGTGAAGAGTAGACGTTGCTACTTATGTCGTGAGAAAGGTCACGCCGCTTCTCCATGCACTAGTGGTAACTTATCCAACCCAATTATTATTGATGATATCTATTCTCTTGGTAAGGATAAGGTTGGCAATGTGTTTGCCAAGTTTGTTGGTACTCAAAGTGGTGTCAAGCAAAGAACCATTTGGGTAGCCAAACCTATTGTGACTAACCTCTTAGGACCCAACTTGGTTGGGGACCAACAAGCTCAAAGTTGATCAATAGGTGTTGATGGAGGGCATTGGAGACTTGGCTACATTATGAAGAATTAAGGGACTTCATCACTCTTTTGTCTCAAGCCAAGTCAATTGACTCATCAAGTTTATATCTTATATCCAATGTGCCTCCTTGCAGTAACTTGCACTTAAAATTGCTTACATTGAAAGTTACTTGCCCCTTGCATGTTTTGGTTTTGTTCCTTGCATGTGTTTGTATATGTTGTGATTCCAACTTGCTTATCTTGAGCAATCAAGTATGTGTGTGTTGGTTTGCACACCATGTACGTGTGTGTGTCGTATGCTGAGCCTTTATGCTTCTTGTTTGTATCCTAGTTGGCTCGTGTGAGAGATTAATGGAACATCCCATTTTGGGGAGTGATGTGCTTTGTGCACCTCACAATCCTATAAATGTGTGTACATGAGGAATACCATCTAGTATTGATATTACAAGATTATCTAGTCGCTAGGTGGTATATCTCTCATGAGAAATTCTAATTCTAAATAGTCCATTAATTATCTCTTGTTTGTTCCTTTTTATTGCCTCTTGTCTGTCTTTAATTGGTATCACATTATGGGGAGTAATATGCTATGTGTGTATTACTAGCCTAGAAAATGTGTACATTTGAGATATTGTCACCTAGAATTGATATTGTAAATTATCTTGTTCCTAGGTGGCATGATAGCTCTACAAGTTGCAATTTGCTTGTGTTTGGTGTGAAGATGTTGTGGGATATCCTTGCTATCTACCACCGGGAATTATTTCCAAATACTTCTTGTCTTTTGACAATTGGTACTCACTTATGTGTGGTAGAATTTATTGAGAATCTTTACATTGGCTTTTATTTTTATTTGCCTTTTCTCTTGCCAAGGTTTGTGTCAACTCCCTTGTCTTCCCTACCACTTGTGGATCTTGTTTGTTTCTCGTTCTTGTCTAGTGCTTTCTAGATATAGTGAAAGTGGTGATCCCACCTTGTGCATTTTGTATTCAAATGCAAATCCTATATAATGCACAACTCGTGGGGAGCTATCATATTTTCTTTAGAACACTCTTCTTGTGATCCTTATCAAGTGTGTGTTTGTGGAAGGCAAGCCGTTTCTTTTTGGTACTTTGTGCCATCATGAAACTTTGTAGAGGGCTTGGTTTGTTTGGAACCATTCTCTCTTTGGGAGTTTGACATCCTTCATTTCGTGTGTATCAATGGATATCTCATTCCTTGATGTATCTTTAATGATATCTTCCAAGTGATAATTTATCTATTTGGTATCCTTTTTCTTTGCATCTCGTTTTCATTTGGTTTCGGTTCTTGAAAGTTTTGAGCATGCATGTTTACTTCATGTATTTTATTTGGCATGCTTTCTTTCTTTGACCCAATATATAGGGAAACTCCACCAAGTCTCAAATTGGATGAGAGGTGCATGAAATTCATTTTCATATCTATATGCACCTATTTATGTGGAGTTTGTCCTATGTATTGGTGTTTCTAACTATTTGGTCCCGATGAGTTTGGGTACCGTTTAGTTTGTGTTGTTCTTCTAGGAACATTTGGAGATGCATTGGATGCTCGGCTCACTCACAAGGAAGGTGTTGTCACCATGTGCATATTGGAGTCAAGCTAGGATGATCAATGAACTACTATCTACCTTCAATTGGTATCTACTACATCCTTCCAATGGTATCTCGGTAATAAGTATCATCATCTACTACATGTACACATTACTTGCATCAACCTTGTGTAGGTTGTATCATGGCATGTATTTCACTCTTTCTTGTGATACTTGTTTCCTTTCTCAAAGCATCTCAACGATGATCTCATGTTGCTAGTTGTGATGTCTTTGATGTTCATGGGTAGGAATTCATTTATATACAATAAGACCATATCTAGCCAAGTGCTATGCTTTCAAGCAAATATCTTATTGGTATATTTATGACTTCCTTGTGGATATCTTGTTCCTTCATGTTGTAACTATTTGGTGTACATCCCTCTTTGTAGATATATATCATCATGATTTTGTCTACCTAGAACCTTATACACTTGAGAGAAACTACATCTCTAGTTGATATCCTTTCTTTCACGTCCACCTTGTCTTTCTTATGTTAATTCTTTGGTGGCTCCGTGAAAGCTTTTGCCTTGAGTGCGTGTCCTCTATCGTTCCATCTTGACGCACTCTTGTGTGGTGAAGATTATTTTCCTCATGCTTATCGTTACGAGGCTTTTGCCATCTTAATTGGCATCCCTCGTCTTGATGAGGCTTTCATCTTCTATCTTCACCACGGGTTGTCACAAGCATAAGTTCTTTATATGCTTATTAGTAAGCTTGTGAACCCATTTGCTAGTTGTGTGTGGGAATGACAGGCCTTGCACCGTGTGCCTCATTCTTTCAAGACTATGTTGATGCTTAATGCTCATCCTAATTTTAGTCTTCTCAAGTGCTTCGCCATGACTCACACACATCATTTTGGTTGAGCCCATTCTTAAGTTGCCTCTTTTACTTGTTGCTCAACCATGTGTTTGTTGCAAGTACTAGGCTTTGTTTCCTATATGCTCACTTGCACTTGTTGTAAGTTTTTATTGATTTTGGGGGAGCTATGATCCTATTTTGTGCACTTTGTATCCAACTACAAAACATTCTTTTTGTGCACAAATCATGGGGAGCTTCTCTAGTTTCTTTAGAACACTCCTCGTCTCATATCATAATAATCCTTCATTCATGTGGCTCATAGGATCTTTGGTCTAGTTGGTTCAATTGATATCCTTTGATTGCTTGCTTCAATTGGTATCTTTTGATTGCTTGATTGCTTGTTTCTCTCTTTGTTATGTCTTTGTGGCATATCATTCTTTTGCAATCTTTGGGCCTCATATAGTTTGTGTTCCTCCAAGTATTAACTGTTGGATATGTGTATTGCATTCCACTCTCTTGTTGAGAAATACACAATTTATGGAGGACCACAATTTATATTGGTCTTCTTAGCTTTTTCGCCCATTTGTGGCAATCGATGCCAATGGGGGAGAAGTTTCAGAGAGTTTTGTGGAGAAGTTTAGAGAGTTATCTCCTCTTGCTTTGGTTTTGTTCCTTAGCATTTGCATCTCATACGCATGCACTATTGGTTGTTGAATTGCATGGTGATGCATAATTCCTTATATAAACTCTCTTGAAAGTGATTGTCATCAATTACCAAAATGGGGAGATTGAAAGGACATGCGGTGCCCCATGTGTGGTTTTGGTAATTGATGACATTCTCTATGGACTAATGGTTGCATTGAGTTATATTTGAAGGATTTGTCCATAGGCATTTCTTGAAGTCCATGTGTTGGTTTCAAGGAGTTTATGTGTTGACCAAGGTGCTATTAAGGAATTATCCAAAGATTGGTCATGTGAGTGTTGAGCTTATTGCAAGCATGTCTTGAAGAAGAAGATTGTGTGATCATTCATGTTTACCTTCAAGACATCATCCAAACGAATAGAGTTGGAAAGATTCAAGGTTGATCAAGACTAAGTCAAGAGTGAATCAAGTTGATCAACTCACAAAGCGTAGAAGATGTACCGAGAGGGATCAAGTGATCCCATGGTATGGTAAGCATTATCCATTGCACTTTGTGTACTAACCCATGGTCTATGTGAGAGTCTATGTGGGGTTAGGTACGTGTCCATGGGCTTGCGTCAAGAGGAAGATATCATACAACCCATGGAAAGGATGACATCAAGTGGTGATCGTCATCAAGATTGCCGTGTGCAAGTTCAAGTGGAGCATCACGAAGAGATCAAGTGCTTGAAGCTTGCCATCCATTGTGGTGTCAATGGACTTGTGAAGATGAGTCAAGAGTGGCTCACCCATAGTGGACTATGGGGGAGCAATCATCTAGTCATCATCGAGCCAACGCAATCAAGAAACGCAGTCAAGATCGTCATCATCTAGCTCAAGTGGACCATGTGCAAGGCAAAGGTTTGCCCTTGATAGGTTTTCTATTTTACCGGTCTCATGGTGGTAGTAGGGAGACCGGGTTATTTGATCGTTTGCCGTACTATCAAGGGGGGCTCTCAAGTTGGTAGCTTGATCGTATCATTAGTAGAGAGCTCAAACCCTTGCATCCTTGCATCATGTTTCTTGGTTCTTGTTTGGTTATCTTTGTGAGTCTTAGAGCTTATGGTCATCTTGATGACAAGCTTGAGTTCATCGAAAACGGAGTTCACATGCGTCTTCTATGATGTTTTCGGTGTTGGAGGTTTTACCTGTCTTATCCGAGGAAGGGTTCTCACCATTTTCCTTTGGGACTTTTATCATTTGCTTATTCTTGATATTTCTATCAAGATTGTGTTAGCCCATGTCGTTAGCTTTCCAACAAACTTGGTTTCGTTGAATTGAGTCCGTTTGCAAAAGTTGTGGTTGTTTTGGTAAAGGCTGCAGCGGTACTACCGCGACTAGAGCGGATGTAATTTTTTACTACCGCTCCAGAGCAGTACTACCGCGGCTCCTGAGTGGTAGTACCGCTCCAGAGCAGTACTACCGCGGCTCCTAAGCGGTAGTACCGCTCCGGACCAAAATCTCGTGTTTTGCTCAGCGGAAGTAGGCACGGAGGTATTTTTTTAGTACCGCTACATAGCAGTAGTACCGCTACCATTTGCGGTAGTACCGTGAGGTCGAGCGGTAGTACCGTGAGGACGAAAGCGGTACTACCGCTCAAGGTTCTTTTGGCCTTTTGCCTCCTCGCTGTTGTGTTTGAAGGGGTTCTACCGCCCTAAGCGGTAAGTACCGCTCCTTGGAAGCGGTAGTACCGCTTCTGTCTGGGCTGTGAACATAACGGTTGGATTCGGAGCTCCTATAAAAGGGGTCTTCTTCCCCATTCAACCTCATCCTTTAAGCTCGTGTTCTTCCCCATTGTTGACCTTCTTCGAGCTTGCTAACTCTCAATCCCTCCATGGATTCTTGCTAGTTTTTAGGGAAAGAGAGGAGATCTAGATCCACGTTTCCACCAATCACTTTCTCCTCTAAGTGAGGGAACCCCTTGGATCTAGATCTTGGAGTTCTTCGTGTTCTTCTTTCGTTCTTCCTCTCATTTTCCTCCCTAGCATTAGTTGCTTTGGTGGGATTTGGGAGAGAAGGACTTGGGCACTCCGTGTGCCCTTGCCATTGCATTTGGTGCATCGGTTTGAGTTCTCCACGGTGATACGTGGAAGTTACAAGTTGAGAAGCTTATTACTCTTGGGTGCTTGGTGCCCTTGAGCTTGTTCCTCTTGGGTGCTTGGGCGCCCTAGACGGTTGGTGGTGTTCGGAGCTCAATCATTGTGGTGTAAAGCTCCGGGCAAGCGTCGGGTCTCCAATTAGGTTGTGGAGATCGCCCCGAGCAATTTGACCGGTACAGGTGACCGCCCCCAAGGGTTGCCAAAGTGTACGGGTTCGGTGACCGCCCCCCAAGGGTTGCCATTTGTACGGGTTCGGTGACCGCCCTCAAGGGTCCCTTAGTGGAATCACGGCATCTTGCATTGTGCGAGGGCGTGAGGAGATTACGGTGGCCCTAGTGGCTTCTTGGCGAGCATTGTGCCTCCACACCGCTCCAAACGGAGACTAGCATCCGCAAGGGTGTGAACTTCGGGATACATCGTCATCTCCGCGTGCCTCGGTTATCTCTTCCCGAGCCCTTTTCTTATGCACTTTACTTTGTGATAGCCATATTGTTCTTGTCATATATCTTGCTATCACATAGTTGCTTATCTTGCTTAGCATAAGTTGTTGGTGCACATAGGTGAGCCTAGTTGTTGTAGGTTTTGTGCTTGACAAATTAACCGCTAGGTTTATTCCGCATTTGTTCAAGCCTCAACCGTAATTATTTTAAAGCGCCTATTCACCCCCCCCCCTCTAGGCGACATCCACGATCTTTCAACCTTCATTAACCTTCGACCAAACATCCCTAATTTCCTTCGCATTTGCTAGATTACGAATGAGATCAAACTGCTCTTTTGTGAGTCAATCAGAGATGACGTCTTGAGCTTGAGCATCGTGCATGATATTTCTTCGGTCTTCCAGACTTGTTCTGTCAACTTATCACACAAAACCCTCAGGGGCACTAGATGAAGTTACACCCTAACTATGTCCTCTCATTATTGTCGAGATCCTTGTTACATTAACAATCCCCGTGATCAGAAAAATAAGACCATAAACAATATAGGATCTAGTACATAGGCTTGAATAGGGATCTTTTTGTTGTTTATAGTTCCACACATGTAAGCAAGTTTTCATCTGAATATCATATTTAGGAACCAACTAATTCTAGCATAGAAAGTAGACTCAATAACAACTTTATTATTGCCTCTAGGGTATATTCCCACAGCCTCCTCTCATCGTTGGCGGGCTCCACCAAAGTGAGATGGAGAAGAGAGGTGTTTATGAGATGTTGCACTTTCCAAGCACCGCCGCCCGCTGGCTTCCCATGCCCTGCTCGAGAGCCACCACGGCCTGCTACCCTGCCTATCCCTGCGCTGCAGTCTCCACCGATCGATCTAACCAAAAAGGTTCTGGCTACTGGTCGATTCAAGAGGAGGAAGGGAGAGAACTAAGATAGTCAGAAGCCCGGGAGCCGTTCAATCGGCAGAAAATGGGGCGGTCGACTGAGCCTATGTCTACCCAATTAGAACGCGGGATGGTTGCTCCTAGTGTGACACTCGGCAAAATCATTTTCTATGATTTTCCAAAGAATGTAGGTTGTATACAAAATAATTTTATATCATATACCTTAATACATTTTAACAAGTAATATACTAAATATAAGTTATTTTAGGACTTTACAATAAATTTGAATTTATTTATCATTTTCTACATTTTGAAGTCCTAGAAATGCACTTAATGACTTAATATAGCAAATGGACCCTCAAAATGCCAATTTTTGACATGTTACATCTAATGGTGTTTGTTGAGTGTAGAAGTTTCAAGGGCAATGATGAAACAACTGTCGCTTTGCCTACAAACCTGATTTGTAAGTAGTATACATGAGAACTTTTGAAACACTATTAAACACTTATTACAAACTCTAGGGGTCATATCATAATAGCATGTCATGTTCGTGTTTCTTGGCTTCATTAGAACCTTTTAGAATTAAATAACTACTAAACTCCACGTTGGTTCCCAAGCTCGACCCCGTGGTGTTTGGAACTATTTTTGTTTTGTAGTATAGGGGCTAAACCTAAACTATATATATCCATTAAATGCCTAGGAATGCACTTAATGTCCTAAATATAGGAAACAACCTTGAAAAATGCCAAAGTTTAACATGGAACATACAATAATATATTTCGAGTGTAGAAAAAGTTTCAAGGCCAATGGAATAATCAACAGCCTCTTCGCTCGCAAACCTGGCATGTTACCTCTCGAAATCTTTATGTGCTTTGTGAGCTACCTACGTGACAACTTCTGCAAACATTCTTCAAATCTAGCACAACCTCTAGGGTCCATATAATGAAACCATGCCAAGTCTAGTGATTTTCTAGCTTCTTTTGCATTTTATAGAACTAAAATGGCAATAACATTCATATCGGTGGCCGAGTCTTGCCCCCCTGGTGTATGGAAGTCCAGTTATTTCCATTCACAAAGTCTTAACATAGACTAAAGAAGATAAATAGTTTTAACCCATTTTATGTCATCATTTGATGTACCTGTAGTTTAAATTTGAATTATATTAATTAAATGACAAGAAATACACTTAGTGACTTAAATGTTGGAAATGGACTTGAAAATTTCCAAGTTTTAACATGAAACATGCAATGATGTATGATGAGTGTATAAAAAGTTTCAAGTCCAACGTAGATGGTACAATTTCGCATGCAAGCCTAGCATGTTCCTTCTTGAAATCGAGTTTCTTCCTCGAAGATGGTACAATTTCTAAGCAGTCCACGTGAAATTTTTTGCAAGACATTTCAATTTTTTATCACAACCTCTAGCGGTCATAGTATGACCCATGCCATGTTTGTATTTTTCTGTCTTCATTTCAAATTTTAAAAATTAATTCACCACTAAGCTCCAAGTTAGTGATTGAGTCTCTCACAACTCTCCCATTGCTCCTAGTCTTTCCTTACACATGTTCAAAAGAGAAGACAACAAAGCAACGAGACAAAAGAAAAAGAAATCAGGAAAAGAAAAGAGAATATAAGAAGAAAGCAAAGAAAACAAAAGAAGAGGAAAAAAAGATAGTAGAAGAAAACAAAGCAAAGAAAATGAAAGAACGAAATACGATAAAAGAAAATAGAAGAAAGAAAGAAATAAAATAAAATAGAAGTGAGAAGAAAGAAAATACTTTAACGAGCGTTCCATGTCGAGCACTCGACAAACTGGGACACCACAGTCACTCTGCCGTCAACAGTGGCGTACATGTGTCACCGTGTTTGCCAAGAATTTGGTGTTTGCCGAGTGTCTTCGTCATTTTTTATCAAGTGTAACGTTTTTGTCGAGTGCTTTTTTCTTGGTTCTCGGCAAAGATTATGCTTCGCCGAGTGTAACATTTTTGCCAAGCATTTTTCTGCAGGCACTTAGCAAAGTCATTGTAACGAGTGCACAATAAAATGCACTCGGCAAACAGCCTAAAACTAGGAAAATAAAGTTTTTCCCGTTGTGTATAGTGTTAAGTTAACTAGTTTAGGATCTCTAAGGGGAGACAAGGGGTTTAAGGAGGATGCTTCCCTTTAATTCATAAGATATTTTAGGGATATCAGTGAGATTTGTATTATTCCTAGAAAGATTAATTAGTCTTGTTTGTTACATGTCGCCTGGAGTAACTTAGACCAGTAACATGCATATGTTACTACCTCTCTCTTAGTTTACAGGGCGTGCGCGTACCCTTAGGTCGTCAATTTGACCAACCTAATACAAATCATATATTAAAAAAATATACCAACATAAACTTCGGAGTTTCTACTTTCAAAAGATATAATTTTTGTGTTATATAGTTTATATTATAGTGATAAAATTGGCAATCTAGGTATACGCGCAGGACTTGTAAAGTGAAGCAGAGGTAGTACTAGTCTATGTTACTACCTCTATCTCTACTCCTAATGTCTCAGTTGGTAGGTCGTGTTCCGGGTTTTATTTTCGTCCCATCTTATCTGATCTTTTTTGGTACTTCTTTGATACTTGCTCCCACCTCCCGCTGACCCGCCACGAATCGACAAAACCACGTACCGAGTCCTCCACCAGCACCCGCGCTCGTCGGGTCGTAACCACCGATCGCGCCCGAGACAAGCGACGCAAAAAAAATCTACGTAAATTAACCAGCGATAAAAAAAACCTACGAAAAATAACCAGCGAAAAAAACCCCGCACGTACGAGCGACGTCACATGCCCTCGAGCGAGAACGACTCGCACGCTAGACTCCCTGCCCTCGTTCGTCGCCGCCTTCATCCCTTCGCCGCCGCCGCCCTTCATCCCTTCGCCGCCGCCCTCGGTCTCACATCAAAGGCGCCCCACTAGCACAACGAACCCGCCGCCCTTCTGGAGCCGAAAGCCGATCCATAGATCCCCATCTGGACGCGCACGTCCGCCTTCTTGGATCCATCGCGTGGATCCGCCGCCGCCGTCGCCGCGGAACCCCTCGGACGCCTCCGCCTTCGTGGATCCATTGCTGTCGTCGAGGATCCACCTCTTCCTCCTCCGTTGCTTCCCCTTCGCCCCACCTGCCGGCATCGACCTCATCCAGCACGCCTACCTGGTCGGGGCCCCTGACTCGTCGTCCGCCACCTGGTCGTGTGCGTCTTGTCTCTTGGGACGCCGCTCCGACCCGATCCGGCGAGGAGGCAGCCTCCGTCTGCGGCAACGAGGGCGGCGGCCGGCTGCGCGAGAGGTTGATGCCTTTGTTTCTGTTTCGCGCTGCAGGTCGTCTTCACGGAGCTCTGCAACATGCTGGATCCCGGGAAGCCGGCCTTCACCCCCAAGAAGGGCAAGCCCAGCGTCGTCATGTTCGTTGGATTGCAGGGTGAGTCTCACTGACTAACCTCGGTTACTTGCTCTGTTTTTTGTTCTATGCATATATATGTACCACTCTGTGTGTAGTATTTCTAGACCATCTACAATAAACTTGATGTTTAAGCACATGTGATGCGCTCATAGGTGTCATGGGAACTGTATGTTTCATGTTTATCCAAATTGTCGTGATAGCCAAGCAAAATTGAATGGTCCAAACCTTGTTGAATTGATGTAAATTTAGGTTATCATTGTGTGTAGAATTGCGGTTAGGGTCATCAGTTGCCTTTCACCAATAGAAGCTGAACTTGTTTAGTTTATTGCTGTAATCTTATCCTCTATCTATGTGCTTTACTTCGTTAATTGTGATGGCAAGCAACTATAGCAGTCGGTATTGTACACACGGGAGCTCTCAATTCTGTATTGGGATGGATGGCAAGGTAGATACATTGTTTTGTCGATCTGATTGTGCCTCCATGACGGCATCGTGATGCCCACCGCCGAAGGCGCTGCGTCGCGACCAAAGGGGCACCCGGCCACGGCCGGGGACTCACTGCAGTTGAAGCACGCCATCTCGCCACCATGTATGTTGTGTGTTCTTGTGCTGCAGGTCCTTGGGGTTGGGTGTTCTTGTCGCCACCATGTTCATGCAGGCACGAATTGGACTGAGAAATGCTAACAGAGGAGGAGAAGACCATGCAAGTACGTATGTGCCAAAATTGATAGATTTAACTCTAGGTATTGCATTATTTTGCTGCAATGTAGTAGTACTCTTTAAAGAATTTGTAGGCGATAGCAAAAGGACTAGATGAAGGATCCATTGATTTAAAAACACGTGGAAAGAATTCAGTTTTGTAAATATTGTATATACCCTTCCCCTGAAAAGTTTGACGTTGTTACTTGGGAAAAGGAAACTGCCCACAGATCAAATCCTTTGATACATTGATTACTTTTAGTTATGCAAAGTTTAAACTTCAGTCATGCTTTATTGGTCGTTTTCCCCAATAAATATCTACCAACTGCAGGTCCTTGGGGTTGGGTGCGGCAACTCATGGCTCGAAGACAATCTTTTGTGGTGGGCGTCGGCGCTGGCGGCACCTGCATAGACCGTCTCGCTGGGAACGAAGAGATGCTCCCCTGATTTTTTTTAAATGATGCTCCCCTGATTTGGAGCTGTAGAAAGGAGGTGGTTGCAGACACAAAGTGGGGACACACAACTTCCAGTCATAATATTCTTTATCTTGGCTCGTTGTTTGGGGATGGACGCATCAATCTGATCGCGCTCTCCTCCATGCCAAACGGATCCTTGGTTCGGAGGTCTTGTGGCGCCCGGCGATGACAACCTTTCTATCGACGCAAGGGCAGCAGGAGCTCATGACGCTGTTGATGCCACCACCATGCACGGGGTTGATGCAATGCGGGACAAGTATGTATACCAGGCAAAGTACTCAATCTGTTTGGCATTTAGCTTTTTGATTCTGTTTTTAGTGAGCTTTTTGATTCAGATTATTTGTTTACCTGATGCCTTCACTCTAGGTAATCTGTTTGTCTGACATTTTGCTTTTTGATTCAGTGCGATCACTAATGAGGAGAACATAAAACTTCAATTGAGGGCACTGTGATTCTCTAGCTACATGTATCATGTAAGTGACGTCTTTCCATGAATCTTCTATTCATTATATAACCTCTCAGGCCCTTAGAAAAGTATCTCTGTTAACTCGATTTATTTCTGTTGATTCTTATAGAGCTTCTGCAGGAGGGCGTCACCTGCGGCATCACTTGCATCGACCTCTCACCGATCACCATCCCGAGGATGCACGACAGACTGGCGGAGCAGGGCACCAGTGATTGTTTCACCAATTTGCTCGACTCATAGTTCCCTTCCTCTCTCCACGCAACGTTGCCCATTGTTGCTAAGTTGTTAATTCATCAGGCCCATTATTGCGGCTACATAGTCTGTTCATCTTGCCTGCCTTCTTAGGAGAAACCAATTTACTGAAGGTAACTATTCTTTATTTACATTTTATTTGTTTCTTCCTCCTACTTATGCGATTTGCGTCGGAAATATTCTGACTACTTGCATGAAATTTAGACCCTACTTGCACAGTTGCTTGCATTTTGTGTTGAGAAACATCTGCTACTTAAATGTACATAATACTTGCAAGTTCTATTTGTTGACTGTGCCATGATTACTTTAGGCCTTTAGTTGTACAAAACTGCCAAAGTAGGTGACAACCACCTACAGCTCAATCCCTGTTTAACTCGACAGACAAGCTAAAGTAAATGTGGAGCCAAGATAAATTGTTGTAAGCCTTTTACTGACTAGGAACGAGGGGTTGTAGGAAGGAACACTGCACTATGAGTATGCCCTTTGTTAGCTCTTTGCCCTTTTCTGTAACACTAGCCTATAGAAGGATGAATGGTGTCAAGCTCCGGGCAACAAGTAGGATTATCTCAGTAGTAAGCAGTCAGCACCACTATCTGAGATTGCACATTTACGACCATGGTGGCACATAGAAAAGGAAGGTTGGTCTGATGGCTGCTATGGCAGGGGCTGCTGCACCGGCTCGGGATGGTGGATTTGGAGCGATGCACTCAGATCTGACCCTGACAACCGCGTTGTTTCTATGTCGCATGAGTTGCTGTAGCTGGTCGTCGCATGAGGGTTATGCCGGCTGACGGCAGGGGGGGTGACCTACACAATGTTCTTGGCTCTGATGGCCTGGGTATCATTGCATGACCAGATTTGCAAGCAAGCTCACTGATAGGAGATCAGGGACTCGAGCGAAAGCTCCGTGACCTTCTTAGAGGCATAGTCGTAGACATCTTCCTATCCTTTCATGTGCTTGGGCTCTCCGGGTGAGAACCTAAACTCCAGTTTTCTGGAGTGGGTGGCGGTGGCGTTTACGTCGTAACCATCTTCGGAGGCGTTGCCTTGGAGGGCCAGCCTTTGGATGTCGTGTGGGGCTCTTTCGTTTTCAAGGGCGGTGTATGTCGGGGCTGCGGCTCCGGGATCTTCTATTAAGTGTCGAGGCTGTGGCCTCGGGCAGTACTACGACAACAGCTCCAAGAGGTAGGACTGCTTGTCGGCATGGCTTGGGTGAGGACCTTGAAGTGCGGAAGCAGCAAGGTTGTCAGCTCCGTCAATGTGCCCCAGTCGGGACTGTTGGACGACATGTTGGGGCAGCGGCCCAGGGTGTGGTGCAGCGTTCGTGGTCTATGTGCGGTTGGCCTGAGCAGCGTGAGCTGCGGGTAGCTGTATCGTTCGGCGTTAGTGCTCGAGGGACAGTGGTGGGGGTAGCGGCACCGGAAGGTGGTGCGGCGTTCGTGGTCTATGTGCGGCTGTCATGAGCAGCGTGGGCTATAGTTAGTTGTATCATGCGGCGTTGCTGCTTGAGGAAGAGCGGTGGCATGTCGGGGTTGTGGCGCGGGATCCGTTCGTTCGAGTTCCTTCTCTTTTGTTTTATCCTTTGTAATCTAATTTCTGCCTAACTACGGGCTAGAAAAGCTGTTGCATGATTAGGAGTAGAGATTTGTTTTCTGGAACTTGCTTTTAATCAGGATGGGTTATAGGCAATTACAGATCGATGACCTGCATTGCTGCTCATTACTGAAAACAAGTAGATTACCTTGCAAGCATCCAGGAATTCAAAAGCATGGAGTAAATTACCTACAAGCAGTATACAGAGAGACTGATTCTATAATATTCTTTTTGTTGTAGACGGAAGAGAAAGCAATATGAAGTTTCTGATGCAGGTAATGTTCCTTGCATCCTTAGCTTAGTTTGATCCAATTTTATAGTGACATTGGAGGCCATGGATTCGTAGTCCTAATGCATTGTACTAAAATAAATAAATCCTCAACCATGTTTTTCAGTATGTTGAATTATGTGAGGATAGTTTTCAGTTTATACGCATGTCTATGAACTTTGGTTTCAGTCTAGGTAGGTCACACTTTGATTGGATATTTGACATGTCAGAAGACACTTGTTTGAAAAATAATACCAGCCAGTCACACCTGTTTGACATAAAGAATATGAAATATCTTCAATAGCTACTCCTTCAGGGAATCCTTTGCTTCTGGTATAGTCTCATATTCAACCTTCTGAACTGACATCAAACACATCCTCTGAACTACCAGACTGAATGGTGATTTTGTAGGTAAACTAATTTTAAGAAAAGTAGATTAGTTGCAACAAATATTTTAGTCTTTCACCCATATTCTCTTGTTTTCTGCAACTATTCCAAGATAGGTCCCATACTTTCCATTGCAATGCACATCAATTTCATTTGGAAACATACCATGGTCCAATTGTTTGTTTTCTTTACCAGTTTTGCATGGCCATTGTGTACAACCATGTTATCTGTTGCTTGATGAAACAAGAATATGATGTTTATGATTACAGACGAGTGAGTCAGATCTCATGTGAGCCATTTCGCCTTCCTTTATGTAGTGTAAATTTAACCATTGACATATCACTCGGAGAAACATTTTTAGCTGGGAGAAGGAAGAGAAGAAGGGTGCTTGAATGGTAAAAAAAGAAGTCGTCAATGCAGCCCGTTGCAACTCACAGGTGTTCTACTGATGCAGAGGTACCTTTCCTTGCTTGGGAGTTATATGTGGTTCTGTTTGCTAAATCTGTTATCTTGCATGCTTAGCTTTTTAGTGTATAACCAGTTTGTAGGTCCTACTATTTGATCACCGGATGCAACGGATGGGTGCCGGATGGCGTCTTTGGCGTTTCGTTGAGGTACGACCAAACTACACTGCAGTTCGGTCTAGCCAAAGTTATGCATGCTGTTTATCTCTACTTTGCGTGTGAATGTCCCTGAAACATGGTTTTGTTTGACTCTAGGTTCAGGAATAAACATGATAACTCAATCACTGTTATCAGAACAAGGTATGCACACTGATGGCGATGAACCCAGTGACGGCGAGCGCGGGGGGCACGAGCACCAGGCTGAACAGCACGACGAGAGGCATCACAGTGCGACACCGACGAGGCTATCTACCAGGACGAGGCCGGAGAGGCCCGGCAGCATGCTGCCAACACTATTGTATGAATATGATCAAGTGGTGTGTTGTGGCTGGATTGTGTCACTTCCATTTAATCAAAAGAGTTTTAGTTGTTCTCCGAAGACACATCTCACTCACTGTAATTAGGAATTAACTATTGTTTGCCTCAAACATATACATGATCTATTGACTCCTACCAAAATTTCAGAACTACCCATGCAGAAAAAAAAACATCTATCGACTCTTAGCAACATCGACTAGCTTATTGGCATGGCAAAGGCTCTAATTTTCCATATATTGGAATCTTTTACCGCTTCAATGATAAAGGTGCAGATTTATCCTTTCTCCTTGTTTGATCTACTCTATTTACCTTTATTTATTAGTGGTGATGGTCTGCCGAAGTGTTGTGACTTATGAGATATAGCGGTCGAACTTCTGGTTGATCATACTGTAGTAAAAAATGAGAACAAGAAAGTTTTTGACAATCTGCTGTTTATCACGGCATGGGACACATGTATATAGAGTACATTTTGAAGCTAAATGAATGAACGATAATGAACTCTAGATTTCTTGAGTATAGATTAATTATCTAGATTTCTTGAGTAAAGATTAATGTGCGTAAACTTTGCACCTTTAGCTCTCTAAATAAAACCAATGATGGTTAGCCTGATTTTTGGAGTTCTATTTGGAGCTTAGTAGGCTTGAACAAACTGAAGCTTATTAAGATGTTTTTTGGAATGTGCTTTGCTCTTGATGAGACAATTTTTTGGTAGCAATGCACGCGTGACCCTGAGCCCTGGATGTTAGGCCGCGGCATCCCCGGCGATGGCGCATTAGGACCTCACCAAAGGTGAAGATGATGTGGCATGCCATCTTGCCGCCGGTGAAGGAGAGGCACCTGTTAATGCAATGGAGTGTGGAGTGCGGGGAGGTTGCATGCCCTAGATATGCTGGTAGGGTTTAGAGGGTTGGCTGGCGACGGAGGCGGCGACTTTTGATAGGGGGCGACGGGATAGTGCGTGACAACACTTGCTGATCATGGATGTCGGTGGCAAGTGGTTGGGCACGTAGAGGTGGGCGGGTTGATAGAGTGGATGAAGAAAAAGGTGGGCGGTGGGAGTAAGAAGAATAGTAGCACCAGCGGGTCGTCGGTGGTGGAGGAGAGGCCAGGGGTTGACGGACTCAAGTGCGGTGTGCGAGCGGTCATGGGCACCAGAGATGGTGGTTGGGTTTAGAGGGATGGATGGTATTGACGCCGGCGGAGGTGGCGACTCAAGCATGGGGCGGTGTTCGGTAACACTCACCGGCTATAGGGTGGCAGTGGCAATTGGTTAGGCACGAAGAGGTGGGCGGGTCAATAGGATGGACGAAGAAAAAAAGCAGAAGAGGGAGGAAGAAGAACCATTAGCAGAGATGGATCGTCGTTGGTAGAGATGGGCAGTGGATTAATCGATTTGAATGTAGGGTACGAGAGGTCTCGCGATTTGAATGTAGGGTACGAGAGGTCTCGGGTGGCGGAGATGGTGGAAAGGTTTAAAGGGATGGCCGGCGCAATATTCTGCAACATTTTATTTGCATACTCCTATCCCGAGCAATCATAGAAATAAAAGAAATTTCTGGAACTATGTTAGAAATATCTATTTATGTGGAGAGATGAGGAAGAATGCAGCTCTCATGATATCATTTTCATCGTCAACATATTAGTAACATTGTGAGTATAAGAATGCTAGTTATCTGCATTGTCGCCCGTAGCAACGCACGGGCACTCTACTAGTAGTGCATAGTATCATAGATGGTCTCATTTATTGCCATGCATGACACATAGTAGCATCACATTTGTTATATTACGGTATCTACCTTTGTTACTATAACCATCTCTCTTTTATTTAATTGCTTCACATAAGTATTTTTTTGAGTCCTAAGTGCATGATACTCCCTCCGGTCCTTTTTACTCCGCACATTAGCTTTGTCTGATGTCAAAATTTGCTAAGTTTGACCAAATTTATATTAGAAAATATTAACATCTATAACATCTAATAAATATAATATGAAAATATATTCCGAGATGGATCTAATAATAAATGTGTTGTTATGTGAATGTTAATAATTTTTTGTATAAACTTGGTCAAACCTAATATGCAGAGTAAAAAGGACCGGAGGAAGTACTACTTATGTTACCTCCACTATGGCCAGCCTTAGCATGGACCTGTCTTTAAAAGATTTTCCACTTGTATCCACTGGTTATGGGTTAAAAGTAAATTTGCGACGAGGTTATAGTTACGTTGCACCCGTTTCATTCTGCCCACCAACTTCTTCTCTGTCTTGGAATGGATCGATTAATACAGGAGGAACAACAGATGGACTATCCAACTTTAACCTAACTATACTACTAACTGATATATATACGCCAAGAAATTTATAGCTGAAGTGTAGTAAATGGTTGGCAGATAAATGATGATGATATGGCCCAAGTATGGCTTTAAGTTCCCAGCCCCTCACTCATACGGTCACACCATCATCAGTACCAGCGCGCCGTGGACAATTCCATCCCTATGGTCACCGTGCCCGTCGCCCCTGCCGGCCTTATCGCGATGGTGCGGTTCGGGGCGGAGGAGCTGGCCAGCCGAGTCTCCGAGCTCAACCCAGTGCACCTGTTTTTGGCCTGTTTCTTCCCGGCCGCAGCGGCCATCGTCTACCTCATGCTGCGTCCGCGCGCGGTGTACCTCGTCGACTACGCCGGCTTCCGTACCCCGTCTAACTGCCGGGTACCCTTCGCCACATTTCTGGAGCACGCGAAACAACATCCCCAGCTTAACGAGCGCAGCATCCGGTTCATGACACGGTTGTTGGAGCGCTCGGGGATCGGGGAGGACACCTGTCTGCCCCCGGCGCACCACTACGTTGGGACGCACAAATATTGCACCGTTGACGCCGCCCGCGCCGAGTTCGAGCTTGTGACCTTCTCGGCCATCGACGACCTGCTCGCCAAGACCGGCATCGCCCCAGACGCCATCGACATACTCATCGTCAACTGCAGCTTGTTCTGTCCCACTCCGTCTTTGGTGGACATAATCATAAACAAGTACAAGCTGCGGAGCGACGTCCGCAGCATGCACCTCTCCGGCATGGGATGTAGCGCGGGGATGATCTCCGTGGGGCTCGCCAGGAACCTCCTTCAGGTTGCTCGCCAGGGCGCGCACGCGCTCGTCATCTCCACGGAGACCATCACACCAAATTACTACCTCGGGACCGAACGCGCGATGCTCCTGCCCAACTGCCTCTTCCGCATAGGCGGAGCGGCCGCGCTGCTGTCGACATCGTCGGCAAAGGCCCGGTTCCGCCTAAAGCATGTCGTGCGCACGCTCACCGGCGCCGAAGACAGTTCATTCCGGTGTGTGTTCCAGGAGGAGGACGGAGAGGGCTACCGGGGGATCAACCTCAGCAAGGACCTGATGAACATCGCCGGCGACTCGCTCAAGGCCAACATCACCGCAATGGGGCCGCTCGTCCTGCCGGCGAGGGAGCAGCTTATGTTCGCCTTCTCCTTGGTCGCACGGAAGGTGATCGGCAAGAGAGTGAAGCCGTACATCCCCGACTTCCGCACGGCGTTTGAGCACTTCTGCATCCACGCCGGTGGCCGCGCGGTCATTGACGAGCTGCAGAAGAGCCTTAGCCTTTCCGACGAGCAGGTGGAGGCATCACGGATGACGCTGCACCGGTTTGGAAACACGTCGAGCAGCTCGCTTTGGTACGAGCTGGGCTACATTGAGGCCAAGGGCCGCATGCGCAGGGGCGACCGCGTGTGGATGATCGGCTTCGGATCTGGATTCAAGTGCAACAGTGCGGCGTGGGAGTGCATCGAGCCTGCGCGCAACGCCCATGGACCATGGGCAACGTCCATCCACAGATATCCGGTGGATGTTCCTGATGTTCTCAAGCATTAACTGCTGGCTATGAGTGTGGGAGTTTAATAAGGGGCTATAAGAACAGAAATAGCCAATGGAGCTCGATCTCCATGAAGCCCTTAGTTTCTGTAAACAAATAAAAATAAATTTTATAGGTTGTAAAAAATTCTGAAGAAAAATACACACAAAACCCTAAAACTTCACGTCGACATACATTTATATGCGAGCTATACAAAAAATAACAAAATCATGTACAAACTTACGTCCAAACTCTAAGTACCAGTCATACGGGGGCATATTTGCATCAACTCCAAATTTCACTAGACCTTCAGTTTTCCTAGTAATTCATTCAATTTACATGTAATTTCTACACAACAAAGAGAAAAATGACTATTCGCGCATTTTGCAACCATAGTAGGTTTTCCATACAAAAATACCGCATAAGATGAAAAGAAATCGACACGTAACGTTCAAAACTAAGATATCAACGACGGCCTCCCTCCCGTCAGGCTGCTTCTCCTCTGATGTGATTGCCGCTGCTTACTTCCTTGGGCAGGCTAGACTACTCAAGCTGCATGGGAAGGGGAAAGAGGTAGACTCCCATGCATCCCCACTCAAAATCAAAATCAAAACCAAGAGGAAGGGGAAGATGGAGGAGTAGTATAATTCATGGCCTGGGAAATGCAATTTTTTTGAAAAGCCTCAAATGACTCACGTTCTGCTCTTCCCATGGCCTGAATGCATATCCATGGAGATGGAACGGAATTAGCTTTCTAGCTAGGCAGTACTGTGTCATCGATTAACATTCAGGAAAACATCCTTATGCCACCGTCTGCATTTGCTATCGATTAACATTTTGACCACCATGGTTCAGTATGGTGCAAAATATATAAATGTACTGAATAATTGAGCGGTGAAGAGCATTGGCTTTATGGTGTCTTGGCTTAGGGCCTGTTCGGTAAGTCGCCAGCTCCCAGCTTCCACGAATCCGCGAGCGAAGCTGGCCCGAACGGCCCAGCTCCAGGAAGCTGGCTTCCCAGATCGAACCAGCATCGACGTGCAAAAACTTGGAGCTGCAGTTTTGTCGATCCCAGAAGCTGGATTCCTGGAGTTGGCGTTATTTACGATCGAATGCCACCGCAAAGTGCCTCACGTACCGGTTCGTTATGTTTCCCTCCGATCTGGGCCAAGCCCATCCTCTCTCCTCCTGTTTCACACCCATCCTACTTGTTGAGCCGACTGGGCTCCAGCCCGCCTAGGCAGGCCGGCCTGCTAGCGCGACGAGAAGCCGAAGTGATCGAGCCGAACGGTTTTCCATCGATCTCGATTCGTGGAAGAAGCTGGCGATCGAAAACAGAAGCTGGATTTGAGGATTTCCTGGAGCCAGGGAGTTGCCGAACAGGCCCTTAATTACAGTGGTCATATCTGCATTTTTGCGGACGCGGAGGAATTGATCCCGAGCTCATATGCTCCTGCATGAACAGTAAAATCGAAAAAATATCGAAAAAATTCAAAAAATTCCAATTTTTTTTTTGGAGAAACATTGACAAAAGTTCTAAGTGCCTGCAAAAATTCGTCGTGAAATCACATTCCTACAAGGCATGGCAAAAAAAACAAAAACAGTACTCTTAAAAAGCTACTTTCAAAAGCATTTTGAAGCACTGAATTTGTTTTTTTGCCATGCCTTACAGGAATGTGATTTCATGATGAATTTTTGCAGACACTTAGAACTTTTGTCAATGTTTCTCTCAAAAAAATTAGAATTTTTTGATTTTTTTTAATATTTTTCTGATTTTACTGTTCATGCGGGAGCATATGAGCTCGGGATCAAAAGATGACTTTCACATTTTTGCAAACTAATCAAATGGTATAGTGAACTGAATCTTTAAAACCTCACATAATATTGAGACTGCATTATGTTATGCCTGACTTGATGGCCCAAAGAAAGAGGCTGCAAAGGAATATGTCAAGGTGGTTATCAATTATCATTGGTTTTCTTTTTAGAAAAGGAGGATGACCCCCGGCCTCTGCATCTGGTCGATGCATACGGCCACTTTATTAATTATTCTCACAAGACCTTATAAAGCCAAACAACAGCAAGACTAAAGCTACCGTCTATGCAACAACAGTTGCTACACCTATCCAATTGATGAAGGGGCGCAGATAGTCTGGGCCTAATACCAAACAAACATCGCAGCCAAACCTAAACATCTAAGTCCTGAGGTCCCAACCAGGACGTCTGCCTGGTATGGGGCACCTACCAGTCCGGCGCACTTCTCAACCAGGACGCCTGGGTATGAGGCCGCCGCAGCCACCTTCCACCAATCCATCTTCAGAGTTGTACTGTTGCATGTACCGTGCCAGGTCTCTCTGCCATCGACGCCACCACGACGCCCGACAGCGTCGTCCTCCTGCGCGAGTCCATCCTTCCACAGTGAACTCCGAATCTGCACTGCGCCACGCCGTCAAGATCCGTCGCCATCAGTGTGTAGGATGAATCACCGCTCCACCAAAGAATCCGTCCTCTGGTCCCTCGATCACGTGTGTACCTTCAAGAATGATGCCCCCAAAGGAGGAATGACACCAGAGCGCCGCCGTCATCCGATCATCCGATTTAGGGTTTCCCCCGGAGGTAGCAGAGAGTGGCCTTGAACTTCTCCACGACGATGCCTTCAAGAAGGGAACGACGCAGATAGCGCCGCCACCGCCGGCCTTAGCAGTTGCCGAAGGCAAGTTTTTGAAGGAAATATGTCCTAGAGGCAATAATAAAGTTATTATTTATTTCCTCATATCATGATAAATGTTTATTATTCATGCTAGAATTGTATTAACCGGAAACATGATACATGTGTGAATACATAGACAAACATAATGTCACTAGTATGCCTCTACTTGACTAGCTCATTGATCAAAGATGGTTATGTTTCCTAACCATAGACATGTGTTGTCATTTGATTAATGGGATCACATCATTAGGAGAATGATGTGATTGACTTGACCCATTCCGTTAGCTTAGCACTTGATCGTTTAGTATGTTGCTATTGCTTTCTTCATGACTTATACAAAGTTCTTGCAACTATGAGATTATGCAACTCTCGTTTACCGGAGGAACACTTTGTGTGCTACCAAACGTCACAACGTAACTGGGTGATTATAAAGGTACTCTACAAGTGTCTCCAAAACTATATGTTGAGTTGGCATAATTCGAGATTAGGTTTTGTCACTCCGATTGTCGGAGAGTTATCTCTGGGCCTTCTCGGTAATACTCATCACCTAAGCCTTGCAAGCATTGTAACTAATGAGTTAGTTATGAAATGATGTATTACGAAACGAGTAAAGAGACTTGCCGATAACGAGATTAAACTAGGTATTGGATACCGACGATCGAATCTCGGGCAAGTAACATACCGATGACAAAGGGAACAACGTATGTTGTTATGCGGTTTGACCAATAAAGATCTTCGTAGAAAATGTAGGAACCAATATGAACATCCAGGTTCCACTATTGGTTATTGACCAAGAATAGTTCTAGGTCATGTCTACATAGTTCTCGAACCCGTAGGGTCCGTACGCTTAACGTTACGATGGACAGTTTTATGAGTTTTGATGTACGAAGTTTGTTCGAGTCCCGGATGTGATCACGGACATGACGAGGAGTCTCGAAATGGTCGAGACATAAAGATTGATATATTGGAAGCCTATGTTTGGACTTGGAATAGTTTGGTGAAATCGGGATTTTACCGGAACACCGGGGGGTTACCGGAACCCTCCCGGGGGTTAATGGGCCTTAGTGGGCCATGAGGGAGAAGAGGAAGGCCGGCCAGGGCAGGCCGCGCGCCCCCTCCCCCCTAGTCCGAATAGGACAAGGAAGGGGGGGGGGCGGCGCCCCCTTTCCTCTTTCCCTCCCCCCAAGTCCTAATCCAACTAGGAAAAGGGGGGGAGTCCTACTCCCGGTGGGAGTAGGACTCCTCCGGCACGCCTCCTCCTAGGGCCGGCCGCACCCCCCTTGCTCCTTTATATACGGGGGCAGGGGGGCACCCTAGAACACACAAGTTGATCTACGGATCGTTCCTTAGCCGTGTGCGGTGCCCCCCTCCACCATATTCCACCTCGGTCGTATCATCGCGGAGTTTAGGCGAAGCCCTGCGCCGGTAGAGCATCATCATCTTCACCATGCCGTCGTGCTGACGGAACTCATCCCCGACACCCTGCTGGATCGGAGTCCGGGGATCGTCATCGAGCTGAACGTGTGCAGAACATGGAGGTGCCGTACGTTCGGTACTTGGATCGGTCGGATCGTGAAGACGTACGACTACATCAACCGCGTTGTCATAACGCTTCCGCTTTCGGTCTACGAGGGTACGTGGACACACTCTCCCCTCTCGTTGCTATGCATCACCATGATCTTCCGTGTGCGTAGGAAATCTTTTGAAATTACTACGTTCCCCAACAGTGGCATCCGAGCCAGGTTTTATGCGTTGATGTTATATGCACGACTAGAACACAAGTGAGTTGTGGGCGATACAAGTCATACTGCTTACTAGCATGTCATACTTTGGTTCGGCGGTATTGTGAGATGAAGCGGCCCGGACCGACATTACGCGAACGCTTACGAGAGACTGGTTTCACCGCTGCGAGCACTCGTTGCTTAAAGGTGACTGGCGGGTGTCTGTCTCTCTCACTTTAGTTGAACCGAGTGTGGCTACGCCCGGTCCTTGCGAAGGTTAAAACAGCACCAACTTGACAAACTATCGTTGTGGTTTTGATGCGTAGGTAAGAACGGTTCTTGCTCAGCCCGTAGCAGCCACGTAAAACTTGCAACAACAAAGTAGAGGACGTCTAACTTGTTTTTGCAGGGCATGTTGTGATATGATATGGTTAAGACGTGATGCTATATTTTATTGTATGAGATGATCATGTTTTGTAACCGAGTTATCGGCAACTGGCAGGAGCCATATGGTTGTCCTTTATTGTATGAAATGCAAACGCCATGTAATTGCTTTACTTTATCACTAAGCGGTAGCGATAGTCGTAGAAGCAATAGTTGGCGAGACGACAACGATGCTAAGATGGAGATCAAGGTGTCGCGCCGGTGACGATGGTGATCATGATGGTGCTTCGGAGATGGAGATCACAAGCACAAGATGATGATGGCCATATCATATCACTTATATTGATTGCATGTGATGTTTATCCTTTATGCATCTTATCTTGCTTTGATTGACGATAGCATTTTAAGATGATCTCTCACTAAAAATTATCTAGAAGTGTTCTCCCTGAGTATGCACCGTTGCCAAAAGTTCGTAGTGCCCAGACACCACGTGATGATTGGGTGTGATAAGCTCTACGTCCATCTACAACAGGTGCAAGCCAGTTTTGCACACGCAGAATACTCAGGTTAAACTTGACGATCCTAGCATATGCAGATATGGCCTCGGAACACGGAGACCGAAAGGACGAGCGTGAATCATATAGTAGATATGATCAACATAGTGATGTTCACCATTGAAAACTACTCCATCTCACGTGATGATCGGTTATGGTTTAGTTGATTTGGATCACGTGTTCACTTAGATGACTAGAGAGATGTCTGTCTAAGTGGGAGTTCTTAAATAATATGATTAATTGAACTTAAATTTATCATGAACTTAGCACCTGATAGTATTTTGCTTATCTATATTTGTTGTAGATAGATGGCTCGTGTTGTTGTTCCGTTGAATTTTAATGCGTTCCTTGAGAAAGCAAAGTTGAAAGATGATGGTAGCAATTACACGAACTGGGTCCGTAACTTGAGGATTATCCTCATTGCTGCCTGAGAAGAATTACGTCTGGAAGCACCGCTGGGTGCCAGGCCTCTTGCAGGAACAACGCCGAAGTTGTGAACGTCTGGTAGAGCAAAGCTGATGACTACTCTATAGTTCGATGTGCCATGCTTTACGGCTTAGAACCGGGTCTTCAACGACGTTTTGAGCGTCATGGAGCATATGAGATGTTCCAGGAGTTGAAGTTAATATTTCAAGCAAATGCCGGATTGAGAGATATGAAGTCTCCAATAAGTTCTATAGCTGCAAGATGGAGGAGAATAGTTCTGTCAGTGAACATAAACTCAAAATGTCTGGGTATAATAATCACTTGATTCAACTGGGAGTTAATCTTCCGGATTATAGTGTCATTGACAGAATTCTCCAATCACTGCCACCAAGCTACAAGAGCTTCGTGATGAACTATAATATGCAAGGGATGAACAAGACACTTCCCGAGCTCTTCACAATGCTAAAAGCTGCGGAGGTAGAAATCAAGAAGGGGCATCAAGTGTTGATGGTCAACAAGACCACTAGTTTCAAGAAAAAGGGCAAAGGGAAGAAGAAGGGGAACTTTAAGAAGAACAGCAAGCAAGTTGCTGCTCAAGAGAAGAAACCCAAGTCTGGACCTAAGCACAACTGAGTGCTTCTACTGCAAGCAAGCTGGTCACTGGAAGCGGAACTGCCCCAAGTATTTGGCGGATAAGAAGGATGGCAAGGTGATCAAAGGTATATGTGATATACATGTTATTAATGTGTACCTTACTAGAGCTTGCAGTAGCACCTTGGTATTTGATACTGGTTCTGTTGCTAATATTTGCAACTCGAAACAGGGACTACGTAATAAGCGAGCACCGCCAAGGGCGAGGTGACGATGCGCGCGTGGGAAGCGGTTCCAAAGTCAATGTGATCGCGGTCGGCACGCTACCTCTACATCTACCTTCGGGATTAGTTTTAGACCTAAATAATTGTTATTTGATGCCAGCGTTGAGCATGAACATTATATCTGGATCTTGTTTGATGCGAGACGGTTATTCATTTAAATCAGAGAATAATGGTTGTTCTATTTATATGAGTAATATCTTTTATGGTCATGCACCCTTGAAGAGTGGTCTATTCTTATTAAATCTCGGCGGTAGTGATACACATTTTCATAATGTCGAAGCCAAAAGATGCAGAGTTGATAATGATAGTGCAACTTATTTGTGGCACTCCGTTTAGGTCATATCGGTGTAAAGCGCATGAAGAAACTCCATACAGATGGACTTTTGGAACCACTTGATTATGAATCACTTGGTACTTGCGAACCGTGCCTCATGGGCAAGATGACTAAAACACCGTTCTCCGGTTCTATGGAGAGAGCAACAGATTTGTTGGAAATCATACATACAGATGTATGTGGTCCGATGAATGTTGAAGCTCGTGGCGGATATCGTTATTTTCTCACCTTCACAGATGATTTAAGCAGATACGGGTATATCTACTTAATGAAGCATAAATCTGAAACATTTGAAAAGTTCAAAGAACTTCAGAGTGAAGTTGAAAATCATCGTAACAAGAAAATAAAGTTTCTACGATCTGATCGTGGAGGAGAATATTTGAGTTACGAGTTTGGTCTACATTTGAAACATGCGGAATAGTTTCGCAACTCACGCCACCTGGAACACCACAGCGTAATGGTGTGTCCGAACGTCGTAATCGTATTTTACTAGATATGGTGCGATCTATGATGTCTCTTACCGATTTACCGCTATCGTTTTGGGGTTATGCTTTAGAGACGTCCGCATTCACGTTAAATAGGGCAGCATCAAAATCCGTTGAGACGACACCTTATGAACTATGGTTTGGCAAGAAACCAAAGTTGTCATTTCTGAAAGTTTGGGGTTGCGATGCTTATGTGAAAAAGCTTCAACCTGATAAGCTTGAACCCAAATCGGAAAAGTGTGTCTTCATAGGATACCCAAAGGAGACAATTGGGTACACCTTCTATCACAGATCCGAAGGCAAGACATTCGTTGCCAAGAATGGATCCTTTCTAGAGAAGGAGTTTCTCTCGAAAGAAGTGAATGGGAGGAAAGTAGAACTTGATGAGGTAACAGTACCAGCTCCCTTATTGGAAAGTAGTTCATCACAGAAATCGGTTCCTATGACACCTACACCAGTTAGTGAGGAAGTTAATGATGATGATCATGAAACTTCAGATCAAGTTGTTACTGAACTTCGTAGATCAACCAGAGTAAAATCCGCACCAGAGTGGTACGGTAATCCTATTCTGGAAGTCATGCTACTAGATCATGGTGAACCTACGAACTATGAAGAAGCGATGGTGAGCCCAGATTCCGCAAAATGGCTTGAAGCCATGAAATCTGAGATGGGATCCATGTATGAGAACAAAGTGTGGACTTTGGTTGACATGCCCGATGGTCGTCAAGCAATCGAGAATAAATGGATTTTCAAGAAGAAGACTGACGCTGACGGTAATGTTACTGTTTACAAAGCTCGACTTGTTGCAAAAGGGTTTCGACAAGTTCAAAGAGTTGACTACGATGAGACCTTCTCACCCGTAGCGATGCTGAAGTCTGTCCGAATCATGTTAGCAATTGCCGCATTTTATGATTATGAAATATGGCAGATGGATGTCAAAACTGCATTTCTGAATGGATTTCTGGAAAAAGAGTTGTATATGATGCAATCGGAAGGTTTTGTCTATCCTAAGGGAGCTAACAAAGTGTGCAAGCTCCAACGATCAATCTATGGTCTGGTGCAAGCCTCTCGGAGTTGGAATAAACGCTTTGATAGTGTGATCAAAGCATATGGTTTTATACAGACTTTTGGAGAAGCCTGTATTTACAAGAAAGTGAGTGGGAGCTCTGTAGCATTTCTAATATTATATGTGGACGACATATTGCTGATTGGAAATGATATAGAATTTCTGGATAGCATAAAAGGATACTTGAATAAAAGTTTTTCAACAAAGGACCTCGGTGAAGCTGCTTACATATTGGGCATCAAGATCTATAGAGATAGATCAAGACGCTTGATTGGACTTTCACAATGCACATACCTTGATAAAGTCTCGAAAAAGTTCAATATGGATCAGGCAAAGAAAGGGTTTTGCCTGTATTACAAGGTGTAAGATTGAGTCAGACTCAATGCCCGACCACTGTAGAAGATAGAGAGAAAATGAAAGGAGTTCCCTATGCTTCAGCCATAGGCTCTATCATGTATGCAATGCTGTGTACCAGACCTGATGTGTGCCTTTCTATTAGCTTAGCAGGAGGTACCAAAGTAATCCAGAGTGGATCATCGGACAGCGGTCAAGAACATCCTGAAATACCTGAAAAGTACTAAGGATATGTTTCTCGTTTATGGAGGTGACAAAGAGCTTGTCGTAAAGGGTTACGTCGATGCAAGCTTTGACACTGATCCGGACGATTCTAAATCGCAAACCGGATACGTACTTTTACTAAACGGTGGAGCTGTAAGTTGGTGCAGTTCTAAACAAAGCGTCGTGACGGGATCTACATGTGAAGCGGAGTACATAGCTGCTTCGGAAGCAGCAAATGAAGGAGTCTGGATGAAGGAGTTCAGTTCCGATCTAGGTGTTATACCTAGTGCATCGGGACCAATGAAGATCTTCTGTGACAATACTGGTGCAATTGCCTTGGCAAAGGAATCCAGATTTCACAAGAGGACCAAGCACATCAAGAGATGCTTCAATTCCATTCGGGACCAAGTCCAAGTGGGAGACATAGAGATTTGCAAGATACATACGGATCTGAATGTTGCGTAACCGTTGACTAAGCCTCTCTCACGAGCAAAACATGATCAGCACCAAGACTCCATGTGTGTTAGAATCATTACTATGTAATCTAGATTATTGACTCTAGTGCAAGTGGGAGACTGAAGGAAATATGCCCTAGAGGCAATAATAAAGTTATTGTTTATTTCCTCATATCATGATAAATGTTTATTATTCATGCTAGAATTGTATTAACCGGAAACATGATACATGTGTGAATACATAGACAAACATAATGTCACTAGTATGCCTCTACTTGACTAGCTCATTGATCAAAGATGGTTATGTTTCCTAACCATAGACATGTGTTGTCATTTGATTAATGGGATCACATCATTAGGAGAATGATGTGATTGACTTGACCCATTCCGTTAGTTAGCACTTGATCGTTTATTATGTTGCTATTGTTTTCTTCATGACTTATACAAAGTTCCTGCAACTATGAGATTATGCAACTCCCGTTTACCGGAGGAACACTTTGTGTGCTACCAAATGTCACAACGTGAATCGGGTGATTATAAAGGTACTCTACAAGTGTCTCCAAAAGTATATGTTGAGTTGGCATAATTCGAGATTAGGTTTTGTCACTCCGATTATCGGAGAGGTATCTCTGGGCCTTCTCGGTAATACTCATCACCTAAGCCTTGCAAGCATTGTAACTAATGAGTTAGTTATGAAATGATGTATTACGGAACGAGTAAAGAGACTTGCCGGTAACGAGATTAAACTAGGTATTTGAAAGGACATGCGGTGCCCCCATGTTTGGTTTTGGTAATTGATGACAATCTCTATGGACTAATGGTTGCCTTGAGTTTATTTGAAGGTTTTGTCCATAGGCTTTTCTTGGAGTACATGTGTTGGTTTCAAGGAGAGTTTGTGTCGACCAAGGATTTGAGAGTTGAGCTTATTGTAAGCATGTCTTGAAGAAGAAGATTGTTTGATCATTCATGATTACCTTCAAGACATCATCCAAATGAAGAGAGTTGGAAAGAATCAAGGTTGATCAAGACTAAGTCAAGAGTGAATCAAGTTGATCAACACACAAAGCGTACAAGATGTCTGAGGAGGATCAAGTGGTATGGTAAGCATTGTCCATTACGCTTTGTGTACTAACCCATGGTCTTCGTGAGAGTTCTTTGTGTGGTTAGGTTGCGGTGTGCAAATTCAAGTGAAGCATCACGAAGAGATCAAATGCTTGAAGCTTGCCGTCCATTTGGTGACAATGGACTTGTGAAGATGTCTTGGAAGAGTGGCTCACCCATAGTGGAGTATGGGGGAGCAATCAACTAGTCTTGTTCGAGCCAACGCAATCAAGAAAGGTGGTCCAACTTGAGGGAGTCAAGATCGTCATCGTCTAGCTCAAGTGGACCATGTGCAAAGGCAAAGGTTTGCCCTTGATAGGTTTTCTATTTTACCGGTCTCATGATGGTAGTTGGGAGACCGGGTTATAGGATCGATTGCCGTACTATCAAGGGGGGCTCTCGATGAGTAGCTTGATCCTATCATTCGTAGAGAGCTCAAACCATTGCATCCTTGCATCATCTTTTTGGGTTCTTGTTTGGTTCTTCTCCTTGTGAGATTTGGAGCTTATGGTTATTTTTATGACAAGCTCAAGCTCATCGAAAACGGAGTTCACTTGCATCTTCTATGATGTTTTCGATGTTGGAGGATATGCCGTTTCTTCTCTGTTGGAGGTTTCACTCCTTTGTTTGTTAGGCATACCTCCTCTGCCTCTTCTTACTATATCCAGTCGCTGTTTTGTAGGTTTCACTCCTTTGTTTCACTCCTTTGTTTCGATGTTGTCTTGTTTCCAACAAGCTTGAGTTTGCTCAATTCGGAGCTCATTTGTAGAAGTTATGGCAGTTCTGGTTTTATTGTTTCCCTCTGTTGTCTTCTCTGCAAAATGAAGGACTCCTAGTGTTGCTAATCTGGGGCATGCGGTAATCTTGCTCTCCGGGCGGTAGTACCGCAGGCCCTATGACAATACCGCAGTCCCTATGATAATCTGCAGGTGCTCCTGATAGTATTGCTCTGTGGGAGCGGTAGTACCGTGGCATCTAACGGCCTTGTTGCTTTCGGCGGTAGTAGGGGCGGATGTAATTTTTACATCCAGCGTCCTCTGGCGGTAGTACCAGCGCCCTTGTGAGCGCGGTAGTACCGTGGGCTCTGGCCAGGCTTAGCGACATGAGCGGAAGTAGGGCGGATGTAATCTTTACATCCAGCGCCCTCTGTGATAGTACAGCTCTTCGTGTGCGGTAGTACCGTGCGGATTTTCTTGCGCAGTCCTCCCTCGGCGGAAGTAGGTGCGGAAGTAATTTTTACTTCCGTGCTTTCTCTTGACTAGTGTTGCCTGCCTTACGGTAGTACCGTGAGGGGGTCTTGTGATAGTACCGCTCCGGCGGTTCTACCATTCGTTGCCCTGTGCAACAGGCCTTCATCTGGCCAAGATCTTGCACTTTGCGGTAGTACCAACCTCGCGGTAGTACCGCAGCCGATCAGGTAGTACCGCAGCTCCATGCGGTAGTACCCGCGTCGTCTTGAGCTGAGTGAGGGGATAACGGTTGGATTTTCTCCCCACCTATAAAAGGGGTCTTCTTCCCCTTGAGATCTAATCTTTGGAGCTCGTGTTCTTCCCCATTGTTGACCTTCTTGAGCTTGCTAACTCTCAATCCCTCCATGGATTCTTGCTAGTTTTTGAGGGAAAAGAGAGGAGATCTAGATCCACATTTCCACCAATCACTTTCTCTTCTAAGTGAGGGAACCCCTTGGATCTAGATCTTGGAGTTCTTCGTGTTCTTCTTCGTTCTTCCTCTCATTTTCCTCCCTAGCATTAGTTGCTTTGGTGGGATTTGGGAGAGAAGGACTTGGGCACTCCGTGTGCCCTTGCCATTGCATTTGGTGCATCGGTTTGAGTTCTCCACGGTGATTCGTGGAAGTGAAGTTTGAGAAGCTTATTACTCTTGGGTGTTTGGGAACCCTAGAGCTTGTTCCTCTTAGGTGCCTTGGCGCCCTAGGCAGTTGGTGGTGTTAGAGCTCAATCATTGTGGTGTAAAGCTCGGAAAGCGTCGGGTCTCCAATTAGGTTGTGGAGATCACCCGAGCAATTTGACGGGTACCGGTGACCGCCCCAAGGGTTGCCAAAGTGTACGGGTTCGGTGACCGCCCCCAAGGGTTGCCATTTGTACGGGTTCGGTGACCGCCCTCAAGGGTCCCTTAATGGAATCACGGCATCTTGCATTGTGCGAGGGCGTGAGGAGATTACGGTGGCCCTAGTGGCTTCTTGGGGAGCATTGTGCCTCCACACCGCTCCAAACGGAGACTAGCATCCGCAAGGGTGTGAACTTCGGGATACATCGTCGTCTCCACGTGCCTCGGTTATCTCTTACCCGAGCCCTTTATTTATGCACTTTACTTTGTGATAGCCATATTGTTCTTGTCATATATCTTGCTATCACATAGTTGCTTATCTTGCTTAGCATAAGTTGTTGTGCACATAGGTGAGCCTAGTTGTTGTAGGTTTTGTGCTTGACAAATTAACCGGTAGGTTTATTCCGCATTTGTTCAAGCCTCAACCGTAATTATTTTAAAGCGCCTATTCAACCCCCCCCCCCCCTCTAGGCGACATCCACGATCTTTCAGTATTGGATACCGACGATCGAATCTCGGGCAAGTAACATACCGATGACAAAGGGAACAACGTATGTTGTTATGCGGTTTGACCGATAAAGATCTTCGTAGAAAATGTAGGAACCAATATGAACATCCAGGTTCCACTATTGGTTATTGACCAAGAATAGTTCTAGGTCATGTCTACATAGTTCTCGAACCCGTAGGGTCCGCACGCTTAACGTTACGATGACAGTTTTATGAGTTTTGATGTACCGAAGTTTGTTCGGAGTCCCGGATGTGATCACGGACATGACGAGGAGTCTCAAAATGGTCGAGACATAAAGATTGATATATTGGAAGCCTATGTTTGGACTTCGGAATAGTTCCGGGTGAAATCAGGATTTTATTTAACACCGGAGGGTTACCGAACCCTCCCGGGGTTAATGGGCCTTAGTGGGCCATGAGGGAGAAGAGGAAGGCCGGCCAGGGCAGGCCGCGTGGCCCCTCCCCCCTAGTCCGAATAGGACAAGGAAGGGGGGGGGGGCCCTTTCCTCTTTCCCTCCCCCCAAGTCCTAATCCAACTAGGAAAAGGGGGGGAGTCCTACTCCCGGTGGGAGTAGGACTCCTCCGGCGCGCCTCCTCCTAGGGCCGGCCGCACCCCCCTTTTCTCCTTTATATACGGGGGCAGGGGGCACCCTAGAACACACAAGTTGATCTACGGATCGTTCCTTAGCCGTGTGCGGTGCCCCCCTCCACCATATTCCACCTTGGTCGTATCGTCGCAGAGTTTAGGCGAAGCCCTGTGCCAGTAGAGCATCATCATCGTCACCACGCCGTCGTCTTGTGGAACTCATCCCGACACCCTGCTGGATCGGAGTCCGGGATCGTCATCGAGCTGAGCGTGTGCAGAACACGGAGGTGCCGTACGTTCGGTACTTGGATCGGTCGGATCGTGAAGACGTACGACTACATCAACCGCGTTGTCATAACGCTTCCGCTTTCGGTCTAGGAGGGTACGTGGACACACTCTCCCCTCCCGTTGCTATGCATCACCATGATCTTGCGTGTGCGTAGGAATTTTTTTGAAATTACTACGTTCCCCAACAGTTTTCACCCAGATCAGTTCAAAGGGATCCAACTCTCGTGCACGGGCCGCCGTCACCACCAGCACCACCAGGCAGAACCCTGGAGCACCGGCAGATCGGTGAGCCGCCAGCGCCACCGCATCCAGATCGCCGGCCACGCCGGGCCGCCTCCATCCCCCGCGCCGTCCGGGTAAGAGACGGAGCCGCCGACCACGCACAGGGACCACTGCCGCCTGCACACACCGGAGCGCCGCCGAGAGCCCAGCGCCCGCCACCGCTTGCCGAGGGCCACCGTCGCGCGCCCCGAGCGGACTCCCACGCACACCAGGGGAAACCGCGAGCGTGAGCCCTGCCGTCGCCCCCAAGCCCGCGCCGCCAACAACCGCCGCGATCCGCCTGCGCCAGATCCGGCGAGTCATGGGAGAAGAGATCCCGCTGCCGCCGACGCCGACCGGGCTTTGCCCGGTGGCGCGCCCCAGCGGAGGCGAGGAGGAGAGGTCGGCGGAGGGACGAGGACGCGGCGGCGCTAAGGTTCCCCACGGTCGCCGCGCAGGGGCGACACGGGAGGAGTCCGGAGGAGACGGGCGGAGTCGGATAGCCCCCATACCGTCCAATTATCATTGGTGCATCAACAAATTTACACAACTTAGACTACGAGATGATTAAAATGTAAGGGAGACTTGTTTCTCATTTCAAACAAAAATAGGGTGACTTGTTTCTTTTTTTAATACAAGTCAGGTTGCACATGTGCCTGTTTGAATGGTGTGTGTGTGTGTGTGTGTGCGGAATTTATGCCACTTTGCTTGAAATTTTGTCATCTTGGGCTATCTCTGCATTTCTGTGATGCAAGCGAATTAGGTGCAATGACAGACTTGATTTTTTGACCATGACAAATTGACAGCGAATTTCTTATGCTTGACTCAGGTAAGGAGAATTTGTGCCTCTAAGCCCACCCCGACGCAGATAAGGAGAGAAATTTCTTATGCTTGACGCATGTAAGGAGAATTTGTGCCTCTAAGCCCACCCCGACGCAGATAAGGAGAGAAATTTCTTATGCTTGACGCAGGTAAGGAGAATTTGTGCCTCTAAGCCCACCCCGACGCAGATAAGGAGAGAAATTTCTTATGCTTGACGCAGGTAAGGAGAATTTGTGCCTCTATGCCCACCCCGACGCAGATAAGGAGAGAAATTTCTTATGCTTGACTCAGGTAAGGAGAATTAGTGCCTCTATGCCCACCCCGACGCAGATAAGGAGAGAAATTTCTTATGCTTGACGCAGGTAAGGAGAATTTGTGCCTCTATGCCCACCCCGACGCAGATAAGGAGAGAAAATTGATGTTTTCAATAAATCATCCAATATATACACTGTGTGGTAACTGTAACAGTAAAAAAGCTAGCTTCAGTTGGTCAGTTGCTACCTTTTTAGGGCACGTTACGTGTTTGTTAGTCCAGATGACTACTGGCGATGCATCCGAATGAACCATGCATATATGGCCATCTTCGTTTCATGTCAGGTCAGAATCAGATGGAGAGGAAGGTCTTGACGGCGGCCCTGTGTCAGCTCTACTCTCTCTACTCATCAATCATGGCGGAATTCGAGCATCCGGATTACAAATTGGGGATCGGAGGAAGAGGGGATCGAGTTCCTGAGCCACACGCTCGTGCCATGCCCCGGCTTCTAGCCGTTCTGCCAGCCTGCCCCCACTCACTCACACACACCTCGTATAAGTAGTCGTTACAGAGAATTAGGCCCACTCAGGCCCAGCAAGCCTAGCGGGCCGCTGAGGCTTGCGACGAGGCCTGGCTGGAGTTTGACCTGCTGCTTCCCGCGTCACCGGTTACTTTGGAGGTGCCTGATCGCTGACAATTCCTCCCCTCTTAGAATCGGCTTGTCCCCAAGCCGGCGCACGAGGAAACAACTGCTTGAGCGTTTCTTTGTCCTCCCAGGTGGCCATGTCTTCGGTAGAATCACTCCATCGAATCAATGCTTAGACGACCGTATCATTGCCGCGACGGACCACCCGCTGTTGCAACACCTGTTCAGGGACTTGCAAATGTGCGTCAGGAGGCGGTAGCTGAGAACGAACCTGACAGTCCGGCGCCAATACTCGCTTCAGCAGTGAAACGTGAAACACTGGGTGCACATGACTGGAAACAGGTAAATCCAACTGGTAGGCGACTTCTCCCACCCGGGAAATGATCTTGATGGGGCCATAGTACTTAAAAGCTAGCTTGTGGTTGGCCCTAGGAGCGACTGGTGACTGAAGGTAAGGCTGCAACTTCAGAAAGACAGAGTCACCAACAGCAAAGGTGCGTTCGGTCACGGTGTTTATGCCTTGAACCTTCATACGCTGTTGAGCACGCATAGCAGTCTTGTGGACTGAGTCGATGACTACTGGCTGCGTCAACCATCGTTGAAGGTCTTCGATCATCTTTGCATCATCGATCGTCGATCCAAAGTGGCGCGGGGGTGCCGTAAATGATTTCAAGCGGAGTGGAGCCAGATGGCGGAGTGCCAATTGGTGTTATACCAAAATTCACACAATGGTATCCATCGAGCCCAACGAGCTGGATGAGCACCGACAAAACAGCGAAGAAAACACTCAACTTTCTTGATTCACACGCTCTGTTTGGCCGTCAGATTGAGGATGGCGGGCAGAACTCATTCGCAACAGGACTCCAGACTTGGTGAAGAGTTCCTTCCAAAAGAGACTGGTAAAGATACGGTCACGATCGGACACAATAGACAACGGCATGCCATGTAGTTTATAAACTGAATTCAGGAAGGCCTCGGCAACTGTTTGGGCAGTAAAAGGGTGGTGCAACAGGACAAAGTGTCCATATTTTGACAGCTTGTCAATGATCACCATAAGACAATTATATCTCCCAAAAGTAGGTAATCCTTCCACGAAGTCCATGGTGACCATTTCCCACGGCATCTTTGAGGGACGGGCGATGGTCGGAGGAGCCCAGGGTATGGAGTACGATCAGGCTTGGCTTGTTGACAAGTCAGGCACTGGCTCACAAACTGTTTGATGAACCCTCGCATACCAGCCCACCGGAAAAGCTGACAAACTCGTTTGTGTGTGACCGGAAAACCAGAATGGCCGCCTACCGGGCTATCATGGAAAGCACTGACGACCTTCTGATGCAAGGAAGGTACATTGCCAATCCAGATGCTTTTATCCACATGAAGCAATCCTGCTTTTAAGGAAAACTTCTTGTCAGCTTCGGCATCAGTAGCTAGTCGTTGCAGCAATCCAAGACAGAAAGGATCATCTGAGTAACTATACAATATTTCTGTGAGCCAAACTGGCTGAACCGATGATACAGCCAAAACTTTAGGAAGAGTTTCAGAAGCAGAGTGCGGCATGCGTGACAACGAGTCAGCTGCACCATTTTCGGTGCCTTTCTTGTAGCAGATACTATAACTGAGCCCCAACAGCTTGGTAAGTGCCTTGCGCTGCCATACCGTGTGCAATCTTTGTTCAGACAGGCTAGACAGGTTGCGCTGATCAGTTCTGATGATGAACTCAGACAACTGTAAATATTGACGCCAGTGGTCAACAGCGAGAAAAATGGCCAAGTACTCCTTTTCATATACAGATAAGGTTTGGTTTCTAGGGCCCAAGGCCTTGCTAACATATGCCAGTGGGTGCCCATCTTGCATAAGGACTGCTCCAATTCCCACATCACATGCATCTGTTTCAATCACAAACTGTTTTGCTCTGGGAGGGCGAGCAGTCTTGAAACAAGAGCTTGTTTGAGAGCCTCAAAGGATTGTTGCTCAATATCATCCGATTGGAAGAACACCCCTTCTTGAGAAGATTAGTGAGGGGCCTGCTGATCACACCAAAAAGCCTGATGAACTTCCTGTAGTATCCAGCCAGACCAAGAAATCCTCTGACTTCCTTGACAGTAACAGGAACAGGCCAGTTCTGTATAGTTTCAATTTTGGTGGGATCTGTAGCCACTCCTTGCCCTCTGATGACATGCCCCAAATATTCAACTTTTGCTTGAGCAAAGGTGCACTTAGATAACTTAACTTGCCCTTTGTTGTTTTACAGAGGAGTTGCAACACCTCTTCCAAATGCTGCAAGTGCTGAGAATATGTGATACTAAAGACCAATATATCATCAAAGAAAACAAGAACAAATTTCTTGCCCTTATGGCGTCTCATGACTGGTTTTAGGTCACTATTCATAGCAAACTGAAATGTGTTGGGGCCACCAGTGAGACCAAAGGACATGACCAAGAATTCATAGTGGCCCATGTGTATTATGCGGAAAGCAGTTTTGTATTCTTCCCCAGGTGCCATTCTGATTTGGTGAAATCCAGCTCTAAGGTCCAACTTAGAAAACCAATGAGATCCAGCCAGCTCATCTAGTAATTCATCTATAACAGGTATAGGGTACTTGCCCTTAACAGTAATATTGTTTAAGTGTCTATAGTCAACCACTGGTCTCCATGTTGCATCCTTCTTTTCTACCATGATCATAGGGGATGAGAATGGGCTGTTACTATGCCTGATAATGCCACTGTCCAGCATCTCTTGCACCTGCCTTTCCATCTCACTTTTTTTGAGCAGGGCAATTACAAGGTCGAAGGGACACTGGAGCAGCACCTGGGACTAGTGGAATAGTGTGGTCATACTGCCTTCTAGGAGGCAGGCCAGAAGGAGCTTCAAACACAGAAGCATATTTATCCAACAACAGTTGCACTTCAGGTGGTATTTCAGGCAGAGTAGTGTCTGTAGCAGATGTGAGAGCATAGAAACTGAATAAAGTACAAACAGGCTGAGCAGCATTTTCTCCAAGCAAGGTTATGAGAGCACCATCATGCTGGAAAGCAAGCCAATGAGCAGACCAATCCACCTGCATAGGGCTGTGTGCAGATAGCCAATCAATGCCCAAAATTCCATCATATGAACCCAAGGGAAAAATCCTGAAATTACTGACAAACTTATGGCCACCACAAGTCCACTTGCCCTGCAAAAGTTGTTTGAAACAAGGAACTAACTTGCCATTGGCAATTCTGACCATGGAAACAGGCCTGTCTGACACCCCTGACAGCAACTCAGCTACTGCACAGTTCAAAAAAGTATGAGAGCTACCTGAATCGACCAGAAATGATAAGGTACGGCCTTGCAACTGAATTTTCATCTTCATTGTCAGAGTAGGAGTTGCAGAATTGTCACCCAAGGCCGCAGCAGACAGTGACATAGCGTTGGCTTCAGAAACCGTATATGTTTCAATTTAGTTGGTCAACTCCGGTGGAAGATGCTGCACATAATCCAGCATTTCTTGCACAACATGCAACTGAACTTCTTGCTTACAAACGTGATCCTTACCCCAGCGCTCTCCACACACAAAGCATAGCCCCTTTGCTCTCCTATAAGCACGCAGAGCACCCCACTTATCGTCAGAAGCAGGTTTTCTGAAACTTTCTGCTGTTTTCTTATCATAAACCACACGAACAGCAACTGTATTAGACGCTGAGGGCTGTGGAGGGGGTGGTAAAGGCAATGCAGAAGCCCTTCGGTTGGCGCCAGCCATGGACGGCCCGACTGAGCTTATTCCCAACTCCTCATGTAAGATAGCCAACTGATAGGCTGTGTCCAAGTTTGCTGGTTGCTGAATGCCAACAACCAATCTGACAGCAGGCTTCAGTCCTTCCATAAAACGGGTAACATAATGCACAGTGTTGGGAGAACTCTCGTAGGCAGATAACTGATCAAACAGCTCAGAGAATCGCTCAACATAATCCTCCACAGTTCCAGTCTGAGATATGTGAAAAAAATTCCTTAGAACAGTCTGGTGCAAGTTGCGGCCGAACCTGTTTTGGAGCAATTTGCAGAACTCATCCCAGGTGGCGTGAGGAGCTCGACGACGAACTGATTCCAACCACCTAGCAGCAGATGCTTCGAACAGCGAGGTGGCCAGGGAGATCCGCTGATTCTGCGGCGTGCCCCAAAACTTGAAATAATCCTCGCAACGGGCCTGCCAGAGCTTCGGGTTGGATCCGTCGAAACGGGGCATCTCAATCCGAGGGCCAACACCATATACATCAGCAGAATTCTGCCTCGAATCTAAGGATGCAAACGGAACGCGCTGCAGCGCTTGCTCGAGATGCGTACCTCTGATGGGGGGCGGAACATATGCCCGATGAACAGGGCCCCGATTTTCAGCCTCAGAGCGGAACGCTTCAGAACCGAAGGAATGGTGGCCTGACGCTCGAGAAGGAGTTGCAGGTGCGCCCTGCCGATCCGCAGCCGGTGCAGGCTTGTCAAACTCCTGCCGCAATTCGTCGATGTCGACTCCGATCGAGACCTTGACCTCGTCGAGGCGCCCGGAGAGGAGGTCGAGCTTGGCGTCGAGCTGCGCGATGGCCTTCGCGGTGGAGTCGTCGCGCTCGCGGCTGACCTTGTCGAAATCGGCACGAAGGAGGTCGTAGATGGCCTTCGTCTCCGGCGGGATGCGCTCCATCGCCGCCGCCCGCAGCCGGTCGGCGAGCCGCGTGTGGCGGTGGTGAGTCGGGAGGGCCGATGGATCGAACGGCTCTGATATCAGATTGTCAGCTCTACTCTCTCTACTCATCAATCATGGCGGAATTCGAGCATCCGGATTACAAATTGGGAATCGGAGGAAGAGGGGATCGACTTCCTGAGCCACACGCTCGTGCCGTGCCCCGGCTTCTAGCCGTTCTGCTAGCCTGCCCCCACCCACTCACACACACCTCGTTACAGAGAATTAGGCCCACTCAGGCCCAGCAAGCCTAGCGGGCCGCTGAGGCTTGCTACGAGGCCTGGCTGGAGTTTGACCTGCTGCTTCCCGCGTCACCGGTCCGCTTGGAGGTGCCTGATCGCTGACACCTTGAAGGTGCGCGCCACGGCGGCCCAGGCGGCCTGCGTCGGGTGCACGTCGTCCCAGTAGAAGTAGCGGCCGGAGTCGTCGCAGAGGGTGTAGTGCCGCGTGCCGTTCTCGTCCTCCTCGCCGCAGTAGCCGTCGGGACTGAAGCTCTCGCAGCACGGCCGAAGCGTGCTCGCGAACACCTTGTTGTTACTGCCGCCATTGTTGTTGTCATCAAGGAGGAAGGCGGCGAAGGGGGTGTGGACGTCGAGGAGGAGGAAGGTGCGGTTGTTGGGGTCGATGGCGGCGAGGACAGACCGGAGCGCGGCGTTGTGCTGGGCGGCGCCGGCGTTGGCCAGCGGGTCGCAACCGGTGTAGTTGAGCAGGCGGGTGAATGTCGGCGTGCACCCCATGGGGTGCAGGTTGGTCACCACCACCCTCCGCATCCCCGCCTCGTCGCGCAGCCGCCGGAGCTGCTCCCGGAGCTCCCGCACCACCGTCGGGATGTAAGCGATCGCCGCCTGCATGTTATACAGAGAGCGGTACAACTCCGTCAGTCATGGTATATCTTGACAGCAACCGGTAGCTTGCATGGTGAGGACGTACGCTGGTGCCGTTGTCCTTGTCGGCGGCGTAGGCGTAGTCGTTGCCGGAGACGACGACGAGCGCGGTCCTCTTGCCGCTGCCAGCCCGGCAGCTAGGACTGTGGTGCATGGTTTGGAAGAGGTCGATCTGGGCGCTGATGTTGCGCTGGAAGTTGCCGGTGTCGAGCACGCCGGCGCCACCTACGGCGAAGTTCATGCCGCGCGCGAGGGTCTCCCGCGACGCCCGCCGCCGCGCCTTGTATGCCACCGGCGTCCGCATCCCCAGAGCCGAAGCTGCACTCACATGCACATGCCGCGTCAGACCAAAAATAGTTAAGTAGATACACTACGTCGCTGACAGTACAAAATACTCGTCTGAAACATAGATTAACGATGATCTCATGGTGTAGTATAACCATATGCATATATGTCAGCTACCTGAAAATTTAATCTGAGTCGGTCACTTTCATCACGACTACCAGATCTTCATCCAACGGCCAAAATAGAAAACACATTCTACTTCCTCCCGCAGCGTCCCCTCTGCCATACGCCACTCTGGCCTCCCGTCGACCTTCCCAATCGCCGTTCTAGCCGCCGGCCCAAGCCATCCCTCTAAGCCGCACCCAGATCAACAACTTCCGCGATCACCCGGTACTCCCCGACCCGCACCCGTCAAGTTTCGGACTCACTCCCGCCGGATCTCCTCATCTACTCGTCAAGTTTCGGACTCAATCTTGCCGGATCTCCTCATACACGGCTCGGCCTAGCCATGGCCGGCGCTGGCTACTGGTGCACGTCACAACGTCCCCGCCAACGGCCTCACGCATAGCAGAAAGTGGCCGACGCTCAAATTGTTTTCAGGTTACCTGACGTTTAGCAAGCCTGTATAACTATATATATAAAGTAATACTCTCTCCGTCGCATAACGTAAAACGTTTCTTGGCTCTAGTCCAGTGTCAAAAAATGGTCTTACATTATAAAACAGAGGAAGTAGCAGCTAATTAATCTAGTGGGTTTTTTTTTTTGCTGGAAATGGCCGGGAAGATGCCAGGGGTGTGGTTGTAGCCGGGAATATCTTACTGTTCCTTTCTCTGACATGGAATGGAAGTACCACCAAGTTGTGGCATTTAGGTGTTAGCAGATTCAGATTTGCTACCGCTCCAGCTTTTGAGACTTTTTTGGTTATATAAATAAATAAATAAATAAACTAAGTAATAATGTGTTCATGGCGCACATGGCAGCACGTAGTGAGTACGAGAAAGATCTGGCTTGCTAGTGATCTATACCGCATATACATATTCAAATTTCCTGACGAAACAGAGCATCGCCATTGCCTGAGGAATATGCAACGCTATAGTTGTGTTTATGTTATGACGAGGTGTAATTGGCACTAGTAGCTGAGTGTAGCTGAGTGTGATGCACCACCACCCTACGTTAGTTGTAGCTCTAGATGCTTTGCTTTGCAACAAAAATGTCGGTCTGATCTGATGGTGAGAGGACCTGCCGGCGCTTCGGACAAGCCGACACACATGGCTCGTTCGTCCATCCCTGGGGAGTAAATAGCATAAAAGTAACACTTTCCGCGTTATGGTTCCAAAAAATTACCGAAATTTTGTTTGTGATTGATAATTACAATTTTTGACGTTGACTGTTTCAAAAAACCCAAAACGCCCGTTGCTAAGAAACTAAACCGGTTTATGACAGGTCGGGCCTGCACCTAAACGAACCGTCAGTTTGACCATTTGTTTGACCGTTAGCTGACCTGTGGGCCCACATGACAATGTCTCTTCCTCATTTAAAAGCAATTGGGTCCCTGTAAATGTATCAAAAATGCAATCGGGTCCCTGTAATCTTTAAAAAAAAAGCAATCGAGTCCCTATATCCGGCAAGTCAATCCCGCCGGCCATCCCCGCCTCGATTCCGCCGGCCATCTCCATACCAGTCGCCACAGACGCGATGGCGTTACTGGAAAAAGCTGCAATGAGCCATGGGTCGCCGCCAACCTCTTCCTCTCCCACGGGCCGGGCGAGATCCCTGACAGCAAGACCGGCCACCGCCGCTCCTCTCCTCACCGCTCCCGCCCACCACTGCGTCACGGAGGTCGTGCTCTGGCTAGAGAGGCACCGCCGCCACGCCATGAAGAAGCGCGCCGCCCGTTCGGGAGGCCGTGCTCGAGCGAGCGGCGCCCAGCGCTCCTCCTCTCGCCGCTCGGCCCTCCACTGGCGTCCGGGAGGCCGTGCTCCGGCCAGAAGGAACCGCCGCGCCATGGAGGGCGCCGCCGCCGTTCGGGAGGCCGTGCTCGGGCGGAGGCGGCCAGCGCCATGCGGGGTCCGCGCTGAGGCCGAGGTCTGTCGGAATTAGGCCGAGCGCCATGGTGGATGGTGTCTCTGGTAGGGGGCGATGGGAGGACGACGGGGGGGATGGTATGTTGGGACGGGGGCGGAGGAGGCCGGTGCATATCCGGTGTGTTCGAGCTGCCATGGCTCGTGCGGGGAGAGAAACGGAAGGAGAGGAGGAGAAGGAAGAGAAGAGGAAGGAAGAGATAACTGACGTGTGGGCCCCGCATGCCAGTTAACAGTCAAACAAACGGTTCGGTTAGATACGGGCCCGAGCTGTCATAAACCGGTTTACTTTTTTAGCAACGGGCAATTTGGGTTTTTTAAGACAGCCAACGCCGGTTTTGGTAGTTATTAGTCACAAACAAATTTCTGGTAGTTTTTTGGAACCCTAACACGAAAAGTGGTAGTTTTATGCTATTTACTCATCCGTGGGACTCTGACCGGAAGACTAGAGAGAGCTGGAGTTGCACTGGATGGATACGCCGCCTATGGTGTATGTGGCGTACTACCCAGAGTAGGCGTCGAGGAAGCTCAGTATCTCGCTCGGTTCGTCTTTCTTTACAAGTCAATCTATGCATAATTCTATTTCTACTTTTGCCAGGTACTGCACGCGACCGTATACTGAGGTGCTCCCCATCGGTTGTTGGAACGATGCGAGCCGGGCCGGGCCTCGATTCCTTTCATATACTCATATGCATGCAGTGCAACGAGTCGTAACAAGAGTAGTAGGTGAAGGAAGGAGTCCAGATTGACGAGGTTGGGCGTGCAGGTGCAGGTGCAGGTGCATGTGCGCGCATGGATGGACTGATGAAGTTATTAGTTCCATGCATCCTCCATGTGTGTCTGTGTGGGTACAGAGGTACTGATGCATGGAAAAGGGAACGGCGCCGTCCGTCGTGTGATCCGGTCACCGCCGGCCATTTTGCCGGCGACAAGCAACTCATGCATGCATCTGGCACATACCATGCATCTGGCATATTTTGGGAGCATCTGTCTGCCAATGAGTGCGCGAGCGAATTACTCATCCGTCCGTCGACAACATCAATTCGGCCATTATCTATCTATCTATCTACAGTTTTGCTAGAACTCATCTAGATGAGATATAATTTGGTCTCATTCACCTTTTGTAGTCATTGGATATGATGTTATAAGATGCGTGTGTGCTGACGTGGGTGTATCTGTTCTTGGTTTTAATGTGAATGAGACTAAATTGTATCTCATCTAGATGAGTTCTAGGTACTCCCATTTATCTATTGGAATTGGACGGACCTTCCCTTCCCTTGGATGATGATGACGACCCAACGACCAACTGCACGCATGTGTTTACTCCTACCACTGCACCGCACCGCACTGCACCATACAGCTAGCGCACCGCCGCCGTCCACCGTGCTACGTCTTCTCCGGCGAGTAAGTCAGCCAGCGTTGGTGGCGCACTGTGCGCGTGTTAATTAGGCGTACTGATGATTACTGCCTAGCTCTTACTAGAGTATAGTAATTGATGGCGAGGACTAGCGAAGGAAAGGAGCAGAGTGTGCTTGCTTAGTGGGCTTACCGACGAAGTCGGTGAGGACGCGGCCGTCGGAGAAGCGGCCGGCGGGGCGGCGCGGGAAGGTCTTGCCATATGGGTCGTACCAGGCGTGGGTCAGCTCCCGCCCCAGGTTCCCCAGGTTGCCCGTGTCCGCGTACGAGTCCCCGAACACCCACAGCTCCTCCGCCGCATGCTTCTGATGATGACGACGGCTCCTCCTCCCCTGCTCCTTGCTCGCCCGCTCGCCGCCGGCGGGGCAGCCGTCCTCCGTAGACGCCTCCACCGCCGGCAACAGCGGCCCGACCACCAGCAGCATCCCAAGGCCTTAAGTTCATCAGAGAGACAGAGGGCAATCAATGAGTGTATGCCCGGGCAGAGAAGCAGAGAGCGAGGCAGAATTGAAGTGAGCCAGCGTGGTTAGCTGAGAGGCAATAAATATACGCTCTCTTTGATAGAAGATCGATTGGCTTACAGAGAAGTGTTCCGGCAGCGGCCACCGACGACGAGCGCCTCCGGCGGTGCTCCATGACCCCTCGGGCTGTGGAGGAGGTGTGGTCTGTGGCCGCTTCGCACCCGTCTGCCGCCGTGCGAGCGATGGCGCGGTTTGTGGCGTGGAAGGACGGAGAGGGATGGGCCGGCCCTCCGGTGGGCTGGCGGTATTTATAGACGGCGTGCAGGTGCAGCTAGCTGTACGCCATACAGCTTGTAGAAATAGGTGATGAAGCGCGTGCTTAGGCAGAGGCGCGATACGTGTTTATATAGCCACCAGGGCCGGCGGCGCACAAGGAGATATAAGGTTAGGGTTTAGGTTAGGTAGAGATTAATCTCTTAAACCAACTACTAGGATCTTATCTCAACACCTAACCTATCCTAACAAACTACAACACACGCCATATACAGCTAACACGGTTTATACAAACACTGTGAGTACAATGTTTAACACTCCCTCTCAATCATAACTATCTAAGTTGAGATTGCGCCGAAAGATCTCTAGCTACCGTAGTGACAACGGTTTAGTGAAGCCATCTGCCACTTGATCACCCGTATGCACAAACCGAATGCTTAAAAGCTTGTTGGCAACCCTTTCACGAACAAAGTGATAATCAATCTCAATATGCTTTGTCCGTGCATGAAAGACAGGATTGGCAGAGAGGTAAGTAGCTCCAAGATTATCACACCAAAGAGAGGCCGCACGCAAATGGCGAATACCCAACTCTGTCAGCAAATTCTGTACCCAAATAACTTCTGATGTGGCATTTGCTAGGGCCTTGTACTCAGCTTCTGTGCTTGACCGAGACACAGTGGCTTGCTTACGTGCACTCCAAGAAACCAAGTTACCTCCAAAGAACACAGCAAAACCTCCAGTGGATCGCCGATCATCAGGACAACCTGCCCAATCTGCATCTGGAAAAGCACTGACAAGTGTGGAGTCTGACTTGACAAGTTTGAGACCATGACTCTTGGTGGCTTGGAGATAACGAAGTATTCGCTTAACTGCTGTCCAGTGAGTACTAGTAGGTTGTAACGCCCTCGATGCGGCTATATCTCCCACGTGTCGAAGCACGACTTAGAGGCATAACCGCATTGAAAGCAATGTCGCAAGTGAGGTAATCTTCACACAACCCATGTAATACATAAGGGAAAGAGATACATAGTTGGCTTACAATGCAACTTCACACAATACATAAATAAACATCCATCATACAGTACACTCAAGGTCCGACTACGGAACCAAAATAAAAGAAGACTACCCCAAATGCTACAGATCCCCGATCGTCCCAACTGGGCTCCACTGCGATCATCGGGAAAAAGACACATAGTAACGACCACGTTCCTCGTCAAACTCCCACTTGAGCTCGGTTGCGTCATCTGCACTGGCAACGTAGGCACCTGCAACTGTTTTGGTAGAATCTGTGAGTCACGGGGACTCAGCAATCTCACACCCACGAGATCAAGACTATTTAAGCTTATAGGAAGGACAGAGTTGTGAGGTGGAGCTGCAGCAAGCGACTAGCATATATGGTGGCTACATTCGCAAAGAGAAGCGAGAAGAGAAGCAAAGGCGGCGGTCGTGAAGCTAGTAGCGATCAAGAAGTGATCCTGAAACTACTTACGTCAAACATAACTCCAACACCGTGTTCACTTCCCGGACTCCGCCGAGAAGAGACCATCACAGTTACACACGCGGTTGATGTATTTTAATTAAGGTCAACTTCGGGTTTTCTACAACCGGACATTAACAAATTCCCATCTGCCTCATAACGCGGGCACGGCTTTGAAAGATAATACCCTGCAGGGTGTCCCAACTTAGCCCATTATAAGCTCTCACGGTCAACGAAGGATATTCCTTCTACGGGAAGACCCGATCGATCTCGGAATCCCGGACTACAAGACATTTCGACAGCAATAAAAAAGTCCAGCAAAGCCGCCCGATTGTGCCGACAAATCCCGATAGGAGCTGCACATATCTCGTTCTCGTGGCACATCCGGATGAGACAGGCTCTGAGTAAAACCAGGCCTCGAAGTTTCCCGAGGTGGCCCATGGCGGCTTAGTTCGGGCCAGCACTCGAAGGAGCACTGGTCCGGGGGTTAAAATAAAGATGACCCTCGGGCTCGCGAAAACCGGGGAAAAAAGGCTTAGGTGGCAAATGGTAAAACCGATGTTGGGCCTTCTTTGGAGGAGTCTTATTCAAAGCGAACTGTCAAGGGGTCCCATAAATCACCCAACCGTGTAAGGAACGCGAAATCAAGGAACATAACACCGGTATGACGGAAACTAAAGCGGCAAGAGTGGAACAAAACACCAGGCATAAGGCCGAGTCTTCCACCCTTTACCAAGTATATAGATGCATTAATTAAACAATAGATATTGTGATATCCCAACAAGTAAACATGTCCCAGCAAGGAACAACATCTCCATGTTCCAACAAGGAACAAACTTCATCTTCACCTGCAACTAGCAACGCTATAAGAGGGGCTGAGCAAAGCGGTAACATAACCAAACAACGGTTTGCTAGGAAAGGATGGTTAGAGGTTTGACATGGCAATATGGGTGGCATGATATAGCAAGTGATAGGCATCGTAGCATAGGCATAGCAAAAGAGCGAGCATCTAGCAAGCAAAGATAGAAGTGATTTCGAGAGTATGGTCATCTTGCCTGCAAAGCTCTCAGAGTTGTCGAAAGCTTGATCCTCGTAAGCGTTCTCAACAGGTTCCTCGTTCACGTACTCGTCTCCCGGCTCTACCCAAAATAGAACACAAACAATGGAACCACAATAAATCACGGGCGATGCACAAACCACATGATGCAAAACATGGCATGATATGCGAGATGTGAGATGCAATGCATATGCGTGCTCCGGAAGGAAAATGATGAACCAGGCATCAATTTGGCAAACCAAGTATGCCGCTGGAAAGATGAGATGATTTCGGTTGAAATCGATATAAAGATCGCTGGAATCGGATGCACGGTTTGCAAATGACAAGCAAAACAAGAATGACACAAATCTGCCATTAACAGCATGATACCACATAGCAAGCAACAAGAAATTAAGCTACTGCACCTAAACGTACCAACAAAGCATATAGCAGTGATCTACTCAAGATGTTTGACAAAAGATGAACACTGAGCTACGGCTAAATCACACACCATAACAGGTCCAAACAAGCATGGCAAAAGTGCAAAATATATCAGCATCACAGACTGGGAAAATACTGAACATGGCAGAATCAGCATCAGGAAGCAATGTTCAGAGCAAGCAAACAGCATGCTACAGGAACTTATAATAGAAAAGCAAGGCATGGCATGAATCTACTCAAAGCATAGAATAAAAGTCCCTTACTGACCATAAGCCAAAAAGGATCAGAAAATATGATGGCATCCACGTAAACATAGCAAGTTTCGTTAACAGATTCAGCAACAGGGCATGACAAAAACAGATAACAAGTAGGCATATTTAAGAGCTCGATGCACTCACTACAGAGCATTTCATGATAAACTAAGCATACATCCATCAAGAATACATGGCATAGAAGCTATAAATGGCAAGAACAACATCATAGCATACACGGATCAACTACAACAACCTTGGCAAAATTGAATAACATGTAAACAATCTGCCAGGAAACATTTTATAGCACAAGTAGAGCTCGATTGACTCAAGCTATGGCACTCCATAATTGCAAACAAAGACATGGATGTATAGAGCATAACCATATGTTCAAAATATCCTTACTGAAGTATCTCAAAATATGCATGGATCTCTCGGTAGCATCAAGTTAACATGGCATAAAAATATCAGCAAAACAGGGGCTGAAATCAGCAACATCATGAAGCCTAGTTTGCATGCTTGTGCTAGTCACCACAGAGATCAAACAAATACATGGAATACACCACCGTAAATATGGCATGGCATATTACAAAACACATGTAGGACTCAAGATCATAGGATGCACACATCAATCATGGCAAAAATGACAAGTGCATGTTCTGATAAGAATCTGAAACTAACATCACATAGCCCTCTTCCAACAGCATTTCGGGTATCAAGATGAGCTCAAATGAAACTGATGCAATGGAACGAAATGATCTACTCATCGAGCCGAACATTACGGTTTGCTATACACCCAAAACGGAGGAACGAGTGCAAAGCTATGGCATGATGAAATTGCAACAAAAATACTGACAGAAAATGACTTGGAGGATTCGGGGGGAGGGGAAAGTCAACCGAGGATTTTGGATCTGAGATCCGATCGAGGCCGAGGTTCGAGGCGGCCGGAGCAGCTCGCCGGAGCGGCGCCGGAGGAGGGAGAGGTCGGAGGAGGGCCGGGCCGGCCGGGCGCGGCGAGCGGCGCCAGCAGCGACGCGCGCTGCAGGCGGCATGGGTTTAGGCGAGGCGGGCGGACGGCGGCGAAAGTCCGGCGCGGGCGGCGGGCGGCGGTCGGCCGGGTCGAGGGCGAGGCGGCGGGCCCGAGGCGGCGGCGGACGGGGCGCCGGGCGCTGGCGCTGGCCGGGCCGCGGTTTTGCGGGTCGGCGGCGCTGGTGGTCGGCGCCACGTGGCGCGGCCTGATTCGTCTGGGCGCGGCGGGCGGACGTGTCCGGCTCGCCCGGACGTGTCCGGCGGCGCGGAGAGGGACGGGGCTTGGGTTTCGTCCGGAATTGATCCGGGATTTCGGGGAGGGGGGTGTTTTTATAGGTAGAAGGAGCTAGGAAGCTCCAAATGAGGTGCGGTTTTGGCCCACACGATCGTGATCGAACGGCGATGGACATGGAAGTGACTTAGATGGGTTATTGGGCTGTTTTGGAGGGGTGTTGGGCTGCAACTTAAAAGAGGCCTTTCTTGAGAGTGCGGTTAACCGTTGGAGTACCAAACGAGCTCCAAATGACCCGAAACTTGGCAGGTGGTCTACCGGTGGTGTACCAAGGCCACTTGACAAACCTCGGTCCATTCCGAGAAAGTTTAGTACCCGCTCACGAAAAAACGTAAAAGGGGACGCCGGGGGACATATTAGTGCCGGATTGCAAAACGGACAATGGGGAAAATGCTCGGAATCATGAGACGAACACGTATGCAAATGCGATGCACATGATGACATGATATGAAATGCATGACATGGACAAAATGCAAAAAGAAGAAAAAACCAACCACGGAGGGAATATCATATCACAATGCCGAAAATGGCAAGAGTTGGAGTTACAAATATGGAAAGTTACATCCGGGGTATTACACAGGTGCATGCAAGAACTGACAAACCTTGTTGACTGAAAAGCATATATCTGGTCTGGTCAATGTTAAGTACTGCAAAGCTCCTACAACACTCATGTATCTGGTGGAGTCTTCAGCTCCAAGCACCTCTCCATCATGAAGAGATAACTTTTCTGATGTAGACAACAGAGTTGACGAAGGTTTACAGCCTCTCATGCCCACTCGCTCAAGGATGTCTTGTACATATTTTTCCTGAGATAGAATAATGCCACTGCCCACATGTTTCACCTCAATGCCAAGGAAAAAATGAAGGTTACCCAAATCCTTGAGTGCAAAGTCCATACGAAGATCCTGAAGAAGAGCTTCAACTGCCCGAGGGGAGGAACTGGTGACGATAATATCATCAACATAAATAAGCATAAATATGGTGACTCCATTCCGATGATAAAAGAACAATGAGGTATCTCCCTTGGAAGCAGCAAAACCAAGGGACTGCAACTTGGAGTACAAACGATAGTACCATGCTCTGGGTGCCTGCTTTAGACCATAAATGGCTTTATCGAGCTTGCAAACATGTCGTGGTAAAGCTGAATTTTCATACCCAGGAGGCTGCCTCATAAACGCCTCTTCTTCCAGAACACCATGCAAAAACGCGTTCTTTACGTCTAGTTGTCGTATACACCAACTTCTAGATATTGCAACGGAAAGAATCAAACGGATAGTAGCAGCTTTTACCACAGGACTAAAGGTATCCTCATAATCGATTCCATACATTTGCTTAAAACCTTTGGCCACAAGACGTGCCTTGTACCGGTCAATCGTGCCATCAGATTTGCATTTCACCTTGTACACCCATTTGCAGTCAATCACGTTTCTTCCTCGAACTGGTGGAACCAAGTGCCATGTCTTGTTTGCTACAAGAGCTGAGAATTCTTCATCCATAGCCTGCTTCCACTTAGGATCACCAAGAGCATCATGCAAATTCTTCGGTTCACCTGTGGCACAAAAGGAACCCCATCGAACACAGCCATCTTTATATACCTTTGGTTTTGCAATACCACTCTGGGACCGGGTGTGAGACCGAGCAGGAGGTGGTGGAGCTGGTCGGGCTTGCTGGATCTGGAGGCGATCATGTGTAGATGAGACGGCCGAGTCGGACGCAGGAGACACAGATGCAGAAAATCCCGAATCCACTGCCTGCATGGAGCCAGAGGGATCCGGTGCGGCAGCCGACGGTGAACTGCCACCTGGCAGTTCTGGGTTGGATGAGGACCGCGCGCCAGGATCCCCCCGCTCCGCCTCGTGGTGGACAGACCGCGCCGCACCAGGATCCGCCTCGGGAGGGGCGCAGGACCCACTCCTGGTCGGCCCGCTGGGGAACCGCACGCCCTCCTGGCGTGGGGACGAGGCAAAGGGACGCGCAGATGGCCCACTTGGCGAATCGGGGCGCCCGCCTGGCCTCCCGCCCGTGGGCATAGATCCCGGCGTGGATTCACCTGGTACAACATGCACGGATCCCGCGGTGGATCCTCCTGGCGAAGCTGCAGCCAGCGATCCCGAGGCTACCTGAGGATCTTCTGCGGCTGTTTCAGTGTCCTGCATGAAATCATATGAATTTTCACCAAAATTTTCGATGTTCGGCTGCCCTGTTCCCTGCACACTCTCAGCTGGGTCATTAGCATTAGACAAAGACATATTGTCAGCAGCAAAATCCGCTCCCCCTTGAGCAAACTGCGGAGATGGTAAGAGATGGGAGGGAAGAAGAAGCAACTCTTTGCGAAGTTGTGCACCGGCATTGGAGTGCAGGCTTGCAAAAGGAAAAACTTGCTCATCGAAAACAACATCACGGGAAACATAGACACGAACAGAGGAGATATCAAGACACTTGTAGCCCTTATGAAGAGTACTGTAACCTAAGAAAGCACATTGCTTGGACCAAAATTCAAGCTTATGTTTATTGAAAGGGCGCAGGTTTGGCCAAACAGCACACCCAAAGATGCGGAGAAAGGAGTAGTTGGGCTTGGTGCCGAAGAGGCGTTCAAGAGGGGTTTGATTTTTGATGACTCGACTAGGCATGCGATTTATAAGATAGACCGCAGTGAGGAATGCTTCGTCCCAAAATTTGAGTGGCATAAACACATGAGCAAGTAAAGAAAGGCCAACTTCTACGATGTGACGATGTTTCCGTTCTGCGGAGCCGTTCTGTTGATGAGCATGTGGGCATGAAACGTGGTGCGTGATACCAATGCGTTCAAAAAAGGAACTCAACCATTGGTACTCCCCACCCCAATCGGTTTGCATGGCAATGATCTTGCAATTAAAGAGACGTTCAACATGAGCTTGGAAGAGACGAAATTTTTCAAATACATCAGATTTATTTTTGAGCAGATATATCCAACTGAACTTGCTAAAATCATCAATAAAACTGACATAGTATTTATGTCTTCCTACAGAGACGGGTCCAGGACCCCAAACATCTGAAAAAATAAGCTCTAAAGGAGCTGTGGACTCACTAGTTGAACGAGGATAAGGCAACTGATGGCTCTTGGCCATTTGAAATGCATCACACACTAGTAGGTGATCTTGTTTATTCGAGACAGGAAGATTGAAGTCACGAAGAATCTTTTGAACTACCGAAAAAGCTGGGTGCCCTAGGCGCTTGTGCCTCCGAGACGTGGAGGGTTTGATGGTGGCAAGAGCTTGGCGTTGAGGGGCACTTTGCCGTCCGGTCACGGGGAACAAGCCCCATCTACTCTTGTTTTGAAGGATTGTTCTCCGGGTAGCCTGATCCTTAACAAGAAAGAATTCAGGGTGAAGTTCAATAAAGACATCATTATCTCGCATAAGATTATAAGCTGAAAGAAGACTTTGGTCGGCACTAGGAGCATGTAGGATGTTGTTTAAGTGGAGGGAACCAGAGAGAGTAGATAATACTGAATGGCCAATATGTGCTATGTCCATACCTTGCCCACTTGCCGTGTGGATCTGGTCGGTGCCGGTGTAGCGGTCTCGAACCGCCAGCTTCTCTAGCTCCCCCTTGACATGATCAGTGGCGCCGGTGTCGAGATACCAGTTGGTATCAACACCATAGGAGCGGGCGGAGTTGGCGGAGAGAGAGTTGCCGCCGCCACCGCCGCCACGCCCACCACCGCCGCGTCCGCCGCCACCACCGCCGCCTGCTGGGTTGCGCACGTTGTTGTTGTAGCCCTTGTCGTACCGTTTCCTGCAGCGCCACGCTCCGTGGCCTTCCTCCTTGCAAATCTGGTAGCGCTCGCGGTCACCGCGCTCACCGCGGTCACCACTCTGTTGACGCGGCGCACCGCCGCCTGAGTTGTCGTTGTAGTGGCCGCCGTTGTAGCCACCATGGCCACCAGCCTGGCCACCACGTCCGCCGTCGTAGCCGCCTCGGCCACCCTTTGCGGCAAGGTTGGCGGAGTGATGGGTGGTGTAGGCAGCGTGCTGGGCGGCGATCCGTGACTCCGCGGAGAGCAGTAGCGAAAAAAGCTCGTTGAGACCGATCAGTTGATCGGTGATGGCGCGTGTAGAGATGGCGGTGACAAACCCGTTGTAATCGGGTTCGTGCATGAGGCCCTCCAAGATGTGCGAGACAACGTCGTCTTCATCGAGCGGTTTCCCGGCAGCGGCGAGCTCATCTGCAAGCCCCTTCATCTTGGTGAAGTAGGCGGCGGCAGAGAGATCACCCTTGCGTGCATTCCCAATTGCCGAGTGAAGCTGGATCTGGCGTGCCCGCGACTGCGCGGAGAAGCTTTCCACCAGAGCTTGCCAGACTCCCGCAGCGGTGGTGTGATTCGAGACCTGCATCAGGACATCTCGGGGACAGGAGGCGAGCAAAAAAGTGAGCACCTGTTGGTCCTGGGTGACCCAGATCGCATGTTCTGGGTTCGGTGTCTCGGTGAGCTCCTTCTTCCCGGCGTTGTCCTTCTCGGAGATGATGACGGCGGCTGGCTCCTTGATCAAACCATCAAGGTACCCCATCATCGCGGCGGCCCTGACATGCGGGAGCACCTGAGCTTTCCACACCAGGAAGTTATCGCGGGTGAGCTTCTCCGTAATGGTGTGGCCGAGGGCAGCGAGGGAGGGCATGGCCATGGCGTGAGATGAGGAGGAGGAGGACATAATCTAGACGTATGGAAGAACTAGGCTCTGTATACCATGTAGAAATAGGTGATGAAGCGCGTGCTTAGGCAGAGGCGCGATACGTGTTTATATAGCCACCAGGGCCGGCGGCGCACAAGGAGATACAAGGTTAGGGTTTAGGTTAGATGAAGATTGATCTCTTAAATCAACTACTAGGATCTTATCTCAACACCTAACCTATCCTAACAAACTATAACACACGCCATATACAGCTAACACGGTTTATACAAACACCGTGAGTACAATGTTTAACACAGCTCTCTCCCTGGCACGCCGCGATGAGAAGAAATGGAGACACGCCGGCAATTAGCGGACGCCGCCATTTATTCCTTCCCTTCTCGAAACCGTAGAACGGCGCCCATGTCAGCGCGTCGTACCTGCACCCCTGCATGCATGCATGGTCAACACGTACCTCCTGTATTCTGGTACAATATGCTCCCTCCATTTCTAAATACTATAAAAGCATCTTCGATAGATGATGTATATTTTGGCGGCTCAAGCCGGTGATGGTTCAAATTTAAAGCATCAAAAAGCGTCTTTTACATCTTCGAAAAAGACTTAACTTCACCGGATGGTCCAAAATGAAGAAGTTAAAAAAAAAGCAACTCCAACAGATGGTCCAAAACGAAGATGTAAACCGGCCGGCGGCTGCGCGGCTGTTGTTCAGCCACTGTACGGTCAGCGGTGGTGGCGTCGGAGGTGGAGGAACGGCTCCTTGGCTGCTGGAGGATGCCGCCGGCAGTGGCTGCGAGTCGGCAGCCCGAGCCGCCGCGACTGCCTTCGAGATTTTGGCCGGCCGAGCCACACTTTCGGCTGAGTTCCAGCCGCGATTTGTCGGCCGTTTGCCTCCGCCTCGTGCCTTCGTCGCCTTCGTAGGAACCGCCGGCGCGATGGCGACCGGCCGGGGCAGCGCGAATCCTGGGGCGGCGGGTGGGAGGCGGTGGCATGGACGCAGCGGCGGAGGGCGAGTTCGCCGCGGCGGCAGCGGAGACGGCAACGTGGGTCAGCCCATCGGCTGCGGCGGCGGCGTCGGGTGGGAGGCGGTGGCATGGACGCAACGGCGGCAGCAGAGACGGTAACGTGGGTCAGCCCATCGGCTGCGGCGGCGGCGGCGGGTGGAGGCGGTGGCATGGACGTGGCGGCGGCGGAGACGGCAACGCGGGTCAGCCCATCGGCTGCGGCGGCGGCGGCGGGTTGCCGGCGAAAGGCTGGGGGGGGGGGGGGGACGAGCAGGGCGCGGGCGGGAAGGCAAAGGAACTGGCGATTGGTCGTTTCGCGGGCAGCCACGGTTTTACATCACTTGTATCTCGTGATGTAAATTTGCACTGTGAGGTGTTCAATTTTACATCATCGGGAGACGGTGGACCAATTTTTTTACATATGAACCGTCTGTTGACGCAGTGCTTTACGCTCTTGAAGCTTCAAAAGTTAGTTATTTTTACATATGGAGCATCTATTGAAGATGCTTTAAGCCTTTCTAAAGATATTAATACGGAGTACAATAGATATATTTTAGAGTCCAAACACACTTGCTTTATTGATTAAAATTCATAGGGATACAATTCAAGTCCGAAGGGTTCACGAGCCACACATGGTGTCCAACATCCAACCAAAAGCATGTTTGGCAAAGCTATGTGCCTCCATATTCGACTCGCGTCCATCAATGATGAAGGTACACTGCTGAAATTGTGTTGAAGTAGCAATGATCTCCTCGATGATACTTGCATACAAACCTCCAGCACCCAGCTTGATGTCACCGACAACACCCTCACAATTAGAAGCTATAATCACATGCGGTAAAGATAGATCACTAGCCAAAGCAAAAGCCTCCCGGCAAGCGAGCGCTTCAAGTGTAGCCAGATCTGTGACGCCCGTGCTTCTGATGGCCGATGACCCAAGTATTGTCCTTCCGAATTCCTACAAACAACATGAAGGTTCCTTCATTTGCTGACCTGGACACATCACTGAAGATATATTTTAAAGTGTACATTCATTCATTTTGCTTTATTAGAATATCTAAAAAGATTTATATTTAAGGCCGGAGGGACTACGCACTACGAGAAACTGTTCTTAGTTTCTTTTCTTGCTTTTTTGCCGGGATTTTCGGCTCAGGTGTGCGTACATATACAGGTTTTCTTCTTTGGTTTTATACGTAGCCCGAATGATGGGCCGCCGCTGCCTGGACAAGTCTGCTCTGGTCAGGACGTGGTATTAATATCATATCACGCTCCCTGGGTCTTACCGGCCGTCCATGCCAACCGCCACCGAAACGGCCGGCCCACCGTCGCCGTCGTGCTACAGCGAGCCAGCCCCCCTCGTCAGCCACATACGCCGTCGGCCATGGGGATGGACTGCATTAACTCCACCCTCCGAACCGTCTCCATGCACTCCGCATGGACGCACGTCAGTCAGACAAAGCACGTTTGAAGGTTATAAATGGAAGTCGTATCCTTAATAAACCGCACTAGCTTTACGCTCTGGTTTTGTACAAACACACATATAACTCGTAAAAAAGGGTTAACTTTTTCTCTTCAGTATTTTTTTTTGAAACTGGGCAAAATTCTTTGCCCCCTGCAAGACACCATAGCTTGGATACATCTTCGATCCTAGCAACAAGAACCCCTACCGGCACCGCGGATTCTTGCCACGTGTGTTCCGTAACTTGAACTTGAATTTGTTTTTCCAATTCATTTCAAAAAAAAAATATGTTTTCAGTTGCATGGCACGTAAATATCAAATCTGGTTTTTAATATATTGTTTTCTCTAGCAGCTTCTCGCCAACTAATTTGTGCTACTCGGAGCATATTAAAAAATAAAATACTGGCAAGATCTGTTAAGATGATTCCGTTCCTGTTGCAGCAGGAGCTAGCAAGTCAGAAGAAGCCTCCAAAGGGCGCACATGTTTATTCTCCTCGCTCTGACACAGCCTACTGTTGCCGCGCGTTTTTCATCTTCTCTGAAGAGGATGGACGGACGGACGGACGGAACGGAGCGGAATGATTGCACAAGAATAATCCGAATAGACCAGCAGCAGAATCTTCCTTGACGAGCGTAATGGAGCGGAATGGAGCGCGTCCATGTAGCACGGGCGGTAACGGAATGCACGCTCGACGCCGTTCCGCCGGCCAACTTCCTTGACGAGTCCCTTGCCCAGGTGTTGCATCCTCGAGGTGCTGAGATGGTATGCCATCGTCCTACCGTTCATGTGGAGGAGGAGCACGTCCTTGTGCGGATGCATTCCGATGATCCTGCAGTATCACCAGTAGTCCAGCGGCTTGAGTCGGTTAGCGGCACCTTCGTCCAGGTCGATGAAGTTATCCTCGTCCGAGTCCCACAAGTACTCAGACCCACTTTTGGCTTGCTCTTCTTCATCTTTATCTTCCTCTTTGCTCTGTCCACCGAGGGGCTCAAAGAGGCTGACGTTTGCTTCACTGCTTTCTACCAACTCACATTGCGCCATCGGTTTTATAACTTGTGATGAGAGCTTTATTTGGCGACCAAAAGGACTAAGGTTGGCCTCGTGTGTTAGCGTCCACCCTAACTGCCCATCAACAGATTCAGCCAGTTTCCACACCTGGAGTTGGAACATGTCGAGCGCCATGGAGTGGATCCCTTTCTCATAGCTCGCTAAGACCGACCTAGTAGGAAGGATGCCTCTATGTTCTTCCTCGTCATAGGGTATTCCCGGCAGCTGGATCATATCATAGGTGACATGTGAGTTTCTTAGGATCATAAGAATGTTATTGCCGCAATGCACATAGAGAGACCCTTGCCAATACACAGCTGACTTCCATATTTGGTTGTAGTTTTCATATGCTGCCAACATGCACTAGTAGAAAAAGGGGCAAATCTGAGACACATTAGTGCCGGTTCCAACGGCTAGCCGGCCGTTCCCATTAGTACCGGTTCATGGCGAACCTTTAGCACCGGTTCGTGCCACGAACCGGTACTAAAGAGAGTGGTGGCAGGGTGTTGTCAGTCTGGGGCCCGTCCAACACCTTTAGTACCGGTTCGTGCCACGAACCGGTACTAAAGGTCGACGTACATAAACCCTTCGTCCACCCGAGCCACTATGTTCTTCCCCTTTCCCCTCACTTCCTCTGTTCTTCCCCTCTCTTCCTCGAGCTCCTCACAAATTTTGCCCAAAATTTGTCAAGATTTGAAGGCCCCCATCCATTCAAATGATCACAAAGGTTAGCAACTTTTTCCTTTCAACTCTCATTGTTAGATTAGCTCTTACAATGCTTTGTATAGTGATTAATTTGGGAGGAATTATATTTGCTAGTATTTGATTTATATGCAATTTGAGGTCAAAAATAACACTTAGTTTGCATATGTAGGTGTGGTTTACTTAGTGCCTTCTAAATCTCCGTCGTAACCACCGTCGATCGGCACCGTCCCGTCGCCGGCACCACCTTGTGGTGAGGCTCTTGTTCATGAATGTTTTACATTACCAAATTGATGTTTGTGTGATTTGGATATATAGTTACTTGTATAATTATCTTACCCGTACGTTGTTTGTTATACATAGTGCCATGGTTTTGATATCCGTCCCCTTCGGCCCTCGTCCTTGTTATGATTCGGATGTGGTATATTCTCTTTTAAAACTAGTTGTTGCATTTCGTGTTTATGACAAATTATGCCCATCAAGTTGACATAGATATTTTTATCTAGGAGGTATGTGAACCGAAAATTCCAACCGACCCTATTGTCGAGCGGTTAAATTTAGTTGAAAGAGAAACGAGTATTTGAAAGAAAAATTGAAAAGAATTGGGGGGAGCAGCTGGAATTGGAGTTGCATGTTGCCGATGTCGTCGATGATCACAAGATCAAGATGGAGAAAATGAGGTTGAAGATTAGAAAGATTAGAAAATATGCCATTGATTGTGTGGCTTGGTATCATTATGCTGTTGAATCAATTGTTACCTTAGTTGCGATCTTGATCGCATTTGTTGTTGCATTTAAATTCTTTAGCTAGAGAGTTATTTGTATGTTGCATTTAATTAAGTGTTGTATATGAACTTTATGTATGAAATTTATGTATGAACTTGTATTAATTTGGTATATTTGGTGTTGTGTAATGAAGATGAGCCGACAATGGATGTATGATGACCGATGCTCTCCCGAGTACATTAATGGCGTGCATACTTTTCTGATTGCCGCTGAGGCAAACAAGCGGGCGGATGGTTTTATGCCTTGTCCATGTGCTGGCTGTAAGAATGGTCACAGTTACTCTACGTCAAGAACCATTCACGTCCACCTATTTGAGTCTAGTTTCATGCCCCACTATAATGTTTGGACCAAGCACGGAGAAATAGGGGTTATGATGGAAGACAATGAAGAAGAAGAGGACGACGACGGCTATCCTGGCCATGGGTTCCCTGAATACGATGATACAACAATGGGGGAAGAAGCTGAGCCGGCAATGCAGGAAGAAGTTGAAGAAGAGGCATCAGATGAGCCAGTGATGATCTAGATCGGGCCATTGCCGATGCAAAGAGAAATCGCAAGTGATCTGAAGAGGACGAAGTTGCAGCGCATGTTAGAGGATCACAAGAAATTGTTGTACCCAAATTGCGGTCGACAAAAAAAGTTGGGCACCACACTTGAATTGCTGCAATGGAAGGCAAAGAATGGTGTATCTGACAAGGGATTTGGAAAGTTGCTGGTAATGATAAAGAATATGCTTCCAAAGGACAACGAATTGCCCGAGAGTACGTACGAAGCAAAGAAGGATGTCTGCCCTCTAGGGTTAGAGGTGTAGAAGATACATGCATGCCCTAATGACTGCATCCTCTACCGCGGTGAGTACGAGGATTTGAACGCTTGCCCGGTGTCGTGGAATTAACACGTCAGATGTCCTAGTGTGAGGACTTAGTCGCGAGGCCAACGCATCTATGTGGTAGCTTGAGAGGGGTTGAGCGGAATCGAGAGACGCAGGGCGGATCAACACGCAAGACAAGGGTTTAGACAGCTTCGGGCCCTGGAAAACATCATCCGGCAATAGCCCTACATGCTATTTGAGGCTAGGTCTCATTATGCTCATGAGGGAGTCGCCGTAAACCGGCTCTCCTCTAGTTGTGTCTTGCCCTAGAGATTGTTTCTTGTTGCTTATAGCCTGTCCCTCTTTGGGGAGCCCTACCCCTCCTTATATATGTTGAAGAGGCGGGTTACATGTAGAGTCCAACTCGGACTTAAGACTTAACTATTCTAACTTATCTTCATGGGCTTCTTAACATCTTGGGCTTCATAACATCTCGGGCTTCATAACCCCTGACAACCCAGTTATCACTATTTGCCGGTTTAACATTGTCTGCCGGTTTAACATTGTCTGCCGGTTTACCACCAGCCGGTTTACCGTCTGTCTTAGCCATCCGTCTTGACTCTCTGTCTTAACTCTCCGTCGGTTTACCATCCGCCAGTTTACCAAGTCCCAGCCGGTTTACAACTCCAGCCGGGTCATACCGCGGGGTATATCCCCGACATTAGCCCCCAGTTTAATTTGGATTTATCCATGTTAAACTGATCCTGAGCATCTTTAAATCCTTGTCATTTCTTTCTAGAAAATCCGGGTCAATAGGCCAGCTTCATAATCAATTTGCTGATATTGTGAAGAATAACATCTTTGACTCAGCTCCCAATGCTTAACAAAAATATTGGTCTTTGAAATACTCATCTAATCTTCAGCCGGTTTAAGAATGTAGAACTTTGCCGGTTTACAAATATTGATGGTACCGGATCATAACTGTTTGTTAACATCAGCTTTTGAAAATATACCTCTTATATGCCTATCACTTGTAGCCCTCAAGTCTTAAGAAGGTAATGTAGTAACAGCTTAAGATTTGCTTCAATATGAATGTCACAAGCTTGAAGAAATCAAGGTTGTTCATCTCAATCAATAGCCAGAACTGAGTATTCCACATATGTAGCCCCCAAGTGCCGGGTTGTCATGCTTGCAGCAACCTGGGACTTGTAATTTCCTGATGCTCATAAAAACTTCAACCAGTGTAGCCCCAAGGGCCGGGTCATTATGCAAATAATGAGCAGGGACTTTTGAAAATATGATCATGTAGAATGTAACAGCAACGTGTAGCCCCCAAGGGCCGGCTCGGTAAGATAATATTGAGCTGGGACTTTATATATACTTCATTGAGAATAACATTATATTATGTAACTCCCATCATGGGGCTTGAACCCACGTCCACAAGGTTGAGAGCTTTGTGCTTTACCAACTGAGTAGGATCCTTCAATAATGGATGAAAATTATGTACCTTGAATTGTTGATGGAGCAATTGGTAGCCCCCAAGGGCCGGCTCATTATGATGTGATGAGTCGGGTATTCAATAAGACTAATAAAAATGACTTTGCATTAGCCCCCAAGTGTCATGGTGCATGCTTGCAGCGGCATGAGACTTGCATATTTGATATAATCTCAATTTAAATAATGTAGCCCCCAAGTGCCGGGTCGTAAGCCTGCAGCGACTCGGGACTATTCCTTCAATTGTAGAATAAATCATATCCATTAATAATATGATAACCATTGCGCTAAAAGCGACTTTGAAACCTCAATTATAATATTGGTTATTGATAACCATAATAAAAATCCAGCCGTGTTGGCTATTAAAGATAACATAATCTGGTATGAAAATACCTTATTCATTCAATATCATAATGAAAATTCAGCCAAGTTTGGCTATTTGAATAATATAACCCAATGATTTATAAGCGCATGATTCCAATGGCGCAATCCAAATATGTACTGGCGACTTATAGTCCAAAGCCAGGCCGGGTTAACAAACACCGGCTAATTTCTCATCATATACTGGCGACTTATCATCTTAAAGCCAGGCCGGTTTAATAAACTCCGGATAATTTATCATCATGCTTTATTCAACCTGTCTCTGCATACAACAAGTTTAAAGTGTCCTGGCGGTTTATCACGGACGGGTCATAATGCCCAACATATAACCCAGGTTTATAACCAAGGCTGCACTTAAGAATAATCAATGAAATATATCATACCTGTGACATTGAATCACATCATTGGTTTACCAACTTTTTGTAGTAAGGGTGATAACCCCAATCTTGAGTAATGATAACTCCTTTCATACTGTGTTGGTTTATGATAAAACCGTACCGGGTTGTGATAAACACCGGTTTAACCATATATAATACTGGCGACTCGTAGTCAAACCAGACCGGGCGGATAGTCTCCGGATTGTGGTTTGATCATGTACTGACAATTTGTAATTGAAAGTCAAGTCGGGTTAATGAACACCGGTTTACTCCATAACAAGATGGTAACATAAAATCAAACCGGGCAGATAGTCTCCGGATTAAGATTTGACCGTGTTCCGCCATTTTGTAATTGACAGTCGAACTGGATTAACAATGTTATTGGTTTAAAAAAACGCAACAAAAATCAAATAACAGTTATGAAAAAAAAGTATGGAAGCAATGGCAATGATAAAACCGTTTGCAAAAAGAGGCTTTACTGAGCCGATCAGATGGTGTTACCATGGTCGGACACGACCAAGCTCCCAATAAGGTGTAGCTATGGTTCAAGTCAGCCAGGTCCCCAACTGAAACCGTGGCATTATGCCGATCAAGTGGCGTGGCAATGGTTCGGGTTCGACCAAGCCCCAAGTGACTCTATGGCCTTAGGCCGATCAAGAGGCGTGTTGGTTCAGACTTGACCATGTCCCCAAGTGATCTGGTGGCTTTCGCCTATCAAAAGGTGTTGCATTGGTTCGGACACGACCAAGCCCCCAAGTGATATCGTGGCACTAGGCCGATCAAGAGGCGTGGCTATGGTTCGGATACGACCAAACCCCCAAGTGACCAATAATATGATAAGCCAATAAGGCATGATACCCATGTTTGGACCGTGCATCATGGCAGCAAGTCCTCTTTGGCACCCTTTAACTTTTTGCAAGAGATAAATCCTTCTTGAACCAGGATTTTGAACCGGATATTGAGAGCTTCAAAGCTTTGTGGGAGACATCTTTCCCTTGAACCGGATTTTAAACCGGAATCTTCATTTTCAGCCGGAAATTTTCTGACAGCCTTTAAACTCGAACTTACGAGAAGTTAATTCCTCTTTGAACCAGACATTTTTAAACCGGATTTGAGAGCTTGAGCTTATGGAGAACAAATTTATCTTGAACGGATTGTAAACCGGATCCTTTCTCGATGACCAGTAACTTCTTCATTGAAATTGGATTTTGTAACTGTTATATGCTGTCTAAACCGGAAATTTTCTGATGGCATTTAAATTTTCATCCATATGGTAATAGCCTCCGGGGCCAGGTTATCTTTCCCTCCAACGTCCTGGGGTTCTTGACTTCACTGAAAACCGGCAACATTTGCTGAGTCATATTACTGTAGCCCCCGAGTCTCAAGGTGACTCGAGGAGTTGACTTGAGATTCTCCATATTTGACCGTGATATAAACCGGCATAACTTGTATATCATTGGTGTTGATAGCACGATGTGAATCCACAGAAGGTTGAGGTGACTGCGGCGGGTTATAAATGATCCCGTATGAACCGTGTCAGCAACTCGGCCAATGGTTCCTTCCAACTGGCGATTTGAAGTTAACCAAAACTGTAGTGGCGGCGACTTGTGCACCTGCCTATTGAGCCATCCAGTGCAAACGGCGGTTGATGATAATTTGCCTCCAATTTGAAAGAAAACCGGGCTACCCAAGCTGTGACTTGCTCATACCCAATAAACAGCTCATGCAGACAGGTGCGGCCCAGTGTGTTGATGTAGACCAGGCCGCGAGAGACGGACGGTAAAAATGACCGCAGCATCAGAGGCAGCATAGATGAGTCGGCCACGGCGATGTACGCTAGTGCGGACAAGCAAGTTGTCCTCCTTGTTGTAAGCCGGCGCGGACGTGTGAACCGGACGCGAGAGCGGACGGGCGAGTCGTCCGTGGTGTTGTAAACCGGGTGCGGACGCGCAAATCAATCACAAGCGCAGTCCCATCTAGTTGATGTAGACCGGACCGTACGGACGACAGCTTGTGTGCGTCCACTCATCGGGTAATATGTTACGGACTATCGCCGGGTGGAATATTGTCAACCCGTGCTCCATACCCATGGTATAAATCATATTTGTAGTGAATGATTGTCCTGTATATAAAAATACACAGATCAAAGTAATTGTTCTTTGACAAAAAATAATACGTGCTAATAAAATTTACTTTAGATGGATAGCACCTGATTCGTTTAAACCGGAAATAACCCGCCATGAAGTTGATGATCACTAGGTGAAACTGAAATCATTCACGGGTGAACCGGCCGCAGTGTGGTAAACTGGTGCGGACTGGCGACCCGGCCGTGACGTTTGCAAGCCGGCGTTGACAACAAGTCAGCCGCATGCGCGGTCGGATGTAAACCGAACAGCGGGGGTGACGACTTGCACGCGTATCCGTTGAGCAACATGACACGGACGAATGCCAGTGCAGAGTTATGCTGGTGCGCGTTCCATATCCGATGTATACACCTTTGTCCTGAATGACTATCCTGCGTAAAAATAGTACGTGACAAAATAATTGTTCTCACAAATTAATATGTACTGTTAAAACAGATTGAACGAATATCACCTGATGTTTGAATCAGGGATGATCTGGTCATGTCACTATAAACAGTAAGCCATTGTCCCTTTTTTTTTTGTGGGACAAAAGATGACTTGTGCGTACGTCTGCCGGGACACACATGGGCGAGTTGGTAGTGTGGTTGCTTGTTTCAGCCGCGGGATCAGCAGGCGCTCGAGGTGAGGTAACAAAGCGACGCGTCGGCAGAGCCACTGCAGCGGTAGAGTGGCCAGGTCAACTCAGGCCGGTTTGACCCAATTGTGGTGGCCGTGGATGTAGTACGTAGCACTCATGGTGACTAGTATGGTGACTCCCGTAAGATGTGCTAGTATGGTGAGTTGGTGACTAGTCTTTTGGATTTGTTGGATGCATGCAGATGTAGCACTATGGTCTTCCCGTGAGTTGTGTTTTAGATTCCCCTGCGTCGTTGTTTATACGGTGTGCCAGAACCGGCCAGGCCAGTGACTCAGAAAAGGCTGCTAGATTCCCGTAAAGTGCTCCAGCATTGATCTCCTGGTCTCGTTGTTTGTTTCCTCTTTCTAAGGCAATTTGACTTGCTTTTGGTGGTTGATGTACGAGTCCGTCTCGGGACTTGCTTTTTCCAACCGCAACTGGATAGGAGCGGCTCGCGGTTTGACAACGGCCACTTTAATGGACAAACGACTACTGCCTTGGTGGCTTGCACACGATGAAAAATCCTGTTAATCCAAACTTCTAGCAGTATCAGCAGCGCCCCCGAAATCAATCTGGCTTCAGATCAACAGATCGCCAAGGCACCAGTAGCGGCGTAAAGATGGAACCCTAATTTTTCTTTAAACTTCGAATCTCACAAATCTGAAATCTGGTCCGATGGACTTGATGTTTATGCAGATCTTTTCAGATCGGCTCTTCTTTGCCCAGATAATTGCGAGCTTCTCGATCCCTGGGAAGATCCCTCCAAGAACTCAACACCACCGTGCGCAGGCCCCACGGTGGGCGCCAACTGTCGTGGAATTAACACGTCAGATGTCCTAGTGTGAGGACTTAGTCGCGAGGCCAACGCATCTATGTGGTAGCTTGAGAGGGGTTGAGCAGAATCGAGAGACGCAGGGCGGATCAACACGCAAGACAAGGGTTTAGACAGCTTCGGGCCCCGGGAAACATCATCCGGCAATAGCCCTACATGCTGTTTGAGGCTAGGTCTCATTATGCTCATGAGGGAGTCGCCGTAAACCGGCTCTCCTCTAGTTGTGTCTTGCCCTAGAGATTGTTTCTTGTTACTTATAGCATGTCCCTCTTTGGGGAGCCCTACCCCTCCTTATATATGTTGAAGAGGCGGGTTACATGTAGAGTCCAACTCGGACTTAAGACTTAACTATTCTAACTTATCTTCATGGGCTTCTTAACATCTTGGGCTTCATAACATCTCGAGCTTCAATACCCCTGACAACCCAGTTATCACTGTTTGCCGGTTTAACATTGTCTGCCGGTTTAACATTGTCTGTCGGTTTACCACCAGCCGGTTTACCGTCTGTCTTAGCCATCTGTCTTGACTCTCTGTCTTAACTCTCCGCCGGTTTACCATCCGCCGGTTTACCAAGTCCCAGCCGGTTTACAACTCCAGCCGGGTCATACCGCGGGGTATATCCCCGACACCCGGTATGCGGTGCATTGCGTTATAAGATCAGTCGCGATGACCCTGGTGATGTCGAGGGCGAGCGCCCCAGTAGGAAGATTCCTGCCAAGGTGATGTGGTATGCTTCTATAATACCACGGTTGAAACATTTGTTCCAAAACAAAGAGCATCACGAAAGGCGTCGCGGTGGCACGCAGAAGACCGTAAGAAAGACGAAAAGTTGAGAGTACCACGACGGTTCGCAGTGATGGATAAAAATCGAGAGAAAGTACTGGGAGGAGTTTGCGGTGACCCAAGGAACGTATGGTTTGGTCTAAGCGCAGATGGCATTAATCCTTTTGGGGAGCGAGCAGCAACCATAGCACGTGGCCTGTGACTCTATGTTTGTATAACCTTCCTCCTTGGTTGTGCATGAAGCGGAAGTTCATTATGATGCCGATGCTCATCCAAGGCCCTAAGCAACCCGACAACGACATTGATGTGTACCTAAGGCCATTAGTTGAAGAACTATTACAGCTGTGGAATGGAACAGGTGTATGCGTGGGATGAGCACGGACGGGAAGAATTTGACCTAAAGGCGTTGCTGTTCGTGACCATCAATGATTGGCCTGCTCGGTAACCTTCGGAGACAGACAAACAAGGGATACCGCGGATGCACACACTGTTTGGATGATACCGACAGATATATTTGGATAGTTGTAGGAAGAATGTGTACAGGACATCGTCGATTTCTTCCGACAAGGCATCCCGTAAGAAAGAAAGGCAAGCATTTCAAAGTGAGGCGGATCACGGACGAAGCCTCGCCACCGTCTCGTGCTGATGTACATGATATGGTTAAGGATTTGAAGATAATCTTTGGAAAGGGTCCTGGTGGACAACCTGTTCCGAAGGACGCTGACGGACGCGCACCCATGTGGAAGAAGAAATCTATATTTTGGGACCTGCCATATTGAAAAGACCTAGAGGTCCGCTCCGCAATCAACGTGATGCACGTGACGAAGAATCTTTGCGGGACCCTGCTTGGCTTTTTGGGCGTGTATGGGAAGACAAAAGATACACCAGAGGCACGGGAGGACCAGCAACGTATGCACGGAAAAGACGTCATACATCAGGGTCAGGCCAGCTATGCTCTTACCAAAGAAGAGAAGGAAATCTTCTTCGAATGCCTGCTCAGCATGAAGGTACCGTCTGGCTTCTCGTCAAATATAAAGGGAATAATAAATATGGCAGAGAAAAAGTTCCAGAACCTAAAGTCTCATGACTGCCACGTGATTATGACGCAACTCCTTCCGGTTGCATTGAGGGGGCTTCTACCAGAAAACGTTCGATTAGCCATTGTGAAGCTATGTGCATTCCTCAATGCAATCTCTCAGAAGGTAATCGATCCAGAAATCATACCAAGGTTACAGAATGATTTGGTGCAATGTCTTGTCGATTTGAGTTGGTGTTCCCACCATCCTTCTTCAACATCATGACGCACGCCCTAGTTCACCTTCTTGAAGAAACTAACATTTTGGGTCCTGTATTTCTACACAATATGTTCCCTTTGAGAGGTTCATGGAGTCTTGAAGAAATATGTTCATAACCGTGCTAGGCCGTAAGGAAGCCTCTCGAAGGGCCATGAAAATGAGGAGGTCATTGAGTTTTGTATTGACTTTATTCACGACCTTAAGCCGATTGGTGTTCTGAATCACGACATAAGGGCGCATCGGATGGAAAAAGGCATACTAGGAGGGCATCAAATAATATGTATGGACGGGCATTCTCTCATGAAGCACACTACACGCTTCTACTGTAATTCTCGGCGATTTGGATTACACGCGAACAAACGAGGACTTTTGCGGTTGGTTGCGTAAACGTGCCACTGAATGATGGCGATATTCAAAATGACCTGTACTCGTTGTCCCGATTACCATCTTCGAATATAATGACTTTCAAAGGGTACCAGATAAATGGGAATACATTTTACACGATCGCCCAAGATAAGAAGAGCACCAACCAAAATAGTGGTGTCCGCTTTGATGCAACAACCAATACGGGAAAGGAAACATATTATGGTTACATAGAGGACATATGGGAACTTAACTATGGAGGTGATTTGAAGGTCCCTTTGTTTCGGTGCAAATGGGTCAATATGACACGAGTCGGGGTAACGGAAGACCCGCAGTACGGAATGACAACAGTGGATCTCAACAATCTTGCGTATGCAGACGAACCATTCGTCCTAGCCAATGATGTGGCGCAGGTTTTTTATGTGAAAGACATGTCTACCAGGCCGAGAAAAAGAAAAGATAAGGAAGCGAATTGATCATACGACGAGCCAAAGCGCCACATAGTTCTTTCAGGAAAAAGAAACATCGTGGGAGTGGATGACAAGACAGACATGTCAGAAGATTATGAAAAGTTTGATGAAATTGCTCCATTCACAGTGAATATTGACCTGAGCATCCAGTTAAATGATGAAGATTTTCCATGGCTACGGCGCAAAGGGACACACGCGAAGAAAAAATTTCACACCCAAAGATCTGGGATGTGATCGGCTTCACTATCATCACTTTCTTCTGTGTTTCACACCCAGAAGGGAATCTCTGTAATAGTTAGGGTAGTTATGTGTTTTGGCATTTAAAACGCGAAGAAATTTTATGTGCAAACAAATTCTTTTCATGCATTTACTGATTTTTTTTTCAGCTAAACATTCACAAATAAACTCTAAATACTGCAAAAAACAACTCAAAAATAAATAAAACAAAAATAAATAAAGCGAAAAAATTAAGAAAATAAAAAGCCGCCCTCTTTTGGGCCAAAGCGGCCTGCATACGACTAGGAACCCAACCTTTTGTTGGGCCAAGATGCAGGCCCCATAAAGGCTCAAGTAGGCCCACAGGCGTAAGAGAACAGGTAGGCCCAGTGGGCCTGATTAGGAGAGGAGCTCGAGAGAGCTACCGTGACCGGAGCTTATAAACCAGTTATGTAGCCCCTCGGCTAGCGAGGTGGGACTAAACTTGCGCATCGCCTGGAGCCAGCGCACCCCCTTTAGTACCGGGTGGTGGCTCCAACCGGTACTAAAGGGGGGGGGGGCTTTAGTAACGGTTGTAGCCCCCACCTGGTACGAAAAGGGCGCTTCGCCGCTTGGCCAAAACAGACCTTTAGTACCGGTTGGTGGCTCCAACCGGTACTAAAGGTCCATCCTATATATACATCAGTTGGAAAAAAATCACTTTCCCTCTCTGTTTCTTCCCTCCGTCGCGCCGCCCTACCCCGATCGACGCCCCCGTCGACGTCGCCGCCCCCGCCCCTCGTCGCCGCCCCCGTCGACGTCGCCGCCTGTCGACATCGCCCGCCGCCCGTCCCGTCCCGTCGTCCCGTCGCGCCCGCCCATCGTCGCCGCCCCGTCGTAAATGCGCCTACGATGAGCTCGCCCCGGCCGCCATGTCCACACACACACAGACACACTACACACACACACATTAGTTTGTTTTTATAAATTTTTCTGTTTTTTAGTTATAGAAATGTTAGAAATTATTCTGTTTTTTAGTTATAGAAATATTAGAAATGTTATAAATTTTTTCTGTTTTTAGTTATAGAAATATTTATAGAAATGTTAGCAATTTTTCTATTTTTAGTTATATAAATATTAGGATTGTTATAGAAATGTTAGTTATATAATCAGGAAATTTTAGAATTAGTTTTAGTTAGATGAATTAGATTAATGTCAAATTGCTAGAATTTGCATATATATAGCATTTAAGTTATCACAATCCAATCATTTAAAAAATGTTACTTTTTGCAGGCATATAGTATTTGTTCTCGACGATATGCCCGGCCCGCATCCTCGCCGTTGATGCGATGACGTCCTGCTTCAGAGGACCCATGTCCGGGACTGGGCTCCGCCGGGCTGGCACTGGGAGGTGCTACCTGGAGGGGCGCGCCGCTTGGTGAGGAACCCAGCCTCGGGTCCCGTCGTCGACCCTGGTGTCCTTTGGTGGCGTTCGCGTGGGCCACATTCGGTGCAGAGGGAGCCGGCGCCGCCGGAGGTGGTGCATCGCCGTGTCAGGGAGGAGGACGAGCACGTCCATCGCTACATGGCTGCTATGGACGTCAGGTTCTCCAATACTTGGCAGGTTCTTTGGGCAGATGACCGGAGATATGATCCTGTGACGGTTCCTTCTCTTTGGGTGTCCACCGCCCGTGCCCCAGGGACCACGAGTGGCCTAGATTCTTCTGTAGTACTCGATCTTTATTCGGTACCTAGCCAGTGAAGTATTCGATATATAATATTCGAGACGATGTATTCGAGATTGTATATATTAATACGATGATGTATTCGAGATTATATATTCGAGACAATGTATTCGAGATTCAGTTTTTCCTTATTGATTGCATCCATGCATTGTAATTTGAATACTAAATTGTTTTATATTTCTTCTGTATTAGTAAAGTAAAAGCTATGGCGAACAATACCGGCAGAGAGAGAGAAGAGGAATTGTTCGACATCATACGCAGGCCTCACAGGCTAGATGATCTGAATGAAGCAGATGACGGCTCCCAATATCTGAACAATACCGGAGAGGGTGATGAAAAGATATTCGATCTCGACGACCGAGCTGATGAAGTCATGAACTATGATTATGATTATGATGACACAAACAATGCTGATCTTCAAATAACAAAGACTACCGGCGAGGTATATTTATATAAGCAGGCATCATGGTGATCATCACATGTTTTTTTATTGAAGATATATTAATGAATCGATCATTCTTCTTTCAGACCTTTGGATCGAGCAAATCTGCTTCTACAGACAGCAGGACAAAGCGAGGCCCGGGCAGATTGTTGAAGGATGGTGTAAAGTACAACATCGAATCCATCAAACCTAGTGGCGAACCCCTCACGCCTAAGAACATTGCGAACAAGTGGACTCGTCAGTGTGGAGTTCTTGTGAAGGACAAACTCCGATCTCCATTCAAGAATGGAAAGAGCCAAAGACTAAACGTCCGTGTGTTACTTGGAGTCGCATTTACAGAGCCAAAAAGTCCTTTGGGAATCTCTGATGGAACATTTCACCCTACCGGATCATTTCACCAAGCGAGATGTGGAGAAAGTCAAGGGCGCTGCTCTTAAGAAGATGGCAATTGCATTCAACACCCACAAGAAAACTGTATGGGCCAACTACCTCGCTGCAGAAAGGAAGACTCCAGAATTCACGGGAACACTGGAGAAGCAAAGAGAACACTGGGACGATTTCGTGACCTTCAAGGATTCAGAATTATCTAAGGAACGGTTGATAAAAAACAAGGCAAATGCCGCAAAAAAGACGAAGTTCCATAGGCTGGGTCCAGGTGGCTACGTGGTGGGAATGCCTAAGTGGGATAAGTCTGAGCAAGAGATGGAGGATGCATGGGTCACTCCGGTTACTAAGAGCTGCCCCCCAGGTGTAGAACTTGGTTCTATGCGCATGGGGGGGGCGTTGGACCCGAAGACAGGCCTGGTTTCGAAGAAGGCAAGTCTAAAAGGAGCCGAACAAAAGATAATTGACGCAATAGAAGAAGCTCGAAGGGGGGTGTTCATGCCCAACAGAGAGAACGACGAGCTTACGCGCATCCTGGAAAATCCTGAACACCCGGGAAGAACACGAGGCAAGGGCGTTATTCCCTGGTATGAGGGCTTTTCAGAATGGAATGAGGACTACAGGACCCGTGCAAGAAGGAAGATGGAGGAGGAGAAGAAAAGGAAGCTGGAGGAGGAGCAGAGGAAGCAGGACGCAGAACGCCTTCAAGGCCTAGAAGCAAGGCACGTGGACCTGGCACTCAAATTCCAAAAGCAGCAGCAGCAGATCGACTCACTTAGCCAGGAAAGGGGGTCTCAGCAGCGGCAGCAGCAAGCGGATGATCGTCCAGCATTGGATAGCACCGACCCATCCATGCCGAGAAGCAGCGTTGGTTCTGCCCCGGACGACACACTGCTGGATACATACCCTGTGGATGACATCATAGAGAACGCTAACTGTGAGCTACACTCCAAAATGAAGAACATATCCATGAAGGTGGCGGACGGCGTTGCTTTTCCAGTTACCCCTGAAGCAACCTTCCATTGCATCCCGATTCCAGAGGGCTATGCTCGTGTCATGGTTGATGAAGTGGTGGACTCATATTCGGGCTACAACTTGACATTCCCTGGAGGTGAAGACGAGCGCACCGGGAGAGGCCATACATCGTATCATCCTATGGAGAAAGGATTGCATCATCTTTCAAAGTACACCGACACCGCGTCGTCTGCCGACTCCTCCTCGAAGTCCGCCACCGAGTCAGCAGACTCCCGCTCCTCCAAGTCCACGAACGCGTGAGCCGACTCCTCCTTGAAGTCTGCCACCTCCTCTAAGTCCCCGAACGCGTGAGCTGACTCCTCCGGTTTCAAGTCTGGCACAGCGTCATGCCACTTCTCCGGTTTCAAGTCCAGCACCGTGTCAGGCCACACCTACTGCTTCAAGTCCGGCACATCGTCAGGCCACTTCTCCTGGTCCAACTCAGCCATGTCAGCCGTCTCCGCTGTCTCAGCAATCGCAAAAGAGACATGCTGCAGCTATGGTGCGTAGAGGTACGAGTCGAGGTAGTTCAGGAAGTACAGGAGGAGAGGAGGAGACAAGCGATATAAATATGGTCCAAGCCTTGCTCCTCTTCCTCAGAGGCCTTACGACATGACTAAGGAGCAAAACGCAGCCATAGTGCAGGCCCAAGTGGATGCCCATTTTGGACCGAAACCGGCACCGCCGCCAAAGGAGAAAGTGCCTAAGAAAGTAATTGACCACTTCATTCATATGGCTAGAGAACCAGCTCCCAAGCCTGTTGACTCGGACTATGAGCGCCAAATCAGGAAACTACATCGAGAACGGCTAAAGAAGGAAGCGAGCTCGAGCTCGAGCCAACAAGCAAGGCAAAAATGCGGGAAAACCGTTCCCCAGCTGGGAGAACAGGTGGCGCAATCGATCCCCCCGCTTGTTGTGCCAACAACACATGAGAGGAGGCCGCGCGCCCAATATTATTGTGGGCAAACCGTTAAAGTTCCCCAGCTAGGCGATGTGGTAATAACGGAGGAGCATATAATGCAGGATGAAATGCTCAAGATCTCTGTTGGACAACTCCTCGAAATTGAGCCCATGTCTCCGCTTAGAGAGGAGGAAATAAAAGCGGAAATATGCCCGGGGCCAACCTTTGGTCGAGCCAGACAAGGTCAAGAACCTCCAAACGAGAATGTATGAATTGCATCAATGGTACATGAACATTACCAAGATTTCCAATCGAGAGTCCCTCATGGTGAATGTCAAGAAGGACCATTACTACCATGAGAAAGCTCTGTGCGTTGAGTATTCAGAACTATTTCAGTTATACAATCAAGACGCACTCGACAAATCTCTCGCTAGTTGCTATTGTCTGTAAGTGATTTCTTTCTGTAATTTTTGATCAATCATTACATGTTTTTATCCTCACTATATATTCTTTTCTGTGGTATTATATGCAGGATGAAGATGTATGAAATGAAAAAATCTGGATGCTATGGCATTGGGTTCATTGACCCAAATACCATTAATGAGTACACATGGAATCTTACAACTTATCAAGCAAGTGTAGAGGAAAGCGTGCTAGAGTTCTTGAAGAGCCTCAATACCAATGAAGATATACTACTTCCTTACAACTTCATGTGAGTTAATACAAATTCTGTTTTTGCTTACTAGCTAGCTAGATGTTAATAATTAAGTGTATACAATTTATGATAGTTGATTAATTTTATGCACATGCCCGCTTAATTAAGACATGCAAACGTGGGTGCATGCAGTTTCCACTGGATCTTGTTAGACATTAAAGTTGACAAAGCAACAGTTGAAGTACTGGACTCGCTACTTAAAGAAGATAAAGACTACACCATCGTGAAGGGGATAGTCAACAGGTAATTTCAATCATTATTAACTATATCTCGGCCTATTATTAGTTCGTCATTTCCTGATATGAACTATTTAATAACCCCTTTATTAATTTTCTTTGCCAGGGGGAAGGGCTTGGGCAAAGTTCATCAAGGTGACTCCAGGCAAATGGCCAAAAAAGTTGTTTTGGCATCGACCAAAGGTAAGTAATTAAGTAGTACTAGCTAGCTAGCCATCTCTTTAATTCTTGTTTCAATACCATTAATTAATTATCATGCTTGATTAATCATTATCTGATTCAATTCCATTCTCGTAAAGGCCTCAAGCAGGCGTCGGGGAATGACCTGTGCATACTACGTTTGCGAGAACATTCGCATGATGGCGTCAAAGGAGCAGATCTCAAAGACAGGACTGGATGCGTTGTCGTAACACTATTCACACCATTATCGATATCTTGTAACACAACTAATACACATGCATATTGATCTCCTTAACAGTTCAGAGAGGTGCGGGATAAGCTCCTACCCGAGGAGCGCATACTAGCACTTCAAGAGGAAATAGCCGGATTTTTGCTCGACCAGGTAATATATCCCAAAGGAGAATACTATTACCCGCTACCGCCCCCATGGACCACTTGCCATCGTGCTCCGAAGGCACCAAGGCAACATGTAGGAGAAATTGTATATGTATATACATGTGTATGTGTGAATAGTTAATGGTGTTGGCCGTGAGACATTCGATGATATATATATATATATATATATATATATATATATATATATATATATATATATATATGCGGTTCTACGTACGAGAAAATCTATTTATATATATGCATAACGTGTATAATTTGTAGTATCGTGAAATACCAGCAAACAAAAAAGAATTAAATGGAAAATAAAGCCAAATTGAAAACACAAAATTAAAGCAAAAATAAAAAAAGCACCCAAACATTTAGTACCGGTTGGTGTTACCAAACACCCAAACATTTAGTACCACAACAGGATGGATAGATGTGACAAAGGGGACGTGTTCACACGGTGCATCACAGGAGCTGGTGGCATCGAATGAAAGTCCACTCCCATGGTTCATGAATCCAAACAAAATAGGGACTTGTAATCCAAGAGCTCCTGGAATCACAGTAATTTGTTGTCAATAAACAAAAGTAACCATCGGTTTCCGAAACCCCACTATGTATTAGTAAACATATGGTTGTCATATAAAAGTGTCTTCATCCCAAGGAAATAAAAAACAATATTTATGGTTGCTTGTTACACCACGTCAATAATACAACGCATACATCAAGTACTCCAACCCTAATGGGGAAATGACACACTATCTTTCCATGAAAGGTTAAGTGTAGGTCAAAAAGAAAAGAACATAATTCATGGTTTCTTCAATTGTAAACTCATTTGAAAGCAAGTGGTAAACTGGTAAAGCCCAACATCCTTAAGCAGCTACTAGGCGAATCAGCCCGATGACTATGGTAAATATGCACATTTCATTTTTATTTTGGTAAACATATGGCATAAAAATGGCACGAGTAAGAAGCATCAAAATGGCATTTCATTTTTATTTTGGTGAACATATGGCAGAAAAATGGCATGAGTAAGATGCTCATTATATTTTTTTGAGAGTATTTCCGACCCCAATGGAATAATACCAATCTAAACTACCACAGGAAATGGATAACAACATGAATATAGAACTTAAACTTTTGTGCATCTTCCAAATTATGTGAATCTTGATAAGAATCATTCATAAGTAAAAAAAGTGAAGCAGGGAGAACTTACAAAAAGGATATACAATAAACTTTCCCTCCGCCATGCTTTTCTTAAGGCTGAGGAAGAGGGAGGAAGAGCAGGTCACTAAACCAACCAGCGAGGCGAGAAAAGCATGGGGCGAGGTCGAGGCATACATACCTGTTCAACAGTGTCGTGTGGTGCAGCAGCGAGGACGACGACGACATCAGCAGCAGTGGTGGCATCCAGTCGACGACAACCATGGGGGTCCCCACCAGCTAAGTGGCCAGCCTGGACCATCTCGATGGCGCGCCCCTCTCCCACAGCAGCGACGCGAAAAGCGCCCGCAGACTGCTCCCGGCGATGGCTTACAACAACTTCCTGCATGACTTCAGCAGCTTCATCGATCTTTCCATGCTTTCTATTTGATGTTTGCAAGTAGATCAATCTATCTCTTTATCTCCACATATATCTACAGTGGATGATCAACAATGAGATTTTGAAACCCAAGAAGTGTAACAAAAGTAACAATGAAAAGCACTTTTCTAGCAACGACACTGCTCAATGTTTGATAAGCTCAATACATGTGTCTATTGTCACCCGACATATCGTTCATATATTGTCCGTTCACCCGACATATAATAAAGAAGAAGAAATAAGTGAGATACGTGCATAACTCAAAACCAAAAACAGTAAGCAACATAAATTGTAGACATAGCCAAGAATGCTTAACTGCTAATGGCATATTGCCCAATCCATAAGCAAATGAACTTCTACCACATAAATCTAAAGTTAATCCGTTAGCCAAGTGAAGTCACAAAGAAGCAGCCCTGTATCCTAAACCCACCAGTGTGTTTATTTTTTTATTTCTCATATGACAGTGCCATTGCCTAAAGTACATTGCATTCCTAACATAGCATAAGCAAGGCTATAGTTGAGAAAATCAGGACATCATTGAGAATGCGTAATTGCTCTAGTACATTGCATCGTCCATGAACCAAGCAAATAGCTACATACATCCGATTGTGTAAAAACTCTGATACAAAGGAGATAAAAAACAATCATCTCTTTAAGTTGAAAACACCCTACTATTTCAATAAAAAAGAACCTTGATCTAATCAAATAACCAAAAATCGCAAGTTAAAATACCTTGTTATTCTAGTCCAGTAAAAAAGAACCTTGGGATAATCAAATAATCTCTCCTTCCTATAGATACTAGGTATGCACCATAGAACCTCATAAATAATAGAGCCTTACTTGCAAGGAAAAACCATCAGAGACAAATCTTTTTATAATCCTCGTTGAAAGCATTACTTATAAGGAAAATCGATCGAACAAAATAGTACCAAGCTCCTCACATTTGAAGAGATATTCTAGAAAAGAAGAAATAATAACCCAAGAACATGAACCCACACCACAATGGGCGACAGATAAGAATCACAAACATATGGCACCGTGGACTAGATTTTACCTGTTGCTGTCACCGGCGCGGCGGAGAAGATCTCCCTCCGTGCGACCTTGGTCCAGTGCACCAAATACAAAACAATACAGTATGCAGCTAGATGCTCAAAGCAATGAACAATTTGATAGTGAAAGCAATGCATCAAATAACTCAACCCATGAGCATCTGGCCAAATAAGCATTGTCCAGTAGAACTCAGACATCAAGTTCAGAAAGGCCTATAGACCAGGATTAGGAATACATTCCACAGCTCGAAAAAACACTCATACACCTTAGGGAAAAAGGACCATACAAAATCATAGCAAGATCTTTATACCAAAATACCAATGATAACCAGGTAGCAGTACGCATAAGTGTGCAATGCCCCATTGCTCCTCATGACAAACAAACACAGAAAGCTTACTGGCATGACCCGTTAACAATAAAATAATATAAAACATCCTCCTCTAAAATCCTCATGAAGAACCAATAGCATTGCCGAACTATCTCTTATCCAAGAATAAAAAAGTGCAACTTACTCTTAACCAGATTAAATCAAGGACCAACAACAAACAATAAAAGATCAAGAACAACTTATATGCAATAAAGGTATGAGAGAAGATATCTTTACATAAGATGGCTATAAACACTGGAGCATAAATAAGCAACACCTTTAAATACAAATAAAAAGTGTTCAGGGTTCGATACATAGTGGGCTCAGATTCGCCTTTCCTCGATCATATAACCTACCCCCTGTTGGTGTCAACGGCGGATCTCGGGTAGGGGGTCCCGAACTGTGCGTCTAAGGTCGATGGTAACAGGAGACGGCGGACATGATGTTTACCCAGGTTCGGGCCCTCTTGATGGAGGTAATACCCTACTTCTTGCTTGATTGATCTTGATGAATATAAGGATTACAAGAGTTGATCTACCACGAGATCGTAATGGCTAAACCCTAGATGTCTAGTATGTATGATTGTGATTGCCCCTACGGACTAAACCCTCCGGCTTATATAGACATCGGAGGGGCCTAGGGTTGTACATAGTCGGTTTACAGAGGAAGGAGTCTTCATATCCTAAGCTTGCCACCCACGCAAAGGAGAGTCCCATCCGGACACGGGAGGAAGTCTTTTATATTGTATCTTCATGGCCCAATAGTCCGGACCATATCACACAGGCCGGATGCCCGAGGACCCCTTAATCCAGGACTCCCTTAGTAGCCCCTAAACCAGGCTTCAATGACGATGTGTCCGGCGCGCAGATTGTCTTCGGCATTGCAAGGCGGGTTCCTCCTCCGAATATTTCAAAGTAGTCTCCGAACAGAGAGAACGTGTCGGGCTCTGCAAAACAAGCTCCACAAAGAGTATAATATTTGACAAGTCCCATCTACTGACATCTTCTGTAGTGAGATGCCACGTCTCCGCCTGGTCATTATTTCGAACCGATTTTTAGCCTCCCGCTCCACATTTCGAGATGCGGTTGGCACGTCTTGTCGAATCAGAGATCGTGTCCCCTTATTGCGGGATTCTCATCAATACGGGCGTGTGTAATCCAACCGCGCCACCTGCACGGACCTTGGGGAATAGGCGAGTTTTAAGGCGAATGCGGAGGCGCTTGATATTCGCTGCCTTTATAAAGAGATAAGGATTCACCCTTTCACCCACGCCTTCTTTCTCTCTGCCTACCCATTCTCGAGCTCCGGCACCCAAGCTTTCATCCTTTCCGCCTCAAAAAAGCTCTCCGACCATGTCCGGATCCGGAGCGCAGGGCAAGTGGATGGCCTCCTCCGTCACGGAGAAGGACATTACGAAGCTCCGGGAGGCGGGGTACTTGGCCCAGGAAATCGCCCACCGGCTTCCGGCCAAGGGGCAGATCATCCCCAAGCCGAAGCCTCATGAGAGGGTGGTGTTCATTCCCCACTTCGCCCGCGGGTTAGGGTTTCCTCTCCACCCCTTTGTCCGCAAACTCATGTTCTATTACGGGCTAGATTTCCATGATCTGGCTCCAAACTCCTTCCTCAACATCTCGGCATTCATTGTCGTGTGCGAGGCCTTCCTCCGCATCCCACCCCAGTTCTGATTGTGGCTAAATACCTTCAACATGAAGCCGAAGGTGGTGGGTGGTCAATATGCGGAGTGGAGGCGCTATGGTGAGCAAGATGTCCAACGTCACGTGGCCCAAAGGCACCTTTGTGAAGACTGTCAAAGGGTGGCAGAAGCGGTGGTTCTATGTCAGAGAGCCCCGCGACACCACCTGGGCCACGTCTCCCAAATTCAAGTCCGAGGCCCCAATGTGGCTCACCTCTTGGCTAGAGAAGGGCCTGGACTGGGCTTTGTCGGACGAGCTGACAGCGCTGCAGACGCGTATTAAGAGCATGGTCGACAAAAACATCAAGCTTGTCAACGTGATCCAGGTGATGCTCTTCCGTCGGGTCCTTCCTTGCCAAAGCCAGACTTGCAACTTGTGGGAGTTTGATCCGGACAAGCACCAGACCTTGCAGCAGTTCTTCGGTGTTACACACGAAGGCATTTAGAAGATGCTTTTTAAGGCCAATGAGATGTGGCCGAAGACGACCGAGGACCGTGGGTACAACCTGACACATCCTGCCAGTCCGGTAAGCTTTTCACATTTCAAGGTGTATCCTTCGCTTGTACATTCAAGGACGATGTCTAGTCTTTCCCAGGTGTCTTCCCAGGGCTGGACAAGCAAAGTGGAGCAGATCCAGTGTCCGGCTCCGTTGCCGGAAAACCCAGCAATCCCACTTCTGACGAAGATGCTGGTTCCGTCGCCCTACCAGGCGCTGGACAAGAAGGCCAAGAAGACCAGAAGTGGCCTCCGCCGTAAAGGCACTTCGGAAGTGACATCCGAAGACACCGAAACCCACTCCTCCCCCGTCGAGAGCGATGAGGAGGAGGAAAGCAACTCTCACCCCGAGGGAGGAAGAAAGAAATGAGCGGTCTCCATGCATCTGGAGGCAGAAGCATCCAAGAAGGGGAGAGCCTCCTTCACGGACAACTCCGCGTCGGATACTGACAGCAGCTCGGAGTGGCGCCCCAGGGATAAGCCTTTGGCCGAATCGTAAGTACTCAAAGGCACTGACGCACACACGTATCCGGCTCCTTTACTTCATAGTTTTAACATGTTGAATCATGTACTGCAGTCCGGCTCATTCCCATCTCCAGCGATCCTCATCTTCGGGGAATTCGCTGGATCCAAACATGATGGACAACGGGTCGCTTCCTCCTGCCTCCTCCCCCAAGGCTACGGACAACGCGGAGGTTCTGTCTCGAAGGACTCCCCCAGGCCAGGGAGAGGTACAAGAGGCCATCCAGGTGGCGCCCGAGGGTGCAGCCTCGGCTGCAGGACACACGGGGGAGCAAATCCCCGTGGAGACTGGCGATGGGGGCCATATCCAATTCGCCCCCCAGCCGAATACTATTCCGGAGGCCTATAAGGCTCCGGAATCAGGCGAGCAGCCTCCTTCGAAAGAAGGAGCTGCACCTATTCCGTCGGTGACCTCTATCCATCCAGAGGCACCGGATACTCTACTGGAAGCGCTTCAAAGTGTTTCTATTGTTGAGGAACACCGTATCCTTATGGGTACTGTAGTCCAGAGGGTTCGGTCCGCTAAGAGCAGACTGACCGAAGCCTGCACCAGCCTTCTAACAGGCTTTGAGGTATGCGGCATATTTATGCAAAAAGAATGTCATAGTATAGACAATAGCCCTTGAGACTCTGTCCGGTGTTCGAAAAGAAAAGCTGGATAGAGGATCAAATAATTTTCGCAGAAGACTAACCATACATGTCTATGTGAATAAGCAGGCGTCGATGCTGGCTGCGACCTCCCATTCTGCCGAAGTTTCCAAACTAAAGCGGAGTCTGGAGCGGGTCGAGGAAGAGCTCGGCTGTGTGAAAAAACAGCTAGAGGACAAGCAAGGTATGCAATTGTCTATTTTAGATCTGGAAAGATATGAATTGTTCATGTTGATCATGTTATCATGATATTTCGTAGGAGCGGCGTCCGAGGTGGAGACCCTCAAGAACGCGTTGGCCGAGGCCCAGAAGAGAGCAGCAGAGGAGCAAGCCGCTCGCAAAAAACACGAGGCTAGGGTTAGGGAGGTCCAGCAGGAGCTCCAGGACGCCGTAAAGAAATGCGAGTCCTTGGAGCGCAAGAGTGCGGACCAAGAGTCCGAACTCGCTAAGGCCCGTCAAAGCGTGCAAGAGGCCTGGGTTGAAGCCCAGGGCGCCCTCCAGGAAATCCAAGAGGCTAGGAAAATCGCGGCGGGCAAGGCCTTTATTATGCAGAGCAAATATGTGAAGAAAAGGTACCTTATACTGACCCGGATTTGGAATTCTCCAGGAGCGTTTGCGGATCTGCCGTGCAGTGTTGCTGATGCTGCGGAGTTCTTCTGAGCCAAAGAGGGGACCTCAACGGAGAAGCTGCTCTGGTCGCAATACCTTGTGCCAGAGCATCCGATGCCCTTAAGTGATCAGCTGAAGCAGCTGACCGAACTGCATAGGGTGGCCGAATCGGCCATGAAGGATTTGATAATCCGTCTGTGGCCTGCCGAAGCCATACCCAGTAGCTACTTCGGGCTCGTGAAGCGGCTGGTCGATGCCTGCCCTCGGCTTGATGCCATCAATCGGTCGGTCTGCATTGAAGGTGCGCGGATGGCCTTCGCCCGTGTAAAGGTGCAGTGGGCGAAGATGGACCCTGTCAAGCTCGCGACCGAGGGACCGCCCGCGGGCAAGGATCACCGCACGCCCGAGCGGTATTTTGATGATGTCCTGAAGGGATCCCGCATTGTAGAGGGCCAGTGTGCAAAGGACATTATCTTTGAATGAAGACATTTATGTTATCCCGTCCTGTATTATGAAACAAAGCTGATATGTAATATAATGCTTGTTGTTTGTTTAAAATTTTCCTCCTATGCGGACGCTTTTATTAAATCTGAGAGTTGGCCAGTCGTCGGCTTCAGCCCCCACGTAGGTAGTACGGGGGTGTTCAGGTTGAACCTAAACACTCTTGATCCATGAGTTTGGTCCTTGAAGGAGGTGTTTAGCATAGCGAACCAGGCAATCGGACTATGTGGCTTTATCACCCTCACTTAGCCATAGGAGTTTGACAATAGAAATGTGGGCGCAGCCCCTAGTTAGCATTTGTTAATCCGGGCTAGGGTGCTGTAGGCACCTGATCGGGTAGAGGCCGGTTCATCGCATAATGCGGAAAAAATCGCAAGAGATTTTAACCTCTGAATAGCTCACCAGCACTCGCTGCATGATGACAGTCAGTTTTCGGCTTTCTCTACTGAGGTGTTTACCCGGATAAACCAGAAACACAATTGCAGTAGTTCTCCCTTTACTACCTTAGCCGATAGGACGAAACGTAAGGTAGTAAGCACATGAGCCGGGCAACCCAACTATTGACCAAAGACATGATTCGGAGCCGATGCATATAATGCTCAATTCGGGTACCGAACTATACTATAAAAGTGTTCGGACTTTATTGCTGTAGTATGAAGCGTAATGAAGCCCCTGGCGAATTAAAGCGTACCAAAGTGTACGATTGCAATCGATAAGAATGGCGAAATAAAATGAAGTAGTAAGCTAGTGCCACATAAGTTGGGCCGCAAACTATTTCCATTATAATTTGATTAATACGTCAAAGCGTACTTGTACAAATAGTGCGATAAGAAATAGGGCTATTTAACATGCCGAGACCAAGGGGGAGCTGCGTGCGGGTCCTGAAAACAGGTAGAGTAATCGTCAAGAAGACCACCTAGATATTCCGCCACACGTCCGTGCTGCTTGGCGCCTTGGTGTATCCATCCTTCGAAAGGATTGATGATCAGGCCGTCGTGAGGGGCCTGTGAAAAAAGAAACCTGAAAAGGATAAAAAGAAGAAGTGAAAGTATGTGTCTCCGGGGAGGGTCGAGCCGTGTTATGGACCACAATCGAGTTATGCCTCCATCATTGCCCATAGTATTTTAAGTGCGTAGTTATGTACGCGCGGTACGTACGCCGCCATTTGGTCGGGGCTGAGACGGAGGCTGAATTGCTGGTTGAATTCCTGATGAGCTGGGCTGTCATGCAGCGGAGTAGTCCGGACTCGTTTAACAGTGTCCGAGAGCTTGGCCGCTGAATTGATGTTCTGCTTGATAAGGCCGCTCTGTACTTCCGCTGCCAGGGTAGCGGTGTGCTCCTCAGTATGGAGGGAGCGTTCTATGTTTCCATTGACTGTTATGACACCGCGTGGTCCGGGCATCTTGAGTTTGAGATAGGCATAGTGTGGCACCGCATTGAATCGAGCAAATGCGATGCATGCGAGCGGTCGTGATAGCCACTGCGAAAGGGGACGATATCGAAGATCAAGTCTTCGCTTCGGAAGTTGTCCGGGGATCCGAAGACGACTTCCAATGTGATTGAGCCCGTGCAGCGAGCCTCTACACCTGGAATTACTCCTTTAAAGGTAGTTTTTGTGGGCTTGATCCTTGATGGATCGATGCCCATCTTGCAGACTGTATCCTAATAGAGCAGGTTGAGGCTGCTGCCACCATCCATGAGGACCCGCGTGAGGTGGAATCCATCAATGATTGGATCGAGGACCAGTGCGGCTGAACCGCCATGACGGATAATAGTCGGATGGTCCCTGTGATCGAAAGTGATCGGGCAGGACGACCATGGGTTGAATTTTGGGGCGACTGGCTCTATCGCGTAGACGTCCCTGAGCGCGTGTTTGCGCTCCTTCTTGGGGATATGAGTAATGTATATCATGTTCACCGTTTTGACCTGGGGGGAAATTTCTTATGTCCCCCTGTGTTCGGTGGACGGGGCTCCTCGTCGTCGTCCTCAATTTGCGACCCCTTCTCCTTGTTCTCGGTATTTAACTTACCGGCTTGTTTAAAGACCCAGCAGCTTCTGTTAGTATGATTGGCTGGTTTATCGGGGGTGCCGTGGATTTGACATGGACGATCGAGTATGCGGTCCAAGCTGGATGAGCCCGGAATATTTCTTTTAATTGGCTTCTTCCGCTGGCCGGACTTGGAGCCGCTGAATCCGGCGTTGACCGTCGTGTCGTCGGTATTGTCACCGTTGCTTCGACGCTTGTGCCTGTTGCGTCGGGGCTTGCCGTTGCTATTTTTGGCTTCAGAGGTGCCAGGTTTGCTTGCATTATTATTGCTATGGGCTAGCCAGCTATCTTCGCCCGCGCAAAAGCGGGTCTGCTAAGTCTTGATCTTGCATTGGTTTCCCCGAAGAGGATAGGATGATGCAGCAGAGTAGCGTAAGTATTTCCCTCAGTTTTTGAGAACTAAGGTATCAATCCAGTAGGAGGCCACGCGCAAGTCCCTCGTACCTACACATAACAAATAGCTCCTCGCAACGAACGCGAACAGGGGTTGTCAATCCCTTCACGATCACTTACGAGAGTGAGATCTGATAGAGATGATAGATAATTTTTTTGGTATTTTTGGTATAAAGATGCAAAGTAAAATAAAAATGCAAAGTAAAAAGCAAAGCAATAATAAAGCGTAGGAAGATTAATATGATGAAAATATACCTGGGGGCCATAGATTTCACTAGTGGCTTCTCTTCTAGAGCATAGGCATTTTACGGCGGGTGAACGAATTACTGTTGAGCAATTGACAGAATTGAGCATAGTTATGAGAATATCTAGGTATGATAATGTATATAGGCATCACGTCCGAGACAAGTAGACCGACTCTGCTGCATCTACTACTATTACTCCACTCATCGACCGCTATCCAACATGCATCTAGAGTATTAAGTTAGTGAAAACAGAGTAACGCATGTAAGCAAGATGACATGATGTAGAGGAATAAATTCATGCAATATGATAAATACCCCATCTTGTTATCCTCGATGGCAACAATACAATATGTGCCTTGCTTCCCCTCATCCTTTGGGAAAGGACACCGCAAGATTGAACCCAAAGCTAAACACTTCTCCCATTGCAAGAACTACCAATCTAGTTGGCCAAACCAAACGGATAATTTGAAGAGACTTGCAAAGATAAATCAATCAGACATAAAAGAATTCGCGAAAGAATCAAATATTGCTCATAGATAATCTTGATCATAAACCCACGGTCTCAACAAACACACCGTGAAAAGAAGATTACATCGAATAGATCTCCACGAGAGAGGGGGAGAACATTGTATTGAGATCCAAAAAGAGAGAAGAAGCCATCTAGCTACTAACTATGGACCCGAAGGTCTGAGGTAAAGTAGTCACACTTCATAGGAGAGGCTATGATGTTGATGTAGAAGCCCTCCGTGGTGGAATCCCCTTCCGGCGGAGCTCCGAAACAGGCCCCAAGATGGGATCTCGTGGATACAGAAAGTTGCGGCGGTGGAATTAGGTTTTGGCTCCGTGTCGATCTGTTGAAGTGCGTGAGGTATATATAGGAGGAAGAAGTACATCGGTGGAGCCTCGAGGGGCCCACGAGGCAGGGGGAGGGCCCAGGGGGGGCGCCCTCCACCCTTGTGGCTGCCTCGGAGCTTTCTTGACGGAGGGTCCAAGTCTCCTGGGTCTTATCCGATGAGAAAATCACGTTCCCGAAGATTTCATTCCGTTTGGACTCCGTTTGATATTCCGTTTCTTCGAAACACTGAAATAGGCAAAAAACAGCAATTCTGGGTTGGGCCTCCGGTTAATAGGTTAGTCCCAAAAGTAATATAAAAGTGGAAAATAAAGCCCAATATAGTCCAAAACAATAGATAATATAGCATGGAGCAATAAAAAATTATAGATACGTTGGAGACGTATCAGGCATCCCCAAGCTTAATTCCTGCTCGTCCTCGAGTAGGTAAATGATAAAAAGAGAATTTTTGATGTGGAGTGCTACTTGGCATAATTTCAATGTAACTCTTCTTAATTGTGGTATGAATATTCAGATCCGGAAGATTCAAGACAAAAGTTCATATTGACATAAAAATAATAATACTTTAAGCATACTAACTAAGCAATTATGTCCTCTCAAAATAACATGGCCAAAGAAAGTTCATCCCTACAAAATCATATAGTTTAGTCATGCTCCATTTTCGTCACACAAGAATGCTCTCATCATGCACAACCCCGATGACAAGCCAAGCAATTGTTTCATACTTTAGTAATCTCAAACCTATAAACTTTCACACAATATATGAGCGAGAGCCATGGGCATAGCACTATGGGTGGAATAGAATATAATGATGGGGGTTATGTGGAGAAGACAAAAAAAGGAGAAGTTTTCACATCAACGAGGCTAATCAACGGGCTATGGAGATGCCCATCAATTGATGTTAATGCAAGGAGTAGGGATTGCCATGCAACGGATGCACTAGAGCTATAAATGTATGAAAGCTCAACAAAAGAAACTAAGTGGGAATGCATCCAACTTGCTTGCTCACGAAGACCTGGGGCATTTGAGGAAGCCCATCGTTGGAATATACAAGCCCAATTCTATAATGAAAAATTCCCACTAGGATATGAAAGTGACAACATATGGAACTCTCTATATGAAAAACATGGTGCTATTTTGAAGCACAATATATGAGACTCGCTATATGAAGAACATGGTGCTACTTTGAAGCACAAGTGTGGAAAAAGAGATAGTAACATTGCCCCTTTTTTTTGGGCCTTTTTTTTCTTTGGCCTTTCTTTTTTTTGGGACAATGCTCTAGAAAATTATGATCATCACACTTCTATTTATTTACAACTCAATGATTACGACTCGATACTAGAACAAAGTATGACTCTATATGAATGCCTCCGTGATGTACCGGGATATGCAATGAACCAAGAGTGACATGTATGAAAGAATTATGAGCAGTGGCTTTGCCACAAATACTATGTCAACTACATGATCATGCAAAGCAGTATGACAATGATGAATGTGTCATGAAGAATGGTATGGTGGAAAGTCGCATGTCAATATATCTCGGAATGGCCATGGAATGCCATAATAGGTAGGTATGGTGGCTGTTTTGAGGAAGATATAAGGAGGTTTATGTGTGAAAGAGCGTATCATATCACGGGGTTTGGATGCACCGGCGAAGTTTGCACCAACTCTCAATGTGATAAAGGGCAATGCATGGTACCGAAGAGGCTAGCAATGATGGAAGGGTAAGAGTGCGTATAATCCATGGACTCAACATTAGTCATAAAGAACTCACATACTTATTGCAAAAATCTACAAGCCATCAAAAACCAAAGCACTACGCGCATGCTCCTAGGGGGATAGATTGGTAGTAAAAGACCATCGCTCGTCCCCGACCGCCACTCATAAGGAGGACAATAAAATAACACCTCATGTTTCAAATTTGTTACATCACGTTTATCATACGTGCATGCTACGGGACTTGCAAACTTCAACACAAGCATTTATCAAATTCACAACTACTCAACTAGCACGACTTTGATATTATCACCTCCATATCTCAAAACAATTATCAAGCATCAAACTTTTCTTAGTATTCAACGGACTCAAAAGAAAGTTTTACAAATCTTGAATACCAAGCATATTATTATTAAGCAAATTACCATGCTATTTAAGACTCTCAAAATAATCTAAGTGAAGCATGAGAGATCAATAGTTTCTTTAAAACAAACCACCACCGTGCTCTAAAAGATATAAGTGAAGTACTAGAGCAAAACTATCAAGCTCAAAAGATATAAGTGAAGCACATAGAGCAAAACTATCAAGCTCAAAAGATATATGTGAAGCACATAGAGTATTCTAACAAATTCCAATTCATGTATGGCTCTCTCAAAAGGTGTGTACAGCAAGGATGATTTTGGTAAACTAACAATCAAAGATGCAAATAATACAAGACGCTCTAAGCAAAACACATATCATGTGGTGAATAGAAATATAGCTCCAAGTAAAGTTACCGATGGAAGTGGACGAAAGAGAGGATCCCTTCTGGGGCATCCCCAAGCTTCGACTTTTTGGTGTCCTTGGATTATCTTGGGGGTTCCATGGGCATCCCCAAGCTTAGGCTCTTGCGACTCCTTCTTCCATAATCCATCAAAAAAATTCACCCAAAACTTGAAAACTTCACAACACAAAACTCAACAGAAATCTCGTGAGCTCCGTTAGCGAAAGAAAACAAAAGACCACTTCAAGGTACTCTAATGAACTCATTCTTTATTTATATTGGTGTTAAACCTACTGTATTCCAACTTCTCTATGGATCATAAACTATTTTACTAGCCATAGATTCATCAAAATAAGCAAACAACACACGAAAAATAGAATCTATCAAAAACAGAACAGTCAGTAGTAATCTGTAACTAACGCACACTTATGGAACTACAAAAATTCAGCCAAACTGGGACAACCTAGGAAATTTGTTTATTGATCAGCAGCAATTGGAATCACTATTTTATCACGTTCTGGTGATGTTTAACAATTGTTTTCGTGAACCGAAAGTTTCTGGAAATTACAGCAAGATCAAATAACTATTATCCAAGAAGATCCTATAGGTTTAACTTGGCACAAAAACTAATTAAAACATAAAACCACATCTAAAAATAAGGTAAATGGATTATTTATTCCTAAACAGAAACAAAAACAAAAAACTAAAAATAAAATTGGGTTGCCTCCCAACAAGCGCTATCGTTTAACGCCCCTAGCTAGGCATAAAAGCAAGGATAGATCTAGCGGGTGCCATCTTTGGCACTCGGAGAAGAGGATTTCCTTTCTATGGCATTAATTTTTATATTTAAGGTAAGCACATGGCCATTAATGGAAGAAGTAAGATTAAGCACGTTACGGAAGTTTGCCTCTAAACTAGACTTCATCTCTTTAATAATCTCATTTTGATAAAAGCACAAGAGAGTAGTTGATTCGGCCTTATCATTCATGGGGTGCCCAAATATAGTTTTCATTCTTTCATAGGTATCTATTGCATCCCCTTCAAGAAAACCTTCATCAAAAATAGAGTCTAGAACTTGTTTGAAAGAAGCGGGCAATCCAACATAGAAACTTTTTAAGTAAACCTCAATTTGATATTGTGGTACATAGCTAGCCCGAATTCTCAATAACCTATCCCAAGCATCTTTTAAAGACTCATCGAGTAAATAACGAAAAATTCCAGAGTCATCTTCATCAAAATTATTTAAGTTCTCATCAGTAACCCCGGTGGGTCTTGCCATAGCATCATTATTTATGAGCTTAGAGAGGATAGAAGGGTTATCCAAGGTACTAGAACCCTGGAAAGGACCCTTAGTTCTTTTTGATTCGGCCATGGCAACAAGTAATCCAACACACAAGCAAACAGGAAAAGGGCAAGCGGAAAAGAAAGGAGGAGATTGGCAAAGAGAGGGCGAATAAAACGGCAAGGGTGAAATGGGGGAGAGGAAAGCGAGAGGCAAATGGCAAATAATGTAATGCGAGAGATAAGGGATTGTGATGGGTACTTGGTATGTTAACTTTTGCGTAGACTCCCCGGCAACGGCGCCAGAAATCCTTCTTGCTACGTCTTGAGCTTGCGTTGATTTTCCCCGAAGAGGAGAGGATGATGCAGCAGAGTAGCGTAAGTATTTCCCTCAGTTTTTGAGAACCAAGGTATCAATCCAGTAGGGGGCCACGCAAGTCCCTCGTACCTACACAAAACAAATAGCTCCTCGCAACCAACGCGAATAGGGGTTGTCAATCCCTTCACGGTCACTTACGAGAGTGAGATCTGATAGAGATGATAGATAATATTTTTGGTATTTTTGGTACAAAGATGCAAAGTAAAATAAAAAGGAAAAGTAAAAAAAGCAAAGCAATAATAAAGCGTAGGAAGATTAATATGATGAAAATAGACCCGGGGGCCATAGATTTCACTAGTGGCTTCTCTCAAGAGCATAGGTATTTTAAGGCGGGTGAACGAATTACTGTTGAGCAATTGACAGAACTGAGCATATAGTTATGAGAATATCTAGGTATGATCATGTACATAGGCATCACGTCCGAGACAAGTAGACCGACTCCTGCCTGCATCTACTACTATTACTCCACTCATCGACCGCTATCCAGCATGCATCTAGAGTATTAAGTTAATGAAAACAGAGTAACGCCTTAAGCAAGATGACATGATGTAGAGGAATAAATTCATGCAATATGATAAATACCCCATGTCGTTATCCTCAATGGCAACAATACAATACGTGCCTTGCTGCCCCTACTGTCACTGGGAAAGGACACCACAAGATTGAACCCAATGCTAAACACTTCTCCCATTGCAAGAACTACCAATCTAGTTGGTCAAACCAAACGGATAATTTGAAGAGACTTGCAAAGATAACTCAATCATACATAAAAGAATTCAGGAATGATTCAAATATTGATCATAGATAATCTTGATCATAAACCCACAATTCATCGATCTCAACAAACACACCGCAAAAAGAAGATTACATCGAATAGATCTCCATGAGAGAGGGGGAGAACATTGTATTGAGATCCAAAAAGAGAGAAGAAGCCATCTAGCTACTAACTATGGACCCGAAGGTCTGAGGTAAACTACTCACACTTCATCGGAGAGGCTATGATGTTAATGTAGAAGCCCTCCGTGGTGGAATCCCCTTCCGGCGGAGCTCCAGAACAGGCCCCAAGATGGGATCTCGTGGATACAGAAAGTTGCGGCGGTGGAATTAGGATTTTGGCTCCGTATCTGATCTGTTGGGGGTACTTAGGTATATATAGGAGGAAGAAGTACGTCGGTGGAGCCTCGAGGGGCCCACGAGGCAGGGGCGCGCCCTATGGGGGGGGCGACCTCTACCCTCGTGGCCGCCTCGGAGCTTTCTTGACGGAGGGTCCAAGTCTCCTGGGTTTTATCCGATGAGAAAATCACGTTCCCGAAGATTTCATTCCGTTTGGACTCCGTTTGATATTCCGTTTCTTCGAAACACTGAAATAGGGAAAAAACAGCAATTCTGGGCTGGGCCTCTAGTTAATAGGTTAGTCCCAAAAGTAATATAAAAGTGGAAAATAAAGCCCAATATAGTCCAAAACAATAGATAATATAGCATGGAGCTATCAAAAATTCTAGATACATTGGAGACGTATCAGGGTCATAAGTGCCGTGATGGCTGCCATGGACTTCGGCTTTTCTTGGCCGAGGTGTCGGGCGAGCCATTCATCGCGGATGCTATGCTTAAAGGCCGCTAGGGCTTCGGCATCCGGATAGTCGACAATCTGGTTCTTTTTAGTTAGGAACCTAGTCCAGAATTTCCTGGCTAACTCTCCGGGTTGTTGAATTATGTGACTTAAGTCATCGGCATCCGGAGGTCGGACGTATGTACCTTGGAAGTTGTCGCGGAAGGCGTCTTCCAAGTCCTCCCAGCTGCCAATAGAGTTTTCTGGCAGGTTGTTTAGAGCATGTCTAGTAGTACCCCTAAACCCTCAAACCCTAAAAAATAACCACTTTTTTCCGGGTTGCAACAAAAAAAAACCGCAAAGACTAGAACCCCTAAACCCTCAAACCCTCAAAAAAAGTAAGGTTCCAACCCTTAAACCCAATTCCAACCTGTAGAAGTGAGGGTTGGAGAGGTGCACTCGACCCCAACCCGCACTCCCTTCCCCCGTCGTGCGGGCGGGAAAATTCCCCTCCCCAACCTCCCGCCTCCTCCCTTCCAAGCCGCCCGCCGCCGCCCGCCGCCAATCCGGCCGGCCCCCGCCTCCCCTCGACGCACGACGCCCGATCCGCCACACTCCCCGCCGCCGGATCCACCGTTCCCCGCCGCCTCCGCCTCGCCGCCACCCACCCGTGTCGCGCCCTGCCCCCGGCCGCCGCCCGCCCGCCTCGGCCTCCGCCTGCCCCCAGCCGCCTCCCGCCCCCAACCGCCCGCCTCGGCCGCCTCCCGCCCCTCGCCCCTAGCCGCCTCCGCCCCCCTTCGGCCTCCCGCCCCAGCCGCCTCCCCAGAGCAAGCTGGCTGGCCTCCTTGAGCTCTCATCGCCGCGCGTGGGAGGCCGGCGGGCGGCAACCCAGCGCCGCCCAGGCTCCCAGGTATGCCTCCTTTTCTTCTTTTTGTTTCATTTTTTCCTTTTTGGTTCATTGTTGGCACTCACAATTTATTGTTTGTTGTATTGTGTAGATGGAGGTCAACAACGACGACAAGGACTTGTTGTCCGATTCGTCGGGTTGGTCGTCATCCGACGATTCGGACATCGACGAGTTGTTGCAAGACAACGACGTCGAGATGATGAGCCTCCTCATCGACGTGCAAGCATTTGAAGACCGTGTGAAGCTTATGGATCAGAGGAGAGGGTCGAAGATGGGGCGAGTCACCATCTACCGGAACCACGCTTTCGGACACGAGCATTTGATGCAAGAATACTTCATGGAGGTACCTACATACCCTCCTCGTCCCTTCCGCAGAAGGTACCGAATGCGTCGTGGTTTGTTTGTGAAGATTGTCACCGATTGTGAGGCCGCCTCCTATTACTTTAAACGTCGTAGATCCGCCGCCGGTATCATGGGGTTTAGTGCATATCAAAAGATATCGGCGGCAATGCGGGTACTCGCTTATGGCATACCCGCGGATTATACCGACGAGTATCTTCGCATTGGGCAGGATACAACCACGGAGTCCGTCCGTAGGTTTGCCAAATTGGTCATCCGGTTGTATGGTGAGCAGCATCTTCGGGCACCAAACGAGGAAGATACAAAGAGATTAATGGAAATGAATGAAAAAAGGGGATGGCCGGGGATGCTTGGTAGTCTTGATTGCATGCATTGGAGGTGAAAAAATTGCCCAAAGGCATGGCACGGAATGTATTGCGGTAAAAGCCGTGATGCTACCATTGTGCTTGAGGCCGTAGCATCGGAGGACAGATGGATTTGGCATGCATTCTTTGGGTTGCCGGGAACACTCAATGATACCAATGTCCTCAATAGATCTCCTTTGTTCAAAAGATTAATTTCTGGGGATGCTCCAGCTTGCATCTACAAAGTCATGGACAATGAGTACTCAATGGGATACTATCTCATCGATGGCATCTATCCCGAATGGGCAACTCTTGTGAAGTCCATCAAGGAGAAAAATGGGGTGCCCTTAACAAGAAAAGAGGCTCATTTCACCAAGGCACAAGAGGCAGCCCGCAAGGATATTGAGAGAGCTTTCGGTGTTTTGCAAGCAAGGTTTGCCATAGTTCGAGGTCCAGCTCGGTTTTGGGACAAAAAAACCTTGGTGAATATCATGAAATGTTGTGTGATTCTACACAACATGATCCTAGAGGATGAGAGAGGGTTAAACCTCCCTTGTTTCTATGACAATGTTGGTACCCGTGTGCAACCGGAAAGAAACCCTTCTCGCATACACGCTTTTCTTCAAGCACGTCGTGAGATTGAGGATGCAACCACTCATGGTCGGCTCCGGGATGATCTAGTAGAGCACCACTGGCAGTTGGATGGGCGGCGCATTGGCCCATGATGTATCTTTGTTTTACTTTTCTATGTCCTATTTGATTCGAACAATTATTGTAATTTGCTCAAACATTGTTGCAATAATTTGAATGATTATTGTTTTATTCGATGGTGTAATAATAACTAGAATGATTATTGTTTTATGTCAAATGTGATGGAATTTGTGATATATGATGAAATGTGATGAAATGTGTGATATATGAAATGCCAGTTTTAAAGGTTGGGGTTGAGGCAAACACTAGAACCCTCAAATCCAACCCTTAAAGCAGTTTAAGGGTTGGGTTTGAGGGTTCTAGTCTTTGCCCCTATTTTTCAACCCTTAGAAGTGCCAAAAACTGGCACTTCTCAACCCTTAAAACTGCTCTAAGGATTTGAGGGTTTGAGGGTTCTACTAGACATGCTCTTAACCAGTGCCGAGCTGGTTGATACGTCTCCAACGTATCTATAATTTTTGATTGCTCCATGCTATATTATCTATTGTTTTGGACTATATTGGGCTTTATTTTCCACTTTTATATTAATTTTGGGACTAACCTATTAACCGGAGGCCCAGCCCAGAATTGTTGTTTTTTTGCCTATTTCAGTGTTTCGAAGGAACGAAATATCAAACAGAGTCCAAACGGAATGAAATCTTCGGGAACGTGATTTTCTCATCAGATAAGACCCAGGAGACTTGGACCCTCCGTCAAGAAAGCCACGAGGCGGTCACGAGGGTGGAGGGCGCGCCCCACTGCCTTGTGGGCCCCTCGGAGCTCCACCGACGTACTTCTTCCTCCTATATATACCTACGCACCCCCAACAGATCAGATACGGAGCCAAAAACCTAATTCCACCGCCGCAACTTTACAGATCCACGAGATCCCATCTTGGGGCCTGTTCGAGTTCACGGAAGGATTCCACCATGGAGGGCTTCTACATCAACATCATAGCCTCTCCGATGAAGTGTGAGTAGTTTACCTCAGACCTTCGGGTCCATAGTTAGTAGCTAGATGGCTTCTTCTCTCTTTTTGGATCTCAATACAATGTTCTCCCCCTCTCTCGTGGAGATCTATTCGATGTAATCTTTTCTTTTTGCGGTGTGTTTGTTGAGACCGATGAATTGTGAGTTTATGATCAAGATTATCTATGAGCAATATTTGAATCTTCTCTGAATTCTTTTATTTACGATTGAGTTATCTTTGCAAGTGTCTTCGAATTATCCGTTTGGTTTGGCCAACTAGATTGGTAGTTCTTGCAATGGGAGAAGTGCTTAGCTTTGGGTTCAATCTTGTGGTGTCCTTTCCCGAAGTGATGAGGGGCGAGAAAGGCACGTATTGTATTGTTGCCATCGAGGATAACAAGATGGGGTATTTATCATATTGCATGAATTTATTCCTCTACATCATGTCATCTTGCTTAAGGTGTTACTCTGTTTTCATTAACTTAATACTCTAGATGCATGCTTTGGATAGCGATCGATGAGTGGAGCAATAGTAGTAGATGCAACGTGATCGGTCTACTTGTCTCGGACGTGATGCCTATATACATGATCATACCTAGATACTCTCATAACTATGCTCAATTCATCAATTGCTCGACAAGAATTGCTCACCCACCGTAAAATACCTATGCTCTTGAGAGAAGCCACTGGTGAAATCTATGGCCCCCGGGTCTATTTTCATCATATTAATCTTCCTACGCTTTATTATTGCTTTGCTCTTTACTTTTAATTTTTATTTTACTTTGTATCTTTATACCAAAAATACCAAAAATATTATCTATCATCTCTAACAGATCTCACTCTCGTAAGTGACCGTGAAGGGATTGACAACCCCTATTCGCGTTGGTTGCGAGGAGCTATTTGTTTTGTGTAGGTACGAGGGACTTGCGCGTGGCCTCCTACTGGAGTGATACCTTGGTTCTCAAAAACTGAGGGAAATACTTACGCTACTCTGCTGCATCATCATCTCCTCTTCGGGGAAAACCATCTCAAGCTCAAGACGCAGCAAGAAGGATTTCTGGCGCCGTTGCCGGGGAGTCTACGCAAAAGTCAACATACCAAGTACCCATCACAATCCCTTATCTCCCGCATTACATTATTTGCCATTTGCCTCTCATTTTCCTCTCCCCCACTTCACCCTTGTCGTTTTATTCGCCCTCTCTTTTTGTTTGCCTTGATGTCTTAGTTGGCTCGTTTGCTCGTTTGGTTGAAATAGTTGAGTATTTTTTCCTAAACAAAGAAGCCAATATCTATGGATCCTCGTCCGCTTGCCAATCTTTTTAAGAGATCCAATTATGATGAACCAATTCCTAGTGATTTGGATGCACTAGATTATCTTTGTAAGGTTTTGCCTGAAATCCGTGAAGTGACTCACGATAGATCTTTGAATAAAAAGCATGATTGCAATGATTTTATTATAAATTCTTTTGATGTCAATTGTGCTAATAAGATGCAAAACCCTAAGCTTGGGGATTCTAGTTTTGCTATGTCTACTACTTGTTGCAATGATCATGATTGGGGTGATTCTTCTTATGATCTTGAAAATTTATTTAAGCCCCATGATTAATATGAGATTGATAATATTATTTGCAATAATATTGAAAGTGGGTTTGGAAAGGTCATGACTTTAGTTAATGATAGTCCCACTATTTTGGAAGAGTATCAACTTTGCATGCATGTGGATCGTGTTGAGAATATACTTTGTGATAGCTATTTTGTTGAATTTGCCTATGATCCTACATGTAATTATTATGAGAGAGGAAAATATGGTTATAGAAATTTTCATGTTACTAAATTACCTCTCGTTATGTTGAGATTGCTATTCTTCCTTTCCGCTTCCTTGCATATGCTAGTTTTTGCTTGCTACTATAATTTGTTTGCCTATAATATGCCTATGCATAGGAAGTATGTTAGACTTAAGTGTGTTTGTCACATGTTTTATGATGCTCTCTTTGTGCCTCAATTCTTGTGTTTCTTGTGAGCATCATTGAATCTCAATGCCTAGCTAAAAAGGCTTTAAAGAAAAGCGCTTGTTGGGAGACAAGCCAATATTTTTCCTTGCTGCTTAGTAATAAATAATCCATCTACCTTCTGTTTGGATGTGGTTTTATGTTTTAGTTAGTGTTTGTGCCAAGTTAAACCTATAAGATCTTCTTGGATAATAGTTATTTGATCTTGCTGTAATTTCCAGAAACTTTCGGTTCACGAAAACAATGGTTAAAAATCACTAGGACGTGATAAAATAGTGATTCTAATTGCTGCTGATCAATAAACAAATTGCATAGGTCTTCCTATTTTGGCTGAATTTTTGGATTTCAAGAAGTTTGCGTTAGTTACAGATTACTACAGACTGTTCTGTTTTTGACAGATTCTGTTTTTCGTGTGTTGTTTGCTTATTTTGATGAATCTATGGCTAGTAAAATAGTTTATGATCCATAGAGAAGTTGGAATACAGTAGGTTTAACACCAATATAAATAAAGAATGAGTTCATTACAGTACCTTGAAGTAGTCTTTTGTTTTCTTTTGCTAACGGAGCACACGAGATTTCTGTTGAGTTCTGTGTTGTGAAGTTTTCAAGTTTTGGGTGAATTTTTTTTGATGGATTATGGAACAAGGAGTGGCAAGAGCCTAAGCTTGGGGATGACCATGGCACACCCAAGATAATCCAAGGACACCAAAAAGTCGAAGCTTGGGGATGCCCCGGAAGGCATCCCCTCTTTTCTCCACTTCCATCGGTAACTTTACTTGGAGCTATATTTTTATTCACCACATGTTATGTGTTTTGCTTGGAGCGTCTTGTATTATTTGCGTCTTTGCTTATTAGTTTACCACAATCATCCTTGCTGTACACACCTTTTGAGAGAGCCATACATGAATTGGAATTTGTTAGAATACTCTATGTGCTTCACATATATCCTTTGAGCTTGATAGTTTTGCTCTATGTGCTTACCTTATATCTTTTGAGCTTGATAGTTTTGCTCTGTATGCTTCACTTATATCTTTTAGAGAACGGTGGTGGATTTGTTTTAAAGAAACTATTGATCTCTCATGCTTCACTTAGATTATTTTGAGAGTCTTAAATAGCATGGTAAATTGCTTAAAAATAATATGCTTGGCGTACAAGATTTGTAGAACTTTCTTTTGAGTGCGTTGAATACTAAGAAAAGTTTGATGCTTGATAATTGTTTGAGATATGGAGGTTGTAATATTAGAGTCATGCTAGTTGAGTAGTTGTGAATTTGAGGAATACTTGTGTTAAAGTTTGTGATTCCCGTAGCATGCACGTATGGTGAGCTGTTATGTGATGAAGTCGGAGCATGATTTATTTATTGATTGACTTCCTTATGAGTGGCGGTCGGGGACGAGCGATGGTCTTTTCCTACCAATCTATCCCCCTAGGAGCATGCGCGTAATACTTTGCTTTGATAACTTGTAGATTTTTGCAATAAGTATATGTGTTCTTTATGACTAATGTTGAGTCCATGGATTATACGCACTTTTCTCACCCTTCCACCATTGCTAGCCTTTCTAATACCGCGCACTTTTCGCCGGTATCATACACCCACCATAAAACCTTCCTCAAAACAGCCACCATACCTACCTATCATGGCCTTTCCGAGATATATTGCCATGCAACTTTCCACCGTTCCGTTTATTATGACACATTCCATCATTGTCATATTGCTTAGCATGATCATGTAGTTGACATAGTATTTGTGGCAAGGCCACCGTTCATATTTCTTTCATACATGTCACTTATGAATCATTGCACCACCGGAGGCACACATATAGAGTCATATTTTGTTCTAAGTACGAGTTGTAATTGTTGAGTTGTAAGAAAAATAAAAGTGGGACGATCATCATTTTTAGAGCATTGTCTCAAGTGATGAAAGGATGATGGAGACTATGATTCCCCCATAAGTCGGGATGAGACTCTGGACGAAAAAAAAGAAAGAAAAGAGGCCATTAAAAAGAGAGAAAAGGCCCAAAAAAAAGAAATGAGAAAAAAAGAGAGAGGGGACAATGTCACTATTCTTTTAACACACTTGTGCTTCAAAGTAGCACCATGATCTTCATAATAGAGAGTCTCTTGTTTCGTCACTTTCATATACTAGTGGGAATTTTTCATTATAGAACTTGGCTTGTATATTCCAATGATGGGCTTCCTCAAATTTCCCTAGGTCTTCGTGAGCAAGCGAGTTGGATGCACACCCACTTAGTTTTATTTGTTGAGCTTTCATATATTTATAGCTCTAGTGCATCCGTTGCATGACAATCCCTACTCACTCACATTGATATCTATTGATGGGCATCTCCATAGCCCGTTGATACGCCTAGTTGATGTGAGACTATCTTCTCCCTTTTTGTTTTCTCCACAACCACCATTCTATTCCACATATAGTGTTATATCCATGGCTCACGCTCATGTATTGCGTGAAGATTGAAAAAGTTTTGAAAATGTCAAAAGTATGAAACAATTACTTGGCTTGTCATCGGGGTTGGGCATGATTTAAATATTTTGTGTGGTGAAGATAGAGCATAGCCAGACTATATGATTTTGTAGCGATAACTTTCTTTGGCCATGTTATTTTGAGAAGACATAATTGCTTTGTTAGTATGCTTGAAGTATTATTATTTTTATGTCAATATGAGATTTTGTTTTGAATCTTTTGAATCTGAATATTCATACAACAATTAAGAAGAATTACATTGAAATAATGCCGAGTAGCACTCCGCATCAAAAATTCTCTTTTTATCATTTACCTACTCGAGGACGAGCAGGAATTAAGCTTGGAGATGCCTGATACATCTCCAACTTATCTATAATTTTTGATTGCTCCTTGCTATATTATCTATTGTTTTGGACTATATTGGGATTTATTTTCCACTTTTATATTACTTTTGGGAGTAACCTATTAACCGGAGGCCCAGCCCAGAATTGCTGTTTTTTGCCTATTTCAGTGTTTCGAAGAAACGGAATATCAAACGGAGTCCAAACGGAATGAAATATTCGGGAACTTGATTTTCTCATCAGATAAGACCCAGGAGACTTGGACCCTCCGTCAAGAAAGCCACGAGGCGGTCACGGGGGTGGAGGGCGCCCCCCCCTAGGGCGCGCCCCCCTGCCTCGTGGGCCCCTCAGAGCTCCACCGACGTACTTCTTCCTCCTATATATACCTACGTACCCCCAACAAATCAGATACGGAGCCAAAAACCTAATTCCACCGCCGCAACTTTCTCAGATCCACGAGATCCCATCTTGGGGCCTGTTCCGAGCTCCGTCGGAAGGATTCCACCACGGAGGGCTTCTACATCAACATCATAGCCTCTCCGATGAAGTGTGAGTAGTTTACCTCGGACCTTCGGGTCCATAGTTAGTAGCTAGATGGCTTCTTCTCTCTTTTGGATCTCAATACAATCTTCTCCCCTCTCGTGGAGATCTATTTGATGTAATCTTCTTTTTGCGGTGTGTTTGTTGAGATCGATGAATTGTGGGTTTATGATCAAGATTATCTATGAGCAATATTTGAATCTTCTCTGAATTCTTTTATGTATGATTGAGTTATCTTTGCAAGTCTCTTCGAATTATCCGTTTGGTTTGGCCAACTAGATTGGTAGTTCTTGCAATGGGAGAAGTTCTTAGCTTTGGGTTCAATCTTGTGGTGTCCTTTCCCAAAGGATGAGGGGCAGCAAGGCACGTATTGTATTGTTGCCATCGAGGATAACAAGATGGGGTATTTATCATATTGCATAAATTTATTCCTCTACATCATGTCATCTTGCTTAAGGCGTTACTCTGTTTTCATTAACATAATACTCTAGATGCATGCTGGATAGCGGTCGATGAGTGGAGTAATAGTAGTAGATGCGAGGCGAGTCGGTCTACTTGTCTCGGACGTGATGCCTATATACATGATCATACCTAGATACTCTCATAACTATGCTCAATTCTGTCAATTGCTCAACAGTAATTCGCTCACCCACCGTAAAATACCTATGCCCTTGAGAGAAGCCCTTTGGTGAAATCTATGGCCCCCGGGTCTATTTTCATCATATTAATCTTCCTACGCTTTATTATTGCTTTGCTATTTACTTTGCCTTTTTATTTTACTTTGTATCTTTATACCAAAAATACCAAAAATATTATCTATCATCTCTATTAGATCTCACTCTCGTAAGTGACCGTGAAGGGATTGACAACCCCTATTCACGTTGGTTGCAAGGAGCTATTTGTTTTGTGTAGGTACGAGGGACTTGCGCGTGGCCTCCTACTGGATTGATACCTTGATTCTCAAAAACTGAGGGAAATACTTACGCTACTCTGCTGCATCATCCTCTCCTCTTCGGGGAAAACCAACGCAAGCAAAAGATGTAGCACTGGTCCCTTGAGCTTTAGCGGGAGGTATTTGATGGCATGGAGATCATCACCGCGGGCCATATGAATATGGATAAGAAATTCCTC